>JAYEVI010000198.1:0-1200000 GCA_036346575.1 Dendrocalamus sinicus | reverse complement strand
GACCCCTCGTACCTCCTCCTCGCGCGCGGAGGCGGTCGGCCGCCCCCCTGGCGACGCGGTGGCGCTTCGGTGCGTCGGCCGCCGGCCCGCCCCGCCTTCTCTGCGCAGCCCCACCTACCTCGCCGCGAGATCCGGCTGCTCGACCGGATCCACGCCTCCCATGGCATGCGCGGCGGTGGCGCTGGGCGCCGCCGCCCGCCGGCTCGGCCAGTGGCACGGCCGCCGTCCTCGCCCCGGTTGGCGCCATCACGCCTCCTCGGCTCGCACAGTACACTCTCCTCTCTCTCCTTTAGGCTACGGCGAGGAGACCTACAGGGTACGGCTTGGACGAAGGTGTGCCTATGAGGGGCTTGAGCAGGGAGAGGAAGAGAAGAGTATTGAGCTGAGCTGTGGCGAGGTGCTAAAATGGGGGTATTGGCTCTGCAGAAGCAAGGCACTGTGGCATGCATGCACGCTAGGACAGCTCGAGGTCGCCACATCCCCACGGCAGTGGGTGAGGTGTTACATCCTCATTGTCACCACCAATTCCTTCCCCGTGTGGCAACGTTTGGTCGTAGTCCCCCAACTTACCCCAGTAGCGCCGTATCCCCTCGTCACCGCCTACCCAACGCATTCGCCCGCCGCCTCCTCTCCCCATCTGCGCGTTGCCGTCTCCCCACCTCCACCTCCCACAACTGTCGCCTCCTTCTCTCCCTCGAACCCTCGTACCGCACCTCCTCCTCCTCGGCGCCACCACCAATTCCTTCCCCACGTGGCAACATCTAGTCACAGTCCTCCAACTTCCCCTAGTAGCACCGCATCTCCTCGTCACCGGCTTCCCAATGCATTCGCCCACCGCCTCCTCTCCCCATCTGCCCGCTGCTGCCGCCCCACCTCTACCTCTCGCAACCACCGCCTCCTTCTCTCCCCCGAACCCTCATGACGCGCCTCCTCCTCCTCGTTGTCGCCACCAATTTCATCTCCCATCGCCCCTCTAACCAGTGGCACGACGCTCGACGACAGCGGCTGATGGATCAGAGAGAAGGGCGCTCAGCGATAGCGACCGATGGATCAAAGAGAAGGATGCTCGACGATGGTGGCAGCGACTTCCTCTTCCTACGCCTGCCCACATGGCTCTCCCTTCGCCGCCACCGCCAGCGGTCGCTCACCCGGTGAGCCTCTCTACCTCCTCTTGCTCTTCGCTCGGAGCCTATCATTCTGTCTGGCGATTTTGGTCTCCCAAACTGGTCATCGAAGTCGATGCCATGGTCAAAGGGGGTTATGGTCGAGGGGCCGTGGTGAAGTTGAGGGGCGGTGGTCGAAGTCGAAGCCATCGTCTAATGGGGTCGTGGCCAAAGTCGAAGATCAATGGTCGAAGTCGAAGGGCCGTGGTCAAAGTCAGGCGGCCCTAGTCGAAGTTGAAGGGTCATGGTTGAAGTCCGCACCATGGTCGCAGGGGACAGTGGTCGAAGTCAAGGGGCCGTGGACGTAATCGGTCCGCGGTCGAAGTCAAAGGGCCATGGTCAAAGTCAGGTCGTAGTCAAAGTCAAAGGGTCATGGTCGAAGTCTAAACTGTGGTCGAAAGGGGCAGTGGTCGAAGTTGAAGGGTCATGGTCAAAGTCCAAGCCGTGCTCAAAGGGGACAGTGGTCGACGGGGGCAGTGGTCGAAGTCGAAGGGCCGTGGTCGATGTTGGGGTCGTGGTCGACGTTGGGGCCGTGGTCGAAGGGGCTGTGGTTGATGGGCTGTGGCAAAAATCGAAGATTTGTGGTCGAAGTCGAAGCCGTAGTCGAAGGGGCAGTGGTCGAAGGGGGAAGTGGTTGACGTCGAAGGGTCGTGGTCATCGAAGGACCGTGGTCGAAGGGGACAGTTGTCAAAGTCGAAGCAGTGGTTGACGTCAAAGGGCCATGGTCGAAGGGGATAGTGGTCAATATTGAAGGGCCGTGGTCGAAAGGGATAGTGGTCGAAGGGGGAAGTGGTCGACGTCGAAGGGCCATGGTCATCAAAGAGACGTGGTCAAAAGGGGTAGTGATTGAAGGGGGCAGTGGTCAAAGTCAAAGATCCATAGTCAAAGTCGAAGCCATGGTCGAAGGGGGTCGTAGTTGAAAGGGGGAAGTGGTCGACGTCGAAGGGCCATGGTCGAAGGGGACAGTGGTCGAAGGGGGCTGTGGTCATCGAAGTGCTGTTGTTGAAGGGGACAGTGGTTGAGGGTAGTAGTGGTCGAAGTCGAAGATCCGTGGTCGTCGTCAAAGCCATGGTCGAAGAGGGAAGTGGTCGATGTCAAAGGGCTGTGGTCGAAGGAGACAATGGTTGAAGGGGCAGTGGTCGAAGTCGCAGTCATGGTCATAGCTGTAGTGCCCGTGGACACGGTCATAGCGGTTATGGTCATAGTCGTAGTGCCAACCCGGAGGGCATCTGCTGGTTCGTCCATAACCTCCGCCGCTACGAGTTCCTCTCCATTTATACATCCCTGTCGCCTACCCCTAGGTCACCCCTGAGATCGAACTCCCCACCCTCGACAGCAAGACCCACAAGGTCTCGTACTTCCCATGGATTGTAACAAGCTTTTGGCCACGAGGTGTGATCGACGACTTTCGATTTACGACCATGAGCACTGGTTGATGTGTTCTGACTTACGACCATGAGGTGTGGTCGATATCTTCTGACTATGACCATGAGCACTGGATGAAGTCGAAGATCTGTGATTGAAGTTGAAACCATGGTCGAAAGGGGCTATGGTTGAAGAGGGAAGTGGTCGTCGTCGAAGGGTCGTGGTCAAAGGGACAGTAGTTGAAGGGGGCATGGTCGAAGTCGGAGGCCATGGTCAAAGACGAGGCCGTGGTCGATGTCGAAGGGCTATGGTCGAAGTCGAGGCTGAGCAGGTCAGGCGAGCCGAGCAGGCTGCCGCCAGTAGTTATGCAACAAGGCACAAGCGCACTGGAGGCCTGCCAACGTACGACCACTAGCGATGGTCGACTGCTCCCAACCTATGATCACGCGCAATTGTTGACGGCTTTTAACTTACAATTATGAGGTGTGATCGATGGCTTCCGGTTTACGACCACGAGCACTGATCGATGTGTTCTGACTTATGACCACGAGGTGTGGTCGCGATAGGGCACAAGCGCATCGGAGGCCTACCAACATACGACCACCAGCGATGGTCGACTGCTCCCAACCTACGATCATGCGCAATGGTCAACGGTTTCTAACTTACGACTACGAGGTGTGATCGACGGCTTCCAATTTACGACGACGAGCACTGGTTGATGTCTTCCAACATCTGACCATGAGGTCTGGTTAATGTCTTCCGACCTACGACCATAAGGTGTGATCGACGGCTTCTGACTTGACAGATTTAAAAACTTTTAGAACATGTTTGTATGCATATTCTAAAAATTTTTACCACCCGTAAGTTTTAAAACATGTAGTATGATAAATTTTAAAATCCATAGCAACGCACGGGCAGTCAACTAGTTTTATTATAAATACAACTATATTTTTCAAAGGTATTACAACTATATAACAAATACAATATGCTTTAATTTCTAGCCATACAATTGTGTGGATAATTTGCTAGTTCTATAGGCGATAATGTTAGAATACACATTTTACAAATTTAGAAAAATTTGGCTGAATTTTGGTATTTTAATATTCTGGCCTAACAGATACGACATGTGTGGAACCATCGAACTCTTCTTCCTATCCGTCTAGTTTGGTTCGTGAGTTCCATTCGATTCGACCGTCGAATTTCGACGTACGACTCACGCAGAGATGCAAACAGCAAGGTCGCTTGAAGGACTTGTTCTGACGGCATCGTCTAAGGACTTCGGTCTACTTATTTCTGTTTAAGCTTTTAATTTTTGACTTATTTTTTATTATTTTTAAATTTCATTCTTTTTTAGTTTTTTAGTTTTTGAACATTTTTGCATGTTCTTTTTTCTGTATTCATTTGCATTGTCCGTATAGACTAACATATTTTTCTATTTTTAAGTTTTTTTGAATTTAATTATACCAAATAAGTTATCATCAGTTACAGTATAATTTCAATCAGTTATTATAACAAAAGATCACCAGAGTTGAAGGATGTGCTAGTGGTCTGGTGGTGGAAGTGAGAGCATTTGTTTCTACCCAGTTAGGTTTGTTTCTTAGGATCATCACGGTGTATCTTATTCAATCATAAGTACATATTGTGTGCCCACGCTCCATAAGTTTTTAGAGGCCCCGCAAAATTTCCTATTACTAGTTAAAGATCTGTACGTTGCAATGGAGTCATAAAAATAATGAGACGGAACGTACTGCCTGACCAATTTCACACATCAAACATTGGAGAGTAAACGATAGAGAGAGAAGGATGGCCAGAATGCGCGAGGAGATGGGAAAAGTGGAGGGGGTGGACGGTTGTAAACTGAGAGAGAGAGGAGAGGAGAGAGACGAATTGTCCAGATCAAATCGGATGGCTGAGAAGAGATGAGAGAGAATGGACCAACCACCAACTCATACTTTTATAATAGTAAAGATATGTAGCGGGCACGCACATGTACTTGGCATGTATAAGATGTATGTAAGTGTACTTCCTCGTACACTCTAATACTCTGTCACCCGAGTTGGATTTATTTTTTAATATTTTTTTTATCGCAACGTTGTATCGAACCAGGTGTTAGTGATAGATTTATCTGAGTCTGTTTCTATAAGAGAGAGAATCGACATGTATAAAGGGAAGGGACATGCAGGTGGCATATATTTGTTTCCAAGACTCAAGGGAGAGATAGGAAGTCTACGTTGGAAGGGATGAAGATTGAAGCGTTGTATATATGAACAGAAGAGATCCGTTTCAGCTTGTCCCTTGATGCGCACATAAAAAATATCGGAAGATCTTATTGGTTTTATCTCAATATGGGGTCCACACGTCATGGAGAAGTGGTTTGATGCCCATGTTGTGTAACACCTCGGTTTAATAAAAGCCAAAAATATTATCTACAAGTACAAATATGTTATCAATTTAAATCATTAATTACATATTACCAATAGATAGTCTACAAGTAAATTCTCAACATAACCATAAACATATAAATTTCAGCAATACGAAAATCATTGATTGACACTAAAATAAACCAATTGATAATAATATGAATCAATAAGAAATTTAACTAAAGGAAATTAACGAGTAGCAATAATATAGAATTATTAAGTGCTAAAAAAATCATTGTTCATCTAAGTGTCACCTACTGTTGCTTTTAAGGTTGCAGAGCGGGGTCGAAATTAAAATTCGTACGAAAAAATTGCTATAATGTTGCATATGCAAAGGATTCTCACTTAGGGGTTCTTTGGTAGTGGTCTAATTAGCTTCTAGATGTTGACTTCTAGATAAACGCACTGCAATGGTTATTAGTGAGAAATTAAGAAAAAATAAAAAATAAAAAAACACTATTATATGTTCACAAACATTACAAAGGAATAAGGGGAAAAAAGTAAAAAAGCTAAAAAATGCAAAAAGCTTAAAAACCAAAATTAAGAAACCAGCACGTTCTAGAAGCTAGAAACAGAAGTCATTTGAAGCAGGGTCTTTATCTCTGTAACCAACCACACTGAGCAGACACGGGGCAGTGTGGAATGCGAACGCGATGCACATGCGAATGAAGTGGGATGTAGTGCTCCACTTTCACTGGTGTTCAGTTCTGTTTAGCGCACGTGATAAGGTCCCTGTTCTCAACAGTTTCTGTCTTTTGGCTTTTAGAAATCAACTTTTCAATAGAGTGACTTCTTAAGGTGGTTTCTATAAGCCATTTAGAGAAGCTACTGTAGAAGCTAATTTAAATGAAGTGGCTTCTTATTACAAGTGTTATTTACTCTTTCAATCTTTCATGCTATCAGCTAAAAAATCCATGTCACGGCACTTTTAGATAGAACCTAGTTTTGATGACTTGTCTAGTTGCCACGGCATCCGATAAATGCGATACACGACAGGCAGGTAGTGTTCAGTGTTCTTCACGCAGTCACTGTCCATCACTCCATCTAGTACTACATTATTGTACTGTTATCTAGTCGCATCTACATTATTTTTACATATGCTTCCCATTTGTAAGGGTCAACCGCTAAATATCAGGATTCGCTCGACACTAAAACCTCGACAGCATAACCACACGCTCACTGCAGTCCAATATTCCAACGTAATCTAAGGGTCCACTCAATATCAGGAATTCAGGATTCACTGAACCCTAAAACCTCGGTATGCACAGCCACACGCTCCCTACCGTCCAATATTCCAACGTTATATAAGGGTCCACCAGTAAATATCTGGATTCACTGAACCCTGAAACCTCGGTATGCATAACCACATGATCTCTACATGTCTAACATATAAACAACTGTTATCTATAATATTATCCATATCATTTATAGATAACATTAAAGACAACTCCTATAATATATTATCTTTTTATATGTCTTTATAGACAGCTCCTTCATAGCATAATGTGTTTTATTTCTCGTGTTACATTCGATTATTACATAAGTGATGACCTAATTCTCCATGCTCCATCTCTCTCCTCCACATTATCTCTATCTTGTGTGACAAGACTTACAGATAACTGATGTCACATCATTGTACATGCTTTAATATTCCAACATTATCTAAGTGTTCACCACTAAATATCAGGATTCACTGAACCCTAAAACCTTGGTATGCACAAGTTACACCACGTTCTCTGCAGTCTAATATATCCAACATTATTGGAAATCTAAGATTCCAACATTTGATTGGTTTTAAGAAAACCACAAAATACTCTTTCTAATAGTTCAAACATTTCATAAATCAAATTAACACATATTTAAATTACATCATTTGAAATTTCAAAGCTTGGATGTTAACATTTTAAATTTTACAATAAAATTTTTAAATTTTTAAATTTAATCCTCAGAATTTAAAATTTCAAAGTTCAAATTTTCATTTTTAAGATTGAAACAATCAAATTATATATATTTCAATTAAAATTTTGAACATTTGAGTTTTGGAATTTATATTACAGAGATTTGAAATTCTATAATACAAAACTGAAGATTTAAATTTAAAAATTTTAAATTTGATATAAAAATTCAAAATTTGGATTTTCTATATTTAAAATTGCAATTTCTAATATTTATATTCTCAAAATTTGAAATTATTAAATCGAGAATTTGAAATTTAGTGTTGAAGATTCAAAATTTGATAATTCAATTTTCTAAATTCACTACTACAACATGAGTCATCACAGATGGTTTGGGACAGTCATCACAGATGATTTTGTGAACCGTCTGTATTTCTGTGTCAGTGATAATCAGAGGTTATCACTGACGGCTTGTAAGCCGTCTTTGATAAAGACAACACAGACGGTTTGTAACTAAAACCGTCTGTGAAGAGAACTATTACAGATGGTTCTAGTTACTAACTGTTTGTGATACTCACACATCACAGACGGTTCTAGTTACTAACCGTCTGTGATACTCATACATCACAGACGGTTCTAGTTACTAATCGTCTGTGATACTCCTTTATAGACGGTTTATACGACAAAGCTGTCTATGATAGTTCATTGTATACCTAAATTTTTTTCTGTTTTTTAGCTAGTCTCAACAAATGATGTTACCTATGCCCATTGAAAACAAGTAAATTAAATACAGTGGCAAACACAACACATATTCCATTTCCATTAAGATCATAATCCACCATTACAGTATAACAAGATAACAAACCCATGAACTCCTTAACATGGCAAGAATATATAAGAAAGCAGAGATCCTGGCAGATAGTAGAAGTTGGTGATGCAGCGGATGTCGGTAGCTCACCGCGGGAGTCGGCGTTGTCAAGGAACAAGTTAGATGCAGCGGATGGTGGTAGCACCACCTTTGTGGCACGACGGTGTGACTGTACAAGACACTCGTACGACACTTACGACAAGATTGTGTTGTGCAGTCTACTGTGGTGTCACAACGGAGGCGCTAGCTCACGGCAGTAGTCGGTGTCGTCGAGAAACAAGCTAGCTGGATGCATCGGATGGTGGCCGGATATCACTGGCAATGGAGAGGTGGCGGTAGCGCTACCTTTGTGGAACGACGGTGAGACTGCGAAAGACACTCTTATGATACTTATGACAAGAGTGTGTTACGTAGTGGACCGTGGTGTTACAACGGAGGCACTAGCTCACGGTGGTAGTCGGCATCGTCGAGGGGGAGGATGCAGGAAGCTATATATAGTGGATGGACTCGCGTGTGACTACCAGTGGAAAGGTAGATGGGGGTAATTAATAAGGGCTGAGCGGTGGGAGGAACCGGTGCCTGCCATTCGATGTGGAGAGAATGGACGGGTGAGATCGAAATCCTAGGAGATATTTCATGGATCGGTGACGTGTCATTATCTGAGATGGTTTTTATACAAACCGTCTATGATAATCAATATCAGAGATGGTTCGTATAACAAACCGTCTCTAATAAGGAACATATCAGAGATGGTTCATTGTACGAACCGTCTGTGATATTAATATCAGAGACACTTCGTTATACGAACCATCTGTGATAACGCTTAAATATGCGCTCACTAATCTAGCTGTTCTAAATTGACCTCTCGATCATCTTCTTCACCAGATTTCTCAATAATAGCATCTAATATTCTTTTAATCTCCTTCCTCTCATCTATACATCATGAGTTGTTTGGCTGCAACCTTACACAAGCGGCCAAAAATTTACATCTGGAGCAGCTCCTGTGCTCACGCCCTGCTCTCCTTTCTCGACTCGCTTCCATAATTTGTCAGCTGGACCTCATCATCCGCCGTCGACGGAGGTGTCTTGTTGCCACTCAGCAAAGAGAACCACCCTCAGCCTCGTTTTTCTTTACAATGTGCACAAAGCAGAAGAAGCTTTTGCGGCAGTGGAGAGACACATGGATAACATTGCCGATCAAGCAGAAGCGGCTAATTCTGAGGAAGCTTATCATGGCATCCTCTATGAGATTATGGACCGTGCTAATGATTTGCCCAGTCTGGAGGAGGAAGTGCAGAGGGAAGGACAATCTTGACGGCATTCGAGAACTCAACGGCTGATCCTCCAACTCCAAAAGTCGAAGAAGCATATGAAGCCCTGAAGAGTAAGATTTGGGAATCACTTTTTTGGGGACTTTTGTAAAAAATTTACCTTGAATTTGTCTCTCATCTCAGTAGCTTCTGTAGTTCATACGACAAAAGACAAAACACAGACGGCTGTAAATAAAAACCATCTATGATAGTTTCATAGACAGTTCTAATTAAAAACCATATGTGATAATGCGTATATCACAGACGGCTTTTAAACTTAACCGTCTGTGATAGTTTCAGAGACGGTTCTAATTAAAAACCGTCTGTGATATACGCATTATCATAGACGGTTTTTAAATCTAACCGTCTGTGATTGTTTCAGAGACGGTTTTAGCCATGAATCGTCTGTAATAATCAAAGCACAGACGGTTTTGTATGAACCGTCTGTGATGACATGTCCAGTATAGCTTGTTTTGTAGTAGTGATTCAAATCTTGAAATTTTTAGTTTTCAATTCTATGAATTTGAAATCCTAATTTTAGGCTTCAAATTTTGATTTTGAGATTCACATTTTGAAACTTAAACAAATAGTTTGATAATTCAAAATTATAAATGTTAAAATAAATCATAATTTGGATTTTGAATAATGAAAGTCAAATTTTAAATGTGAAAAATTAAAACGAATGGTAGAAAATGCATCAACAAATATTCTTTCCCTCGGTAATCTAAGATCGATACCCTTTTCTAGTGAAATAGATTGATTCCGCCAACCAAATGTATGGAGTAACCAAGAATAACATGTTATCTTTGCTTTTGCAAGTATAGTCAAGTGTGCTTCGAAATATGCTCAATAATGGTTTTTAATGACTATGTCCATTACAAAAGTTTCAACGGTAGAGACAAATCGAGAATATAATATTTTGGCAATTTATGAATTATTTGTAATAAGAGAAGTTTGTGTAAGTAAAAAGAAAATAAATATTTCCCAACCAATCAAGCCTAGGAGAAAGAGGGAGGGAGGGAGGATATATACCAAAGCTAGTCTAATAGAGATGAACCTGAAGTTCTATATTTGTAGCTAGATCAGAAGCTACGAAGGAACCTAATATGCAAGGATACAAACCAAATTTTCAAAAAAAAAAAAAAAGGTGTGCCCATGCATCGGTGGAACCAATTTTTATCGGCAGGTGAAATTAAGGATTCAAAGCGAATGCTATGCACATTGGACTCTCCACATTCACTGGTGTTCAGTTCGTCGTGTGTGATTCCTCCCGGCATCCATTGAATGCAATATTGCAAGCAAAGGACGACAGCCATCCATGCAGCTAGAAAAGAGACTCGCCCCTAGCACATCGATCGACAGGGATCGATCGACCAGGACAACGAATAGGCTTTCAACTCCGTTCATAGCTTCTGATCTAAGTTTCCAACTCATACTTGTCCTCCCTCGCTTTCTCGTTATTGCAAGCCTTGTGACTCGTTCTCGTCCACTCCTTCCAAAGTTGATATTTTGGCTGTCGCTTTCACCGTGGAAATGTTTGTAAGAATCAGTAAAACTGGCGTAATCCGCGAAATAGCATTCTCACCGCATAATTACTTTCATAACAATAGCTTATGTATGAATGATTAGGTAAGTGTATGTTGGGTAATCTAGCTCGGTTCAAAGTTTCTGAACTTCACACAGTTTAGCTAAATAGGGAGAGTCAGTTTTTACTTTCGGTTTGAAGAGTCCAGTCTGTTTCTGTTTTTCGGTTTTTGAACAGTTCAGAGCGCATACAGAGTCCATAGCGTGTGCGCGTCATGGTGTTCACGGACACCGTTTTGTAATCAGTTTTGTATTCATATTCGGTTCTATTTAAGAGCAATAGAATCATGAGAAAAGCTGCGATTCAGACAGCACCAAAATCTTTCTGAAGTTCATTGAGTTTTCTTACGTGTATGTGCTAGTTTTCATCATTGCCGGCAAGGGAAGCCCGAGGTGAAGACAACAGTGTATGACTCTCATAAAAAAACTGTACGAGTAACATAAATAAATACCATGGACTCTCCTCTGCTTGTCCAGCTAGAGGCCATTCTGGATGTGGTTCAACTTGCCAATTAACATGTTGGAGAGATGTCACTTCGGAGATTTTTGCGATATTATGTCATCTCGTGTTGTCACGTCGCTACTTGCTGACTCCTCCCATTGTTTTTTTTAAATGGTACAAAATTTTCACCAGAATGGGCACTCTTCAGGAGCTTCAGTTTAAGGTAAAGGCCCGCTCCAATGGGTTTTTGACTTCAACTTATTACTATAGACTGATGGTTTTTAGTAATAGCTGAAGCTTAATTTGAGGTGCTCCAAGAGACTTATGGCTTATTAGGCTGCGCTGAGCGCGCTACTTTTTGAAATAAACACCATTGGTGAAACATTCACGTTGTGGTATTTGCATTCCATCCCGCGTATTCGTAGGTTGGTACGAATTCGTGAAAACATCATGAGGGGGAATTTTTGGCATATAGAGCACTGTTTACAACCGTAATTACAAAAATAGCCATATGCGTGCTACATTAGCAAAAATGACATTTTTACCGCCCGATGGTTGGACGGCGACACCATAGGACTCACGCATGTGACATGGCACCCCTCCACTGGGCACCAGTTGCCCTGCTGCCACATCACCAGGCACCAAGTAATTAAGCTGGCTAATTAGCTAGCTTAATTACATGTCTTAATTATTTTTTGTATACAACATGTTTAAATTTTTTAGATATAGCAAATGAGCTCAAAAAATTACATAATTTTATGTGCAGTCTTCCAACGCAAACTACTTGATTGTATAATTTTTTGATAATTTTATCCGCTGTGAATTTTCCTGAAAAATTCATACGATTATGATATTTATAGTAGTTGTTACATATAGCAAGTGAGCTCTAAAATTTACAAAATTTTACATGTAGCCCCCTGACACAATCATAATAATTTTATATTTTTTGAAATACATTACGAATATTTATAGGAGTATATATAATAGTACAAATACCTCTGCTAATCACCTGGAGCCTGCCACCGGCAGCTCTAGTCCCAGCAGCAGCACCGGTGCCTACCGCCCATCTCCTGCCCCTGCCCACTCACATCGCCCGTGGCGCATCACCAACACTTTACTCAGGCCCCTGCACCCGGCTTACCGCTTGTAAAAGCGTGCACCTGCCACTTGCAGTAGATGTCGGACGATCCAGTAGAGGTCATCGTCGTTCTCGTTTTCCTTCCTACTCCAGCTCGAGTTCTCTAGATGTTAGCCACTCCCACTCCTAAGGGACTACTCCACTTGTGGAGGAGACCACCCCAAGGGGGCAGGGCCGTCTCCAGAAATTGGGGGCTCCGGTTCGAAATGCAAATTGGGGCCCTTTAATTAATGGGCTAGTAAAGCTAATGTATATTTTCACTCATCAAATATATAACTTAAATATGTATTCTCAATACAATATGCAGAAAACATAACAAATATTAACTCTAAAATAGGAAAGGTATTACTAACCTCAAATTCTATTGAAAAGCATCATCCGTCTGGTATTTCTTGAAATGAAGTCTTCAATTATATTCCGTCTAGTATGACCTTCTTCAATTTCTGCAGCTGGAGCCTCTTCTTCAATTTCTGTAGTAGGAGCCTGAGTCCCAACCTGTACTGTATCATCACCTTGACCATCATCAACGTTAGCATTTGGACTGTCTCTCACAAGAAATCTTTCAAGAGCACCCTTCTGAGATTGAGCTACCGCATCTAATCTTTGCCTCTTCTTACGCTTCTCAAACGTAATCATATTTTCTATATGTACTTGACATGATGAGGATCGCCCTGCTTATAAATACATAAAAGATTTATATAGGTACATCCTACAAAGCCGCATCGCAATTTGCCAACACATGGTTTCGAAGATTAAAATTCAACTCAATTAATCAAATTGAATCACCGCACTGCCCGCTATTGGCCCGCTGCTATTTGACTATTTGGTACGGCCGTCCGCGATCAACGACGATGCACGCAAGAGGCGAGATGAAGAGTCGAAGAGACAGAGACGATAGGTCGCGAGAATGCCGAATGGAGTCGAGGGACGCTGCACTGCTCGTGCTTGCGCCGAGTGCCGTGCTTAGGTTTTAGACATCTAATTATCCCTGATTACTAGGCTTAGGCATGCGAGGTGGGGGCCCATGAATTTGGGGGCCCTGTTCGGTCGCCCACCTCGCACGTGCCCATCGACGGGCCTGCAAGGGGGAGTAGTTACTGTACCGTAGGCGAGGAGATAACAGTGGCTCAGATGAGTGATCCATATTGCACACTATATTATACTTTTTTGTACTATCATATGTACTCCTACAAATATTCATAATACATAAAATTCTTAAAAAAAATAGACAATTACTATGACTATGTCAGGAAGCTACACATAAAATTTCGTAATTTGTTGAGCTCATTTGCTATATGTAAAAACTTATACAAATATCATAATCGTACGAATTTGTCAGCAACATTTACAATAGATAAAATTATCAAAAAAATTACACAATCAAGTATGCTATGTCGAGAGGCTACACGTAAAATTTCATAATTTTTGAGCTCATTTGCTATATTTAAAAATTTGAACAAAGAGTATACAAAAAATAATTAAGATAGATAATTAAGCTGGCTAATTAGCTGACTTAATTACCTGGTGCCTGGTGGTGGGGCAGCAAGGCAGCTGGTGCTCGATGGCGAGGCAGTAGGTGATTAGCAGGTAATTAGCAAGTGATTAGCAGTATTTGTACTATTCGTAATCCATAAAATTCACAAAAAATAAACAATTACTATGACTATGTTAGGAGGCTATATGTAAAATTTCGTATTTTTTGGGTTCGGTTGCCATATGTAACAACTCCTATAAATATCATAATCGTACAAATTTTTGAACAACATCCATAGTGGATAAAATTATCAAAACTTATACAATCAAGTACATTGTCTTAGGAGGCTGGACATAAAATTTCATAATTTTTTGAGTTCATTTGCTATATTTCAAAATTCGAACAAATAGTATACAAAAAAAATAATTAATGCATGTAATTCAGTCGGCTTAATTACTTGCTGTCTAGTGGTGGGGCGGCAAGGCACCTGGTGCTCGTCTGGGCAGTAGGACTTGGCCGCCTGGTGGCTGGACAACAGGTCACACGCGTCAGCACTACGGCGTCGCCGCCCAGTCACCAGGTGGCAAAAATGCCATTTTTGCTAATACGACATGCATACTGATATTTTTGTAATTTACGGCTGCAAACCGTGCTATATATGCCAAAAATTCCATGAAGGGCACAAGTACACATACATCGTACATACATAGGTATTTCCCTTCCGCAATGCCATACCTACTTACTCCCATCAACGAAGCCGCTATGCAATCTATGAGTATTGCAGATGCTCCCTGTGCTGGGGGCGGTACAGTGCCCCAGGCATGCCTGAAGTGCCCTCATGCATCCCCTGTGGATGTGCAATATCTCCCGTGGGCAATTCACAATCAATTTATGAAGTTGTGGAGTGCCATCGCATAGACAATTATGGCCTTCTGCTTGCATGCCTCGTAGCTAGGCACATTGTCAAGAATACACCATTTTATTTTGCACATGCCAAACAAATGCCCCACATGATTCTTGAGGGATGAGTGCTCAAAGTTAAAAATCTTTTGCAACCCCGTAGGCTGCGAGCCATTTTGGAACTCTGAAAAGTGGTACTGTTGTTGGTGATATGGTGCAAGGTACTCCAGCTTGTTGGAGTACTTCGAGTCCACAAGGTAGTACTTTTCTACATTGTTAACATGGTTATGAGTTATATAAAGATACACCTCATGCAAACGATAACCTAGGGAAATTTTTACCTTCCGGTGGATACAGGAATCGATCGCCATATTTTGCCATAATCTCGTGTAAGATAAATATGTCATGCACTGATCCTGGCCATCCCGTGCACATAAAAGTGAACCTATAGCCAAAGTCACATATCACAAGTACGTTCTGACTCGTGTAGCCATGTTTGTTGCAATGGCGCACGTGCTCTGCATTTAGAACTGTGACTTTCACATGTATGCCATCAATTGCACCTATGCAGTTCGCAAAATGGGGATAGAACCTTTCATTCAGCAGTTTTGGATGAATTGTCTGGTATGTAGGATCCACTGGCTTAATGATGTCGCTAGTAAACTTGGACACACACTTGAGAACTTTTTGGTTATTGCTCCTACTAAGTGCTCAAATCTGTTCATTGCATGTCGCTACAATTGCGGACCACCACAAGTCCATAGAAAGAGTGCGAGCACTTCTTTCGAGGTGACTTCAAAGGAGGACTTCAGACTGTATCCCTAAACTAAAGTGTCATGCAGTCTGTCGAACATGGCCGGGTATATCTGGAACATGATGTTGCACTGTTGGTCATTTCCAAGTTGCATCTCAACCCACTATATCCTGGACAATATTAGAATTCTCATGGTTGGCATACTCGTAGAACTTATATCGTCATCACTTGAGTCGCACACCGTGAGGGCCACGAAGGAAACTAAACCTAAGGAGTGTTTGGTCCCCTGGCCACCACGTTGCCTCCTTTTGTTCATGTCTGGCAATAGAACACAACCAATTGTCCCCCGATTAGTTACACTTGCAACACACAATAACCATAGCACTGCTGTCAACAATCCACTAGAGAAATCACATAGCATAGCATAATGCAGAAGCAAGTGCACTGGGACAAGCAAGTTTCATCCAGCATAGCATAGCCGGCAGAGCCAGCATCATGCGCTCGGTCCAGATAGCACACAAACCACAATTGCCATGTAGAGAGGACAACCTACACAGCCGATAGAGACAGAATCTGAAGGAGAACGGGTAGGCTACGCTAGCTACAACATTTGATTTTCTACCGCGTACAACTAGAAAACATGCGTGTAAGGGAGTCATGGATAGTTACCACTAGATGCGCTACGCAGCGGAAGAAGAGTTGGAGCAGCCCGGTCCAACGTAGATGCGCGTTGATGAAGAAGAAGCAGTCGATCGTCGCACGAACTGAACGTCTCCTCCTCGTATCCTATCAATAGCTTTGCGCTTCTCGCCGATCAGCACAGCAGCGGCGCCTCCACGGAGTCCACACCTTCGGGATGGAACGCCGTGCGCTGATGTGCTAGCACCGCGCGCCCAGCTAGGGTTTCGGTATTATGGCCAAGGGGAGGTGGCGGCTAGGGTTTTTTCAGCACAGTAGTCACACGTACCTGCAGCCCCACCTCCACATATTTATAGAGCATGCTAATGGGCTTCCACGTTGTAGGCCCATTAGAACCCTAATCTCATATGGATCAATATCCCTTTTAGCCTATAAAATCGAATTGTTTATGATTGCCTCTTGGGCACATCACTAACAATCTCCCACTTGCACTAGAGACAATCATATAGGCAAGCTTTCCAATTTCAACCCCTTAAGTGTGTGACCCGTTAGGTTCATGTGTAGACAGCCATGACCCGAAAACCCTTTTCAAGCCATAAGTCAATAGTGGCACCACTACAACAGAACATGGATATGGTAACACTTGACTGTAACACAATACAATTTATGTTACAGGAAAAAAAACTCAGTAACACATACTTTGTGTCCCAGGAGACTCTGTAACACATACTCAATATAATCAATAAACGTGTTACAAGCATATAGTGCAGCAACATAAACATGTGTTACAAAGCCATCTGGTAACATATAATATATATGTTACAGACATGTGTTACTTGCTACTCTAGGGATAACCTTATCTAACATTGATAGATTGTACAAACACCACCACTGCTAGATTGAAGATATTGATCTTATTTAATAGAAATGGGAGGGGGCAAAGGTAGCAAAGGTAGAAAATTTTAAATTTACACTAATTTTGTCCTTTAAAACAAAAAACTGCAGCCTAGCTTTTGGTTTGGAAACATGCCAGAAATTTAGTAAAGGGGAGATAAATATATGTGGAAACTCGCTGTTATTTTTCATGTTAGAAAATCTGTTTCCAGGTTGTAGAACCACAAGGTAGATTTATTTGCAAAGTTGAAAATTTAATTGTGACGAAAAGTTCTAACATGTTCATCATACAAAATAATCCAGATTTGTAAATTCATATAGTCCAAAATAATTAGACATTACATAAGTGTGTACGCAACATTCAGACAAGCTTTTCTAATCGCATTTATATTTTCCCATAAGTAGTTAACCTGGAACATCCTTTAAGAACAAGCATTCATTGGATAACAGAATTTTCCACTCTCAGATAACATTCATTGCATCCAAATCTTTCCCAACACACAATGAACAAGGATTCACAGCAGTACTTTTACAAACTAAGTGAAGTACCCCAGAGAGCGAAACTGAATGAACCTTAGTTGATTGCAGCTTCCCAAGTTCAGAGCGTACTTCCGGCTGCCCTACCAGTTCATTACATTCCACTAATAAATAAGGTAAACAACAAAACAAAGGGCAAGGGGGAAGACACATAAGAATACATCTGCCAAGGTGAGAATGTGAGATGATGCATCTAAATACTGCCACCACCGACAGAACGGATGTAGTTCCACTATGATTTTTTTTATGCCTGATGGCTCATATCAACTCTGCAGGAAACCATCTCGGCCCACTCCTTTTATTTCTGGCACAAACAAGTGAACAACTGAATAAGATGTGAATAAATGATGAAGCCAATGGTAAGGCATTGTCAGTAACAGAGGTTGCAGGTGGATGATCGTGGCAAGTAAAGTAACAGAGCAGAACCTGGTTAGCTACTTGGAATAGCTTAGGCTCCTATCAAGTTGCCACTCAGAAAGAAACCATATTTACAGAAACTCTTATATTTGTAAAGTTCAAGATTGGTTTACAAATTAAAAACTGAGCAAGGAAAATAACTGCTTTCTATATCCTATAACCAGAAATAAAAACACACTAACAGTGATTTAGAAATGGAAGACGGAATAGACAAAACAGTGGAAGCATTGACATAGCATAGCAGGTAGAAATCATGGGAAGAGAGGTGCAATGTAAGAGGACAAGCTTCATGGATTTAGGACCATCTAAACAAGAGAGAACCGTATCAGGCTCCCAAGTCTCAACAGCCAACACAAGATGGACCTGACAAACTATGGTTGTGAGTAAATATTGTGCAGATTTCAGGATTTAATTATTGACACCAGAACTGAGACAAGGACACAAGTTCACCTCTCTCATGTTAAATAAATACATAATACATACTTCATGTTCATCATATAAAAGACTATGCAGTCTGCTCTCTGTTATAACTATTTTGAAACAAATGCAGATAATCTATTGTGAGCTGGTTCTACCAGAGAAAGAACAATTTCAAATTACCTCTGACAGACAGACCATAACATGAAAATTTAATTAATTACACTATAAGATACTACTGCCAGCCTACCAGTGCTCAAAATGGAATGAAATATATTGCATGACACCAATGATGCAGGCATAGCGTACAAAGCATAGTTCAATACAACATCATCATTTACTAGATGTTGAAACAAGCATATATGCTTAGTGGGATTCCAACATCAGGTATTGCATAGAAATAGAAAGAGTAGTTGACACAATTTTAATAACATCTTCCATATAAGAGTTTCAGGTGGAATTATGCATTACAAATACACCTTTCAATATAAGAAAACTAGGCTTGAGATGAGACTAATTAAAGAATTATTATGTACTGCTGCACTGAAAAATACACATACCTTGAATGGAGCAAACAAATCATGAATTGGACTTCACATAAGCATTCTAGAACCATACTAAAATTTTCCAACATCTCCATCTACAACCGGAAGCATCCGGATACAAACAAAAATATCTAGAACCATACTAAAATTTTCCTACATTGCGCAAAATCTAATCTTACCACCATGTCAGGATAAATAAAATATCCACTGGGCCCAAGGCCGAAACACGCAAATATCCTACATTGCTTCAAGCCAGACACGCAAGCCTCCATGCCGCGTATGTAAAATCTTCCAGGCAAATCTCTCCGTTCCACTTCCCATGCGCCATAACTCCTTAGTGGCTCCTCGTATACATCACCTGTCATAATTCCTAAGTCCCCACTCCTCACCCCAGACCTTTCGCGGGTGTTGAGACTGCCTTCCTCAGAAGTTACAATGGGTGTTGAAACCCTCTGACCCCTCCTCTCCCCTCGTTCGACCGCCTCTCCAGGAGGCGCTCACACCAGCCCGGCCATCGCCGCCGCTCGCCAACTCCAAGTCCTCCGTCGTGGGTGACCAATCCCTCCAGGCGATTCTTCTCCCGACGCCGCCACCGCCGCATCGCCCGGACGCCGCCGCCGCCTACGTCTCCCGCTGTCCCGGTCGACCGCGGCACCCCATCCAACCAACAGGTAACTTCTCCTCCAACTCTCCATCCCCGATGTGATTAATGTGGGTGAGTGGTATTTGGTAGCATGGATTTGCAATTTGTGAACCTTCTTAACTACCTTTCCCATGGTTTCCGAATCTGTGAGACAAATTTTCTAATCATATTGTGGTGCGATTGTGAATTATGCATATATGGCCTAAAATTGGGATTATAGTTCGATTTTGCACCGTTTGTACTTAATGCTGGAACTAGGTTCGATTTTCTTCAGATTTCTGCTGCTCCAATTTAAATGAAGGTGCCTTCAAGTGTTAATCGCTTACTTCGCAAGAACCTTACTTTAACCGATGGGATATATCCGATTTTCATTCTTTTAATCATTTCGATTAATGTATTCATGAGAACAACCTATAAAGTATCGATGTCCGATGACAATCATAATAATTTCAATATAAGTTGTGAAAATCTTAGGAAGCAGAATTATAAGCCTTAAATAACATCCGTGTTATCTTTCGAGCTGCAATTCCCAAATTACAGTATAAAACCAAGTGGTAGCAACAAGCTGCAATAACAAGCTGAAATTGATCGCCTAGTTATTTTGAAGAATTGAGGAACTGGGGTTCTAAGGAGATAAAGGTCAATGTGTAGTTCGATTCCTTTCTCGCCTCTATCTCCTCTGCTTTTTTAAAGTGCTATCTCCTTTGTGTCGGAAGAATCATAGCTAGATAGAGACCATTTTTAACGCATATTTTGTCATATTTTCAGAAACTTCACAACAATTTCCAAGTGAAATGGCAAGAAAGAAAAGGTTGAATGTAGTAAAAGCAAAGCTCATTATAGCAACTGAGATGGTGATATCGTGAGCATTTCATGGACCAAGTTGAAGAAGTTCTTGAGTCACAGGAATTGGAAGGTAATGAGGTACATGTGGAGCAGAAGATAATGGTTCTCTCAATATGTCGTACATCTTCAATTAAGATAGTTAAAGCTAGCTAGTCAGATGGACTAATTAAATGATTGATATATGGAAATCCTTGGATCAACTATTATTGTTCTTGTTTAATTTACAGGTGAGAATGCAACAGAGAAAAAGCGTGGAAGAACTACTTTAACACATATTTGGGACCTACCAGTAGGAAATCGAATAGTAGTTAAATGCAATAAGCTTGGACAACCCATTGGAGCAGAAGGTGGACTTTTAGGGAAATTTTTGGGCACGGTAGCAAGAAATGGGGGTTATTGTCCACTTAACTTGAAGGATTGGAGAATGGTCAAAAAGGATGGTGGAGCTGAAACAATACTTCAGTTTGTAGAGGTATATATGTATGGCTGAGAAACTGAGATGTAATATATACTCTAATTTGTGGCCTTCGATTTTTCCTTTAGCCTTCCTAATTTTGTACGTATTTTTCAAGTCACACCATACATATCAGTCTTGAAAAAATTACACCATGCATATGTAGTAGTAAACTATATATTGAGTTGCTTCAATGATCGATATCGCTTTATTGGCATGCATGACGACGGCTTTATAGCATGCACACATTATATATGATTGGTATACATGCATCATGCAGTTGGCAAGGTACCTATATATAATGTGAGGATTTTTTTGTGGTACGCCACTTTTCATGAGCACGTTAGATTTATTTGATCTAATTGCCACGGTGACCTATTACCATGTAGGGGGTGAGACACTTTGACCATCAAAAGGTTAATTCTCTGTCTTTGCACCATATTAAATGGAAATAGTCAATGTTTACAAGGAAAGGAACTCATTACAGTTAACAATTTCCTTTTAAATGAGTTTATCATAGTTTGCTATGGAGGGATATAATTTGATATCTACTGATCTTTTCCTTCAAAGAAAAAGACACCTATTGATCTTGCTTTTCCTATTGGCGTTATGAATCTAATTTGCATACGACTATATATGTGATAACTTAGAAAATAGCACATTGATTCAGTAAATCTTAATGATTTCAGACAAAGTTTTTGTACCCTTATTTGTGCGAGAAATGCATACTGAAGTCAACAGGGAGAGATTGGAGGCGATACAAAGCATCACTAAAGAAAACATACTTTAATGCAAAGAAGAAAAGATCCGCTCAGATAAGCTTTGTCCTAAGATGTAGATTATGATCAATGGGTTTTACTTGTGAAAGTTTGGAAGTCAAAAGAAGGAAAGGTCATAGCAATGCAACCATATTTACATTGCCGCTTTATTTTGAATTTCATACATTTACATGCATTAATAGTAGACATTTTGCTAGCAGCCCTTAGTGAGAAGAACAAAAATAGTCGTACCTTGATGAAAACTACACATACAAAGAGAACAAAGAGCTATGCTCATAATGAGGATATGGTGAGTAGTCTTGTTTTATTCAATGCTATATATCCTCTATGTTTTGCATCATATTTTCTGGACATTCTAATTTTGTGCGAAACAAGATGATCCTCAAAAGAAGCACCACATAGAGCCATGGTCTACTTAGCAACTCACAAAAGAAGGGCTAAAGATAGAAGTGAACACGTGGTATGCCATATACACAATGTTTCTACTGTACTATACTAAGTTATCATTTGATCTAACTAAAAGAACATGGGTTTATCTTTATCGTTAGGCTGAGTTAGAGAACCTCATGGATGAACAACTGAATTAGCTCAAGATGATGAGGGAAGAGTTGCATGGAAAGGTGACGCCTTACATCAAATTTTGGGTGATGAGAAACTGGACAAGTGCATGGGATGGGACTGCTTCCGGTCCCAAGCCATGTTTATGGACAAACAACACAACGTCTCAAGAACATCAATATCACTACTATAGAGGGATCGCCATCTAAGTAGGGATGCATGTTATTGACGGCGTGGTTAAAGGAGCATGTGAAGAATCAAGATCTACTCATTCAAGAATTGCTTAAAACTAAGTCATGCCGTGGGAACAATAAACCTGCAAAAACACTCTCAAAAAAAGACAAACCAACAAAGGTAAAGATTTTTCTTTAACCTTCATATAAAAATTCATTCCAAACTGATATCCTTTTCCAGGTGAATCAAATAAAAGGATATCATAGCAATTCTCAATCACAAGCAGTACATTATAAAAGAAAGGTATTTGTGTTATTATTTCTATATAATGTTATTTCTCTTCAAGTTTTATATTTATCTGTATTTAAATCTACAGAGAGTTCAGTGTGATGTAGCTGATTTGGAAGACTCCATGAGTGAACAAGGATATATATCAATGGTAATTCTATTACTGCATTAATATCTTTTTCTATACTTCATATGAATATATACTAAATGTTGGTTGTGCACTTAACTGTAGAACAATGGAAGAGTGTTGGACCAACAGAACAGATATGAGGACGATGACATGTCTTTTTCTACTAAAAAGGTTAGCAGAACTGTTTATGCATTTTTTTTAGAAACACTACATTTTTAAGAAACACTACATTTTTAAGCAATATAAATACTACAATGATTTGATAGATGATTTTGTGATTGAACTAGCACGACAACTATGCAAATCAACAACTATTACAACGTCATGAAGCACCGTCATCGCAATGGTCTGCACGTTCTTTTCCACAGCAAGAGGTAAATGTTTTGATAAATGATTTGATGTGATGCACTTGCAAGAAAATAGTAAGATATATCACTTTCTACAGTACTAGTAAGATATATCATTTTAACTAGGTTGTTTAAGGATTAAGGAATTAAAGAACCAACAATAAAATTTATGGCACACCTCATATATAATGAGTTGCATGCATCCAAATTTAATAAATCAGTTTTCTTTAATTCAATTATAATTATTTCTCTGACATTACAGCTATATAATGGAAGGTTTGGAATCTTTTAGAATACAACCTTACCTTTATGAATAAATAAGGATATTTCATAGTCTAAAAAATGCTTCCTTCAAACCTGCTCCTTTTTCAGTAACTAATTAACCTATTCCCTACTTTTCAGTTCGATGTGTATAAAGAAATTGTTTTAAGATAGCCAAATAATGGCATCTTATATACATTTTTAGTAGAAAAATTGTTGTGTGACTTTTGAGTATCTATATCGATAGCATGCAATAAATTTTATCAGTATTTCATTGTAACTAATCAACAATAGCAGAAAAGTTCCAAAATTGCATGAACAACATACAAGATCAAGTGATTCAAACAAGACTCCACATCATGTGCCTTCAAAGAAGACACGACCTTCACCAATGGAGGTAAAACACTACGCTTGGATTCATGTTACAGCTAATTTGCTTATATGCTAGTTATTGATGAAGTGATAAATATAGGTTGGTTCAACAAAGATACTCTTGAGTGCAAAATATCCAAACAAAGACCAGTGGCCTATGCTAGTTTGTTGAGCTGCAATCCATCTACAAAAGTAGGTGGTGTTGAGCTAGGCAACCAATTTTGGAAAGTAAGAATCAATCACTCTTTGCGAAACCGAGGCGCTTGTATGACCACGGATGCTGCAAGTCAATTGATGATGCCCATGCTAAAGGAATGCCGATTGCTTGGCCTTCAATATGTGTATGATATTTCAACCTTGGTCCATATAATACTACATATATACTTTTCATGTATCCTTAAAGCTAAGTAATGTTTGCCACATGCAGTTCTAAGATTAATGGTTGAAATCTCATACTTGTTTCACCTCATGGATAGATCATCGGGCAAAGATTTTGAGAAGAATAGATAGATATCATTATGTCATTCTAGGATGAAAAGTTTGTGTTGTTATTCCCAAGACTTGTTTTCTCAAATGGATTGTCATGTATGTTATAAAATTATGTGAACCATATTTTATATATTTCCTTGTGGAATGCAATGTTGGTGATGATTATAATTTTGTGGAATATGTGATTCTTGTGAAAGAATAATTCTGCAATTAATTAATTGTCATTTCGAAAAAAATCATTACTTTTTCCTCTCTCGAGATCTGTGTGTATATATATTTATATATATTAAAATAAGTTTCCACAAAATGTTTTGGTGTAAGAAAGTGTGTTGCTACTCATATTACAATGGTGTTACTATTGCTCCAAAAATGTGTTACTGGGGTAGCTTGTTGTAGCACATATTTGTGTTACCACGGTAGTTTGTTGTAGCACATAATATATGTTCTTATAGATAAGATATGTGTTGCAAGGTAGTAACATGTTTTCAGACATGTAGTAGCACTTATCACGTGTTACTTCAAACCTAGCTAGTAACATGGGCTATAAGAACACTTAAAAATTGTGTTACTGCAAAGACTAGTAACATCTTTATTGACATGTAGTAGCACATAGACGTGTTACTATAGCTCCTTCCTGGTGTAGTGCACCTAGCAAGGCATATTGACTCCCGAATACACATAAAGATCATATCGGCTAAACCTTGATATACACACACTTGGATCCCTTTGCCACACGATACCAGTCGAACTTAAGGCGAGATTCGTGCCACCCTTGTGATAGCTCAACCATTCACTCGATCTTGTGGTGGATTACAACTCATGACTAAATTGTAATTAGCTATTTAATCACCTTGGCATGGCCATGCACTTCCCTGATCCAACCACATCGAGGGGCCCAGAGATATCTCTCCTGTTATGTAGGAGGGGCAAATTCCATCTTAATCCGCTCACATCCCATTCCATGTTTCATGATACACCTGAAGACCACTTTTATAGCTACCCAGGTAGTGTTTGGCAGCCCCAAAGCGCACCACTACACATGGTGAGAAACAATGGCGATTTCAGGTCGAAGGATCCAGTAGGTATAACACTCGAGATCGCTTGATGGCACATATTAACATAACAATCCCAGCAACGTCTCGGAGTGGGTCAATCCAACACCATGTTCTCTAACATGTGTCCACATTATTGATTTGATATTCCTATATCCATGATCCGTGAAACATGATCATCAATCAATACATGTGCTAGTCCATAAATCATTGTTGTCCCAATGAATGACATAAGACTAGGGATCTTTAGAATAACATTAAATAAAACAAAGAGTTTCACGAACAAGTCACATACTTGCCAATCAATGCATACAATTATTATTCAAGGAACCAAATAACACCTTATTCAAAATTTCATAAACATAGACTTGATACAATTATCTCCCACTCACACTAGAGTCAATCATGTAAGTATCTAATACCCATTGCACTCGTGTGTGCCTCACGCTTTGGTTGTGGGAGAGGCTTCGTCAACGGATCAGCAACATTCAAATCCGTGTGCACCTTGCAAATCTTCACTTCACCTCTATCAATGATCTCACGGATAAGGTGATAGCGCCGAAGTATATGTTTAGACTTTTGGTGTGACCTAGGCTCCTTTGCTTGCGCAATGGCTCCACTATTATCACAATAGAGATCCACTGGACTGGACACACTACGGATCACACCCAACTCAAAAACAAATTTTCGACCCAAACAGCTTCCTTTGCAGCTTCGTGCTGCAATATACTCGGCCTCGGTTGTCGAATCAGCTACCGCCTCTTGCTTGGAACTTTTCCACTCATCGCCCCTCCATTGAGGCAGTAACACAAAACTGATCGTGATCTCGCTATCATCTTTATCAGTTTGGAAACTAGCATCGGTGTAACCTTTTACAACTAGCTCTTCTTCACCTCCAAAAATAAGGAACATATCCTTAGTCCTTCTAAAGTACTTAAGAATATTCTTTACAGCCACCCCAGTGAGCTATACCGGGGCTAGATTGATACCTACTCGTAACACTTAGAGCATATGAAACATCTGGGCGCGTACAAAGCATAGCATACATGATGGATCCGATGGCTGAGGCATACGGAATCGCACTCATCTTCTTTTGCTCATCAAGTGTTGAAGCACAATGAGTCTTGCTAAAACTAATGCCATGTGACATAGGCAAGAAACCTTTCTTGGAATCTTGCATATTGAACCGTTTCAATACCTTGTCAATGTATGTACTTTGGCTTAATCCAATTAGCCTCTTCGATCTATCTCTACAGATCTTTATGCCCAAAATGTAAGCTGCCTCTCCGAGATCTTTCATTGAGAAACTTTTTCTCAAAGAAGACTTCACAGCTTCTAGCATTCAAATATCATTTCCGATCAATAATATGTCATCTACATACAAGACCAGAAAAACAAGTGCGCTCCCACTAGCCTTCTTGTAAACATAAGGCTCTTCTTCATTCTTGATGAAGCCAAACCCTTTGACTACTTCATCAAAACGAAGATTCCAACTCGAGATGCTTGCTTCAATCCATAAATGGACTTCTAAGCTTGCATATTCTCCCAAGATTTTTCGGATCAACAAAACCTCAGCCGTGTCATGTACACATCCTCGCTTAGGTTTCCATTTAGGAAAGCCGTTTTGACATCCATCTGCCAAATCTCGTAGTCGAAATAGGCAGCAATCGCTAGGAGGATCCGAATAGACTTTAGCATAGCGACGGGCGAAAACGTTTCATCATAATCAACACCTTGAATTTGCTTGAAACCTTTCGCCACCAATCGTGCCTTATAGATGTGAACATTTCCATCCATGTCTATCTTTTTCTTAAAAACCCATTTACACTCAATAGTTTTTACACCATCAGGTGGATCCACCAAGTTCCAAACTTGATTATCATGCATGTATTCTATTTCGACCTCATGGCTCCAAGCCAATTTTCGAGTCCGGTCCCATCATTGCTTCGTAGCTCTTGGGCTCATCATTGTCCAACAACAATATGTCGCGCTGTCCCGTGGTTAGGAGCGTAAACTTTTCGATTCATGCAACGTGCCCTTGTAGACCTACGTAGGGGCGGTGCCTCCATAACTGGTTGTACAACATTTTGTACATCCTGTTGAGGTTCAATAGGAGCTGAAACATTTTCAGTGTTTCCAATTTCTTCAAGCTGCACCTTGCTCCCACTAACACCCTTTGAAAGAAACTCCTTTTCCAAAAAGACACCATTCCGAGCGACAAACACTTTGCCTTCTTCCCGATTGTAAAAATAATATCCTTTGGTTTCCCTAGGATACCCAACGAAGAAGCATTTATAAGATTTAGGATGGAGCTTATCAGACGTCAAACGTTTCACATAAGTCTCACAACCCCATATCTTAAGGAAAGACAATCCAGACATTTCCACCCATTTCTCGTATGGTGTCTTTTCCACCGATTTAGATGGAACTCGTTTAGTGTAAACGCAGCGCTTTCTAGAGTATATCCCTGAAGGACAATGGAAGATCAGATTGGCTCATCATAGACCGAACCATGACTAACAAGGTCCGGTTCCTCCGCTCGATATCCGCTCCACCGAGGCATGCCAAAGTGAGTCAATCAGGAACAATTCCACACTATTTTAGATGTTCACCAAATTCATGGCTCAAAATTCACCTCCACGATCGATCGCAGAATTTTAATTGTCTTGCCTAGCTGATTTTGTACTTCATTCTGAAATTCTTTGAACTTTTCAAACGATTCAGATTTGTACCTCATTAAGTAGATGTATCCATATCTACTAAAGTCATCGGTAAAAGTAATGAAATACTGAAAACCACCTCGACTCATCGAGCTCATTGGTCCACATACATCGCATGTACAAGTCCCAACAAGTCACTTGCCCTCTCACTATGACCGGTGAAAGGCGCTTTTGTCATCTTGCCAAGTAAACAAGACTCGCATGTCTCAAATGATTCAAAATCAAACGAGTTGAGTAGACCATCTTTATGGAGCTTCTCTATGCGTTTCTCATTTATATGACCTAAGTGACAATGCCAAATTAAAGCGGGGTTCAAATCATTAGGCCGCAGCCTCTTTGCATTAATATTATAGACAGGCTTATCCTCAAGATCAAGAACATATAACCCATTCATCAATGGACAATGTGCATAGAGTATATCATTCAAATAAATAGAACAACGTTTGTTCTTTATTACGAACTCATAACCACCATCTTCCTCCAAACATGAAGAAGAGATGATGTTCTTCAATTATTTAATTCCAAAACTAATCCTGAAGGTAATGACAAGTGATAAGTGCCAACAGCCAGTACAACAACCTTTGCTCCATTGCCGACACGCACGTCCAACTCGTCTCTTGCAAAACTTCTAGTCCTTCTTAGACCCTGCAACGATTTGCAAGTATGAATCATCGATCCGGTATCAAATACCCAAGATTCACCAGAAGAAATTGCAAGATTAATTTCTATAACATTTATACCTGAAGTAGAAGCCTCGCTTCCCTTCTTCTTTTTCAGATCCTCCAAATATTTCTTACAATTCCTAGACCAATGCCCCTTGACATGGCAGTGGTAGCATTCATCTTCAGGAGAAGGGCCAGATTTGACCTTCCCATTTGGCTTTGGCTTAGAGCTAGGGTGCTCATTAGGAACCTTTCCTTTGCCTTTGTTTTTGGGCGCCCAACGCTTCCTCTTTTATTCTCCTTCCAACCATCATCACATGATTGGTGTTTTTCTTAATGCTTTCTCTCATTGTCTTAAGCATCCCATGCAATTCAGTCAATAATTTCTCCATGCTATTCATATGAAAGTTCATAATAAATCGCTCATAGCTCGGAGGAGAGATTGGAGAACAACATCCGTAGCTGGATCGGGATTAAGGAGAACCAAGCTTCTCCAAGCTCTCAATGTAACCAATCATCTTGATCACATGAGGACTGATCGGACTACCTTCCGCCACTTGCACGCAAACAAAGACTTTGAAATGTTAAACCTCTCGGTCCCTAGCTTGGTTCTCAAACATGCCACGCAAATCCTTCAATCATAGTGTGAGCATCCGCATGCTCATAATGCTTCTAAAGCTTAGAGGACATGGTAGCAAGCATGAGACAACTAACGCCGAGTGAATCATTGCGGTGCTTCTCATAAGCTTTATGGGTGGCAACGCTTGCACCCTCGGGGAGTTCATCGGTAGGTTGCTCAAGAACGTATTCCTTTTTCTTGTCCGAGAACAATTTTCAGGTTGCGGTACCAATCAATAAAATTTGTTCCATTAAGTTTTCTTTCTCAAGAACAGATCGCAAGTTAAAACCGAATTGTTACTAGAAGCGCCATGATCTACAACAGAAAATAAACAAGCAAAGTTCAGCTCTATGTTCATGTTTGATCTTCCATTAAACAATTTAACAAAGACACTCCCACTATATGTTTTGTAATCGTCTTCCTCTAACGACATATAGTGGTCAAGATCCATGTTCATCTAAGTTCTAGTGAGCTTTGGCATCACCGCTAGAAACCTAGTGACGAGGTAAGCAACTCTTGCTAATCACATCTTATGTGACTCTTGTTTGTTGGGTGGCATCCAATGCCCGGCTCCCAACACCATGCCCCAAGGCCCAAATCCAATTTGATAGCCTTGTCAAGTAAACCAACACTATGCATGTGGATATCCGACATCCACCCTATTAGATCAAGATAGTTGATGGTACTCGCTTTGGCGCACCTACCAAACAATGATCATAATTTTATAGGTGCAGAATTGGAAGGGCATCAAATAAATTCTTAATTTTTCGAGGAAGCTATTCGTCATGAAAAAACATCCTCTAAAGGTATGGCATGAAAGAATAGTATGACAAGAAATAAACATCACATGCATATAATCACATTATACTGTGAATGGTATGGCCTTTTGAATCGTAGTGGTCGCCATCGCCATGGTTCCACGGTGATGTCCTTCGCCACACTTCCTGTCTTCTTTGTCATCATGCTTGAAGCCTCCATGGTAAAGAACTAAACTATTACAACTAATAGCTAGCAAATGAATTACATGAGGAGCGCAAGCATCACAAGTCGACACGCAGTCGTTATACAATTAAAGAACAACCTCAACCCAGCTGTGATTAATACGACACACAAAGCCGCAAAACACACATGCATCACATATACATCTATGCCATACCATTCACATCATTCCCTGGAAAAACAAGTTAAGTGTAGAACGCATTCTACCGCCCTAACATGAATGTGTTTGTATAACAATCTATGCGTATACGCAATGGCGGTCCCATTGGGCCAATCAAATCAACCCAAATCTGAGCCATTCAAAATGTCTCAATTTTCATTAGATCAATCACATTGATCATCGCGATCGGTATACTTGAGGAGACCGCAACACAAGACCTCGATCCGTTGGCTCGATCCATCGATCGCGGCGCGCATTAGCCCCGATGGTGATTCCAGCCGGTAGGGGCAAGTCACGCGACATCAAAGAAGGAGCACGAACTAATCTTTTGGCCACATGATGCTATCAACTCATACCTATTTCAACCCCTTATGACCGATTGATCTAATCAACCCGTGCACGGAAAGATCCATCACATGAACCTAGCATAAGAACAGTAATAGATCGCATCTACTACAAACAACATATCATCTACAAGCGCATGATCCAGACCACATACTACACAGCTTCGCTCTAATACCACTGAAGGAGAACGGGTAGGCTACGCTAGCTACAACATTTGATTTTCTACTGCGTTCAACCAGAAAACATGCGTGTAAGGGAGTCATGGATAGTTACCACTAGATGCGCTGCGCAGCGGAAGAAGAGTTGGAGCAGCCCGGTCGAACGTAGATGCGCGTTGATGAAGAAGAAGCAGTCGATCGTCGCACGAACTGAACGTCTCCTCCTCGCGTCCTATCAATAGCCTTGCGCTTCTCGCCGATCAGCACAGCAGCAATAGCAGCGGCGCCTCCACGGAGTCCACACGTTCGGGATGGAACGTCGTGCGCTGATGTGCTAGCACCGCGCGCCCGGCTAGGGTTTCGGTATTACAGCCAAGGGGAGGTGGCGGCTAGGGTTTTTTCAGCATAGTAGTCACACGTACCTGCAGCCCCACCTCCACATATTTATAGAGCATGCTAATGGGCTTCCACGTTGTAGGCCCAGTAGAACCCTAATCTCATATGGATCAATATCCCTTTTAGCCTATAAAACCGAATTGTTTATGATTGCCTCTTGGACACATCACTAACAGAATCATACATAGCAATGCACCTCACACTCTCGGAATTGAGCTTTCACGCGGTAGCGTCCTCAAAGGAGTTGGTTTCGGCCAAGTTGCTACGTACGTGTGTTGGTGTGTTGGCCATGCCATGAATATCAATATAAGGCCAAGAGGATAATCCATGTAACCTTAGATCAGATTGATTGAGTTGAGAAATACAGAAAAACCATAGATAGTTTGTGGCGTCATTATGTGCTTGTTTGTTGAAGTTTTCCAAATTAGGGTTTACTAAAGTTGGTGCAAGGCAAGAACACTTGGTTCTTAAGATTGCCTATGAAATCAAAATATAGGGATGTGAGGTATATGTAAAACATTTGACGTTTGACAAGCTCACATCCAAATCAGATAAATGCTTCTTCATGGATATCCTAAGGAAGCTAATGGATATTTTTTTATAAAAGATATGAGAATAAAGTTTTTGTTGTCCAAAATGGTGTTGTTTTTGGAAAAAAAAGTTTCTTTTAAAAGGAGTTAGTAGGAGTACAGTGCGATTTAAAGAAATTCGGGAACAATCAAAAAATGTTTCAGCTCCTACTGAACCTCCACATGATGTATCAGAAGTTGTAGAACATGTGAAAGAGGCACCAGCTCCACATAGGTCTAAAAGGCCACATCAATTGCCTATGAGGTATCGGTATGATATTTCATTATTAGACAATGATGAGTTTAGGACTTATGAGATAGCGATGATGGGAACAGACTTTGAGAAATGATTTGGAGCCATGAGATAAGGAATACAATCCATGTATGATAGTCAAGTTTGGAACCTGATTGATCCGTCTGATGGTGTAAAAACTATTGAGTGCATGTGTGTTTTTAAGAAAAAGATTGACATATGTGAAAACGTTCATATCTATATGGCACGATTGGTGGAGAAGGGTTTTAAACAAATTCAATGTGTTGACTATGATAAAACTTTTTCGTTTATAGCTATGCTTAAGTCTGTCCAGATCATTCTACATATTATCTGTATATTTTGATTATGAAATATGGTAGATAGATGTTAAAAGAACTTTCCTAAATGAGTATATGTACATGATATAGCTTGAGGGTTTTGTAGATGCACAAAATCTTAAAAAGATATGAAAGCTTAAGAAATCTATCTATACGTTGAAGCAAGTATCTCGGAGTTGGAATATTTGTTTTGATGAGGTAACAAAGGTTTGGCTTCATTGAGAATGAATGAGAGCCTTGTGTTTACAAAAAGGCTAGTGGGAGCACACTTGTTTTTCTGATCTTATATGTGAATGACATATTATTGATCGAAAATGATATTCATATGCATGAATATGTCAAGTTTTCATTAAAAAGTCGTTTATCTACGGAAGATTTATGAGATGCAGCATATATTTTAGGTATAAGGATATATAAAGATAGAACTCAAAGGCTAAGATACGTATATTAATAAGGTGTTTAAGCGGTTCAACTATAAGATTCTAAAAGGGTTTTTTACTTATGTCATATGGCATTAGTCTTGGTAAAACTCAGTGTCCATCGACATTTGATGTGTGAGATCGGATGAGTAAGATTCTATATGCTATCTTAGGTCTATCATGTATGACATGCTTTGTATATGCTCACATGTATCGTATGCTCTAAGTATTACGAGTAGATATCAGTCAGATTCAAGAAGGTCATTGAATAGCGGTAAAGAATATTGTGAAATATTTGAAAAGGACTAGTGATACATTCCTTATTTTTTATCTTTTTTATCCAGACTAGGCGTTAATGCTGGTTTCTGATCTTTTTTTATCCAGCACTGACTTTAATTTGCTCTCATACACGCTGATCACTATCTCTACAGTCCTCGATGCACCCGTCTGTCTACCACCCGCTCGATGCACCCGTCTGTCTACCACCCGCTCGATGCTCATGGTCTCGGATGCCCATAACAACAAATTAAAGCATGAAAACAACGTTCCGCTGGTACGAGATATTTCACATTTCATGCATGAATGGCCTCCAATCGATGTATCCTCTGCGCGTTGATGTCATCCTTTAATTTCCCGTCATGGGCATGCATGATCTGTGATGAGGTTCTCGTGGTAAAGAGGCAATTCATGATACGTTCCATCGTTGAAATAATCCTTTTGGCTTTTGGGTCCAAAAAAATGAAATTTTATTGGACGGGTACAATTTGGCCATTTTTAGGCAAATGCCTAAATATTAAATTTTTATGGTCCCTTTAGTTTCAACCTTGGCTCATTTTAGTCCCACTTCCTGGCAAGATAACTCAAAAGGCATCTTATAAGTTTTGCTCAATTCATGTGGTCGGCAGGCTTGGCGATGGACATGGGATGGCAAATACGCGGCCAAGTCGCCGCCCTACATGGTGCAGTTCTAAGGGTGTTTTGAGAATGACAACAAAGGGATAATATGAAAGGTTAGAATAGAATATTAATTCTTTGTTAGGCAATTATAGAGATGATTATATCATTTTTATATTTATGATTTTTTAAATAATATGTTATTTTGTCTCTTAAATAAATATATTTCGTATTGACCAACAAGTTCGAGACTTGTTCGTGGAATTTTTTATTCATATTTTAATGTTATTCTAAATTATCTTTGATCTTATATCATTATATGGAACAGTTATGATTTATAAATCATCACATGTATTGATTGATGATCATGTTTTACGGATCATGGATATATGGATATCAAATCAATAATATAGATACATGTTAGAGAACATAATGTCGGATTGACTCACCTTGATACACTGTTGAGATTATTATATTTTATATGCTATTAGTTGGTCTCAAGTAATAATGATACATAATCTTGTACCTGAGATCAATATAGTTTTTCATGTCTAATAGTGCATTTAAGGGTTATCAAACGCTACTCCATAACTGGGTTATTATAAAAGTAGATTTTGGGTATACTATGAAACATGTAGATGAATGTGACTAGTCGGATATGGGATTTACCCCTGTTACATAACAGGAGAGCTATCTATGGGCCACTCGATGTGGTCGGATAAAGGAGGTGCATCGCCATACCATGAGTGGTCGAAGAGTTAGCCACATGAAGTTATCCATTACTAGATCGAAAAATGATTGAACAGTTCATAGATGATATGTTTCTCACCTAGAGTTCAATCGGGTATCATGCGTCAAAAGGAGAATACACAAACATGTCTTTTAGTCTAACTAGATACGAACTGATCGTATAGGTATGCTAACTAGTCTTGAGCTAGTCAGACATATCATAAATTGGTCTGCAAACCAATCGTATAGGGATACAGACTGATCATAACTAGATACGAACTGGTCGTAAGTAGTTATGAACTAATAATGAGTGACTAAGATCTAGTTGCAGATCATATTGAATAAGGTCCATGCAGTTCAATCTCTGTGTATATTTGGGGGTCAATATATCCTGCTAGTGACCGCTACCGACTAGTGATTGGAAAGGTGTTTCATGTTACAACCAAGTACACATAAATTTACAGGATTACAACTTAACAGGTTAAAATAATAAGGGTTTAGATGATAGACTCTGAGTAGGATACAATCTCATTTATATTAGATAAGGATCCGGTCGAAGGCTCTATATAAAGGAATGCAGTAGGTTATGGAAAATAGAGAGATCATCGCACCACTCACCGAAACACTGTCCAACTCCTTCCAAAGGCCCAGCTGTGTGTGCTGGTGTTAACACATCAGCGCACGGCATTCCGTCTCTATATGTGTAGGATTTGGTAAAGATACTGCTGCAACTAAGGCGTTGATCGGGATGATCAGAGGAGAGGATAATCGGTTTGTGGAGATCGACTACTGCTAGAAGATGATCAACTTCAAAGGATCGCTTTCCAAAGACGTTGGATGGTCAACATCTTCCACTACACCAACGCACGCTACATTGAACCGAGCTGCTTCAACTCTTCTTTCACTGCACTGCGCGTCGAGTAGTAATGATCCATGATCTCTTACTAGCATAACTTCCTAATTTATACGGTAGAAATTTTAATTTACGTTAGTATAGCCTACCCATAATCTCATCATTAACTTCTACCATAGAGAGGCTAGCTAGAGCTAGAGTTGAAGCGTAGCTAAACAGTGCTTCAAGTGGGCTTCAACTCCTTGAGAAGCTCAAATGGCACCATGTCACTTGAGAGAGCTTAAGGCCTTGTTCTAAAATGTTGTGCTTTTGGCTTTTGATTATGGCTTTTAACTGAAATATCACTTTGGCGTCTATTAGTTTTTTGTGAGGTGTTCAATTATAAAAACCATTATATCTCCACTGATAATGGAAAGGAAAAAAACTGTGTTAAGAAACCAACGTATTCCAAATAACTTTTGGCTTTTAGAAGCTAAAAGCTATCGCTGTTTGAAACGAGGCCTATAACTCATTGGTAGCTCCAGATTATGCTTCAACTTCTGGCTTATTTTTCACTATTCCTAAATTTCATCTTTTTCTGTCTTTTTGGCTTTTTTCAAGCTTTTTTATCGATTCTTTTTTTCTTGTATTCGTTTGTATTGTCCGTGATGAACTAACCTGTTTTTTCTATTTTTAAATTTTTTAAATTTTAATTATACCAAATAAGCTATCATTAGATATAGTGTATTTTCAGTCAGTTACAGTATAATTTCAGCCATAAGCTAGGGGCCTGTTTGGCAAGTCACAGGCCAGCCGGCTTTTGGCTTTTGCTACAGTACCTAACTTTCAAACGGAATATTTTCTCAAGATGGGGTCTACAAGTTAAACGATCTACATGTTAAAAGTCCAACATCTGTACCAACCAAAATCGTAAGTGAGTATCTGTCTCTCCGTAATCTGTACCGTAAACAGCCAAAAAGTCACAAGCTGCAGCCAAAAGCCACAAACCGCAGCCAAAAAGAACAGGCCCATTTTTTCAGCCCAAATGAGCAAGCTGTAAGCCCACTTGTGGAGCCAATTCAAAGTGATCGGCCTAGCTACTCGATCCAGCTTCAACCTATAATCTTAAAGCTAAAGGCCATGCTCTTTGGGCTTTTGACTTCTCTAAAAATTAAAATCTATGGAGTAGTTTTTTGAAATGGATTTTTTAAATGGCTTTTTAAGCCCAAAACTGTATAGCCGTATGCGTCAGTTCACAAAAACCATTAGCCGCAGCAAAATTCCATCGGCCGTAGCCCCAAAAGAACATGGCCAAAGTACGGCCCAAAAGAGCCAAGAAGCTGAAGCTTCTATCCATTGGGTTCTCAAATAAATGAGCGTCTAGGCGAAGCTAACCCCAGATATGTCCCTAGTTTTTTTAAGGAAAAGGTCTATGTACTCTTCTGAACTTCACTCGAAAGTCCGTCTAACAACATAAACATTAAAATCGTCGGTTGCTGGGCACCCTAAACTTTCTAATCCAGTTCACTTAACCCCACAAGGTGGTTTTATTATCGCCGTGGCACTAGGGGGGTGGCCTTGGTGGGGAAGCTTAAGGAGCTGGCGCTGAGCCAGGCAAAGGTGCTGGTGGTGGAGAACAACTACAATAGTGGCGGAGCTAGGAAAATTTGGGAGTTTGGGCGAGCCCAATTATAACTAATAAACATGAATAAACCATATACATATTACACAAGCAAAATTGATAACCATAATAGCTTTAAAATCCAACACACATTTAAATGTTCGTAGATGAAAAGAAAAGAAAGATACAACAAGTAAATTCTAACAAGGGCATGCTGCATGAACAACAATGTTAACAATCAAAATCTACTTCATACTAGATGTTAGTTCCTTATTCCTACTACTTTGTCAGGAGGGAAAACAAAATCCAAAACCAGATACGAAGAATCGACTTGTGAGATTAAATACGATGACAAGTGCTAACAATCATTCAGAACAGGCACGAAGATATGCTTGTTCTCAGCTCGAGCTTAATCAATTGAACTCTTCAAAACGCTCAGAACTAAAGTTGTTTCAGTTTTAGAAACCTAGTTGAATGAAGTCATACAGTTGCTAGATTGTAATTTACAGTTGACTGATGGTAAATGCTTTATCTCCTTAAAGGATAGCTGAAATAAATTTTCCTATTTACATGAGTTTGATGCAAGATTGGAAACTAATTTTGGCATCAGAAATGCAGTTAACAATTGCGACAGATAATTAGTCAGAATGTTTTTTGTCTGCATGCTACTACTTGAATTGCCTTATCAATAGAGCGAGGATTGAAGTCATATGCCTAGAAATGTTGATGCCATAGCATTGTTACCCTGTTACTAGAGAACTGTCACAACCATTAGACAAATTGACTTGGGCTGTCAGGTAAGATATCAACAAAAATAAACAGCACTGTAACCTGACAACAATGGAAAATAGGGAAGACATTGATGGCTAACTGCCACAGCCAATTCATAGAGCAAACAATGCCAAAAAGGAAAACATTGATCAGTCAATGGTTCGAAGCTCAAACGCTTTCAGTGAACACTTGCAGAGCAACTAGATGTTCATTCACTACCTTGCCAAAACAAACATAACAATGCATGCTGTTAAACTAAACTCGCCGTACGTAAACCGGACATCTTAGAAAGATAATCAGATATAGCATAATGTAGACTACCATGGACAGCTAAAACATAAGCATCAGGGGACAATCTTGTTAACCTTCATCTTGTCGATCCAGGCATTGACGGACCTCACCGTGTTCTGGAATACGAAGAATCCATACTCCTTTCTCTTGTTCATGGTGTCCACGTGCTTCTTGCCTTGTCGGCTGTCGCCCCGCGCCCCCACCCGCCCGGCACCCCGCCCGCCGGGCACTGCCTGACTACCTGTCATCTCGCCGGCAGCCGCTCCGCCGTCACGCCTCCACGGGACATGGCTCCACGCCTCCGCCCATCCGCCGAGTGCCCGAGTCCCCTTCCCCTTGCCGGACGACGGTTGCCGCCCCGCCCGTCCGTCGCCCGCAACCTGCCGGCCGCCACGCGCCGCCTCCTGTGACTGAGAATCTGAGATACGAGAGAAGGAAAGGGAAGGGAATCAGTGGAGTGGGTCAGTGGCGATCGATTGTTCCTTCCATTAGTTCCATCGAGAACATGGGCCGCATGATGGGCCCTGGTGTGCCTGGTGTGGGCTGCGGAATTGGCCCATGTAACGGCCCAGATGGCCATCTAGCTTACAAGCCCATCACGACGCCGACGCTTGCCCGGGAAGCTCGCTCCCATAGTGGTCTGCCGGCGCGGCGGGATGCACTGAAGTTCCAAGCCTCGTCGCCGGCGAGGTCGGGAAGTCGCCCAGGCTCGCCGGGAGGTGGCTCCGCCCACGACACGACATTTCCGACGAGCTCATCAGGGTGTGGCCAGAGCAGACCCGTGACGTCGGCTTCGACGCTGAGGATGCCGGACGTACATTTTGTGGCTCTTCTACTCTGTAAGGTAGAAATATACATGAGCATGCTTAATCTGTAGAAGTGGCTATGAAACATGTGCAACATGGTTGCACATTTTATGTGCTTCATATACATTTTTTCAGCGTCCACTGCTCATCCTACGAGTAAGATTAAGGGAAGTAGAAAAAAGGTTTTTATAATTGTTTTGCTTATGTGCCAAACAGTAGATACTGAAACTTCGAAAGACCTGAGAGGGCTATTGAATTCTAAAACTCAAGAGAGGGAAGAAGTGTAGAGTGAATGCATTTCTTTGTTTTGGGGTAAGAAAATCCCACAATAATTCTAAGAAATCATAGAAATTCTCACATTAATCGATAGAAAAAGAAAATAATCTCCACTGCTTATTTTGGTGGGACTAGATTATAACGATGTAGATTAATCACATATAAATATTAGAGAGTAGACCCACACTGGAGAGATAGATTTGTCTGCAATAGATTTGTCTGCAAACTGTTACGCTTTTTTATCATATTTCCACTATGTACTTACTTCTTTGTGTTTTGCATATTGAGTGATGTCGATCTTTTACCTCTTGCGCGGATGGCAGAGGCCACTGACAAGGACGGTAGTCTGGTCGAGGACAACGGGGAGGTCCAGGCTGGCTCAGGGCGATCACGATGGTTCCCGTTCGACCAATCGCTACTGACAACTCTAGTGGACCGGTGGTGGCCTAAGACACATACCTTCCACCTCCCATTCGAGGAGATAGCCTCCACTCTACAGGACATTACGATGCTATTTAGCCTACCTATCGTAGGAGCCGCTGCCTTCCCACCGGACACACCTGTCGACTAGCACGATGACTAGGTGGGCAGTTTGAGGTGGTTCTTTCGGTCGACGCCACGATTTCCCAGTGCGACAGAGGCATGGCCCACCTCTCTATCTATTTTACCTGTTTAGCAATGCACTATCCTTGCCATATGACGGGTTTACTAATTTTTCGTTTGTGCATAGTCAGTTCCAAGGTGTCGCGGCGTCTCAAGGCATACTTGCTATGGCTATTCAGTTAGGTACTGTTTACCAGCAGCCATGGTGACTCCATCGACGCTCGCCTTGTGGGGTATGCGAGGGCCATCACCGATGGGGCAGAGGTGCAGATTAGCTGGGGATGAGCCGTACTTGCCACGACGTACCGCGGCATGTGCGAGGCTTGCTGTAGGACGAGGCCGACCTCCATCCTCATAGGCTGCCCCTCTTGTTGCAGCTGTGGTCATTCAAGCACTTCTCCCTCGGATGATTGATGCTACTCAACACCAGTCCATACCGCACAGACATGTACCACGGGGGCGCGGTGGACCGGTTGACTGTAGGGTCCCTTTGGTGTCGTAGATAGGTACATATGACTCCAAGCGTATGATGCATACTTACGTTGGTACACTCCACAGACACGCACCAGGCTGGTGCATGTCGTTGACTCTCCCCTGCTCACATATCAGCATGGACCGACGCATACCCTATAACTTCGCGCGGAATGTGCACCTAGTAGTAGGTACTCTTGTGTTTCAAAATGTCCAAGTATGGTTACCACAATTATAAGTTTGATGCTTTCATGTACTCCTTGCAGATGGACATCGCCACCGAGATTACGAGGGACACTAGGTTGATCCTAGGCAGGGTCGCCCACAATTTGGAGGTGACGCACGACGAGCTGCTGCAGGCTTTCCATTGGGTCTACAATGGGATGAGGCGTGTCGTGAACCTGACGTCGTGCAAGATGCTCCCGGAGGTGGCCACATCAACGCATACACCGAGGTTGGCACATCCTACAACTCAGCTAGGAAGCTTCGGAGGGCCATGTGCATGTGCCTGCCAGCACTTGTCTAGCTTGGAGGGTCAGGGTGGGCACATGGCTGCCCCCCATGACAACCACCGCCGTCATTCCTGGACCCCTGCCCACTAGTATCAGGGTAGTATCTGCTATTCCCTAACCTGTTCAGGTAGGGAAGGTATGGTGGGTATGACACATGGACACGTGCCATGGCCCACATCGAAGGTACGTTTTGTCTCTTGAGGTTTGTTCACATCGATATATTGCACGAATAAACAATATTTGTCATGCAGATTTCACATCACACCATGGAGTTGAGCTATCCCCATACGAGGACCACCCGGAGGAGAATGTGAATGAATTCTTCTTGGATGACCCGAGGGAGGTTAGGGGAGTACCTCAGCCCACACCCGTCGATGTTCTTTCTTGGTAGCTGCTCAGCAGTGCCCCAGTGGTCACGCAGGCATAGGTGGAGTCGACCCCTTAGCCCTTGGGAGCATGGGTCAGCAAGGCTCCTAACCGCCTCACCCTATCGGGGCGTCGACACCCTACACTGAGGAAGGACAAGAGGGGCCGTAGGGCAGGCACAGATCGGGGTGGGATGTGGCGACGACGGAGGAGGTGTTATGGGTGGTGTAGCGGGTGGCTAGTAGGGGGTCTTCATTGTGCTTTGTGTACTTGTATTCATTGTGTATGTATTTTGCTTCATAGGTATTATGACATGGTTGTGTATGAATTCCCTCATGCATTGTAATATAACTTACCTTCCTACTTACGAATCATTGCTACCTCAATCATCCTCACAAAATTCTTCAAAAATTTATCGTACTACAACAACATATGACAATTACAAAATGTTATTGTGAGTCTAACAGATTTCATACCCTTGAGAATCTACGAAAATCACAAATGGACAAACCTACCTTGTTTGCCCTTTTATTTCAAAAAAATAACAATCTACAAACAAGATTTGCTAAATGTATTACCTATAAAAATTGCCATTTATTCTCCCACAATTATTTCCATCAGATTAATAAAATAATATTATTATTATTTTAAATCGCCCAACCATTGCTCGACTTGTAGACATGTTGCTCCACCATTGAGTGACTAGGACTAGTCGCTCAATCAGTGGGCGACTTGGACACTTTGGGCGCAACCAATGTGCGACTAACCCAAGTCGCTCAACCGTGGAGCGATAGAGGGTTATTACTGTAAAATTAAAATTCAAGTTTATTACTATAATTTAGAATAAAAATAGGTATAGTAACAACGAAGACGGGTTGCCGACCCTGAAGGATATCATCCCAATGTATGGGCCCTCCCATTTGGAATCTAGCTTCTTCGTTGTGTCCGCCCATAGGGCCTTTTTTAAGGATGAGGTCCCCCACTGCCAGTTGGTGTGGCTTGACCTTCTTGTTATAGGAGGCCACGGTAGCTCTGAGGTGCTTTGTTATGTTGTTGACCGCCTAAACACTATTCTTATCGCCGAGGTCTAATGAGAGATGGCGTTTTGCTAGGGGTGCCTCCACCAGCGTGTGATGGGACTTCACCATCAGTTCTTTGGGTGCCATGGCCTCATTGCCGAAGAGTAGTTTGAACATGGTGAAGCCAACATGGCTTGTAGTCGTAGTGCACATGGACTAGAGGACATTTGGTCGCTCCTCTGGCTACTTCCCTTTAGGTAGCCTGGCCAGGTGCTTTTTATCCCATCTACTATTGTGTCATTTGCGCATTCCATAGCCCCATTGGATTGTGGGTGGCCCATGGAACCGTAGCATATCTTGACGCCAATGTGTTCGCAGAAAGGCTTAGAAAGCCCATTGAGTCAAACTACAAGCCATTGTCCATCGTGATTTCCTTGTGCACTCTGAACCAGCATATGATGCCCTACCAAAGGAACTTGTGTGCAGCCGTGGAGGTGATCTTTGCTAGGGGCTGGGCCTCGACTCATTTGGAGAAGTAATTGCAGGCCATGATGATGAACTTGAGGTTGTCAGGAGCCTAGGGGAGCGGTCCTATAATGTCGAGCCCCCATCATGCCAATGGCCATAACGGGGGTATGGGCTGTAGAGGGGTTGATGGGGGATGGGTAAACCTCCCCGTCCATTGGCATCCTTAGCAACGCTTCACTAGGTCAAGGGTCTAAAGCAGTCATGAGCCAATAGAAGCCCTAGCAGAACACCTTCCCTACTAGTGCTCTCAGGGCCAAATGCAATCCACATAGGCTGTGGTATATCTCCGCATGGAGTTCTTGGCCCTCGTGCCGTGATAGGCAACAGAGAAGTGGGGCACACACACCCCTTTGTAGAGCACTCTATTCACTACGTTGAAGGCTCATGCGCGGTAGGATAGCCTCCAGTGCCCTTGTGGGTCATTTGACTCCTTCGTTCCTTGGAGGAACTTAACGATAGGATCTCTCCAATCGTCTTCTTGGTCAGCATAGGACGTTGAGCGCGGGTCCCTGTTCCTGGGAGATGGACGGGGAGATGACTTTGAAAAATATGCTAGATGGTGGATCGCAGCTTTGGCCAGGGCGTCTGTGTTCGTGTTCTCACCCCTTGGTATTGCTTTTATGGCGATGCCCAGGAAGTGGTGTTCCGTAGCCCTAACTAATGCTAGGTATTTCACTAGTTCAGGTCATCAGTTTTCCCATAAGATTCCCCTCTAGCTAGAAGTTTGATATTCAATACAATTCCACTCCTGGAAATGTTATTAGATGCTTAGTTACATTCTGTTGAATTTTAATGGTGTCTGACTTTGCCTCACATTAATAGGGCAAAAAATGGTAGCCATCATTTCGATGACCAGTGGATCGTTTAGATCCCCTACTTGAGAGGGCTGCGCATATTATGTGTCAAGGTTGTCCGTAGAGCCTATGAGGAGAATCGAGCATAAGTGGCTTGCAGAGCATGCTTATGGGTGTGTTTTCACACGTGTCACTACTATGAGTGAGATACCAAATATGAGTGAGAAGACATTGCCGCTTTTTCCGCGCTCATGCCACTTAGTGAAGTTTTTGAATTCACCTATCATAATGACATTTATGTTGGTATGTATTTCATTGACCACCCAAGTAATATCGCTTTGTAATAAATCAAAGTTTTACTAACATTTTTTCACATGTCGATGTTATTGGAATGGTCATGTTTGTTAATCATGAGGCTATGTGCAAGGCTACTACAATAGAAAGATACCTTTTAGAAATGTTCTTATAATTGATGGCAGGTATGTACTTTGTTGTAGTATCTTCTTGAATTTATGATTACATTTTCAAACAGATGGAATACCTTCTCAGTTTTTTATATAATAGTGATAATATATGAATACCTGCTAAGTTCATATGTTGGATAAAGTGCCATGTTTATAGAGCTTTTATAAGACAAAATGGAAACTCGGCCCATGTTTATATGTTTATATATTCCTGTAGCTTCAAACTTGTGAAGTTAGTTGTTAAGGACAAAGTACTTACCAGCCATTTGACTAAATGGACGAGTTGCTCTGATGATCGAACTATCATTGTGGCAACTATGCTTAGAGCAAGGCGTGAACAAGGTGAGTTGATGTGTGTTCCTTGTTCATTTTGTGTTGATCTACTATATGTTTTATACTTATTATATACTTATTTACTTTTTAGACCATAGCCTACACACTACATGCTTCAGTAGGGTGCACTTTGAACCTAATGTTGCAGTTGCACGCGATCTGAGACGGAGGTAAACATAATTTTGATTATAAATATTTTAGTAATTAGTTTTAGCTACATGGTTTATCATTTATGAATTCTTTTGTAGGCTCAACAACGAGCTTATTGGAAATGCTTCTCCATGACATTACAAGGAGAAGTAAATGCAAATCTTTTGGCTAAGGGACCTCTAGCTATATAATTGCTAGAAGTGCAAGACTCATTTTTGTGGAAGTAGATGTGATTTGTCATGAAGGAAGTTGATGCGGTTCTTTTGGCTAGGATATTAATACCTAGGATGCTTGCTAGAAGTAGATGCAAATGTTGTGGCTAAGATACTTCTAGCTGTCATGCTTGCTAGATGATTGTGCTTCAATGTGTAATTTGACGCATAGCGGTTGATCATCTGGAAGAAAATAGAAGGAAGCATTAAACTTCACATCTTTTCTATGCATTGTTGAGCTCATTACTTGAGACAGTTGTTAGTGACCTTACTGTTGTGTTGAAAAACCCGGACAGTAGCCCCTGAACCTCTAGCGCCATTCACTATAGAATTATGGCTTAATGAATCACTAATTATCAGCCCCCCTGCAATCATTACAGTACATTAGATCCAGGATCTAAAAAAAGACTATCACTTTACCACATACCTTCCCAAACAAAGCAGGAATGACCGCAGAGTTCGTCACATAACCCATGCCAAAAAGAATAGCCGCAGGCTTACCAACAAATCGTGAAACCAGCTCCTCGAGCTCTGTGTGCAGCTTAGTGTAGCTTGGTGAAGTAGAGGCCGCAGTGCAGTGGAGCCGAGGAGGGGGTGAAGAAGAACCAGACTCGCCGGCGTCGGTGTCGGTGAAGAGGGCGCAGGCGGCAGGCTCCGTGTAGGGAGCAGTGGCGCAGCGGGGCGAGATGCCGGAGGGAGTTGAGGCGGAGACAGGGGCGGCCGACCGGGTTGAAGAAGATCCGTTGAGGAGATCGGCGGTGGCGGTGGCGGAAGAGGGCGCGCGGTGGAGACGGAGGCCGGGCGAGAGAAGGTGGCGGGTAGAGAGAAGAAGGAGAAGGGAGCTGTGACGGCGCCGAGATGGGACGCGCTAATGGAGAAGGCGGCGCGGTGAAGAAGGAGGGGGCACGGGCGCGCGGTGAGTGTGGTGGCGTGATGGCGAGTCGGCGGCCAAGAGGAGGCGCGGTGGAGGCGGCGCGCGGCACACGGGAGAAGCGCGAAGAGGTGGCGCGAGGAGACGGAGGCGCCGTGGCGCGGATGGGGAGCGGCGAGTAGAGGTGCTGGAGGAACGAGAAAATGATGTGGCGCGCCGATAGAACTGGAGGGGCGGCGCTATGGTGGGAGGTGGCGGGTGAGAAGGCGGAGAAGGCAGGCGGCCGCCAGTGAGATGGCCCGGCCTCGCCGGCGCCGAGGCAGATAAGTGGGGAGAAAAGCGGGGGGACAGGGAGAACCGGGCTCGATTGGAGATAGTGACTGCGCTAGGGATCTCAGGACAGTGGCCGGTGGGGGATTTTTTTGTCTATTTAGCGATTTAGTCCTTGAAAAATATAGGGTTTACAAGGAGGTCCTTCCCCAATGAGATTTCTTGTGATTTAGACCTCTGGAACTCCGTTTTCTTTGCAGATAGATCCTATGCGTTCGTGATGATGCGTACATCTATATGGAGCAGTCCCGGAATGCCGAATTTGTCGTTTATGCGCCTCGAACGCGCTGGCCTGCAGAAAAACATAGAAAAAATGGTAAAATAGTCCATTTTGATCAATTAAATATGGAAAAGCGTGTAAATGATGATAAATGATCTTAAAATACGAAGAATATGAGGGTAAAATGACGGCTAAATATATGCAAAAATGACGGATGTCACAGTATCATTTGCAGAATTACATAATGTCTAGACGAGTGCCCATGTGTTGCAACGGATATCAAATAAACATAATATAAGTTCTAAATTTAGAAAACCAATATGCATAAGGCAATTTCCCTACATATGAAAGTTTCTAACATAATTTGCATCCAATCAACAATAATAATAATTTTAGCTATGTAGAATCTTATCACAAGCCACATGCACATATAATCTAATTGTGCATAGAAAATCATTCAAGTAACATATGCATGTATGCACATATTTATCGACAAAAGATCCCACCAACTCAAGAGTTGGATGGCAGACTCATCACCACCGTCCTTTTATGTATCTGTGGAATGGAGTTATATCTTAACCGAATATCATCCTTAGAAGTGAAAGTCTTTCTATATGTGGATGTATAGCAGGGGCGAAGCTAAGGGTGAGGCTTGGTAAGGCTCAAGCCTCACCTCCGGCCGGCAAGAACACCTATGATCCATCTCACCGCCCACTAAAACATCAATCACAATTCACAAAACAACGATCAACACTCAACAACGGGACAAGGGCACAACTAATCGACCTTGCGCTTGTTGCGAGTGCGAGAGAGGGCCGACAGGTAGGGCCTCAATTTTATTCCTAGCTTCACCACCGATCTATAGTGTTCTTGTTTGATAGACTAATTTTAGAGTATTTCCTTTGCTCCTATCATTTTGTAATTAGACTTTTAAATATTATGATTATGTTTTAATCCGTAGCAACACACGGGCATCCAACTAGTTAACCTTAAGTGGTGAGTTACGATGTTAAGTGGGATTAACTATAATAATGATCTAAAATACGGGAAATTTAAAACTTTTGTGTATCAGTTTAGATTGAAACCAACGGCGATAAACAAATATGTTACCTCTACAATTCCATCAATGAGGCGAAGAACAATTGTATAGACTAGAGTGAGAAGTAAAATTGATTGCACAACAAGTAAAAGCATTAAACTCAATATATATATATATATATATATATATATATATATATATATATATATATATATATATATATATATATATATATATATATATATATATATATATATATATATATATATCAATATGTAGTACAACAATGTAATTATCACAGTTCTTGTATAGCAAATCAATTTACATTCATCGAGCTACAATTAAAATTGGCTTATGTTAAATAAAGATATTATAACTCTCTTTACATTAATAACAACAATACAAATTGCTATGAGTTTACAATTCTCAGTCCCAACCGAATGACTATCTTACAAACTTAGATAATTGCAACGTAACTACAACTAATTATAAATTATAGAACTTTATTTACATCAGTAACATCTCATACATGTAAGCATTTAATCAGAAGCTACAGAAATCAATTACATATATCCCATTCTATCTAACAATTACGAAGTGCTGGACACCCAAACGAAACATAGTTTCAATTATGAAAAGAGCAAATATAAAGATACCAAAAAAGGCTGAACAAAAGAAAATAATTAAGAGAATAAATTGCCATCAGAGCCCTAGAGGTTAGTTTCAGGCAGGGCAATCCGTTCAAGGAGATACCTGACTATTCAGGGGCTAGTCGGCACCTCTCACAACCATAAGGTTATCACTCGGTGTAAACAAACCTGATATTGATTCAAATACCATAGCAACCGGCCAAATGTCCCAAATCCCTAAAATATCAATCAGCCACCACATTGCTGCAGTAAAGGGACAACACGCCTCATCTAGAGAACACGGCCACAAGCAAAAGGGAGAACACGCAGCCAGCCAAAGAGAAGCAAGAAGAAATACTGAACACGACATTAAAACTCCACTCTTCTCTTCCTTTATTTCCACCCAAAACTTAAACCCCATCACACAGCCAAGCATCATTGGCCACCACCAGGCTACTATCAGGATAAGTTGGCCAGGAGCAAGAAGTCGGCAAGAAGCCAGACAGCAGGCCAGCACGCCATAGGAGGAGAAGGCCACGGCCAGTCGGCACACGACCAACCACAAAAGCAACCACCAAGAGCAAGCCTTCGTTCCTTCCCAAAGCAACCCGACTGACAAAGGTAGCCTACCATTCAATTTCAATAATAGCATCAAATTCTCAAAAGTAAACCATGCATAGTCCATAGCCAATAAGCAACTAGCCGAATGTCAGATAGCATCACTAGAGCACCACAGAGCCATCACAAAGATTACTAGCCGATGGTAGAGAAATAGAGGCGAGGGAGCAAAAGTTACCGAGAAGGCAAGCCGCAGTAGGGCCAGGTGAACTCCGCGCACTCGATGCCCATCCCATGCTCCCCTGGTGCATGGGGTAACCTCGAGCCCCGCCGTAGCCACCAACAGGTAAATTTCGCGCACTTGACGCCCATCCCATTCTCCCCTGGTGCATGGGGTAACCTCGAGCCCCGCTATAGCCACCAAACCCCACCCTCGGTTTAGTTCCAAAGAATCAAAAACAACAAGTCAAAATTAAATATGCACTTAAGTAAATCGAGAGGGGGGAAGGGTGGGAGAGAAGAAGAGGAGTAAAGGGGAGGAGGAAACAGATCGAAGCTGGCGGGCAATAGCCCTGACACCGGCCAACCTAGGGTTACTAGTGAGGGCGAGTAGAGCTCAGGCGATGAACATCGGCGGAGGTGAGGGTCCGGAGAGACCGACGTAGAGGGGAACTGGTAGCACAAGTGGAGAGGGCAGCCACAGGTAGGCACCGGCGGTAGCGAAGCCGTGCGGCGACTCGAGGGCAGGGTAGCCATGGCACAGCCAAGCTGAGGGAGGAGCCAAAGGCGCAGGCACCAGGGCCGGGGAGAGGCCTAGGCGATGCGGCACTGAGGGGCTGGAGACGTGATGCTGAGGGGCGGATCTAGATCGAGCGTGAGGAGAAGAGGTGCCAGGAGAGCGAGAGAGGTGTGAGAAATGAGTGGAGCTGGCAGGGTGAGAAAAGAAAGGAGGGAGGAATGAAAAGAAAAAGGGAAGAAAGGAGAGAGAAAGAAGAGAGAGGAGAACCATGCATATAATAAAAATTTGTCATCGTAAATATTTAACTCTAAGTAATCTATTGCAGATTAAATTACTCAATAGCATTATGCTAATCATGTTAAATTACAAAATATCACTAATCAGTATTTAGGACTATTGAAGCTTAATTAAGGACTGTCAGTAGATTAAAATTTGGCACGTACCGATTGAATCGGTACATTGCCGTTCAAATCATTCGGGGTTGTAATTAAATACCTAATTAACCTGGATAGTCGTGTTAAATTACATAACTTCCCTATTAAATATTCTTGGATATTAAAAGTAAATTAAGTGATGCCCATAGGCTGAAAATTGTACTCATGCAAATTAAATTATTAGAATATCATTTAGATCACCCTGTTGCGCATTTAAATGCCTAGTTAATTCTTATTAGTTGATTATAAATTGTAGAAATTCACTAATAAGTATTCTGAATTATTAGCATAAATTAATAGCCATCAAAAGATTTAAAACTATTTGTGATGATTAGAATAGCACACGCCAATTTAAGATTACATGTGGCAATTAAAATTATACACGATGATTTAAATAGCAGTTAAGTTGTAAAAATATACAAGTGACTAAAGTAAACTTTATAGATCCCATAAGGACGCCTGAGTATAGTTTAATTAATGAATTAAGTAATTAACTAAAAATCATTTTCTTTTGTATTTATAATTTAACTCATCACACGTGTACTAAATACCAGAAAAGCACTGGTACCAAGAAGGAAAAATTTATTTGAACAACCCTGAGACCTAAAATTAATTAGAAAAGTAGATAAATACATATGTACCTACAAGAAATTAAATAGGCATAATTGCATACGTGAGATCGGCTAGGATTAAGGTTTGCCGTTATTTGTACGTGTATCTATTTAATCGTATCGCAACGGTAAATGGTGGAAATCAACAAAAGACCGAGTCTAACTTTTAAGTAAACAACCCAGCCTCATGCTAGGGAAATAACATCAAACGACAGTATAGAATACATGTTAACTAGGACTACCATAATCGGATTAAATTGAGCAAAACCTCAATTTAGGAGCACAAACACATCAACGACTCGTATTTTATTATAATTCCGTAAATTAACTCATAGCTGATGTATTTAATTGTAGACGATAATCCAAGCCACGGGAGGGACTTCACCTGATCCTACTTAAATTCAAATATATGGTTAAAGTCCAGGCAAACATCCCTTTGAGCATATGATCAGAGTATCTTCAGTAAAAGAAAGTATTTCCCTAGTAAGTTATTACCACCATGCATAAAAAGAAAAATCATGTTTAATGGGTGAGAAAGAAAAGAAAGAGATCAGGCAGATAGTTGGAGAAGCCACTGTTAGGCCAATATATAAGTGGGTAGAAGGTCCCCAAGGCAGGAGAAAAAGGGCATGTATGTGATCTTCTGCATAGGGATAAGATATAAGGTTAATCAGACTTCATCCATGTGAATGGACCGTACAAAAATGTATCAACCATCGTTCCGTCTAAAGGCGGGAAGAATCAGTAGCTCTATCGAGGTTATTATATTATCCACATGGGTAAGTAATATAACCAATTACAGGAACCCAGAGCCGGTAGAGAGATTGGGAGTGGGGGACGCAGCCGTAGGAACCCAGAACTGGGAGAAAGCCCAGAAGTGGGGGACACAGACTGCAGGAACCTAGAACTGGGAGAGAGAGAGAGAGCCCAGAAGTGGGGGACGCGGAGCACATATATTAGCGTAGGTGGAGTGTTAGGGAAGGACTTGGTCGTCCCAACCAATAACTATGTCGAGGTCGGTGGGCGCCGGGCGAGGGTGAGAAACCATCCCGGGCCACCGATTGAAGGTAGTTGGGTGAAGATACAATATACTGAGATAGATATAAAAGTTTTGTACTTTGATCTAGGCACCACATCTTAGGAAATGCGAAGATCCATGAGCTACCTGGATCATAGTGATGATGGGTAAAGTGATACAAGCTTGTGCAATGCTATACAAATCATGAATTCATGCTTGTCTCCAGAAAAGGAAAATTATAGAAACTTATGGGGGTTTTTGCTATTCATATGGATGTTCAGAAGTTTTATAAATTAATAATATGGAATTTTTTCAAAACCTAACAACAAAACCTTATTTTCTATAAATCATGGGAAAGGGAATGAGGGAGAAAAAGAGAATAAGAATGAGTAAGGGATGGAGATAGGAATAGATATTCCTAGAAGTGTTGAAGATAAACATTTAGTGCATTTTGCTAGTAACACTTGCTGAGTACTTTTGTACTCACCCTTGCTATTATCTTCCCTTGTTTAGAAGTATGTCAGTTCGAAGAATAGCAAAGATCAGGTGGAATCTACCTGGATGGAATACCATGGACTCGAAATACAATGAGTACAAGGTGGACACTCGGTGTGGAGGTTGGGTGAAGTAGGTAACAGTTAGGAATTGTCTTTGGTGAACCCGAATACGATTGGGTGTAGTTCTATTGTCTTCATTTTTGAATAGAAAGTAGTTAGAATATTTTCTTTTCTAAATATTGTGATATTCGAGCCCTTGAGGTTTTGTAATAAACTTTAGCCCTGTGTGATGATATTATTGTAATATCATGTTTCGCATCTAATTATTGTTCTGCTGCAACACTCTGATGGGCTTATTATTCGTTAAAGTGATGTTCTATCGGCTAAAACGAATAATAATCCGTTAACTAGCGTTTTTACCCCATGGTAAAAATGAGGGTCTCCACATTTAGTTTGCGACATTTTTGGATGTATGCAAATTTAAATCATTACAAGTTAGTTCTAAAAACAGTGCAATGAAAATACCACTTCAAAACATGAAATCAAGAATTCTTAAACCATTCTTTGGTCACTGCAAAATTCTGTCTTCGAGAATGCCGTATCTTTAAGCAAACCAGTTTTTGGGTAGTGTTTTACTGCTAGGAAATTTAGATATATGCTACTTTAAATTTTCTACTTTTAGGATGTGTTATTACAAAATTCTGTCTTCAAAACTTTCACCGCAGTGTCAATTCTTCAAGATATACCATGTTCATGACTTCCTCCATTCTTATCCATAGCTGCCAACCCATCCACTGTCGCTGGTCACCACCCTCTCCCACAGTAACCTCGCCTGAGTAATTGTTACTCCCAACTTGAAGCATCTTCTATAAAAGCACCCAATCATGGAGTATCGTGGTCCATAGCTTTGGCATCGTCTTTGCTCTAGCTACCATCATCTTCTTCCCTATTAGATCCAGCCACCTTTGAAGGTGGAAGTCGTCAAAGCTAAAATGTTGCCTTTTTCTCCTTTATATCCGACGATGGTGACAATTGAAGAAGGCCAAGCAACAACAACATCGGATGAATCTATCCCTAAGCCTCCACTCGTGCCTGCTAGTGTCTAGTTGACTTTGTTTTTGATGAGCTCATCGATGTCCTGCTACCTCTTTTCACCGTTAGATCTGGACACGATAAGACACCACATACTGCTGCCACTTCTGGCATGCGCCTTTGCCTTGCACGGGGTGAGGGAAAGAAAATACTCCCTCCAACTATAAAATAATATTGTTTTGGGATGTGTGTAGTCAAAATTTTGAATTTTTGATTATTGGTATCTTTTTAAATATTTTTGATTAAATATATAAAAATCATCTATGTATATGTTTCGAAAAGTACTTTCATTTTATAATATTTTTATTGAGCTTTACAAAATATATTACAATAGAAATTAGTGGTTAAAACTATATTTTAAAGATTGTGTTAATGCCTAAACAACGTTCTTCTGTGACTCAGTGAGTAGAGCCAGCGTAGAACTGGGGAAAGAGGGGATGAGTAAGGAGAAAGAAAGTAGGAAGGCGTGTTTGTCCAAGATCCATGAAATAAGTAGTGGAGCGACAGTTTTTTGAATAGAAAAGTTTGCAGTAACGGTATATCTCGGAGCTAGACACTCGTAAATCGTAATATCACGTATCTGAATACTTTTTACTGATTATCGCTTAGAACAGTATACCCCAAATTAGTGAAGTATACGTGGTTTTGGAGTGGCATAATTTGGCAGAGCAACTCCCATGTTTTTTATCGGCTCGAGGGTGGCTTCGGCCCTTTCTCCCCTCTTTCTGGTATGTCGCCCTCCGACGGGAATGTAAGGATCGGTATCGGGTTCTCTCCCACTCCATCGACGGCAACGCGGTTGGGCGAGGCAACTAGGCACGGCGGCGGCAGCCACGACGCTGGCCGGCGCAGCGACAGCTTTCCGCGGCCGCAGCAATGGAGGTCAGCCCTCCCCCTTCCTCACGCGAATCGTAGGAAAGGGTTTCCCGTTTCGTGTAGGTTGATTCGATCGCTTTTTGCTTTGTTCCGAATGGGTGAACAGAACAGTAGCAACTCCTATAGGAACTGGAATCCCTTTTGATTTTCCTCCAAACTTCGCCTTATATCCCCAGTAGCGCCCTATGTCATCTCCCTGCACCGGCACCCTTACTTGCGCGATCCCTGTCCAAGCTGCCATGCTATGCCATACGCTCTGTGAGAAATGGCAGAGGAAAAGTAGGTGGAGCGACAACTCCGGCTGGGTGTTACAGAGTGGGCGCCAATAATTATTAGGCCACCCTCGTGCTGAAGGTTTGTCCGATGTCAATAGCCTGTTCTGGACAGCTAACCAAGCAAAGATCCGGCAGACCGGCACTTCGCCGGTGCCCATGGCCGCCAGAAGAGATCTCTGTAGGGTACTGTTTGGCTTCCGACACATTGCATGCCGAGGATGCCGAGTATGTTCCGTTTGAGGTAAAACGCCACTTTATTTGGTCCTACACTTGCTCGGTGAGCCGGATTGGGGAGAGTTGCTGCCAAAGATTGACAAACTCATTGACCAGCGTGGGGAACATACCTCTCCTAAGGTCATCAATCCACTCTTCATCGGATGGCAATGCGGTACAGAGCTGGAGCTAGGTCCATTGACGCTTGTCCATTAAGCCAGCGATCCTTCCAGAAAGAAGCTTGCCTTTCGCCCATTACCAACGGTGATCACCAGAGATCCTGTCAACCAGCGGTTACAGCTCCACCCGTTTCAACTTCCCAACGATGAAGGCATCCCGAGGTATTTACATGGGAAGGAGGCTATTCTTGCCGGCAGTTGCTCCAGAACTTGGTCGAAGTCAATGTCTGCACACCGATCTGCACAACCATCGATTCTGCTCTAGTCTTTTTAATAAAATCTAGGCTGTTGGCATCCTACCTTGAAAACATTGGAATACCAGGCTAGTTCACCGGAGCTAATGTCATGTAAACACAACCTGAGTTACATATAATAAGAGCTGTTACAAAAGAAGAACAATAGAGGAAAAAACTATAACATCGGGAAAACTACTACATTTATAGTTGATACTGTATCCATATAGAAATTAGATGCAACAAATCTTTTGCACAACCTTATTTTGCATTTGATCGATGTGGCGGAAAATAGCAATCCTCCAAGGCTTAAAGAAAAGCAGTGCTCCGGACCACAACCAAAATCCAAAGATCAGTCCAGCTAATACCGAGTAGTACCAGCATAGGGCTTCAAGCTCTTGGCCGTGTCCACTTCCCCCTATCAATGCTGGTGTAGAATTTGAACCATTTGAACATACTATGCTCAGTGGGAAGCCACAGAGCCCAAGGTTGTTGCTATAACTTGAAGGATTGGCAAGTGTTTGGAGTTGATAACCAGTTGGTATCTCACCTGATAGATGGTTGTTGGACAAATTTAGTGAATCAAGAGACATCAATTTTGAGATGCTTGAAGGGATAGAGCCAGAGAGTTCATTGCAAGATAAGTCAAGGGACAATCTCTTTTGGAATTTCACCAGACAGATGATTTCTTGACAAGTTTAGGAACCTGATACTTTCAAGATTTGACAACTCTGGTGGGATCTCATTGGAGAGATTGTTGTTTGAGAAATCAATACCAGCCATAAGTGCAACGGTTCCTTCAAAAGTATAATTTTGCCTCTTCCAATTTATGCCAATTCGGTCTGTGTATGTAGAGTAAGCATCTCGATGCAAAATTTGATAGTGGACATTCCATCGCATGTTGAATTCGGTTTTTGGCTGTATCATGGTTGTAAAATTGGCGAAACTTCTCGGTATGGAGCCTACCAAACTATTGCTAGCTACATCCAACAGTTGAAGATTAGAGAGTTGTGATAATTCCCAAGGAATACTCCCATGGAACATATTCGATCGTAGCAGGAGAAACCTTAGTAAGGGATTGCTAGTTCCTATCCATGAAGGAATTGTGCCAGAAAATTTATTGTCGGCAAGATCTATAATAGTTAGCCTTTTGCATTGCCTTAGAACCAATGGAAATCCCCCAATAAGATTGTTGTTTGCCAGGTGCACTGATTCAAGTGATGAATTGGACTGCGTTGACGTTGATACATTCCCAGAAAAGGAATTGTGTGACAAATCTATAAACACTAGGTCCTGCAAGTTCCACAAGCATTTAGGGACCTCTCCATATAGTTGATTGCTTGATAGGTCCAATATTTCCAGAGAAGTCTGCTGACAAAATGCCAAAGGAAATTCTCCCGAGAAGCTATTGTTAGACAACGCAATTGTGAGCAATTGCCTACTGGCGAGATCATTTGGTATGGTGCCAGTAAACTTGTTACTGCTAAGGTCGAGGTTGTACAGATTTTGGAGGGATGAGATGGTTGCAGGCACCTCACCCTCTAATTGGTTGGCACTGAGATCGATACATTCCAATGCTGTCAGATTGAAGACTTCTGGTGGTATCATACCTCTGAGGTTGTTGGAGTAGAAAACCATCACTACAAGTCTTGTCAGGTTTCCAGCCGAACGGGGAATTGGTCCGGTCAGGGAATTCAGTGATAATACTAGAATCTGCAAGTTTGCTAGTCTCCCAATCTCCACCGGGATTTGGCCAGTGAGCTCATTGCGGAAGAGATACAAGGATTGCAGCTTCATCGCGTTGCCGATCTCGGGCGGGATGCTCCCAGCAATTGAGTTGTTCTGTACATGGAACAACGTGAGGTCTGGCCAATTCATGAACAGGTCTGGGGGAATGGTGCCGGTGAGCTTGTTCCTTGATACGTCGAACATGCGCATCTTCTGCATACGGGAGAATGACCGTGGTATCGGCCCATATAATCCATTGGATGACAGGTTGAGGTACCTCAGTTCACGCATCGTCGCCGGCAACGATTGCGGCATGGGCCCGGTGAAGCTGTTCTGCGACAGGTCAAGGTATGTCAGGTTGGTATGTTTTGCCAGGATGGCGCCGGTGATGTTGTTGCTGCTGAGGTCGAGCTTGGTGAGTGCCTGGAACGCGGCGAGGTCGAATGCGCGGAGCGTGCCGTGGATGCCAGCACCGGAGAGGCTGAGCTTGACGACATGGCCGGCGGCGTTGCACGCGACGCCGGGCCAGGAGCAGGTGGGGTTGCCCGGTGACCATGAGAATAAGGGAGATGGACTATCGTCGTCGGCCAGTGACAAGGTGGACTTCCATCGGAGAAGCGAATCTTCTTCTTGCTCGATCGCACACGATGTGCGTAGTAGCAGGAGAAAGGAAAAGTGGAAGAAAAGAGATGCTTTGATTTTTGTCTTGAGAACCATCACGAAGTTTTTGGTGAAATGGTGGTTGGAATACCATGCAAGAGTTTCAATGTTATATCATGAAAGTGTTTCAGCGTTTCATCCTAGTAGCCAATTAGTCAAGGCACGTGAAAGTGTCCAGTCTTTTTCTATCTATTCAGCATTGATCTGATATTCTGATCCACAGCTTTGTATGTTAACTTACAGGATTGATTCTTTCGGATGTGACAGTGTTCACAATTGCAATGCGTCAGTGAAGACTGAAGACCGAGTGTGTGTGGATTTTGATCATCTGCCAACTCTGATGGGCAATGGAGCACACTTCCATCTCTCTAGGCCATTGGATCAAATGGTCAAGAGCTACTAGGTACTGTAGCAAACACTGTAACCACACTGCAGGGATCCTTTCTTTAGTTGTATAAAAATGCTGTAGCGTTCGTCTAAAAAAAAACTGTAGGGTTTAATCTAGACATTAACTTTTTTATGTGCAGAGGGGTAAAGTTGTCTATCATAGTCATTAACCAAGAGGTCATGGAATCAAGTACCGAAAAATCCACAATGGACCAATCTAACATATAGATGCTGCTCATTTGGGCTGAAAAAAGTAGCTTATGACTGAAATTATACTATAGTTGATAATACCTTATTTGGCGTAATTAAATTTAAAAAATTAAAAATAGAAAAATTATGTTAGTCCATCATAGATAATACAAACGAATACGAAAAAAGGCAAAAAAGCTAAAAAAACAAAATGTCAAAAAAATAAAATTTAAAAATAAAAAAATAAACTAAAAATTAGAAGATCAAATCAAAATGAGCGAGCCATGGTTAGTGAGACTAACCATGGCCGTTAGCAACGTGACAGAGGTACTGCTCTAGTTAGATATTCACTTTTCTCTATTATTTTAAAAAAAGTATTGGTGAGGGATACGTTTCTTCTCCTCACGCCACCAGGTGGCCCCCATGCCCTCATCTGTGCCCTTTTCTTCGCTATCCAATCTCTCCTGCTCGCTCCTTCCATCGCTTCTGTCGAGTTCTAAATCCCTCGCCATCACCGGATGGCTGCATCACATTGCTGCTCCCTTCCACCACCCTCCCGATCCACCATGCCCGAGCCACCCACTCGATCTTCACACCTTCAGATGAGAGAGAGAGAGAGAGGCGGTGGCTACCAACGGATGTGGAGCGGTGAAGAGGCAGAGCAAAGGTAGGCTCGACGATGAGCTCCTGTTGCTCGGTCCCCTTCCTCACCATGCTCCCTTCCTCAATCCTCCTCTCCCCGTATCCTCCCTCGCCCGCCCTCCTAGCCGCCTCCCCGTCTCCTCGCACATCTCCCCTTCCACCATCACTACCACAACGCTCCCAGGCCACCTCAGTGCCCTCTTGATTTGGCACCGCCCCATCGTCCGCTCCTTCATCGTTGGCTTGCTGCCCGTTTCAGCGTCTCCTCTTGTGACCCCTTTCCATCTGCGCCTTGTGGAAATCATCGCTAGCGTTGACGCTCCTCCGCCTGTCCTCAACGCTTTCCCATCACATGTACCGCCTGCCGTCGTTGCCGGCACTCCTCCACCGGTCGTTGTCCCCTTCCCCTCATTTTCACTGCCCGCCACCTGGCGGCGCAGCATGACCTCGCCACCCTCCCTCTCGTCCTCCCCTCTCTTCGCTTCACTCATCACCTTCTCCAATCCATCACAATCTACTCTCCCCACCCCCTCTTTCTCTGCTTTTCAAATCCACTCCTAAAAACTTGGAATCCGTTGTTGCAACTATGGTTTTTTGGAATCCGTAGCTCGATCTTACACGATGTGCGTAGTAGCAGGAGAAAGGAGAAGTGGAAGAAAAGAGATGCTTTGGTTTTTGTCTTGAGAACCATCACATAGTTTAGGTAAAATGATGGTGTCACGCCTCGACCTCAGATTGTAATTATGTGTTGCAGGAGGTCGGGAACTGGACGAAGACGAAGGTGTCGTGCTGAGGGCTGGCGGTCGAACCGGAAGATAGCGTGCGGCCGATCCGGCGAGCGTCGCGTGATCTGGCGGAAATCTAGGGTTTCCCAGTTAGGCCAAGCGAGCAAGCGGACGGACCGGGAAGGAAGTCCAATCAGCCAGGAAGACGGAGAGTAGAATTTGAGATAGGAGAGACGAAGATTTGAGGTAATACTTCTCTGCCCTTTATTGATATGATTCATCCTCTTTATATAATAGAGGAGAGGGCCGGCTAAGCCGGATAGCTTTCACAATCTAATTCAAACCGAATATAAATCTACTAATTAACTTTAACCGAGTCCTATACGACTCGCCTAACAAAAGGATCTCCGAAACCCAAACCCTAACCTGCGGTGGAGTCCAGAGGGGCAGCTGCTGCTTCTGCGGTACCGTCTGGCTGCCTGGGGCGACTTCTCCTCCCAAATACCTTCCCGAATCTGCCAGCCCTGACATTTCTCCCCTCCTCGACGAAAAGCTCGTCCTCGAGCTTGAAAAGTGGATAGCTACGACGAAACTGATCCAGGGGTTCCCATGTGGCCTCAGCGGCTGACAACCCTTCCCAATGCACTAATACTTCCCGCTCTCCATTGATCGCCCGAGAGCGAACAACATGATGTGGAATTGGAGTAATCCGACCATGGAGCATCTGTGGCAATGCTGGTGGTTCAGTTGGAGGGGTGCCATAGTATGGTTTGAGCAAATTGACATGGAAAACGTCATGGATTCGAGCGCGGGCTGGTAACTGCAGGCGATAGGCCACCTCGCCAATTCGTTCCAATATCTGATATGGACCATAATAGCGAGGCGCCAACTTGCGGTTCACATTGGGAGCTAGTGATAAAGCTTGGTGCTGATGGAGGCGAAGCCAGACCCATTGTCCAATCTCAAAGGATACGGCTCTATGCTTGGCATCATAGGCATGTTTCTGATGTTGCTGAGCCAAAAGGAGGCGGTCCTTGATATCTGCAAGCACTTGATCCCTCTCCAATAGCAGTTGATCAACGGCCTGTAAGCGAGTTGTCATAGATGAATGTGGTCGGAGCGTTGGAGGGTCCCGACCATAGACTACCTTGAAAGGAGTCTCTTGTAATGATGTCTGGAAGAAGTGTTATAACAATATTTCGCCATGGCAACCAACGAACCAACGGCGTGGGCGATCTCCGTCGAACAGCGAGTACATAGCAATGATTTTGTTGGTCACCTCTGACTGGCCATCGGACTGCGGGTGGAAGGCGGAGCTTAAGTGAAGTTTAGTTCCTGTTAGCCTGAAAAGTTCTGACCAAAAGTTATTGGTGAACACTGGATCGCGATCACTCACAATGGAGCAGGGGATCCCATGCAAGCGGACGATCTCATCGAAGAATACCCGGGCCACCGAACTTGCAGTATAGGGGTGAGCCAATGGAAGGAAATGTGCATATTTGGAGAACCGATCAATCACGGTGAGTATCACTGATTTGCCATTGACTCGTGGTAGTCCCTCAACAAAATCCATGGCAATGTCATCCCATGCGTGAGGGGACTTGTAATGGCTGCAAAAGACCGGCTAGGTGAAGCTGCACCGGCTTATTGCGTTGGCAGATTTGGCAAGAACGGACAAAGTCCTCCACCAGTTGTCGGTCCTTTAGCACATGGAAATCACTCCGAAGGCGATGTAGCATCTTCTGGACTACCTCATGGCCTCTCGCATGGTGTCATGCGAGAATAGATGGCGAGGCGGTGATGAGGAGGGCACATGGACGCGGTCGTTGTGAAGTAGCAGCCCGTCGGAAATTTGCCAAGGCGCACCGAGAGTTCCCTCCTTGAATTGTGTGTGCAGAGCCACCAACTCTGGGTCGGATGAATTGGCCTGGCGCAGTTCATGAAATAAAGCAAAATCCGGTCCAGAAATAGCAGACAATGATCCGGTTTCTTCCGCACAGTGAGATAATGCATCTGCGACGGTGTTTAGTCGCCCCGGCTTGAATTCGACATGGAAGTCATAGCCGAATAACTTGCTGACCCAGCGGTGTTGCGGAATGGTCGAGAGCCGTTGATCTAGCAAGAACTTGAGGCTATAGTGATTGGTCCTGACTGCAAATCGGCGTCCCCATAAGTAAGGCCTCCAATGTCTGACCGCCATGACGAGTCCCATCAGTTCTCGTTCGTATGCCACCAAATGCGTGTGGCGGGTAGCCAACACTCGACTGTAGAAGGCGATGGGGCCATGGCCTTGGTGTAACACAGCCCCGACGCCGGATCCCGACGCATCGCACTCCACTATAAATTCAAGCTCGAAGTTCGGAAGTTGTAATACGGGCGACGTGGTGAGAGCATCCTTGAGGGACTGAAATGCTGTTGCTGCCTCTACCGTCCATGAAAAGGCTTCCTTCTTGAGAAGGCGTGTAAGTGGTTCTGCTATTGTCCCGAATCCTTGAATGAATTTGCGGTAGTATCCTGCCAAACCGAGGAATCCTCGAAGGGCCCGAACAGAGCGTGGATTTCGCCATTCCTAAACGGCTTGCACCTTGGTAGCATCCATGGCCACTCCCTCTACCGAGATGACATGACCCAAATATGCGACAAATGATTCGCCAAAGAAACACTTGGAGCGTTTGAGGTAGAGCTGGTGTTGCTGCAGGAGCCAAAAAACTGCTCGAATGTGGCGAAGATGCTCCACCCATGATGGACTATAAATCAAGATGTCATCAAAGAAGACCAAGACAAAGCGGCGCAAATACGGGCGGAGAATGCTGTTCATGAGTGCTTGGAACGTGGCCGGTGCATTAGTCAGGCCGAAGGGCATGACTAGAAACTCAAAGAGGCCCTCATGGGTGCGAAAAGCTGTCTTCTCAATGTCTTGAGGATGCATCCGTACCTGATGATATCCCGAGCGAAGGTCCAATTTAGTGAAGAACTTAGCTCCCTTCAATTCATCAAGAAGTTCATCTACGACCGGAATCGGGAACTTGTCTTTAACAGTTTGGCTGTTGAGAGCTCGGTAGTCCACGCAAAAACGCCAGGTGCCATCGTGCTTCTTCACTAGTAATACTGGCGAAGAGTAAGCCGAAGTGCTTGGGCGGATAATCCCTTGCTGCAGCATCTCTCCACATTGTCGCTCTAACTCATCTTTGAGGAGTTGAGGATAGCGATAAGGGCGAACTGAAACTGGTGCCGTCCCTGGAAGGAGATGTATATGATGGTCCTGAGCTCGTGCCGGAGGCAGCCCCTGTGGTGATGCAAACAAGCTGTCAAATCTTGGAGCAAGGCGTCCATTAGTGTCGGTCCGGAGATGTTGCAGTTCTGCGGTAACCCTTGTGCATTGTGAAGTCCACGCCACGGAACTTTGTGATCTCCCCTCCAGAACATCATGCTCAGTTTATCAAAGTCCCATAGAATGGGCCCCAATGTGCGGAGCCACTGTATGCCAAGGACTATGTCAAATCCATCCAACGGAAGAGAATAACAGTTGATGGAGAAGTGTTCTTGATCAATCTGTAGCTTGACTGCAGGACAAAATCCCGAGCTCTGCACCCTGTCGCCGTTAGCAACCAGCACTTGCAACCCTCATCGCGGTTGAACAGAGATGTTGGCGCGCTCGGCTGCTGCTGCAATGATGAAATTGTCGCCTAGTGTAGCACATAACAGTCCTAGCTACTACACTAAAGGACAAGGATCTACCACTAGCATTCTGTAAAATCATATATAAACTAAAACCTGCAGAAACATTAATATTTTACACGGACTGGAATTTTAGTCAAGCACTGAGTGTTTACATCAGTTGGCCAAAAAATGCAGCACCAAAAGCATGTATATAAGAGTACAGTTGCCAATCACCAGCAACACGCTTTAAATGCCATGTATAAGAAAGATGGTTTATTAAACAAACACGCTGTACAAGAGAGACATCCATGGCTCCATGCATTTTCTCCCCATGGCTTCATTTAGTTGTATTTCAATAAATCGAAAAGCATATCTTATGCCACAATGGCTCTGGAGTATCATATCACTCTGCATTACTAGGTCAAGTTCAATAGTTCATCGTGTATCAGATTATAAGGCAGTCAATAAGTGATAGTAAAGCATATATTATCCATGCCATCAACAGGCCCAAAATAAGAACCTTGACAGATCATTACTGTTCTTTCTCTTATATATGTTCTATTGTAGTCTACAAAAGCAGGAGTTGGAGCACTAAGCGCAAAGTTGGAATGAGCACAAAACACATATATGCATATACTATCATATACTGCTATACAATTTCTATCGTCCTATACTTAATCTGCAGCCCTGCTCTAAAACTCTCCGTCAGGTTGGGTCTTCGATCAATAGAAATTAGGAGACTCTAATATCCTACTACTATCTATGGCTTTTATCTGGGTTTCCATATAATGGGGGAAAATCAGAACTATAATTCTGATATTACACCTGTCTGGCTTGAAAGTGGAATTGCCTAAGTGGAACCACAGTGTGCAATGTACACTGAAAACGACTCCTTTATAGTGCTTTATGCAGCATTATTCCAGTCCCTGTCAATAGTGAAATAGCATGAGCCTCACTTATGCAGTGTTGGACCATGAATTCCATACCAGTTTTTTCTTTCTAATGGTTCAAGATCCAAGCGGGAACTCAACTGACTCAGTTAGCGTCGATTCCAACACTAGGTGCTTTCTTCAAGCTGGTAACCATTCTCAGACAAAGAATTAACGTTTCATCTGGTCAAATTCTAATCCCAATCCTTGTGCAATCGGTGGCAAATTCCATGATTCAGGCGCATAAGATGGCATCAGGTTGCCGATTGTTGCATCAATTGGTAACCGAAGCAGCTGGATTCCAATTCCAAGAAGAGATATCATATGATTCTGCGAACAGATGCACCTCATCTAACACATCTCTGATAAGACTGGTATCATTCGTACTACAACTGAAAGTCTAATTAGAGGGGGGGAGGGGTGAATGGTGCCTTTAAATTCTCCCCAAGTATTCACTTAACTCTTTTCTCCAATAGCTACAGAGCTATGAAGATTAGGGTTGCAAACCGCGCAACAGAGAGAGTACAACAAGAAAACACACCGTGGTCGGTGTTACGGAGATAGAGTTGTATTAGGATATAGAGTTTGTATTCTATTCCATATATGCCTTATCTCTATGTGGCATATCCTCTTGTACTCTCCTATATATATGGCCCTTTGGGTCTCATATCAATACACACAATATTCATAACATGGTATTAGAGCTTAAGTTAAAACCCTAACCTCATCTACTTCCGCTCGTCTTCTGCATCTGCTGCCCCCGGGAGGATCGATCTGCGCTCCCGGGGGCGGCCACCTCGTTGGGCTGCGCTGACCCACCGCCGCCTCGTCTCTGGCTACCATCGTCCTCGGGTCGCCGACTCCCGCCCACTGCGCTCGGCGCCGACCATCGCTCGCGCGCCGTGGTGCTCGCGTCGCCGTCGACCGCGCCCGTGCTCGCGCGCCCCGACCGGATCCGGACGTCTTCGCCACCGCCAAGCTCGGATCTGGCCTCACCCCGGCTGGATCCATCCGCATCTGCGCCACTCGGCCAGGATCTAGCTGCCTTTGGCTGGATCCGGCTCTCCCCCGCCTATCCGGTGGCCGCGCTTACCGCCAACTCTCTTCAGTGGTTTCGGGCCGCCGCGCGGCCATCTTCTGGCCGCCGGCCGCCGCGCACGCGTGCTGCCACCGTCTCGGCCGTCTGGTTCCCCTGCTTCGACAGTGCCGGATCCTGCCAGCCCACGCCAGATTCGGACGCATCCGACCTCCTTGCGCCAGATCCGGCCGCCGTGCCTCCTTTGCGCTGCCGCCTCCCGTTGCAGACCCTGAAGCCACCGTCCATCCAAGCCGCCGGCGCCCTCGTCGACTTCATCGCCGCCTCCCACTGTGGCTCGGGTGCGGGATCTCATGGCGGCTTCCCATACGGCCATGCCCCTGCACGCCGTCGGATCCAGGCTCCCGCGCCGGATCCCGCCGCCGGGCTCTTCGCCACCGGATCCGGCTGCCCTGACATCGCCTCGGCCGTCCATGCTTGCACGGTCTCCTGGCGCCCGACACATCCGCCGCCAAGGTCCGCTAGATCCCGCGCTCTCCCCACTGGGTCGCCTCTTCCCACACCGCCGTCGCTGGCGCGCTCTTCAGCGATCCCGTGGGATGATTGGGTCGGTGCTGAGGAGGTCGTCTCCCTCTCTTCTTGGGGCGCTCCGCAGCAATGGCATGTCGACGGGTTCGGCCACAAAACAAAGCCAGCAGGTAACTTGGAACGAGCCACTTCAGGTGCTACTTCAGGTGCTGCGACGCCCAGACCTACGCCCAAAAGCCAGCAGCCCACTACGCAACTTGGAATGGGCGGGCCGCAAGTGCATCCGAAGACCCAGGCCCACAAGCCGATCCAGGCATCCGCTGCTGGTCTCGCTAGTGTCTAGTATTTTTTTGAGGCAGTGTTTGAAGTTCGTCTTTGAAGTTCGCTTTACTTCTTTAGTCGTTGAGTCCTTGTGTTTTGAGTTCCGCTGCGTCCATTCAAATCCGTAGCTTCTCCTTCATATTGTTAAAGCCGTGCGAGTCTACAAATTTATTGTCAATCATAGAAGTGTAGGGATTTTCTTTTATATGGTAGCAGCCGCCGCTCTACTCTCTGAGCCGCGTGCAGATCGTAGAAGTCGTCATGATGCCGCCGCTTCTTTTTGAGCCGCCGCCCCCGAGTTTCTAAAGCCGCCACACTTCTTTTGCACCGCGCCTCCGTTGCGCTTTTTTTTGTGCACTGCGCCGCCGCCGTCTCGGGCTTCGATCTGCGCCGCCATGCTTCTGTCTATTCCTCTTCAGCTTGATTTGACAGTTTATTCAAAAACTGCATGCACCGACGACATTATCAAGACTCGGACTACGGATTTTTCTTGTTTTAGTGTTAGCCCTTTTTCAACTGCAATGCTATTGCATACACTTTGCATTTGAGGGGGGTGTTAAGGAGATAGAGTTGTATTAGGATATAGAGTTTGTATTCTATTCCATATATGCCTTATCTCTATGTGGCATATCCTCTTGTACTCTCCTATATATATGGCCCTTTGGGTCTCATATCAATACACACAATATTCATAACAGTCGGAAGACGGCAACGTATCGAAATTCGACAACGTGGTCATAAATTCAACAACGTGGTCAAGAGCTGACAACGTGGTCGTAAACTCGACTACGTGGTCGAAAGTTGACAACATGGTCGAAGTTTCAAAAATATGATCGGAAATCGACTACAGAATGGAAATCACCGTAGTTGATAACCACTGAGACCAAAACCAACGTGATCGAAAATGAGTACAGTCGGAACCAACGTGGTTGAACACCAACGAGTGGTCGAACAACCAACGTGGTTGGAACTGGTCGGCAACCAAAATGATCAACATGGCCGTAACCAACGTGGTCGTAAGCCAATAGAGTGGTCAAACAAACAACGTGGTCGGAACCACGCTGCAACCAAAAATGATCAACATGGTCGTAAACCAACAGGTGGTTGAACAACCAATGAGGTCGAAGGCCAACGAATGATCTGCGACCAACGAGATCGATTTAGCTCAAAATCCAACCAGAGAAAATGAGGATCCGTGAGAGGTTAGAAATCCCATGCAGATGGAAAAAGCGAAGCGGTCGGTAAAGTGAATGTGATCGAAATTGGTGCGATGCAGTCTGGAGCTTGACCGTGGTCGAAACCAACATGGTCGTAAAGCTGATCAACATTCTAGACAGAGAGTGCACCGACTACCGACTTCTTTAGTTCAGTTTCAACAGAAGAACGCAAAGTAATCGAAAGATTTGAATGTGGTCGAAAGCAACGCGGTGCGAAACAATCGAAAGACTAAATGTGGTCGAAAGCACCGCAGTTCAGTCTAGAACTTGACCGTGGTCGTAAAATTGATTTGGAAGAATAGAGCAGCGCATGACCACAAGATTTAAAATTCACATATCTTTTGATGAAACGATCAAATGGTCGTGAAACTTTATACACAAAATGATTAAGGTCTCAATAGGCTGCTCCAATCTTGGATTGAAAACTTAGTAAACAAGTTAACACCTTTTTGAAATTTAACCGAGCGTGCACAAGACCAAGACTTCTAGATCGAAGAAATGAACAGACCGTGCTCGTGGGAGAAGAATAGCCAAGATGGCTTTGAGTATGATTCCACACAATACAGCACGTCAAAACATCACAAAAACAAAGCAAGAACTTCCTCTCGAATCAAGAAGGGAAAGGGACAACCGAAGAACAGAGGAAGAAAACAGAGAAAGAACCGAATTAAACTTGAGCCAACTCAACCAAACAAAAGATACACAAGCTGTAGATCGAAGATTGATGTATTGTTCAGATGATTAGTTTCACAGCAACTCCCCTTGGGAGGACAAAGAGCACACAATGTGCTGCACTCTCAAAACCCTAAACCTAAACAAGAAAGCACATGAGAGAGGTGGGATAGTTAACATCACATGCCTCCATCCCGACCCTTTTTATAGGTGAGCAACCAGCCACCTACTCTTCAAATTGGATCCTATCCACTATTACAATGGAGAAAACTCGTTAACCCCATACACATGGGTTTTACTCTCTCAAGTCCACTTATGCATACTTTTCAAAGTGCATAAGTATGTATCTACTAAATTCTTACGCTTGATCCGTTAGCTCTATCTTAACCTAAACCACTCACCAATGCATCGCCCATGTGCCGCGGTTTTGATCCAAGATGATTTCTGGTATTTTGGTCAAAATACCGAAATGCCCCTTGTTGACCCGGTCATCACCTTCCTTTGCAAGCAAATGTCATGCTTGCTACATGTAGATATACCATTTGCTTGCTACGTGCCGCCAAGTCTCTTCCGTCCTAGTTCCACCGAACCATAGTTCACTTAGCCTGTGCAAGCCACCTGGCGTCATCTAGCTGTTCGAACTCGCCTTCAATATTCCCACCTTTCTCATGTCATGCTTGAGCTCACCGTCTCACCTGGCATCCTTGATCGTTTTGGGCCTCAACTCCTCCATGAGTCTAGCCCTGATCACCGCCATTGATCACAGTTGACTCCAAGCGACCCTATACATCCAAAGACAAAGAGTTCATTTCTAAGCACAAGTTCTTTACAACTTGACCTACATTAGCTAAGCTATGCATCATGCAACCTTAATCCAATGACTCAGGACAAACTAATTAAATTCATGACTCAAATTCCAAATTCTCAAAATCTACACAAATTAATCCTGACATAGAGCTATCTTTGCAAAGCCAACTGACCACTCCACAAACATTGTAATGGTTTATCACAACAATAACCTGGACCATCTTACATGGTCCATCACATAGACAGTATTTAGAAATGAGAGGGGTAAACAACCCATATAATATAATTACATTTGATGAGGGGCTAAATAGTACTAACGACAACAAAATTCCTTAAAATATAAAAGGCTATAGTGCAAATTTACCCAAAAACCATGAGGGCCGCGTCACCATGATTGTTAGCTTCTATGCAAAGAGAAAGGCACCTAGATCTTTGTCTCTACGCTTGAAGGGATAATTAATACCAGCTATATGTTTCCATTTGGATGCCAAATCTTGGAAATAAGTCTAGGGTATGTCTAGTTATCATCTGGATGTTTTTTTAAATAATTATCCAAATTTATGATCCTTAGATAAAGATCCAAAGGCCCATCCTTCTTCCCTTTCCTATATAACCCATCTACCCCTAACCCTATCACTCAACCCCGCCGCTCCCTCCGCGCCACCTCCCACCCCGCGTTGCTCCCTCTACGCCACCCCTTCCCACGGCCTCCTTCTTTCTCACCAGAGCAGCTCCGCACACCTCCCACTACCACCCCTGTCCACTCCTCCACCAGCCGCCGCCCCCACTGCCTCATCGCACTACCCCCTACCCCTCCTCGTTGTGCTGCCCCGTCCAACCTAATGCTAGTACCTTTTGTCGCCGCTGTCCTCGCACCGCCCACCACCCTCCTACCCCGCCAGTCGCCCCTCACCACTGCCCACCGTCGGATCACCGCCCCGGGTCTCCCTCTATGCCCGGGAAATGATGAACCCTAGGCGCACCTTAGGTGCGGGGGTAGGATTCTCTCCTCAAGCTCGCTAGCGAGGAAGAAGAGGTTGCCAGCGAGGTAGAAGAAAGATCGTCGGTGAAGTTGACGGCGCATGAATCTTTATGCATATTCAAAGGTTATAAATTTAAATGATTTTTTAGAAAAAAAATATACGGATGATGTTTATCAAAACCCATAAATCTATATCCATACGCCAAAAATTTTGACCCGTTCGACGAACTCACGAGCACAAAGAATTTGCACGACTACCAACTAACCGGATTGAATTCAAATTAGAGAAATCAAGAACAAGCATATGGTAAGCGAACTACGCATCTATAATCTGCAAGAGAGAAAAGGATCCTAAAAATCCAAGGGAAAGATGAATGAATAAACATAAAAAAACACATGGCACGTGCGTCAGGCGGCATCAAGAAGGGGTAAACAAAAAGAAGAGAAGAACATGACGAAGCTCAGATCCGAGGAGAGGGAATGGACGATGGATCTTGTGCTTACTTTGTTCCGATCCGAATAGGCCTTCCTCCTCCTCTCCTCCACACACTCCCTCCCTCTCTTGGAGGATGTGTGGGTGAGCCCAAGAGAGAGGGGGAGACGCGGTTTGTGGGAAGGAGAGGAGAGAGAGAGGAAGGGTTAAAAATGGCGAGGAAAGAGAAGGGCGAGTATTCTACTGCAATTTATCGCATATCCATTGCCATTGGTGGATGCTCTACGAATTGCAAGCCATAGCTCAGATTGGAAGGGTTGTTATTTATAGCGCGACTCTGCCGGACCTCTTGAAGGGCCTGCTGCAAAGCCATCAGCAGCAGACAATATAAACATACACTATGGTAGTGCTCCAAACGACTTAAAAGTCAAACGACTTAAAAGCCATAGCTTTTGACTTCTAATGTGGACTTTTAGCTGTAATTGTACTGTAGCGGGTGTTAGTTTTTCTGAGTCAAAAAATAAGAAAAAAATTGAGAAAAATTAAAAAAGCACTGCTATATCTTTTGTGACAATACAAAAGAATAAAAAAAAACAAAAACGAAAAAAAATGAAATTAAGAAGCTGAAGCTGCTCTCTCTTGGATTTTGTTTATTTTAAACATGTCAGGTCTAACATTTTCAGAAATTGCGGACAGGACCTTCCTGGTATTCCTGGTTTCTTTCCGTTGTTCTTTTATGCTTTTCCTTCGTTCTTCGGTAAGTAATGTCTGAAAAGAAAGTGAAAGAGAGTTGCTAGCTAGCGGATGCCACTGTTATCCCTTGTCATGTTCTTTAGAGAATATATATATATATATATATATATATATATATATATATATATATATATATATATATATATATATATATATATATATATATATATATATATATATATATATATATATATATATATATATATATATATATATATATATATATATATACACACACACACACACACACACATACTAGTTGAATACAGTGCGTTACTCTTGATTTTTAAAATTTATCAGACTATATGTTTTAAAACTCACATGTGGTAAAAAATTTTAAAGTATGCATACAAACATATTCTTAAAATTTTAAAATCCGTCAAGTAAGTCGGAAGCCGTCGATCACACCTCGTGGTCATAAGTCGGAAGACATCGACCACACCTCATAGTCGTAGGCCGGGAGCCCTGAGCACACCTCGTTGTCGTAAGTTGGAAACCATCGACCATCGCGTGTGATCGTAGGTCGGGAGCAGTCGATGATCGATCGTGGTCCTAAATCGGGAGCCTTCGACAATGGCTCATGGTCGTACATCGGAAGCTGACGACTATCATTAGTGATCGTAAGTCAGAAGCCATCAAGGATACCTTATGGTCGTAAGTCGGAACATATCGACCAGCGCTTATGGTCGTAAGTCAAAATACATTGATCAGTGCTCATGGTCATAAATTAGAAGCCGTCGATCACACCTCGTGGTCGTAAGCTAGAAGCCGTTGACCATCGCGTGTGATTGTACGTCAGGAGCGGTCAACCATCGCTGGTTGTCATACATTGGCAAGCCTCCGGTGCGCTTATGCCCTATCGCTCAACTGCCGGTGCTAGCCTGCTCGACCCTAACTTCGACCACGACCTTTTGATGTTGACCATGGCCCCTTCGACCAAGGCCCTGACTTCGACCATGGCATAGACTTCGACCACGGACTCCACTTCGACCACAACCTTGACTTCAACCACTGCCCCTTTCAACTTTGACCACTGCCCCCATTCGACTTCGACCATTGCCCCCTTCAACCAATGTCCCTTTCGACCACAGCCTTTCGATGTTGACCACTTCCCCCTTCAACCACAGCCCCTTTTGACCATGGCTTAGACTTCGACCATGGATCTTCGACTTCGACTAGCACTCGTGGTCGTAAGTAAGAAGACTTCGACCACGCCTCATGGTCGTAAGTCGAAGCACATCGACCAACACTCGTGGTCTTAAATCGGAAGTCGTCGATCACACCTCGTGGTCAAAAGCATGTTACAATCCATGGAGAGTATGAGACCTTGTGGGTCTTGCCGTCGAGGGTGGGGAGCTCGATCTCGTGGGTGACCTGGGGGTAGGCGACGTGATATCCAACTCGAGGGGGAACTCGTAGCGACGAAGGTTGTGGATGAACCAGCAGGTGCCCGTCGGGTTGGCGCTACGACTACGACCATGACTTCTACGACCACATCCACGAGCGCTACGACTACGACCATAACTGCGACTTTGAGCACTACCCCCTTCAACTTCGAGCACTACCCCCTTCAACTTCGACCATTGCCCCCTTTGACCACGGCCCTTCGACGTCGACCACTTCCTTCTTCGACCACGACTTCGATGATGACCACTGATCTTTGACTTTGACCACTGCCCCCCTTCGACCAAAGCCCTTCAATGTCAATCACTTCCCCCTTCGACCACTATCCCCTTTGATCACGGCCCTTTGACGACCACTGTCCCCTTTGACCATGGCCCTTCAACGACCACGACCCTTCGACGTCGACCACTTCCCCCTTCGACCACGGCCCTTCGACGTCGATCAATATCCCCTTCGACCACGGCCCTTCGACGTTGACCAATATTCCTTTCGACCACGGCCCTTCGACGCCAACCAATATCCCCTTCGACCACGGCCCTTTGACGTCGACCAATATCCCCTTCGACCACGGTCCTTCGATGTCGACCACGGCATCGACTTTGACCACTATCCCCTTTGATGACCATGGCCTTTCAACATCAACCACTTCCCACTTCGACCATAGCTCTCTTCAACCACGGTTTCAACTTCAACCATGGATATTTAACTTCGACCATGGATCTTTGACTCGACCACTGCCCCCTTCAACCACTGTCCCCTTCGACCATGGCCCTCGACGTTGACCACTGTCCCCTTCGACCACTGCCCTTCGACGTTGACCACTGTCCCCTTCACCACGACCCTTCGATGTCGACCACTGTTCCCTTCGACCACGGCCCTTCAACATCGACCACGGCTTCGACTTCGACTACTGTCCCCTTCGATGACCATGGCCCTTTGACATTGACCACTTCTCCCTTCGACCACCGCCCCCTTCGACCACGGCATCGACTTCGACCATAGATCTTCGACTTCGGCCACGGCCCCTCAACCACGGCCCCCTTCAACCATAACCCAGATGTCAACTATGGCCCCCTTCGACCACTGCCCTTTGACTTTGACCGCGGACTGACTTCATCCACGGCCCTTCGACTTCAACCACTGCCTCATTCGACCACTGTCCCCTTCAACCACAGCTTGAAATTTGACGACAACCCTTCGACTTCAACCACAGCCCTTCGACTTTGACCGTAGACCAACTTTGTCCATGACCCTTCGACTTCGACCACTGCCCCGTTCAACCACTGTCCCCTTTGACCACGGCCCTTCAACTTCGACCACCACCCCTTCGATCATGACTTTGACTTCGATAATGGATCTTTGACTTTGACCATGGCTCCCTTCAACCACAGCTTCGACTTCAACCACGACCCCTCGACTTCGGCCATGGCCCCTTGACCATGGCCCCATTCGACCATGGCACCGACTTCGACAACTAGCCTGGGAGACCAGCAGGAGAAGGTAGAGAGGCTCACCGAGCGAGTGGCCACTAGGCAGCGGCAGGGGAAAGCCATGTGAGCGGGCGTAATAAGAAGAAGCCGCCGCCTCCATCGTCGAGTGCCCTTCTCTCTGATCCATCAGCCGCTGTCGTTGAGCGCCATTTTCTCCGATCCACTAGCCGCTGTCACCGAGCGTCGTGCCGCTGGTTGGTGGCGGCACCCTGGGGAAAGTTGGGGGACTGCGACCAGACGCTGCCGTGTAGGGAAGGAATTGGTGGCGGCGCCGAGGATTTGGGGAGAAGGAGGCGGTGGGCAAATGCGTTGGGGAGGCGGCGACGGGGGGATGCGATGCTGTTAGGGGAAGGTAGGGGACTGCGACCAGACACTGCTGCACAAGGAGGAGGAAGCGCGACACGAGGGTTCGGGGGAGAGAGGGAGGCGATGGTTGCAGGAGGTGGAGTGGTTGCGGGAGAGCGGAAGATGCGGGGTAGAGAAGAGGAGGAGAGTGGCCCATGCGTTGATCCGACCTTTTCTATGAGGAGCAGAAGAACTACTTACATGCGGATCTGGATGACTGATCTTTGATCAGGTGGCTGAGAAAAGAGAAAGGAGAATGAACCGATGACCACCAACTTATATTTTTTATAATAGTAAAGATAAGAATAGCAAGTCTTGTGCATTGGAGTAACAGACCTTACGTGTCAATGTATTCTACAAGCTCAGTTTGCGAACTGCTATTTTATGCTGTTGTCAATGGGTCTCGCTTTGCAAACTGTTGATGGTCCCTAGTTGGCCATATTTATGCCATTGTCAATGTTCAAACCCATTGACCTGCTAGATATTGACCAAAATTTTCTCTCTTCCTTCTCGTGCCCTTGTCCGATTTAAGCTGAAAAAAAGCTCATTGGGGATGGCATCGTCGAGGGCGAGCTTCAGGTTCCGTGAGATGGGCAAGTGCATCAAGTGGGGAGGTTGGCGGAAGAGAGTGAGAGGGGTTGCCGTTTCAGTGAAAACCTTACAAGGTCATCGTTGACAATGACGCAAAGCAGCGCCATTTTGTTTTTACAAAATAGTAAATACAAAAATTGCATAAGCATACGTGGTACGTACGGAATATCACAAAGTCATATTGGCATATCCATAAATTTCTACAAGTAAAATGGTGCCTTCTCACTACTACAAAAAGGCTAATACTAGACGTCTTATCATAGACGGTTAACCAAAACCGTCAGTATTAAATACAATCATAGACAGTTTTAGTTTAAAAACCGTCTGCGTTACTGCCAACGCTAAAAACCATCTATAAAGAGGTAATATCACAGACGGTTTATATTAAAAACCTTCTGTAAAATATCACAGTGTTATTAACAAGAACCGCCTGTGATATTTTGCCATCCAATTTTGCCACTATCTTTATTCAAACTTCCAAACTAAAACAGCGTCGCGACCTTTCAACTACTAATCAGTTTTGTTATCCAAATATTCTTATATATGCTGCCCATACGTCTTCCCTAAACACTCCAAACCCTTGTCGTGCCCTTGTCGGATTTAAGCTGAAAAGCTCATTGGAGATGGCATCGTTGAGGGCGAGCTCCAGGTTCCGTGAGATGGCCAAGCGCATGAGGTTGGCGGAAGAGAGAAGAGGTTGATGTTAGGGTATACTAGCTGCATAAGCGTGGCGCATGCCGCGCTAGCTACCGTGTGGACCAAAGTAAAAGAGACGATAATTCGCAGGGAGTTTCATAAAAAAAACCAAGGACAAATGTGTAATTTCGGAAAAATCAAAGGGTTTTTTTGTAAAAAAAGTGAGGACTTGTAAGGACTTGTACGTAAGTAAATAAGGACCTATACGTAATTTTGGAAACCCGCGGGGCGCCATCCAAAAAATTTTTTTAAAGAAAAAACTTGTAGGGACCTATTCGCGAGGAAAAAGGACCTTTACGTAATTATCGGAAAACACGAGGAAAGTGGCTCGGCCGGCCGTACGCGAATTCCGCTGGACACGCGCCGGCCGACCGAGCGCAGGGGGCGACATGGACCACGCGAGGAGGCCGGAATCCCCCCGGGTTTACTTCGGTGACGATTTGCCGTTTCAGGGGAAATCTGACAAGGCCACCGTTGACAATGACGTAAAGCAGCACCATTTTGTTTTTACAAAATAGTAAATACAAAATTGCATAAGCATGAGTGGTATGAACGGAATATCACACAGTCATAGTGACATATGCATAAATTTCCTACAAGTAAAATGTTGCTTTTTGTTCATGGCATGAGAACTTTCTTTAGTGCTAGAATAAAAAAATGTAATCCGTTGTTAGGCCCTACTCTTAACGGTTTCAACTTTTAGTCTGTTTTTGGTTTTTGGCTTATTTAAACCAGAAGCCACTTGAAACGTGTTGACTTCTAATTTTGGTTTATTTTGTTTTTAGGGCTTTTTTTTTTTTGCCTTTTTTCCTCTTATTCCTTTTGCATTGTCCATGATGATATAATAATGTTTTCTTTTATTTTTTAATTGAATTTCTTAGAAAATACTAATAGTCGCTACAATATAATTTCAGCTAAAAACCAATAGCCAAACCATAAGTTAGAAACTTAAGCCCTTTGGAGCGGCCCTTAGATATTGATTCATGCACTTGTCTCCTAGTGAACAACTGTTCGATCACTTTCTTTGGGTGAGTCAACCATCGAAGTCCTAAAGTAGTAGAACTTCTCTGGTCCTAATGGTCGAGTCAAATTAAAATTGATGTACTAAAAACAAAGTCATTACCAACTACCAAGCTAGTAAAAACATGAACATAATCGAAACTTCATTTCTAGTATATTTTCCAATATATTTTCACAAACCTACAATTGATAGGGCAACATTCAAAACGTTAGCATCTAGACATAATTCCCTTTAATTACCTATTATTGAATTTCGCAAAAAAGAACCTATTGGTGGCAACACCTACTGAACTTACAAGATTCTAGGGAAATGTAGGTGGTGAAATGCAAAGATTACCGGTCACTAGCTGTAATGAGTAAGTCTGCTGCAGTGAGATCGGAGAACTGTCCCATAAAAATGAGCAGCTTGATTTGGTCGGAGTAGGGGAAGGTCTGTACATGGACTAATTAAACCAAACCTTAACCTTTGCGTTGTTTCGATTAGATCGGAGTCTGGTCAATAAAATAAATCCTGACCTAAGGCATAATTGGACTGCCAATAACAAAAATTACTTAAATCATCTACCTGAGCATTTCTTGAACGAAAAAAAAACACAGTTGCATGAGATAAACAACCAAAGTGCTTTTATGGTTTTCCTCAAACAAACAAACGGAACGACTTGTTCACTATCATTTTGAAATGGCTTATCGGGATAGTCTTTTTGAAATATCTTATCGACTTATCAGCATTCAGATCGTTCACGTAAGTGCTCGTATTAAGGTCAAAAGCCATCAGCCGCATCATAAGTCATAGACCGTGACCGAAAAGAATGCAATATAAGTAAATAGGGTTATAATGGTTTATTTTTATCTATACCTAAGTTAGGAGAGCTTAACCTCCGACAAGTGATTTTTAAATCGAAGCTTCCTCCCCAAGAAAGCCATTTGAAGAGCATTAACCTAGTTCTTGTTAAATCTGCAAGATCGGACAGCTCGTGTCTGCTTGCTTCCTGCAAAAACAGCCGTTTTCAAAGGCACCTACAAATAGAGGTGAAAACGGATCGGATACGATCAAATAGTCTCAAATATAAATATGAATCTATATTTTTAAAATGAATATGAATACGAATTTAAACATTCTCGAATACGAGTATGAATCAAATATCGTAATGAATTCGAATCGGATATGTACTTAATTCGGTCGAATATGAATTTGCTCCTATAACTTTTGTAACAAATCTCGGTAGAGCAAATTCCTAACAGTTTTACCGGTTTTTCAATGATTTTTGACCGGTTACCAGTTTCAAACCGTCCAAATTCAAATTTCGAAGCACAAAATCTATTTGGGGTTTTCTCAGAATTTCTCAACCGATTGATAGGCATAGAAAACGGATCAAATAGTCTCAAATACGAATACGAATATTCTCGAATACGAATGTGAATATGAACATTCTCAAATAGGGATATGAATATTCTCGAATACGAATACTTTTTCTTACCACATTCATATTTTCTCGGATACGAATATCGGATAAAATGGATTATCCGTTACCGTTTCCCACCCCTACCTACTAGGCACTACTTCAAACAATTTTAGCTTATGTGTCGGTTTCTTAATTTTGGTATTTTATTTTTTCCTCTTATTCCTATGCATTGTTCCAAAAAAGATATAGTGGTTTTCTTATTTTTTTTAATTCAGAGAAAGCTAGCAACCGCTACAGTATAATTGCAACCAAAAAGCTTGCGGCAAAAACCAAAAGCTATGGCGTTTAAGCCATTTGGAGAATAAGAAATCTGAATGAATGTTTGGGTTCCAATATGGTCCCATTCCAAACAGCTTTTGGCTTTCAGCTTTTAGAAGCCAAAACCGTTTAGAACACATTAGCTTCTTATCGTGGCTTTTTTTTTCTTTTTTCATTTACATTACCCGTAGAGATACAATGTTTTTTATTTTTCCTTATTTTTGTTTATTTTCCTTTAATTGAGTGACTTAGAAAAATTAATAGCTGCTACAGTACTATTTTAGAGGCTAGAAACCAAAAGTCATAAGAAAAAACTGAATTAAACAGGCCATAGTGGCTCACTGGTTCTGGAAGCAACTGACCATAGTGACCTTTCAATTCTCCAAAAGACAGTTAAGCTCGATTTATTAAGGGGATGTTCATATTAGTTTATGGCTATATTTTATATTTTTGGCCAAATATAAATAGTAATAACTAAAAGAAGTAGTTTTAGGAGGTGCGTGCAGTGAAAAAGTGAGGAAGAGATATACGCGTGACGGGAGTGAGAGGACTGGGGTGCGTAATGTACCTGTGACAATTGTCTTATCCCCAGAGCGAGATGGTTGTGAGCGGAGTGGAGAAGTCACTTCGAGAAGTCAGATGTTTATATTGGTTTTTAATTTTTCTAAATAGAAAGTAAAAACAGAAACGAATACAAACAGCACCTGTTTTATGTAGTATTACTGCTACAAGTGCCATGTCTGTTACGAAATACCACTCTACTCGTTGTGCATAGTTACATCCAAGAAGTTTTATTCACTGCACTATGAACATTACGGCATCACGCTTCGCCTGCCTTGACTGCTATTCGACGAATCTAGTACACCTCCGGTCAAAAACAGACTTTTTAGAAAGTTGGTTTTGGTTTGCAAACGCCTAACGTTTTGCCTTTTTTAGACAAAAAATTTTCACCACGCGCCTCTATTAAATACTTCTTGGCAGCAGTATTAGAGAGATGAGTTATAATTGAAGCAATTACCTTGCTAAACTAAAGCAATCGCCAACCTAGATTTGCTTCTGAAATGATATATATTTACAGTTTTTCACTCACTTATAGCTTGTTACATAATGCATATAAGCGGTTTTAAAAGTGTCAGTTCACAAGTGTAGTGTGGAGAATGGTACGTTGTCCAAATCTTTTTATGAGGGAAAGATACGTCTCCCACTTCCCTGTGTTTCTTTCTTCCTCCTATCCTTTTGCGCTATGGCTGAAAATTTTTAACCATAATTAATAATTTTTTTATCTATATTTTTAATATGACATGGATAACGAAGACGCCGACGCGGATGATGTATACGATTTTAGACTCAAAAAATCATTCAAAAAATCTATTTCAAGAAACCACTTAGTTTGTTTCGACTTTTAGAGAAACCAAAAACCAAAATCCCCAAAAAAAACATGGCAGTATTTGTAGTGGCTGAACGTGTATACGCAAGAGCTGTGACTTCCTTGTTTCTTGGTAACATTAAAACCAGATTTTCTCCCTAATAAATGAAATATATTTTTTGTGAAGCTCACGAATTGACAGTTGAAATCTTTATTGCCTTTTGTTAGCCTTGTTGATTCCAGAAAGCAAACTTTTCAAAAAGAAAAGCAACCATGACTCCTGCAGTCCTAAGTTATCATACAATAAGGGCTCGCTCAGTTAGGCTGAAATAAACTAATTTATAGTTTTTTTACACTTTAGCTACGGATGGCTTTTTATATAATTAAATTTAAAAATGAAAAAAATAGATTAGCCCATCACAGATAATATAAACGAAAATATAAAAAAAAGAAAAGAAAGCTCAAAAAAATAAAAGGTTAGAAAAAGACGAAATTAAGAAATAGTAGACTAAAATCAGAAGTCAGAAACTAAAGCTGGAAGGAACTGAGCAAAATTTATCATACGTTCTTCTTGAGATAACTAGGTGGGCGTTTCCTTTTTGACCCGAACAGGTGAGCGTTTCAACCATTGAGGGGAAACAGAGTTTTTAGGAGGATAATTTTATATCTTAGTAAAGAAAGGGTCTCATCTTTCATTTATTGCCCTTTTCAATTCACAGGACCAGTTTTTTTCAATTTACAGCTTAACTTCTCTTAAATGAATAAATGAGACGGTTTTTACGTAGCTATTTAGAAGACAAATCAACTGGAAACTAGCAGGATAGATAAACTTCTCCTCAAATCCATGGCTATAACCCTAAGAAATGATATGTCAGGGGCGGAGCTAGGCCTTTCACCACCGAGACAATAGCTTAAGACCCAGATCAAACTTGCTGTAAGAAAATTACTTAATTTCGGAACAATCTGGTTGGCCCATGCTATTTCGGCTGGAAGCCCCTGGATATCGCAGCTGCACACACGCACGCGCGGCGTGACAAGTGTTATAAATGTGGGCAATATTTTAATTCCAAGTTTTATTAGGAGACAAAAATAATAAACTAATGATGTAAAACTCACAACTAACAGCAGGCTACTCATCATATTTCAGAATATACTCAAGAAAAATGTGGAAACTAAGTCATACGTGCGCGCGAACGACTTACTTGTTAGCTTGATGAAGAACAGGAAGCCGCGCAGGCTTGACGCAGTGCAGAACGTAGATGTCGCAGTGTAGTGAGCGGTCGCGCAGATGCGCTGCCCAGAAACCTTATTGCCGCCCCGTGCAAGTACTCTCTGTGGCAACGGTTCAGAGATAGCCGCTCTCCCTCCTTCTAGGTGCACGCCGGAAAGAAAGGTCGACGAGACTCAGACAACACAGCACAACAGAGCAAATAGTAGGGGAAGAATGGAGGTGCAAAATTCTCTCTTTTTTCCTGGATGTCTCCAGGCCCTTTTAAGGGCGCTGCAGTTATTCACTAGTAACTGTTGCATTTTAAACAGAATTATGCACTAGTAACTGTCTCATCAAATCACAAATTAAGCAGTGTAAATTCACTTGTAAATGCCTCATTCAAACGTTTAAATCTCATTCAAACAGAGAGAGTGAGGTGCATGGTTCAGCAAAAATAAAGATGGACTTGTTCTGCCAAGTTGCGCACCACGTCACGGCACGGTCGCGCGTCACAAGTCACACGATTTTCACGCGAAAATACGCGAATACGCGTGCGCACGTGCGCGTGTGTGTGACTAGACAGAACCATTCTCATACTATCTCTTTCCATATTCAAGGAGTGGGGAGGACTCCACTTTATAAATTGGTCTTACTCACCCTGCCTTAGCAATATGGTACTAAACCATGCATGCTTTGGAATTAAGGAAATAGGCCATAAATAAATGGGCCAATTTGTAACAATGAGTACCTCCTTTGGCCATACACGGCACCTCGCGCCTCGCACCGTCACCCCATCACCTAGAGGTAGACTACGTGACCAGTACGAATGCTTTAACTCTTGCTATCTTTGGGTACTTCGAGTACTCATATTGGATTAGTGGTTGATTGATCTGGTCATAGGGGTTGTCGATGATACTCGGTACTTGGTGATCAATGATATAGTGATTGGGTAGTGATCAATACTCGGTAGTCGGCACTCGATGGTTCTAGACAGTAGCGATGCGTGGTATTCCTAAGTGTTTCGATCGGATGATAGTACTTCCCGAGTACTTGTTGTTTTCGAGTACTCGTTGACTTAGCGGTCGTATTGAGTGATCTAAAGTTGATGTCTGGATAGCAATGAGATTTGTGGCCGTGGATGACCTGGTTGGTATTGTTTGTTGGTTGAGGTTGTGGTCTGCTTGTGTGGACTGATGACGGTCAAGTTGGGAAGAACTTGTGCTGAGAAAAACGTTTCTTTGGTCTTTGCATGTGCAAGTGAGCGTGGAGACGATCATGGTCAGTGACGAGGAGGACCGAAACTAGGATGGGGAGATCTGAGGTCCAGATGGTTGAGGATGTCATGCGAAATGGTTGGGCTAAGGCTAGAGTACATAGAGATGAAAGGTGGTGATTCGTGGAGAAGTTACGAGCGGTGTGGTTCTAGATTCTTTGACACGGAGTTGATGAGGTGTGATGAAGATACGGAGGTGTGTTCCTGGAGGTTTTGTCACATGATGAGATTGGAAACTGTTGCAGTCTTACGACCACCTCCTAAGTCGTTACGACCGCTCTACTGTCGCTACGACTGCTCAGCAGTCATTACGACCATTCACTGAGTTTGCTCCACGTTCATCGCCGCTGTGCTGCACTACACGTTCTCGTAACCAAGCTACGACCACTCCGGTTTATGAGAACTCAAGTACTCTACAGTCCCTGCTCCTTCGACCACGTTGAAGGATCTATCGACTGCCATTGTCATAACCCTTACGACCACATTAGCTGCTTCATGACCGTGGTCGTAACTCCTTTATGACCACGTCTTCTTGCTCTGTGACTATGGTCGTAACACGTTATGACCATGCTGTAGACTCGATTACCATGGTTGTAACTTGGTTACAACCATGTCTGCAACCACTCTCGATACTCGACAATTTTCCCCAGAGCCAAACCATTCCTTCTCTTCTTTATTTTTCTGTACTCAATCACACCGATCGCTTTGGCTTTTCCGCGATTACACCAATCGCCTGCGATCACATTGATCGCCCTCTGCTCTATGATCACAGCGATCGCCTGCGATCACACTAATCATCCTTTATTCTACGATCACACCTATCGCCTAAGATCACACCTCCTCTCGACTACATCGCCTCAACTTGGTACATCCTCTTGACAACATTGCTCTGCTTTTATACCCAAATATTCGACTACGACTCCAAGAAGGACTCATAGTCTAACTCGCACTAGGACTCGACAATGACACCAACTCGAATACAAAGTTGTACTTGACTGTGACCACGACAATTGACTCGAACTCAAACTCAGATACGTGCGGACTCGGACATGAATGAGTACACGGACTCGGAAGCAGACTTCGACAACCTCTACGACTGAAACAAGATTATTCTAACAATCACCTCCTTAATCTGGTTTCTCCTTCTTGATCACACCGATCTTCTCTCTTGCTTCCGCTTCTTCCTTTACCTGCACTCCCATGCGCCTGAGCCGTCACCGCTTGCGCTTGCTCCATCCTTAGCCTTGCACAATCCGACACTTGCCGCGCCTCGCACCTGGACTAAACCGTCCTTCCTTGTACGCCTGCCTAAGCTGGAGCACCTACTCCCACAGCCACCTTAGCTTCACCGTTACCTGAGCCTCCCGCTCCTCTCTCTTAGACCAAGACTTTCTACTTTTCCGTGTACATCTCAGTTGAGCTTGCCTCCAACGCTTCCCGTGTTCCCTCTGCAAATCCATTAAAAACAACCTGTGCTCCAAGTCTTCCTCTTGTACCTTGTGCACCTCCTCCACACGATCAACACCCTCGTGCATCATCTGCAGCATCTCCCACGCCTCCCGTGCCGTCTCCTTATCGATGATCTGATGCATCATCGCATCTGCACCGCCTGATAGATCACAGTATGTGCCGCCTGATCTATCTTCTCGTCCACCTCCTTATCCTTTCCTTCAGATTGACTGCACCCTAGACTCCGTTGGCGCGCATATTTTCCTTCATCTTCATTGCCCACATCGGGTAATTTTCGGTTGTCAGGAGAGGGTGCTGGAGAGAGATTAGCCTACTCTGGGCACTCGAAGTTGACGCTTCACCCATGCTTTGATGCCACTTGTTGCAGTCTTACGACCACCTCCTACAGCTTATGAGCACCTCCTGAGTCATTACAACCTCTCTGCTGTCGCTATGATTGCTCAGTAGTCGTTACGACCACTCACTGTGTCTGCTCCGACTGATCCGATCACGTCTCACTGCTCCGACCATGTAGTTGTAACTTCAGCAGAAGTTATGACAACGTTCATCGCCGCTGGCTGCACTGCACGTTCTCGTAGCAGAGCTACGACAACTCCGGTTTACGAGAACTTGAGTACTCTACAGTCCCTACTCCTTCAACCACATTGAAGGCTCTATCGACTGCTGTTGTCGTAACCCTTACAACCATGGTAGCTGCTTCACAACCATGGTCGTAACTCCTTTACGACCATGTCTTTTTGGTCTGTGACCATGGTCATAACTCATTACAACCACGCTGCAGACTGAATCACCGTGGTCGTAACTCAGTTACAACCATGTCTGCGACCACGCTCGATACTCGACAATTTCCCCGAAGCTAAACCACTCCTTCTCTTTTTTATTTCTCTGTACTCGATCACACCGATCGCTTTGGCTTTTCTGTGATAACACCAATCACCTGCGATCACACCGATCACCCTCTGCTCTGTGATCACACAGATCGCCTGCGATCACACCGACGCCCTTGTGCTCGACACCTCCTTTCGACTACATCGCCTCAACTCGGTACATCCTCTCGACTACATTGCTCTGCTTTTATACTCGACTCTTTGAGTATGACTACGAGAAGGACTCACAGTCTGACTCGTACTGGGACTCGACAATGACACTGACTTGGATACAAAGTTGTACTCGACTGCAACCACGACAACTGACTTGTGTGAGTTCCTTATCTCATGCATAACACATCATCCACTAGTCTAGAGCTAGAACACCTAGGCTTAAGGGGGTTTAGTATTAGACTCACGGTCGCCGATGAACGCCATGGAGCTGAAGACCCGTGCCTGCATGATGCAGGCGTGAGGAAGAGTCGGTGAAGATCGTGGTAGTCTTCCTGTCCAGAGGGTCGCCGGCGATGTCCTGTAGGAGCGGCGGCGACGGTCTTCCCGTTGCTTAACAGCGCGTAGGAGATCGGGTCCTTAGGGTTTTGTTCGGGATTTCTAACTCTCACGCGAACTGCGTCATACGGAGAGGCGGAACCCTTCCTTTATATTGCGCTATTGCAACGGGGACCGCAACCATGAGATGGTTAGGTACCCCGATCGTATGCTGAAATGCGGGGCGTGGGTTTCCCCACGTCTCCTCGCTCTCGGCCGTTTGGCACGAGATCAATATCCAACATTCTCCCCTTGATCGTAGGCTAAACATCATAAGCCCTCTCTCAATAAAAGTTCACACCAAAGTAATGCTTCACAATCAATTAAGTACCGCTGGACATCGGTCCCTTCTATATCGATCGGATAACATAATACTTCATGGGAGTTGGTTACTTTATATGGTCCTCTTATTCCGTGATCACGAGCTCTCCAATAAACCCATGCGGCAACATGATCACGAAAAATATTGGGTGGTAAGCCTTTTGTGAGCGGATCATAAGCATAAATTTAGTTCCAATATGCTCAACCTTAATTGTTTGATCTGGACTCTATCTTTCACAACATGATACTTTATGTCAATGTGCTTGCAGCTGCACTCGACTTGTTGTTACTCGAATAGAAAATCTGCGGGTTGGTTATCGCAGATACAAAACAAGTGGTCTAGAAATGCTTTCTACCACTCTCAATCCGGGATAAAATTCTTAAGCCATACAACCTGCCCGTAGCCTCATAACATGCCACAAATTCAGCCTGCATTGTCGACGATGTAGTAAGTGTTTGCTTTACACTTTTCCATGATATTGCTGCTCTGCGGGTGAAAATGTAACCTGATGTGGACTTCTTAGTGTCTTTACACCCCGCAAAATCAGCGTCAGAATAACCGACAACCTCAAGGTTATCGCATTTTCTATATGTGAGCATGTGACCTTTAGTGCCTTGCATATAGCGAAGGACTTTCTTAACGGCTTTCGGTGGTGCGGTCCTGAATTTGGTGATATCGCCAAGCATCCGGTAACAAAAGCTAAATCGTATGCGTACATACTTGAGCATACATAATACTTCCGATGAGAAGCGTAAGGTATAGCCTTCATCGATCAGATTCATAGTCATTCTTTGGGCATTGAAATTTCCCAAACTTATCGCCTTTAACAATAGGAGCGGTAGGCAGAGCATTTATGCATATTGTATCTCTTTAGTACTCTGTCAATGTATGCCTTTTGTGATAAACCTAATGTTCCTTTGGACCTATCTCGGTGAATTTCAATACCAAGAACATAAGATGCTTCACCGAGATCTTTCATGTCAAAATTGGACGAGAGAAAACTTTTAGTTTCCCGCAGCATGTCCACACTGCTGGTGGCCAATAATATATCGTCCACATAAAGAATTAAGAAGGTGTAATTACTCCCCCTGAACTTAACATAAGTACAATTATCAACATCATTCTCCTTAAATCCAAATTTCCTTATGACTTCATCGAACTTAAGGTACCATTGCCTAGAAGCTTGCTTGTGCCATATATGGATTTCTTTAGCTTGCATCCCAAATGTTCCTCGCCTTCCACAACAAAACCTTTCGGTTGTGTCATGTAAACGCCTCATACAAGTCTCCATTTAGGAATGCGTCTTAACGTCCATTTGGTGCAACTCTAAATCAAAATGTCTTTGTGGCGCCATTATGATTCTAAATGAATCTTTAGATGAGACAGGAGAAAAGGTTTCATTATAGTCAATGCCTTCTCTTTGTGTAAACCGTTTCGCCACAAGTCTCGCCTTAAACCTTTCGACATTCCCTTTGGAGTCACGTTTTGTTTTGTAGACCCATTTGCAGCCTACTGTTTTGGCTCCATTAGGAATTTCCACTAAGTCCCATACACCATTATCGCCCATAGACTTAATTTCGTCTTTCATGGCATCTAGCCACTTAGATGAATCCTTACTCTTCATAGCTTCCTTATAAGAACTTGGATCATCCACTTTCCCAAGATCATCTTCATTCAAGTAAACCTCATAATCACTTGGGATAGCAGATCTCCTCACTCGTTTTGATCTCCTGATAGGTTCATTAGCAGGCTCATCAGGTTGTTCATTAACTGTCACAGAGGGCTGTGAAGCCTCATCATTAGGTATTGCACTTGTATTTTCAGAGCCCTCAACAGGAGGAGTAGCCACAGAATTAACTGGAGACGCAACAGGAGTTGCAACTACAGGATCAACTGTGGGCACAACCAGTTGGGGCACAGGAAAATCATCAATCTGTCGGATTAGCGGTGAAGCAACATAAATCTGCTTCTCCTCAAGATCAATTTTCCTGGGCTCCAAGTTCCCACTGATGCCATCATTTTCCAAGAACACAGCGTGCCTTGTCTCTACAAATTTTGTGGTACGATCTGGACAATAGAATCGGTACCCTTTAGACCTGTCATGGTAGCCAATAAAATGGCAACTCACAGTCTTGGGATCTAATTTCCCAATTTGTGGGTTAAATACTTTAGCTTCAATTGCACAACCCCACACATGGAGGTAGTTCAAACTTGGTTTTCTCGGTCCATAATTCATAAGGTGTTTTAGGCATCGATTTCTGGGAACCCGATTGAGTATATGTGCGGCGGTCTTTAATGCTTCCATCCATAACTTTCTTGGTAAAGTGGAGTAACTCAACATACTTGAACCATGTCCATAAGTGTGCGGTTTCTTCTTTCTGCTACTCCATTTTGCTGGGGATCACCAGACATTGAGTACTGGGCGACTATACCATTTTCTTGTAGGAACCTGGCAAAAGGATCAGGAATCTACCCATAAGTTGCGTGTCGCCCATAATACTCTCCCCCATGATCCGAGCGCACTACTTTAATCTTTAGATTGTGCTGATTTTCAACTTCAGCCTTAAATATCTTAACTTTATCAAGTGCTTCGATCTCTCTTTAATAGGATAGATATAGCCATAATGTGAGTAATCATCAGTGAACGTAATAAAAGAATCATAACCATCTACTGATGTCACAGGGAAAGGACCATATATGTCAGTATGAATTAATTCCAAAATCCCTGTGCTTCGAGTAGCACCTTTCTTTATTTGCTTTACATACTTGCCTTTGATACAATCAAGGCAATGATCATCCGAATCATTAAAGTCTAAAGGGTGAAGAATTTCATCTTTAATGAGACGTTCAATTCTCCCCCTCGAAATGTGGCCTAAACGACAGTGCCACAATTTCGATGAAGTCTCATCAATTCACTTACGCTTTTTATTCACATCACATACATTCATGGATATAGGAGAATCTTGCAGGGATAACATATAAAGCTTGTCGTGTCAGATGGCACGACCAACATTATCATTATTAAAATAAATCAAACACATTCCGTATCCAAAATTACAAGAATATCCATCATTATCTAATAATGAAATGGAAATTAAGTTTCTTCTCATCGAGGGAACATAAAGAACATCATTAAGTTTCATTACAAAACCATTATTCAAAACTAAAGAAACCGATCCAATAGCTTGAATTTCGGCTTCCATCCTATTAGCCACTCTTAGGCTTCTTTCCCCTCTGAGACTTCTCAACATATGGAATCCCTGCAAGGAATTCGTAACGTGCACAGTGGCACCAGAATCAATCCACCAAGAATTTATAGGAAAATCAGCATAAAATGCTTCATCAACAAAAGTAATTTCATAAGTACCTTTCTTGGCGAGCCATTTCAGCCATCCAGGACAATCATCTTTGAAGTGGTCCTTCGACTGACAAAAATAGCATTCATCACTTTTCTTCTGTCCATTTGAGCTCCCAGGACCTGAAGCGTTTTTAGGCGCCTTAGGGTGCTGTGGCTTCTGATAAGGGGAGTAGGCTTGCTCCTTCTTTCCCTTTTCTTTATAGCCTCCTCTATTTCTAGAGGGACCAGCTTTATTTGAGGAGCCGACTTGATTCACAAAATCAGTAGCCCCCTCAGCCTTGAGCCTCTCTTCCTCTTGTGAAACATTAGCGATCAACTCGCTCATGGTCCACTTGTCCTTAATAGTATTATAATTCACCTTGAAAGCTTCAAATTGCTTAGGAAGAGACATCATAATGTAATGGACAACGAAACCATCAGAAATTGCCATGTCCATTGTCTTAAGTCTGGCAGCAATATTGATTATGGTCATAATGTGCTCACGGACATTTCCAGTACCATTGTACTTAGTGTTCATGAGCCTGTGCATCAGTGTGGTAGCATAAACCTTAGAGGACCCCTTAAAGTGATCCTCGATGGAGGACAAATAGTCCTTCACCCTTTCCTTTCAGCGATTGCTCCCCTTATGGCTTCACTAATGGAGTTCTTCATTATAGCAAGTGAAACGCGGTTAGACCGCTCCCACTTCTCAGCATTAGTTTTATACTCCTTCATTCTATCATCAAAATTGTCCTCCCCTTCCTTAGGAGCGACAGGCTTATCGAACCTGAACGCATAGTCCAGATCCAAGAGCTGGAAAGTCGTCATAAGTGTAAACTTCTATTTCTGAAAGTTACTACCATTAAGTGGCTCAATTGCATTAACTTGAGTGGAAATAGAAGCAGCTGAAAAATATAAAATTTACATTAGGAAAGCGCATAATTAATTTGCATGGAAGTTAACCTTACGTTGGTATGGTTAACAACATGCTCATAAGAATTTTTCGCATCACCGTTGAGCAGAAGCAAAAAAAAATTAACATAATTTATGTCATGCAATTACAATTAATGTTGGTCAAAGAGTAACAGCATGGCAAAATTAAACATAATAAAATAAACATAATTGATGACATGCAATTACAATTAACGTTAGTCCAAAAGTAATAGCATGTCAAAATTAAACATAACCCTCTAATTGAATTTCTCGTTGGTACCATTCAATTAGGGGCAGAACATCACGCAGCGGAAAAAGAGCATAATATTTTTCAGCAGCTTAGCAACATTATCCAGTAATAATTTCATAAGAGACATCAAATAATCATTAATTAAACATCAGGTATATCATAAATACATGAAATACATAAAATTATGCGCTGCTGGGCCAAATATAAATTCATAAGAAAACTAACAGAGAAAATAGCCCAATAGCCAAAATTTTGCCCAAAAATCATGCGTTCACGGCCCAAAAGAAAATTCCGCACAGGAGAAAAATCTCGCACGGTAGCCGGCCGAAAACGGCCCAAAATTGCGCACCGACGCAGCCCACTTCATGCCCAGGGCCGTACAGGCCCATCAGCCCCCGGCCTCATCACAACCGTCCACCGAATCCGACGGCTCGGAGCGGCTGTGGCCCGAACAAAATACGGGCAACCCTAACCCTAGCTCATTTGCGCCCGCCCCCTTGCGAAAAAAGCGGAGCGCGCGCGGCACGCGCGCGCGCTCCCATGGAGGCGGCGCGGCGGTGGCCACGGGCGGCATGAGCGGCGGGCGGGCGCAAGCGCGGCCGCCGCGGCTCACGCGATAGCGGCGCCATGGTGAAGGTGGCGGCGCCGCGCGGCCGGCGTGGAAGCGGCGGCGCGGCGGCACCATCGGGCGCGGCGCCAAGGTGTCGGCGAGGCGGCGGCGAGATCTCGCGAGCAGCGCGTCGGCAGCGGCGCGACTCGGGCGGCTGCGGACGCGACGCGCGGCGCGCGGCGCTGAAAGCGGCGGCGGCGGCGGCGCGCAGCAACAAGCGGCGGCGGCGGCGCGTGGCGGCACCCGTAAGCCCTCCCCTTTCTCCCTTTTTTTTGATTTGGGGATTTAGGGTTCGGGATGGGGGATCTTTAGGGTATCTTCATTAGGGTTTTCATTAGGATTTTGCCAATCAAACTTGAATCATCTCCTTCTATATGCTGGCCGAACCATTAATCAAGAACATCATCAAATAAAACCTTAATCCAAAACTTAACCGAGCACATCAGGGGCTAGGGTTCTAGGAAAGACTAGTGCTGCTCTGATACCAAAATGTGAGTTCCTTATCATCATGCATAACACATCATCCACTAGTCTAGAGCTAGAACACCTAGGCTTAAGGGGGTTTAGTATTAGACTCACGGTTGCCGATGAACGCCATGGAGCTGAAGACCCGTGCCTGCGTGATGCAGGCGTGAGGAAGAGTCGGTGAAGATCGTAGTAGTCTTCCTGTCCAGAGGGTCACCGGCGATGTCCTGTAGGAGCGGCGGCGACGGTCTTCCCGTTGCTTAACAGCGCGTAGGAGATCGGGTCCTTAGGGTTTTGTTCGAGATTTCTGACTCTCACGCGAACTGCGTTGTACGGGAGAGGCCGGAACCCTTCCTTTATATTGCGCTGTTGTAACGAGGGACCGCAACCATGAGATGGTTAGGTACCCCCGATCAGGGCGCTGAAAAACAGGGACGTGGGTTTCCCCACATCTCCCTCGTCTCGGCCGTTTGGCCTGAGATCAATATCCAACAACTTGAACTCAGATACGTGCGGACTCGGACTCGGACTCAAATGAGTACATGAACTAGGAAGCAGACTTCGACAACCTTGCGACTGAAACAAGATTATTCTAACAGAAACATTATGGAAGAAATTCGTAACGTGGAATATTTGAAGATGGTAAAACCTATGTTTGGAAGGGTTTCAGGTCTCTTAACTTTTTGGATGAGATCAGATTTTGTGTCCTTGTTGATTGAGATACGGTTGGTGCGTTAGCCTATAAATGGAGGGAGAGAATATAGGTTAATGTACGTGTTTTAGAAGGCTTTTGTCGAGAAGATTTCTAGGGGTGTCCTGAGGGCGCTTTGTAAATCAACGATCATCCAGGAATAAAGATCATCTTGAATCAATCTGGTTTTTGGTTTTGTTCGGAAGAGTGCTAGTGTTTGTAGGTAGATCAAAGTGTACGACTACGTGCAAAGGTGATCAAGAAGTCTTGCTTCTGGATTGATGATTTCGAGTACATTCAATCTGGTCGAAGACCAAAGTCGAGCAATCATGCGACTAGGAGCGAGTGAGTGGTCGTGATCTTCATCGAGCGATAAGAAATTGAAAGAAGGGGAGGTAATCATTCACCCCCCTTTGATTGCGCCATATGATCCTACAGAATGGACAAATAATGTTCAAGTAACTGAAGAGGATCTAGACATAGCAATGGCTGCTACCCCTTTTTTCACTTCTGAAAAGTTCATCTATTAATCTATTGCTATGTCCTGCTCAGTGAAATGAAGCTACTAATATGGCTTTTATCATGGAGGCATGTGTTACCAAAACAATGGCCCCGTAAGATTTTGGGCTCTAACAGCAAAATTTATCAGAACTCAATTTGAGCTTTTCAAAGCGTACTTTGAAGGGCAGCTACTTCGACAGTCAATTATGCAGTTAATTATTTTAAGGAAATGTTTAATCTCTCAAGTAGGTCCAAGTGTTACACAATTTCTATTGAGTTCATGGCATCTCATTTTTGACCTTAGCCTTTTCTGAAAAATTGGAGTTTTAGCAATTGGCAAATATGACATACTAAAATCCAGTAAGATCGACACATTTTCTCTACAAATGTGGCATAATATGGATCACCCAATCATTTCCACAAATCCTTACATGGCTTATTGCGAATGTACATGCATAGCTGTTGGAAAAGCGTTCCTTTTCAAAAAAAAAATAGCTGTTGGAAAAGCAAACCTTCCCCCATTTGCCCTGTAAGCCAGGTGGGCAAATAGATAATGAAAGTATAATATGAGGCATAAAATGCTGCTACTTATGCTAGTACAACATCACCAAGATTATGTACACCTTGCAAGGGCTGTCGCAATTTCGCTTCGAAGTCCTTCAACTCTCCAAGTACTCTCTACTGTTGATCTTCCGTCAACCTGTAAAAATGAAAAAAAGGCAAAAGATAGTACCCAAATTTCAATACCATTTAAAAGGGTAATTATAAGTTAGAATGACAGAAGGAGAGCTCATATAAAACCTGTAGCCTGCTAAAATCATATGCATAAGCACATATTTCCCATTACCTACTAATTGTACGATCTTTCGCAAATCCTAGCTCGTTGTCCACACATAGATCAGGATCATCAACTTTCTGTGAACGTGACGATCTAGGTGAAATTTTTTGTGCTTCAGCCATCGTCACTATAATCTCAAACAGTTCTATCGGTGCAGCCTCCACTGTGCATCTCATACATAACCTGAAAAACTAGTAGTGTTTCAGAGATAAGATCATTTGTGCTGCAGTATACAGTATACACATCTATTAGCAGCAAAGTTCAGATCAAGTGGAACTTTATTCTAATCGTCAATATTCAGGAATAATATATAACTATGACGAACCTTCTTATATAATCATACCTAACCTAGATTCATAAGAAAACTCCTTAAAGCACCAACATAACGAAGTGCATTACTACTAAGGAAACTGCAAATGCATGTCAGTCATGCCTGTAAGGTTCAAGGTGTCTTGTTCAAAAATAGAACAATGAAAGGATGTCTAAACAATGAGGCCGAAGCAAACTCTTAACATAAAAAGTGGCAGAATAAGGAAATATGAACCATACATCAACCAATGTGACAAACCGATAAGCTGCTGTTCTGTTTCGATACCCAAACTTTGGGATGCCATGAAGCGCCAGGGTATGAAACTTTTCTGAACATTAACAATTGGGTATCAATTAGATCACATCAAGAATAGAAACTTGTAATTCCTAACTGTAGAAATTTCATTGCAGCAATATACTTACTAAATAGTCCAAAATAATCTGCTGCACCTAAAGGTCTATCACAAACATCTTCAAATGGGAAATATGCACACCAATTTGCTCCCAGTGGAACCTGCAGAGTCAAGGTTCAGTAATTACACAGTATGCATTACTGGAACAAAAGTAGCTCCTTTGAATATCCAACTTTACAAGACCTGCAATTGCCGTCCCATAACGACTTCGATTGTTTGGGGACTAGGTTCCTCGTCTCCAATTAAAGATTGGAACTTCTGTTTAAGAAGTGTACTGTATTCTTTTCCGACAAAATAGATACCTTGTTCTCCCTGCTCAAGCATCTGATGGAAGATGTCAGAAATGAAAAACAGAAAAAGAAACAAACACTAACATCCTGCAAAAGTAGGTAACATACTGAACCCCATTGCCGTTAGTCTACTTATAGGATTGAATACGGCAATCAGAGGGACCGGTAAATGATTGTAGTGACTTCTTTTCAATTTACCGAGGGTGACCCGCGTTGGATTGAGTTGACAACTGAAAACACCGTGCTCGTGCGCGATGCCTCTGAGTAGTCATGCTCTGATCTGCTTTGCCAACGCTGTTGAGGTCGATTAGGTGAATGACACAACACGTGATCGAGAAGGATGAAGTCGACAGAGGAGCACTATCTCGCCATGCCCTGCTCAGAACGAGAAGCAAAGTCGTCATCGATGCACAGAAAAACACGTCACTGGCGCGGACTAACTTTTCTTAGAATAGTCTGATGTTTTTATTTTTGGATCATGTTCTGTAACTACAAAGTGACATCTCAGCACCTCTCAAACCCTAGCATGAGAACTCCAAAAGCTTTCCCCGAAAACCGTCTCTCATCCTTGGTTAACTCTTAACATATCCCTCCTTTTATGTACTAGAACCCCAAACCGTGTCCTCATCAAAACACGGATACAAAATCATATCTAGTCCGAAAATCAAGGAACCCAAAATCTTTCCAAACACGGGTTTTCAAGATCTCTAAACCTTCTAGTTATTGACACCTTCTATAACTCCTTCAAATTCATCACGTGTCGAAACCTCCAGGACAGCACCTTATATAGCTTCTTCATGCATCATCCACCTTTGATCTCCAAGTGCTTTAGCATGAGCCTGACCACCTGATGACATTCTCGACAGTCTGGACCTCAAATTTCATCTTCCTAGTCTCGGTTCTCCTCATCATCGACCATGACCGTCTCTACACCCAACCTACACATGCAAAGATCAAAGAATGTTTTCCCGGCACATGAATCAATTTGGCTTCATATAAACCAGAACAATTCAGGACTGTAGGAACATAAGCAAGGATGATTTTTGTGTGATGTGTAATTAATTCTATAATGGCCTAAAGTCCTTGCAGTGTTGACAGTAAAAAATGTTTAAATATAAGTTTTGATAAGTGACAAGGTGAAGACTCAAGAGTTCTGTTTCATACCATTTTACAATCAAGCAACAATATAGGAGCAACTAAATTCATGAAAGGAAAGCAATTTCCTGTTGTTACTTCCTTGTGGGGATTCACATGCCACCAGTCATTTAAACTTTATAACATGTGGATACTACTGTATCTGTTGACTAAGGCCCTCTGTTTGTGTCCCTTCCCCAGAAAGATGGTTATAAATACAGATATAGTGAACAAGAAAAAGACGGAAAAAACTGAAAAAGAATGAAGAAAATGACAGGTTGTTGGCACATTCATAGTTGCTATACATTTCTAATGTGAGCTTATTTACACAAAGCAATACAATAAAGGAGATATACTTCCCCTGTTGCCGCCCACTGCCCTCCACTAGACCACTATCTTCCTGGCTCCCTCTACATCTGGGAGGCACGGTGAACCCATTGGCGGTGGTGACACCTCATCTCCTCCAATTTCACTCCACTTTCCTAGATCTGGTGGCCCTTCCTCCTCATCTTTGCCACCGACGATAGGATCGGGTGGGAGACCACGTCGCTTGTGGTCAGGGGATCCGGCGATGGTCGTGGGATAGATCTCAAGATCGAATGACTGATTGCTATGTCATCACTGATTGCTATGTCATCGAAAACACTACGAACGGTATACTGTTTCCTAGTTTTTCTTTTTAAATTAACATATGCATGATAGCAAGGCCACACAAGTAATTATCTTACTTGAATATTAATTAACTTTGATTATGTGCCACTCACACGTAGGACTCACACACTAAGAAGTAGGGCCATGTAATTAGAATTTAAGTTAGGTTGGTAAGTCAGTTGGCATGTCAATGACTAGTGGACCTCGTTAATTAGTTCTTTTATTCTAAAATTTTAAAATAAGCTATCGTACCATTAATGGTAAGCCCTATACCGTCTGAAATTCTTTTATGGCAGGAAAGGCCATATAAGGTAAATAGTAAGTAGTGTTGTGATTAATTGGTGGTTACTTGTTCGTTAGTATTTTGATAGCATGTAGGCTCACTAGTTAATCATTATTTTAAATCCCTAGTTATAAATTGATTAGACGCTTACATGTAGGTCCCATGAGGAGTTAATTAGTAGTTAGGCTTGATATTAATTAGTAATTAATTGAGGATTAGTACTAGACCCGGATCATGGACTATAGCCACTAGTCTGTGGGTCTATGGCTCAAATATTGTTTGGACTGACTCCACATGCATTATGGCCCTATGTCATACTCTAGCACTATCGCAACAAAATAATTCAAAGAAAAAGTAAAACACTGGTCGGCACCTATCATAAACTATGACTATTTTTCTTTCAACCATAAACTAAATAAAAAAATAGGAGACCCCACCTGTTAACATAATCCATCCAATTAAATAACTAGAGAGGGATATTGTTACAAAATTAGCCCTTGAATTCTAATCTCTATTTCTCGCAAATATTGCAATGCATAAACTAGTTATAAGCCTCTCAATTTATATGCTAATAACTCCTACTAACACACGCATTACGACTTCGAATTGGACACCACTTTAACTCGAATTACACCCGAAAACGAACTCAATTACGACTAGGACTCTAAGTCAAGATTAATTTTAACAATCTCCCCCTTAATCTTGACTTTCTAACTTCTTTCCACCTTGCTTGAGTTTGGACGGCGACACATCTCAAACGTCCCTGACTCAACTCATCTGCAGAGCACTTCATCTTCGCTGAGCGCTTTGGCAACAAACGCTTTCTTCATTTTCGGCTTTTAGCATTCTGAAGCAAAGTGTCCATAATCATTACAGTTATAACACCTCTGATGGACCATGTGGAGGTGACCACAGGTGAGTGATGAGTAATTGACATTGGTTTAGGTTAGTCGAGTTTGGTTTGAGTGATTCGGAGTCGAGTCGTTGCGTGGCGCAATCGGGCTCGGTCGGATTTTGGTCAAACTTGGTCGTATGGGGTTAGGATGTATATTCTAATATTTTCGACAGGTTTGGACTTCGGCATGGTAAGTGATGTTATTTATGCTTTCATGTATCGAGCGGTGCTATTTGATGTGTTTCTTATCCGTATGGCTGCGGGGCGTCGGCGAAGTCGTGGCGAACACGGTGGACGGACTAGGCGCAGTGGCGCGAGGTCGAACGGTCGGGATGTGTCGAAGGCGGCGTGGACTCGAGTGGAGTCGTGGCGAGGCACGGTGGACCGGACTAGGCGCAGGTGGCGCTGAGGTCAGAGCGGTCGAGGTGTGCCGAAGACGGCGAAGCTGCGTGGCTTGCAAGGCAAGGAATGAGGAAGCTTCCTGGAAGGTGCACGAGGGGCGTTTTGGTGAATACGCAAAGCTGCACTAAAGGAGGTGGATCATGGGTAAAGCACTTGAGTTGTTGTGACCTAATGGGTAAAGCATGTGCAAACCCATTAGTGGAGGCTATAAATAGAGAGGGAGATGGTGTGCTGAAATTTGAGAGAATGTGTGTAAGAGTTAGGGTTGTATTTGGTTCTCTCCATGCAATGAAATGAGCATGAAATGAGAGGATGAAATTGAGAGAGTTGTAAGAACACATATATAATCATTCATCTCTCTTCCTCTATTTCAATATGAGAATGTTTGTGTTTGAGATGCTCTCTCTGTGATTTTCTTTGCGTTATCTTCTTTGTTTGGTTATCTTGTCTTGAGTAGTAATCAGTTTGGAGCCTCTGATCCCTTGTTTTTGGCCAAGCAAGACTTCATCTATTGCTCTTTTTAGTGTTCGGCAGTATGCAATATTGTTGGTGTCTTCATTGATTTGGGCTGCTCTCTTTCTTTGCCAAACTGCAGCTTAAAATCCACTTCGGACAGCAGCTGCAGTGGTTATCCCTTTGCTGATTTTAAGAGCTCAAGGAAGCTAATTTAATCTGCATTTATTTCGGCAAGAGAGACGATTGTTGGCTGCTTTTTGAAGTACCAAGCTGGGCAGTAAATAGCAGTGAGTTGCATGCAACGTGATTCCTTCTTCTCACTATTTTTTATCTCTTTTGGTCCAGCAGCTTGCAGTTCTTCTTTTCAGCCCCTAGTAGTACTAAATTGCAGCAGCCTGTGTGTTCTTTTCAGCCTTTAGTAGTGCTGTTTTTACAGCAGCAAGTAGCTGTTTTTAGCAGCCCTTTTCAGTTCTTTCTGTCTCAGTTTTCAGCAGCTAGTTTGTGCAGTTTGCTTGCATTTTGTGAGCTTTCGTTTGCTTTCTTTTAGTGCTTTTGGCCAGCAAATTTGTGGGGCTGCTACTGCATTCTCGGTAGACTAATCTTTGCTAGCAGCTCTCTTCTGTTTCCCTGCCGTGGCGAGCATTCCTTGCTATTTTCTTTGCCGTGGCAGCGACTCTTGCTGGTTTCTCTGCCGTGATAGCGCTCTCTACCGTTTCTTGCCTTGACAAGGTTTTAGAGCTGATTTCTTTGGCATGGCAATGAATTTCTTCAGTTTCCTTGCCGTGTCAAGTTCTTATCCTTGCGATTACCTTTGAGCATTTCGTGTGAATTTTTTTGGGGGTTGATTTTAATTTACGACATTCACTCCCCCTCTGTCGCCATTTCGGTCCAACAACCTCACTTTAGCCTTATCAAACCTCCGACTTTTACGGCCTTAGCCATCACCCCTGGAAGTGTTCTTGCCTTCACGCTTCGATGATTGTGCCTCCTACTCAGCGCGAGTCAACAAGAGCTGTCCTTCACCTTTGTTGCTAGTGTTATGGATGCGTTCCTCATATGCTTTAAGACGACCGATGACCTCCTCCATGGTCATTGCCTTTAGGTCTCCAAATTGCTCTATGACTGAAGCAATCGGGAGAAACTGTGAGGGAATAGCACGAAGGAATTTCTTCACCACGTATAACTCTTCTACTTTCTCACCAAGGGCCCGTATCTTGTTGACGATGACCTTCAACCGGACGGCGAAGTCATTGATCGACTCCGTTTCCTTCATACGTAGCACCTCGAACTCGATCTTGAGAGTTTGTACCTTTACTTCCTTCACATAATCTGCGCCAAGATGCATCGCTTTCAATGCCTCCCACGCGGCTTTGGCCGTCTCCTTTTCAGCCAGTAGGAAGAGTGTCTCCTCTGGGATGCCCTGGTAGATGGCCGCCAATGCCATCGGATCTTTGCGTATATCGACGTTGTCGTTCTCGATCGCATCCCACACTCCTTGAGCCTTCATGTACACCTTCATCTTGATTGCCCATGCTGCATAATTGCTCGTCGTGAGCATCGGATAATGCAGCGAGATAGCGGAACTCTCATTCGCCATCGCACCGGATAATGCCTCGTCGCCAGCGACACCGCTTCCCGAAGTATGCGACATGATCTTGGGTACGGATCAAAAAACTCCGGCTACTTTGAAGGCTCTTGGACCGAGAGAAAACGGAGGGAAAAAATTGTTGTTTTCCTTTTTCTTTTTTTTCTTGAATTTTGCTCTTGCTGTTGCTGTGCGTCTAGGGTGCCTTTTATTTGCGTTTGCCTAATTTGATCTCGGAGACGAAAAAACTGAAAAAACAGTTCGATTCAGAGTGCTTCTTCGGTGCCATCTCGGACTTCTCTTTCTTTGTGTTAGGCCGGCTCGGATTCCCTGCTTTTGTCTCACGCGTTCGAGTCAAAAAACCAATACGCAACAAGTAGGCCACCAGCAACACCCACTGGTCCTTGCCCTTGACGTGAGGCGCTCCCTGTGACGTGACTCGCTGACACGACCGCCCTTGACGTGAGGCGCTCCCTGTGACGTGACTCGCTGACACGACCGCCTGAAGGACAGCATGCCTGGTTGAAATTGAGATCCTCTGAAACGTTAGGTCACTGACGCGTGGGCCCTACGACCCAACGTCATTGACGTTGAAGTCAGAGGATACGCATCCGCCTGGTTGCTGGAATGCTGGTGATGGAACTCTACACACAAAAAATTAATTCCCGTGTGCACAACTTTGTGGTCTCACTTGCTCCTGTTGGATGGCTTTTTGACCAAGAATGATGCACGATTTGACAATACAGTGAGCTGTCATCTTTTTCTCACCGTGAAGACTTGAGGGGACATTGCAATAAATAGTTGGCACCTCTCTCTTGCTGCATGCAAAAACTTTTTTCCTCTCTTGGCGCTGCTCTGTCCTTTCGAACTCTTGGAGACTGGCTTTGCTTTGACGCTGGAGTAGAGCTGGGACTTGGGCGGGCTTTTTGGGCGGCCGGCACGGCCGGCCGCCGCAGCTTCGCCGCGCACGCGGCGACACGTGGCGGGCGCGCCGCCCGGCACGAGCGGTGGGCGGGCGGGCAACAAGCCGGCACGGTGGGCGGCCGCGCGCGGCACGGCGGTCGTCGCGTGCTTGGGCCGGCGCGGCACGGAAGCTGCGCGCGAACGCGCGGCGCGGCGGCACGCCGACGCCGCGCCGGCCGGCCGCGCCTCGGCCTCTACCTCGCCTCCCAGTCCCCCTCCCACAAGCCACGGCCATCCCAGTTTCCCAATCCCCACAAGCATAATCCATCAACCATCACGGATCGAGATCGAGAGAGAGTAAAGGAAGGAGGCACACCGGTCACCGGAGCTCGCCGCGGGGAGGCGGTGTGGCGGAGCCGAGGCGGCATCCGCGCGATGACTAACTTCGTCGTCGGCGTCCAAGTCGCCACCGACCATCCGCCGGCCGGGCTATAGTCGAGTTGTCGTCGGCTCATCGCCATCGCTCGGGCCGGGGAGGAGGCGGCGGGGAAGAAGAAGGCGGCCGGGGAGGAGTAGGGGCGGCGGGGAGGAGTGGGGCTGCGAGAGAAAAGGGCGTGGAGGAGGAGGCGGCGGGGAAGGAGGGGCGGCCGGGAGGAGGGGCGGCGGGGAGGAGGCGCGCGAGGAGGCGGCTGCGAGGAGGCGGCGGGGAGGAGTGGGTCACCGGAGGAGGAGGGGGCGCGAGGATCCAGGGAGGAGGCGCGAGGAGGAGGGGCGAGATGGGGCGGCCGGCGAGGGCGGCGGGGAGGGCGGTGGGGCGGGAGGGGGTGCGGGGAGGCGGCCGGGCGAGAGGGGCGGCGAGGGAGATCTGGAGGAGGGGCGGCGGGGAGGAGGCGGTGGGGAGGAGGCGTGGCGGGAAGGCGGCCGGGCGAGGAAGGGGCGGCCGGGCGAGATCCGGGGAGGAGGGGCGGCGGGGAGATCGTGGGGAGAAGGGACCGAGGGAGGCACTGGAATTAGGGGGAGGGGCGGCGGCGAATGAGGGTTAGGGTTTTTAGATATTGTTGCGATTTAGTCCTTCAGGTTTCTGAAATCTATGAATAGGTTTTATCTATTTTGATTTCTTCTATTCTAGCCCTCGTAAATTCTAATTTCATCGCGAAAAGGTCCTATACATCTGTTGTGACATGTATATCTGTATAGAGCAGTCCTTAAAATACCAAATTTGAAGATTGAGCTAGGTTTTGGAGATGTGAATGTGTGATGTATGTATATATATATATAAGATGAGAAAGATGAGGATGGTTGGATCTTAATCTAATGAATGAAAAAAGGGACTGAGATATGCTATGATTTAGGCCGAGTTTATTTTTGCACTTGTGATATAAGGTGTCTTTTGTTGTTGTTCATTTTTGCACTTGTGATATAATGTGTCTTTTATTGTTCTTTCTTAAGAAACATCATCATACAAAAATAATGAGTATTTTCAATGTTGCTCCTTCTTAGATCACCATCATCGAACCCTAAGTCGCATCCTCACGTTTTCTTGCTTCTTTATGTAAAATTGTAGGGCTGGACTGCTGGCGAAGAAGATTAATCAAATCAACATATTCTAACATATATTATAATTTGACAACATAGCTCACCCCCCATTGTGATTTTATTTTATGTAAGCAAATTACTACTACATGCGCTTCTAATTCTAACATAGCTCCCTTCACCGACTGCCATTTTAATTCGAGCATTTGATGAAATAACCACCCCACGTATGTTACAATTAACCATTATGTAAACAGAGGTAGACTGTTATTGGTGTGTGTATTCCAAGTAGTTACTAAATGTTCCAGAAACTATTTAAAATTGATTCTTAACTATAGTAAGCTGCACTCATGACTCTCCTTGAGCTTTTCTATTTGACTAGTTGAGCAACCCTATGCTAGATTGTCGGGCGATGAGCTAGATGTCCACGTACACCACAGTCCAATTTGCACCAAGATATACATACCATTGGACTAGATGACCAAGTTCGGAGGTGAAATGGCATGAGACAATAGTATCGGGTTTTAAGTAGGTTTTTAATAAGGCGGGTACAAGAGAAAGGAAGATAGCGGCCACCGCTACCATTGTTGCCGTCGCTTTCATCGTGTATAGTTACTTTGTCTTTGGGCTTGGTGCACGGCACGGCGCCGCAAACGGGTGGGCTTTGGGTCGTGCTTGGCGTGGCGAAAGGCGGGCGGCGCACGCGCGCACGACAAAATGATCGGCCGGCCGACACGTACGGCGGCCACGGCAAGCCGCGGTGGGCGGCGTCTTGCGGCGCACGGCGACCAATTCCCACCTCTGCTGGAGGCGGCGTCTGCTGCTGATTGTAACATCCTGATTTTCAGAGTATTTTTGAAGCTTTTAAAATAAAATTCACCATTTGGATTTTTCTAGAATTAATTACAGCTTAATTGGAATTTTTACTAATTAAAAGGATTTAATATGATTAAGTCAAACATTCACATTTGCCAAAAAAATTTTATTTGAGTTCCCTGAGTCTCAAGGAATTTTCTGGAATTTTCTGGGATTTTTCTAGATTTATTTGCTATTTTCTAGAGCTCAAAAAGAATTATTTGAATTTCTGAAAAAAGAAAAATCTAAAAAAAACCAAGCGGCGGTGGCGAAAACCCACCGAACCGCCGGTCCCTCGCCCGATGGTCGGCGCGTGTCGCATCCGGCCGCCGCTTCGCGCCGCGTTTGATCGCCGCCGCTCGCCGGCGCCAGCAGCGAGTGGGGCCCACTGTCGAGACCGAATCGGCGAACTCGGCGTCGCGCCACGTCAACACTCGTGCACGGGGTATGGCGCCTCGGTTCGCGTCTGCGCCGCCGCCGCCGCCGTCGCGCCGCCGCCGCCGCCGCCGCCGCCGCCGCCGTGGCCGCCGTCGGCGAATCCGCCGCCGCCGAGCGCTGCCGCCGCCGCCGCCGTCGCCGCCGCGGCGCCGTCGCGCCGTAGCCGCCGTCGCCGTGTCGCTCCGCCGCCGTTCGCCGTTCGCCGAGTTCGCCGTCCCTCATCGCCGCCGTCACCGTCGCCGTCGCCTCGCCGCCGTCCGTCGTCGCCGGTAAACGTCGCCGCCGCCCAACTCGCCGCCGGTCGAACCCCGCCGCCGCCGCCGTTGGTCGATCCGCCGCAGCCATGCGCCGGCCGAAAGCCGCCGCCGTCCGGAACCACCGCCGCGCCCGCGCGCCAGTGAACCGCGCCGCGCCGCGATACCTCGGTCCCAGCGCCGCGTCGTCGGCCAGCGCCGGCCGTCGCCGCCTTGCCGTGGGCGCCGTCCACCGTCGCCATCTCGCCGCCGGCCGCCCACCTGTTAGCCGTAGTCCCATGCGCCCCTGTGCCACGCCCGGCAAGCCACGCAATCAGCCACGTCGGCCCTAGGCGGCGTGTCATGCCACGTTAGTGCCACGTGGGTGCCACGTCAGCAGCCGAGCCGTCCCAGGTGCCACGTCGGCGCCACGTCGGCATGCCACGTCACCGCCACGTCGGCATGCCACGTCGGCCCTACCGCGCGCGTGTCGGCCCGATCGGTGCCACGTCGGCCCTAACGCTGCGCCAAACCAGTCGGCCCTTGTTTTCGTGCGCGGGTTCACCGTGGACTGTTCTCCGTCGCGCCGGTCCACGAGCCTGATGCACTTTTCTAATTTTCCCGATTTTCTGTAGATTTAATTTTCCAGAGCCCCGTTCTCCCTCGTCCTAGCTCCGATTGACCCGATTATTTTTCCTAAATTCATCTAAAATTGAGCTCTATCTTTTGGTTCAGGTTTGAGAATTTTTGGAGTTCATTTGAATTTTATTTGAATTTATTTTGTCTCTTCGTCTGCTTTCTCTCCGTTAGGTCGCGTTGAAGGAGCGAAGTTGGATTTGAAGTTCAAGAGCGTCATCGAGCAAGGCCAAGGCAAGTCGTGTCCTTTGATCATGTTGAACCCAGTTTGCAATCTATTATTTAAATATTTTGTTTTAAATTACATTGCATCGCTACTTTTATACAAACTTTGTAATTGGTAGTTATCACCCCAATTGAGTAATTCCCTCCTTGTTAAATTTGAATGCCATGATGCCATTGTCACCATAGGTTGGGAAACTTAGTAGTGATGTTATGTTACGATCACATTTGGGATGGTACGATTAGTACGCTTAGCCATGCTTTTAGTATCGTTTGGGTTCATCATCACATGTGATTAATTAATTTGACTTAATGATATATCGAATCGTGGTTGGTGCCACCAATATAAAATTTGTGCCATGGCATTGGTGTGTCATTGGCGTGGTTATACAAAATTGGTTTTCACTCGGGCGAGTGATCGTGCGATAAAGGGGAAGTGTTGGAGCACTTGAGGATGTGGTAGTCTCGCCCGGGAACACTTAAGGACTTAACTTTGTGCGCCATTGATCTGAGTCTTACCGTGCAAACCACATGTCCAGTATGGGACGGACCTGGCTAATTAATTTGGCATGTTTCAATTTCGGTTCCGTCGTTGGTATGATTGTGGTGTGGTTGGAGCCATGGATCCACAATGGCGCAAGAGGGGGCAATTATCGACTAGGGGGTTACCCTACTCGACGGCGAAACCTTAGCGAGGCGGAACTGGGTTGAGATTGAACATTGTAAAGGCCTTGTCATGATATCCTCGCCGCACACCTAAGGAAGTGTGTAATCCGGTGGCAATCCGGGATGATCATGTCTTGTGGGTACAGTTGTACAACCTCTGCAGAGTGTAAAACTATTCGAATAGCCGCGTCCTTGATCATGGACAATGCTTGGTGATTTCACACGAGGTATAGTTACTCTTGGAAAAATTTGTAGATGGTCAGTGGATGGTTAATTCACTGTGGGTTTAGCTTGTGGATGGGAGGTCCATAAGTGGTTTACTTCATTTCCTCTGATTATTTATTATTGTTTTAATTACAATTCGCCTTCAATCTATTTATGGTATTTCCAATGCTATTTTATGCAAATTAACCTTTCAGCCTTCCATTTGGTAAGCCTTGCATACTATATTGCATCATTTGTTACAAACGACTTGCTGAGTACCAATGTACTCACGGCTTTACGCCTATGTTGCTCGATTGAGGATGAGGAGTTCTACCGGCAGGAGGTTCCGGAGGCGAGTACTTGGCGACTACGCGTTCTAGGCCGCTCCCGCTCGATTGCCGTGGGCATGTCGATTAGCCACTACGTTTATTTTGGATTTCGCTGCTATTTTGTTAAGCTCCTAAGGCTATTGAGATTGTAAGCTTGACCATAAGGTCTCACCTTTGGATATTAATTAATAATTTGAGTTTCCCTTATTTAATATCGTGATTGTGGTGATGATTACCTCTATGTTTGACTGTGTGCACTAGCGTGATCCTGGACTAGTGCAGTATACACAGAGAGTCCGGATTTGCATATTCGGGTCTCGACACTGATCTTGCCGCGCGGACCGAGAAAATACGATGAGGACGCGGACCAAAGACGTGATGATGCGAGACGCGGAGGCTTCTCGCCCTTCGCGGATCGGGACGACTCAACTCGGGACAATGCGCCTTGGCAGCCCCTCGCGGACGGCAACGATGACTACAGCGAACTCGACTTCTCGAACTCCCGACGGCGAAGGCTTCAAAATGGAGAGCAGTGGTGGACTTGAGACTGCGTCTCCTCCTTCTCTGCAGCGGCGGGGGCGGCGTGCAACGGTGGCCGCCCCCGGAGTAAAGATCGCCCCCCGGGGGCAACAGCAGAAGAACTCAAGGTTTTGACTCTGATACCAATTGTTACAAAATTAGCCCTTGAATTCTAATCTTTATTTCTCGCAAATATTGCAATGCATAAACTGGTTATAAGCCTCTCAATTTATATGCTAATAACTCCTACTAACACACGCATTATGACTTCGAATTGGACACCACTTCAACTCGAATTACACCCGAAAACGAACTCAATTACGACTAGGACTCTAAGTCAAGATTAATTTTAACAGATATCTTAGAGAATATTCTTTTCTCTGTCCTTTTTTTATTTTCTCCGCTGCTAAATTTTTCGAGAGCTCATTCTATCTTGTCTTAATGCCAAATCAAATGATTTTTGAATCTCAAGGGTTCACTTGTGTTAAAAAAAATTGGCAATCATGTCGAGTTGAGATTTAAATTTGCGAAAATTTACAAGTTTTCATTCTTACTATAGGTAATTCCAATCTTGTGTTGGCGATAGTACCAGCCTAGTAGCCACGGTACTACCGCAAGTGCAGTGTGACTGAATTATAGTTGGCAGTAACTGTTAGATTGATCTCTCCCCGATTAGCCCAACGGCTAATCGGGACCTTGATCACGCGCATACGATCGGGCGCTAGCTAACAAGCGGTGATGGGCCCCGTCGCGTGCTGCAATAAATAGAGGTGAAGGTCGGCGGCTCGACTCACGAGGTTCGCTGAGCGCAATCCCCACCCGATAAAACCCTAGACCGATCTGGAGGGTGCGCAGTAGGCGGCGGGAAGCTCCACCGCCGTCCCCGTCACCGGATCTCCGCCGCCGCCATCGTTCTCCTCTTCCCCAACCGTCGCTGCCCGTGCGCAGACTTCACCGAGCCAACCACCGATGGCCAACTCCTCCTCCACGCAATCTGACGGTCGGTACCCCTAACCCTAATGCACTCTCCCTCTCCGTGTCTCTCTCGAATCCGATCAAGAACCCCGCTAGATCTAGACCTAGAAGACCCTAAGGGACCTAACAATGGTATCAGAGCCCTAATCTAAGCGTAGATCTGGACGGGGAAAGATCAAAGACCGCCGTCGTTTGACCTGCGTGTGGAAAAGAAAATCACAGAGAAAAGAAGCCCCCCTAACCTAGAAAACGGCAAAGAAAGAGAATAGAGAGGACTCACGGTTTTGGCTTGGCTGCCGTGTGCGCTCGCGCCGCGGCCGCGCGCCGCGCAGGCGTCGTCGCGCTCGCGCGCCGGCCGGCGGCGCCGCCGCCGCAGGCGCCGTGTGCGCGCCGGCGGCCATTGTCGCCGCCGCCGCCGCCTCGCGGGCTCGCCTGCGCCCGTCGTGAGGGCGCCACCGCGGCTCTCTGCGCGTTGCGGTGCCCCTCCTTGCCGCGGTGCGCTCCTCTCGCTGCGCGCGCGCCGCCGCCGCTCACGTGAGGCGCGCGCGCCGTCGCCGTCCTTATTTTCGGGTGGCGACAGAGGGAATGGTTAGGGTTTTTGGGTGGGGGGCGGTTTTGTCCTAGCGAGTTTCCCTCCCGGCCGTCCGATGAAGATCAACGGCCAAGGTTGCAAGTGGCCAGTTGGGCCGGCTGAGGAAAATTCGGCTGCATTCGGCCCAAGCGGGAGAAAGAGGCCGCGCGCGCTCAGAGGGCTGAGCGGGCCGCCATGGGCCGTGGCTGCACAAGAGCAGGCCGAAATGGCCAATTGCACAGTAAAAGTTTTTTATTTTTTTTAGAAGCTTTTTTGAGTGAATTTGAATGAAATTTGCATCAAATCTCTGTAAAATTTTGCACCAACGTGTTATTTTTCCAGAGATTAGATGAGTACAATAATAATGCTTCTGAGTATGAATTATTTTAGAATAATTTCATGTTTCCGCTGCAAAAGTTAATGTTGATTAATTTTTCATTATTAATTTCGAACCAACGGGAGAATTTAATTTTGGAAAAATAGATATAATTTCCAGATAATTATGATATTGTTATTTTCTGGCCAACGTTGATAATAACATTATTATAATTTTTAATTAATGATTCTATGCATTATTTCTATTTCTGGCCAACGGTGATGTAGATTTAATGTATAGATAAAATTGTATGTCGTATTTTTGACCAACGTTGGAAATAAGGCATATAATTTTGCTGTTATTATGTTTAAATGTTCTCACTGTATATGAATTGTGTTTTCAGGAGGATACTCTTTGATGGGCTACATCAGAGATATCCCGGTTCTCAAAGGAGACAACTACGGTGAATGGAAGAAAAAGATTGACTGACCTTCATCTTGGTGAGGTGGGTGGGTAGTCACCACACCGTGTCCCACGAGCACTGTGGCACCGTGTGAGAGATGAAAATGAGGCGATCTTTGCTTAGCGGACAGACAGAGGACTATGCTCCCATAAAGATGTCATATGATCTTGATCATAAAAGTGGGTCACTACCAACAAGAAATGTTTGGTGTGACAAAGAACACAATTGAGCACTGCAATTGTGGGCTTAATCGCAGAGTGTGACAACATCACGAGTACCTTGAGAAAATAAAGTCGGTTCTTGGCTCTTCAAAGACTTATGCTACACAATGATTAAGCGACTTGTGACGAAAGGTACTCGGGTGGTGGCGGTGGCATAAGAGAGCACATCTTGAGGATGAGCAACTTGGCATCAAGCTTAAACCAATGGATTTGGCTCTCAAGGATGAGTTCCTTATTCATTTGATTTTTGCTTCCTTGCCGAAAGAGTTTGACACCTTTGTTGTCAACTACAACATGCAGCCCGAGAAATGGGACTTAGAAAAGTGCATAGCTATGTGTGTGCAAGAAGAAGAAAGAATTAAATCCTCACATGGTGGTTCTATCAACTATGTGAAGGACAACAAGAAAAAGAGCTTCAACAGCAACTCCTTCTCAAAGAACAAGGGAAAAGCCCCTGTCCATTAGCCTCAACAGAATAAGTTTGCAGTAGACAAAGATCAGTGTCTTCACTGCAAGAAGACGGGACACTACAAGAAAGATTGTGCCGATTTCTTGAAAATGATTATGTCAAAGAAAGATGAGAACATTATTACCTTTATAAATGAATCCCTGTATGTGCAATATTCGAAATCTACTTGGTGGATTGATTCAGGTGCAACTGTTCATGTTGCCAATTCTTTGCAGGGATTCCGTTCGACGAGGACTACGCAAAGAAAAGAAAGATGCGTTAAAGTCGCAAATGGAGTCCAAGTTGAAGTTGAAGCCGTTGGCGATATTTCATAGAGCTAGCTGATGGCTTCACTCTTTTACATAGAGATGTTCTTTATGTTCCCTCTTTACAGAGGAATTTGATTAGTGTTTCATGTTTGGACAATGATGGTTATGATTGTTATTTTGGAAATGGCAAGTGTGAAATAATGTTTAATAAAGAATGTGTTGGTCTTGCCATCTTACAAAATGAGCTTTATTTGTTATCATTACGTGATGATGTGAATGTCGTATGCGATAATGGGAACGTCGCGTGCGAGAAAGTAAATGAATCCTCGTCTACGAATGTAAGCAGAAGCGAAGAGAACTCTAGATGCGTCGTCGAAATTATGGCAATGTCGTTTAGGCCATATTTGAGGGGAGAATAGAAAGACTAGTTAAGAATGATATTCTTCCTCCATTAGAGTTCTCAGACTTAGAACAATGCAGAGAATGCATTAAAGGAAAATATCTACCCTACTCTATAATTCACCAAAATTATCTTTGCTAAATCCACCCCCCTTAACCACCCCTACAGTCATGCCTAATCTAAATCCACCCAGATTTGTGTACCAAAGTAATCCAACTTCATACAAATGAATGACCTGGATCTCTCCTCAAACCTTTTTCTCTTACTCATTGAAGATCCTAAAGTCAATATTATTTGGATCATGCATGCCTCGCGAAACGGTAAGCTGCCCACCCCGGCCCCCCGCGCGAATCCCGCGCCTCCCCACTTCTCTCCCGTTCTCCCCCGTCTCCGCGCCGCCTCCTCCCCTCCATCCTCCGCCCTCGCCTCCTCCCCTCCCTCATCCGCTGCTCCGCCGCGATATACTACTCCTCCGACCGGTCTTTCCGCCCAAGGCAGCCAGCATCGCCGCCGCTCGAGGTCTCCGCCCGAGGCCGGCCGCCAGTGTTGTCGTCGCTCGCGCCGTCATCAGGGGCTACCCCAGTACCCCACCCTCGCCCCAGGTCGCACCCGCCGCCGGCCGCCTCCTCCACCCCTGCCCGGCCACCGGCCGCCTCCTCCGCCCCCCCCCCCCCCACCCGGTCGCCGGCCTTCTCCGCCCCGCTCGCCCGCCGCCCTACGCCCCGCTCGCCTCAGCCCTCAGCGCCTCCGCGGCTCCGCCTCGCCCAGATCCGCCGTCGCACCCGCCGCCGGCCGCCTCCTCCACCCCTACCCGGCCGCCGGCCGCCTCCTCCGCCCCTACGCTAATCGGTGGAAATGGCAATTGGCAGGGACCAGTGCATGATGGATCTCGCGGACAACCAGCAGAAGCTTATCGCCGGCGCCGAGCTGCTGGTCGCCACCATTGCCTTCATCAAGCTCCTCCCGAGGTCCGGCGCCAACGGCAAGCGGCTGCCGCCGACCATCCCGGCGGCGGCCGTGGTGGGCGAGCTGCTCCGGTTCTTGCGTAGGCAATTGTTTGGCTTTTTCTGGTGTTTCCATCGTTTATCAATTTAGCAAAACTTTGCAATTTGGTTGGCCTGGTGCTCAGCTCTGATATCTTTTTTTTTGCCTCATTTAGGGGTTCACAATGCTCATGGAAGCACATCGTATAAATGATCTTGCAAGGATGTACATTCTTTTCCAGAGAGTCAATGCTCTTGAGTTACTAAAGCAAGCACTTAGTTCATATATTCGGGGCACAGGTCAGGGCATAATCATGGATGATGAGAAGGACAAGGAACTGGTTCCATTTCTTCTGGAATTTAAGGCATCTCTTGATAAAATACTGGAAGAAAGTTTTGCCAAAAATGAAGCCTTCTCTAATACCATAAAAGATTCCTTTGAACATCTTATCAATCTACGCCAGGTGGGGAGGTTCTTATTATTCTATCCACCAACATTTTCTATTCAGTTTGCCTGCTAAGGTCCTTTGGTTGTTAATTGCTTCTGTGTCTGTTTCACTGGTTGCCAAAATTTATTGTCTTGCTTACCTAGAATTTTCTGATCAACAGAAAACTATAATGAATAGTTAAATTTAATTATGTACTATTGAATATCAAAAGCCTTCATATATTACAAGCATTTTCTTTGGGGCAAGGTAATGACTGGTCCTATGAGTATCCCATTCTTGAAAAGAGGTCAAGAGGGTGTGGTGTACTTCATATACTTGCAATATCAAGGCACAGAGTTCCTGGGTTTTTCTATTATGTTTTGCACTCTTGAGCACATTTTCAGTATGGTTCTGTTAGGGTATTTGGTCTAAAATATCTCATCCTGATAATCCTAACGCAGTTAAGAAATATGACTTCTCCCTTTGGTCGGTTATTTGTTAAATATGTGCTGAACTTCTCCCTTTGGTCTGTTATTAAGTGCAATATGTGCTGATTATGTGAAAATAGGACATGCACAGCTTGAATTGGATACCGTTTGTTGAACTAGGCGAGATGTTTGGATCTTTAGGTGATCAGAGCAGATAGCTATAATTTGTTTGATGTTGTATTGTTGAATTTAGTGGCAAAACTGATCCTTTTAAGAAACCTTTATGTTAACATGAGGGAAATGATTTACTTGTAATTGGTTAATTCATGAGTTATTTCTTTCCTGCAAAGTCAGTATGCTTCCTGTTAAGTACAACATGCAATCTTAATAAAAGGCTGCATGTGATGTGTTGAGAAAATTGAACGTTTAGTTGTAAGGCAGGATATACACCTTTTCCCCTGTGTTGAATGCTGATCACGCTCCTTTTTCTTTAAGAGAAGAAACCCTTTCTTCTTCTTTTTTTTGTTACTGTTTAGATGCCAACGACACTTGATAGGGAGTATGATACAAATCATTTCACAGCAACTTCTTTATATTCTTCAAGCCATAAGTACTGAATTGTGCATAGCATCAAACATAACAAATGTAGTCTTGACCATCTAGGATTCACTTATTGTAACATACAAAAAGCTTACGTAGTATACTTGTATCCTAAAATATGTCAGATGAGATTTTTAGTGAAATTACGATATGGGAGAGCCCTATCTGTCGTCAACGTTGCATTCCATTTTCAATGGAAAATGTGAGACAAGAAAAAGGGGTCTTTACTAGGGAGAAAAAAAGGGTGCATCTTTACAAAATTGCAAATATAATATTGATAGGTTTAAAACTATCGAAGATGTAATATGCCAAAACGTGTTTGTTCTATGTGTCCATGTACAGCTGTAAATTACGCTTTCTATTATGTGTAGCATCAGTTCTGTGAAATTTAGAAAGCCATTACCATTTGTATTGTAGTTTGAGCAAACAAGCTGGATTTATATTTAATTTAGAAAAATGAACCATACGTATCCATCAGACCATCACAATAGACAAATGGACGGTCCCAGTATTTATTGATTGCCAGCAAAAGGTCCGGGAAAACGTTGTGCAGAGTTCACAAGATCTCCATTGCGTACAATGCTACAGAATACAATACGGCATCTCTTATGTGTAATGCTAATGCATCTTGTTCACGTTACAGACATAGGTGGTACCTAACTTGATTAGTATTGTGCTTCAGTGGCCATCTCGTACTCTTCTCTTAAGCCTTCTAACTGGAAATATGCCATTTCTACGATGGATTGGGTCCTTTTGATCAATAGCAACAAACATCTAGATAGAATATTTCAGGCATAAATTTATTTATTATCTCATAGAGTGGAGAATTTTATTCTTGTTTACAGTAGTAGTTTTCATTTGTGTATAGGTGGCACCGAGGGACTGTTTGCAAACAAGGCATTGGAGATCACTGATGATGTTCTTGCTTCATACAAGAACCAGGGTTGGTACATTTACTTTTCCTTGATGCTTGACGTGCTTCTGTTATTCTTAGGGATGACAACCAAATGCTTTTTTTTGCAAGGTGGTTTCGATTTGCTCGGTAGGAGTATCGATCAGATCCGCACAACTAAGCAAGTGAATGATGCAATGACTACATGCCGCTATCTCAACTTGGATGGCCTGGTCGTCGTTGGAGGTACTAATAGGAATCCCGTCTCTTCTAAACGAGTCCTCTTCTTCGTGATGGTTACATGGAAAGAGGAGTAAATTTCACCGCCCTAATCGTGTAAATTTTCCATCCGGTGATATATTACGCATGGAATATCTCGAGCAATCAATAGCCGATAGCCGATAGCGTAGCACACTACTAATTAATGACTGAGATCTTGAGGCGTTGGTGATTTTGTTCTTTTTTATATCAAGCGGATGATTTTGTTGGGGGATACTGTCATCATATCATGCCGAAATTTACTGCCCCCTAAGATTTTGCTGCGTAAGTAAGGCACTGCATCCCAACAATTTTCCACCATCGATGCGCATCCATGTTTAGGTGTATCGTGTGTACGTGCAATTTTGTGTTGATGCTGGTGTGCTGCATCTCAGGGAACAGAGACGGACGGCGTCTCTGTGCCGGAGAGCCGGCGAAGTAGAGTGTGTCTCGCCGTACGTTATCCGTTTAATTTGCTGAAAACCTTTTGCTTCGGTCTTCTGTTGATGGTGGTTAACTGATTTACCAACCTTTAGACTATGGAGTGGTACAAATCAAAAATTTACGTGCTAATTTTAACCTTTAGACACAAGTGTTGCCATGTTCTGAAAGCGTACGTGTGAACTCCAGGCTCCAGAGTGGCAAGAGTCCAGAGGAGGGTCGGGTGGGTCAGGTGAATACTCGAACGTGCTCCGCGCCTCCGCACGACACGTCGACAGGGACGTGTCCGAGGGCACGTGTCGTTGCTCGCCTCCCCAGTTCCACGTGGCACCCGCTACTCTCGGTTACTGATACACACGATCACGCCTAAAAAAACCCTCGTCGACTTGAGATTTTTGCCTCACCAAAGGGCCGATTCTTTTGGTTTTTTGGCCTCATCAGACGGAACACTCACCAAACGGCAGCTTTATAAAGCTATTTCTTCATATAACTTTTTAAATCTAAAACTATATATATTATTTATTATCTTAAAAATATAGATAAAATTTATTAGATATAACGAAAAACCAGCAGCGGCGAAAGTAACCAGAGCCTAAGTCAGCTGCCCAGGCCTTTCCAGAAGAGCCTCCCGGCCTCCTCCGCCACAATTGTGGACGTATGGGTGTGGGCCACATGCGGCTCCACGCGTATGCTGCAATTTGCCCCCCTTTTTTTTCTTCGAGAAAAAGGTTTGCTAGGTAGACTACTGTGTTGTAGACTACTGTGTTGTGTTGTGTTGTACGTTGCAACTGTGGCGGTGCTGCCCTTCATTTCAGCCGTATATCCCTGCTCAGATTATACAGTGTTGCGCGGCTAAGCATTTCAGCCCATGTGAAGCTGTGTGTTATGATCTGATTTAGATGATTTTTTATGCACAATATTTATTACTAAATCTTGTTTGGAACATGTGTGTGTGTCTCTCTCTATATATATATGACGGACCGAGTTGGTCCAGAATAAAATTGTAATGAACTATTGCAATATTTGTAAAGTGGTCAATTGGCTTTACATAGATTGCACTCTGCCAGGATTGGTTTGGGCAGAAATTGAGGATTTTGATATTTGAGTTATTGCAGTGACACGCTTTCCTTCACCTTCTCAGCCATGGCTCACCTGGCTCTGATACCAAATGTAGTAAAGGTCTTACGACCTCCCAGGATCTATTGCGATCGGTTAGGGTCGTTTACGACCGGCCCTGGATGCTTACGACCAGTCCGACCGCTCTTGCAAGTCGTACGACCACTTCTCGCTGCGTACGACCGCTTCTGGATGACGCTGCGCTGGAAATACCGTGATCGCAACCTTCTACGACCACACAGTGATGCTGGCGATCACTGTTCACCGTGGTCGAACTCCGTTCCGACCACGTTCAGATCTCCCGATGTAGTCGCTGCTCCTTACGACCACTTACACCGTGGTCGTGGCTTTCTCTGCGTAGTCGAACCTTTTACGACCACGTTGTGCACTCCTTCGATGTGGTCAAACTTCTCTACGATCACGTTCAAAACTGTTTGCCGTGGTCGTAGTACCTCTCGATCTCCTTCACCAATGTGTTGCATATTTCTTTATGTGACAAAAATATTTGTTTTCTTTGTAGCCTCAAGTTTAAACAATGTGGGGATGGAGAAAGTCGTCGGTGGGTGAGTCCAATGATGTTGTCGCCTCCTCAAAGGATCAGTCGTTATGTGACATTCATTATGTGACAAAAATATTTGGTTATACAATATATGAGACGTGAATCTTAATGAATCTAATTGTTCGTTTTATTTTTTACAAATTTTATCTTGTTTTGTATTTTACCGTAGCGTTAGCACGGGCACACTACTAATTGTTCCTAAAATATGTATTATATCTTGCATGTAAATATGACTGTATTAATTAGTAGTTTTTACTGCACAATGGGTTGGAGATTCGCTAATGAAATGTAATCAGAAAATGGCATTACATGTACCGTGGAATTTGATATAATCGAAATATGCCAAGAACATAATTAAATTTGTGCAATTTATGGATTCTGCAATACTTGCCAAGAGAAAAAAGCAATAGATAGTACTTTTTAACAGCATCAAACAAGCCAGGCTGAATTTTATCTATTCTGAAGGCACTTCCTTTGGGCATTCCTTTAGAGACAAATGGATATAGTTATATTAAGAGCAGATACATCAAATTTGGATTGGCATAGTTTATCTCATATCTTTTGCGGCATGTGCTCTAAAAATTCAAGTTTTATTTTTTTATTCTTTATATTTTTATTTTGTAAGCAGTCTTAATTGGTTACTACCTTGATCTCTGAGGTTGGAAAAGATATATCACACCATGGGATCTTGAAAGAATGGCCAACGTACATGATTTCATGCAGACAGATTCGAGATATCTAAGATGATACATTGCTTTGATAGTGACAGAGATGGAAAGGTTTGTCTTTTTTCCTTGAATTAAAATATCAACATTTCTACCTTTAAAATGCATCGTTTAGAAGCCATTTTTGTCCTGTTGTATAAGTAGCGTTAGCACGGGCACACTACTAGTGTAAAGAAAATTAAGAAAGACGCCAAAAGAAGCACATGAGTTCTACAAATTATTCACACAGACAGTTGTGGTCCTTTTTCTGTGAAAAGTGTGGATGGTTATGACTCGTTCATAACATTCACGGATGATTACTCCGTTATGGATATATTTATCCAATCAAAGAAAGAAATTAAGCCTTGGATAAATTCAAGATATTTAAGGCTGAAGTTGAAAACCAACACGATTTAAAGATTAAGATAGTCCGATCTGACCGTGGGGGGGGAGTACTACGGTCGACATACCCCATATGGACAAGTTCTGGACCTTTTGCAAGGTTCTTACGGAAAATGGAATAGTGGCCCAATATTCTACACCGAGGCGAACCTCGGCAAAATGGAGTAGTTGAAAGACATGGCACTACGATGGACATGGTGCGAAGCATGATGAGCTATTCCACACTGCCATTGAGTTTATGGATAGAGCGTTGAAAACCGCCATTCATATTCTCAACAGTACCTAGTAAGTCGGTGCCCAAAACACCGCACGAGTTGTGGACGGAAGAGTTCCCTCACTAAACCACTTACGTGTGTGGGAGTCTGCTTTGAGGCTAAAGTATTTAACCCAAATCTTGGGAAGCTTGATCCCAAAGCGATAGTTGCCATTTCATTGGCTACCACGAAAAGTCAAAAGGTTTCGTTTCTCTGTCGAGACAGGATATACAAAGTTTGTAGAAACGAGACACGCTGTCTTCTTAGAGGATGAAATGATGAGGGGAGCATGGTAGCTCGAGAGATTGACCTTGAAGAGAAGCGGGTGTATCGCCCACTCCGATGATTCAAGAGCCATTCTTCACACTACTGCATCATTGCCAAGCGGTGCAAGACAACTGTAGTGCCAAGCACTGTTATTGTTCCTCCTGTGGCAATAATGAATGATAATGAGGAACTTTGTTCTTCAAGATCCTATAGAACCCATTGCCACGGATGAGAGGAGCAACAACGACCTCAAATAGAAGATGTACCAAATGAGGAGGCCAGGAGGTCTCAAAGAGTAAGAAGATCGGCTATTTCGATGATTGTCGATTTATCATACAGAGGAATTTCAAATGGAGGATGATCCCACCTCATTTGAAGAAGCCATGAGAAGCGAAAATTCTTCAAAATGGCTTGAGGCCATGGAAGAGAAATGAGGTCCATGAAGGCTAACAAAGTGCAGGACTTGGAAATCATTCCTAAAGGAGCCAAAGCAGTGAGGTGTAAATGGGTCTACAAGACAAAGCTTGACTCCCAAGGGAATGTAGAAAGACACAAAGCGCGACTTGTGGCAAAAGCTTTACTCAAAGAGAAGGATTGATTACAATGAGACCTTTTTCCAGTCTCATGTAAAGATTCCTTCAGAATCATAATGGCATTAGTAGCACATTATGATTTAGAGTTACATCAAATGGATGTAAAGACGGCATTTCTTAATGGGGATTTGGAGGAAGATGTTTACATGGCTGTAACCGAAAGGTTTTGTCGTGGAAGGAAATGAAGGAATGGGATGCCGCTAAAGAAATCGATTTATGGGTTAAAGCAAGCTTCAAGGCAGTGGTACTTGAAGTTTGTGATACAATAAGAAAATTTGGGTTTCAAGAGAATGTAGAGGACAAGCTGTGTTTATGCAAAGTTTAAAGATGGAAAGTTTATCTTCATAATCCTGTATGTAGATGATATCCTGGCGGCTAGTAGTGATGTCGATGCGCTCTTTGGAGACAAAGAAGTTTTAGTCCTCAAACTTTGATATGAAAGATCTTGGTGAAGCTTCGTTCGTTTAGGGATCGAAATTCAGGATAGAAACAAAGGGTATTGGGATGTCACAAAGGCATACATAGAAAGTCTTAAAGAAATTTGGTATGCATAAATGTAGTCCTTCACCTGCACCTATAGTCAAGGCGGCGGATATGGGGATTTTCAATGCCCTAGGAACGATCTGAGCTCGATCAAATGAAATCGGTTCCATATGCTTGGTTGTCGGAAGCTTGCGGTATGCTCAAGTGTGTCGCATACGACTTAGCGTTTGTTCTGGGTTACTTGGCGATTCGAGCAATCTGGAATAGAACATTGGAAATTGGTAAAGAAAGTCTTGCGTTATTTGCAAGGAACAAAAGGCCTCATGGTGACATCTGATGAGATCGATTCACTCCATATAGTGGGGTATCTGATTCGATTATGCGGGAGATGATAGAAAGTCGACATCCGGATATGTGTTCACTCTCATGGAGGAGCTATATCGTGGAAAAGCTCAAAGCAAACCGTCACTACATCGTCCACAATGTATGCCGAGTTTGTAGCATGTTATGAGGCTACGGGCGGTGGAGCGGCTAAAGAAGTTCATATCCGTCTAAAAGTGGTTGATGACATCAATAGACCACTTAAGTTGTCTGCGATAATGAACCATTGTAATGTATGCCCACAACAATAAGTCAAGTGGTGCTTGCCAAACACATTGACATAAAGTACTATGTTGTGAAAGATAAAGTTCGGGATCAAATTATAAGTCTTGAGCATATAAGTACATTAAAGATGTTAGCGGATCCGCTTACTAAGGCTTACCACCCAACGTGTTGAGAGAACATGTAGCGGCATGGGTTTAAGGAAAGCCTATGATTCTGGACTAAAAGATGGCCCAAAAGATTAAAGTAACTATTTGAGCAGAGGTGTATTGTGGTCATTAAATCTATCGGCGATTGACCGTGACGATGAGACATGTTCTATGCACTAATCGTGATGGAATGAGTAAAGTCAAAAGTAATTAAAGTTAAAGCATAAAGGAGATCAAGGGGAGAATGTTAGATTGATCTCTCCCGATTAGCCCGGCTAATCGGGACCTTGATCACGCATACGATCGGGCGCTCACCAACAACTAGCGATGGGCCCCGTCGCTGCGCAATAAATAGAGGTGAGGCGGGCTCGACTCACGAGGTTCGCTGAGCGCAATCCCACCCGACAAAACCTAGACCGATCCGGAGAGTGCGCGGTGGCGGCGGGAAGCTCCATCGCCGTCCCGTCACCGGATCTCCGCCGCCATCGTTCTCCTCTTCCCCAACCGTCATTGCCGTGCGCGGACTTCACCGAGCCAACCACCGATGGCCAACTCCTCCTCCACGCAATCTGACGGTCGGTACCCCTAACCCTAATGCACTCTCCCTCTCCGTGTCTCTCTCGAATCCGATCAAGAACCCCGCTAGATCTAGACCTAGAAGACCCTAAGGGACCTAACAGTAACTATTTTTCAAAGAGAGTCATTTTGGATGTGCTTGAGTCCGATAGTACCGGATGGGATCTTCTCAACAAAATAGTGGCGACGACGGGCACCAGGTCAAGATCCCGAATTGGCAGTCTTGAGCAGAAGTGGGTGTAGAACGGGATGGATCGGAGAAGAAAGAGGAAAGAAAGGGTGGGGTTTGATCTGTTGAGGAACTAACGTTGGATGGCATTTTGGCATCTTTTGGAACTTATTATTCTCACCCGTGTCAAACAACCGTATTCCCTTCTTTCTAAGAAGTAGTTCGAACTAGGTGGCATATCCTAAAATGCACTCCTTTGTAGTTGCAATGCAGTTGTTCCATTAAACAACTTGTACAGCAAGCAGCATCTGCCCAATTAATACCTGGATTATTCAATGAAGAGATCAGGACAGAGACACAACCACAGTACACTCACAGTGGAAATAATGAGATAACAAGTCTCCTGAATTCCTGAAAGCGAGCTAGAGATTTTCAGTACAAGAGAGACCATCATGATGACAAGATTCAGAACAAAGCACCCACATTCTAGACCTGAATTAGAAGCTACACAAGCATAAAACAAGCATCATATCCATCCTCATAGAGAAGGTTCTCAGAGGCCGTTAATCAACATCAGCAGTACGCACTCACAACTAACATGGGTGGACTCAAGTTTGAGCTGCTAAACCTAAACACAGATGTCCTAAAGCTACAAGCATTTACCAACAATCTTCTCCAAGTGAATTATTTTCCTTCCTAGCACCCTGCAGAAGATCACAGATCCACAAGAACCGCTCAACTATCACTTTGAGGGCCTCCCATCATCACCACCACCATGGTCATCATCGTCATCACCCGACCTATTCCTCTTCGATGAGGACTGCGCCTTCACTGAATCCTCACCCTCATCAGCACCTTCATCTTCTTCAATCCCCTTGTCCTCAGCACCATCACCATTTTCATCTGTCTCAAAGTGACTGGAATACTCATTTCCCAGCTCCTGCCAAACTCAATCAACAGTGTAAGTGCCATGACTAGTCTGAAATGATAAATAACACAAATCTAGAGATGCATATTGAAATAAGCAGCTTCATCTTCTCTAAAACCAAACTTGACAAAAACTGAGCTTATACACATTACTGGGACCAGACAGATGTGCAATTTTTTATCATTCTAAAAAAACCCATATAGGACATCTGAGATGAATTGTTCATTATTTCGCAAGGTAAACCAATTTTGACACATTTAAAAAAGCTGTCAAGACAAGATAAGCAAACAGGGCCTCTGTGCAGTTTCTCTGTACAAAAAGCTGACAATAACCTTGAAAACAGATTTGACAAGAGTATACTGTGCAAACAACTTGTATGTTATGGATTCAGTGCCCATGGAAAGCTAAGTTTGTGTTCTATATCAGACCAGTTGTCTTACTCTTAATCTCATATCTACAGTGTTTAAGATCAGACTGACGTGCAAGGTTTAATCACAGGTAGATGAGATCTACCCTCAGAAACAACCTCTGGAATAAGTTGTTCATCATTTCAATTAAAGCAAGCCTTGGAATATTTCGGATAAGATACTCTCATTCTTTGGGAACATATTCTAAAGCATCAGAGAGGCACCATCTTTTATATTTGACCAGGAACTAGGTTACTGCCCCCACCAAAAAAAATCATAGGCGCAGATGGATGACAAGTGCTTTGGATCAGAACGACAAATCAGTTCTTTTGCAACACTGGGAAAGCTCTTGGGTCATCATCAGAAACAGCCTCTGATACAAATCATCATCTCCAAAAGCACATGAACACAGCCAAAAGAAAATCCTACAGTTAATTTCCAAAAAGCATGTTGAAAGCCTGAAGCAATTACATACAAAAAAACTTCCCCATATTCAAGAGGTATACAAGGAAGCGGAGGCCACGGAGTGGGGGGAACACGGTGGCGGCCAGGGCGGAGGAGCGGCGGCCCCAGCGTGGGAAGGCGCGAAGCTTGGCCAGACGCGGTCCGGGGGAGGACGCGGCGCCGCGGCGGGAGGCGGCGTCGCAAGAGTTGCGGGGAAGGGGGAGGGATGGGCGAAGAAATCGGCTACTGCGGTCGGGGTATAAATCGCGGGTAATAAACTGTAGTGGGTTGGTTTTCTACAAGAAGTTGAGAATCCACCGAAAAGACTGTTTTTCTTTGTTAGTTTATTTTTGAGCTAGTTTCTTATGGAAAATAAAATCAGAACATTTTGAGATGTTACGTGTTTGATGCAACTTCACAAGATTTGAACGAGAAGTTAAGAGCAGGAGCTCTACCAAACACCTCTTAGTTAATTCATGCATGTGATAGAGATTATCGGATGATTTTCGTATTTCAGTTGCCTCGTTCTCCGCTTATTTTCTGTTTTCCAAATAAGCATAATAGTGTCCTCTATGAACGAAATGGAACCATGAAAGAAGATAATTAATGTGCTGAAAAGAAATAAGAAGTATATAGTGGTACAAAGAAAAACTTGGGAGGCCAAATTTAGATAAGATAGCTTGGTAGTGCACTTACTATATGTTTGATGTGGGCGAGCTTCTTCTTGTTGTCCTCTGATTCATACCACCATTTTAGTTCAAGGCTCTCCATGATTCTTAGCTTCTTGAGCTTGGTGAGTTGTTGTATACACTGCGGCAAAGACTTGATCCTTGGGCATCCTTGGATTTTGAGTATTTCAAGAGAGCTGAGGTGGCCCAGCCATTCTGGCAGCGCTGATATGCCACGACACCAATACAACTCTAGAGATTGGAGGGATTCAAGGTGCTGCATATTCTCTGGCAAACTCGTCAGTTTATCACAACTGACGATGTTCAACTCTTGGAGCGTAGGGAGGTGGTGTAGCAGCCTCCACTGACCCACGGGCACTTCGCTGTACCAAACCTCCAACCTGGTGCCTGGAGAATCGGAAGGGGAATGGCTCACGTGGTCTTCCTCACTCCAGGATGATATCACCTCGTCACTCTTCTCTATTGTCCACGAGCAGAAGATAGGTGGACGTGGTGTCAACCTCAACTTTGGGCAACCCACTATGTACAATCTATCAAGTTTAGGGAACATGAACTCCTCCATGCCATCCTCTCCGCAGTATGTTGTGTTCCATGCTTCCAGTCGTTCCATATCTTCCAAACAGAAGGTTGACAACCGAAGGAATGCTCCTCTCCCACCACAGAAATCTCCGTCGATTTTTGTAATGCCGTGCAACCTTGTCAGATGCAGCACTTCTAGGTTTGGTAATTGTCTGAGTGGTGGTAGGTTCTTGCACCGCGGCAGATTCTCTAGAACAATTTCAACAAGATTTGGGAGATACTGAGAAATGCCCATGAGCCAGGTAGGAAAGTTTATACTATTATAACCATCTAGCTTCAAGTACTGCAAACCTCCTGGTGGCACTAGTTCTCCCAAAACATCCTCGTCCTCCAGAATTCGATCATCATCCAAAGTCCATTCAAGTGTCAACTTTGAAAGACTTTGCCTATCTAACAATTTAATTTTACGTGCTTCTTCAAGAAACCTTACATCTTCAAGACAATATATTTGCAACTCATTGAGATTTACGTCCTCAAGCTGATGGAGATTACCGCAAGTGTTGACATCAGAAGACATGAAGAGGTGTAAAGAGATTGAATCATTGTTGGACAAAGAATACCACACAGGATCACAATTCGCATAACTCTGCAGAGTTGATAAAGTCAGCAGCTAGTTAGCTAGCATTAATTCTAGTTCTGTTTAGAGACAAGTTAATCAATTTATTACTAAAAATCGATAATAGGTCTTTTAGAGTTGCTAAGAAAAAAGAAATATGCTAAAAAGTCATACAAAAAAACAAAATATTTAATCCTCAATTTGGTAAATATAAGTTATAATAGCTCAGATTTTTTAAAAAAAGGTCCATGTCAAGTACAATCCAAACTAAGAGAAATTTAGAATTAAAAATAAATAAAAATAGTAATTTGATTTTTATACAACTTCCAAAGTAACATCTATAAATAACTAAAATTCACAAGAATAATTAAATAAAATTAGCAAATTAAAATAAATATTTCATGTCAAGTATAATATAAATTAACTAAAATTCAGAATAAAAATAAAAATAGAATTAGCAATTTAATTTCCATATGAATTTCAAACTAAACCCCTAAAAAACTAAATTCAGAGTAATAATTAAAAGAAATAAAAATTAGTTCTTATACGAATTTCACCCTAAAACTAAAAATAAATCCATGATAAGTATGATAAAAAATATGCAAATTCAAAATAAAATTTAAAGGATGTTTAGATATTTTATTGTAAACAAATTTGAAACCTAAATTTAAAATTATTAAAATTTGTAAACCAATACAAATTAGACACTCTAGGAAAGCTCACATATTAACCAGAAAAATCTAGCCATCTATCTCATAGACCCAAGTTAGAATACTCTGATTAAAAAAAGAATCTTATGTCAAGTGCAATGCAAATTAACCAAAATTTAGAATAAAAAATCAAGAAGTAACATCCATAAATAACTAAACTTTGGAATAATAATTAAATAAAAATTAGAAAATTAAAAAAGCGCATGTCAAGTATAATCCAAAATAACTAAAATTCAGGGAGAAAACAAAAACTAGCTATTTGATTTCCATAAAAATTCTAAAGTAAATCCCCCAAAAATAAAAATATATCTATTATATACTAAAAGTCTATCACATGAGTTTTACATTTGCTAAAAATGAGAAATAAGCTAGAAATAATCAAAAAAAGAACAACATCCATTCCTTAATTTAGTGGACCCTTATTGTGATTAGGAAGTAATTATCAGTGGATGTCTTAGATAAAACAAGAAATCTTATAAGGTAGGACTACCTATTATAGATTCTAGATTAATCTAATAAATAAAAAGAATCCTAGGTGACCAGCACTAAAATTCATGTACGAGAGGAAAAGGATATTGACATGTAAAATAAATGAGTAAAAGCTATGCATAAAAAAATTAAGAAAAAAGTGGGACTCGGCAATAAAAAAAGGAGAAATAAAAAAGACAAGATCTATTATACATGCACACTTACCAATAATATGTGTATCACAACATTAATTTTTTTTCTAGAATCGCCATTGATGTGGTTGATTCTAATTAAAGTAGAAATATATCAACCATTGGGTGTTATCTATCAAACAATTAAATCATAGGATAGTTGATTACCTCAATTGACAGAAAAGAGAAAAATTATAGAAATTCTCCCAAAAATAAATAAACATCTTGCCTTTAATTTGGTGTACCCTAATTATGTGTAGCAATCTATAACCAATGCATGTTATTTGATAAATAAAAATAATTGCTAAAAAAAATTTTAAAAAGCATTTAGCTCTTAATTAGGTAGACCATTCTTATGATTAACAAATCATAACCAATATCATGATCTATGAAAGTGCGATGAAATTGATTTGCACCATAATATGCATGCATGTATAGTTGGAGAACTCTTGTATGAAATTGAGACGTGAGATGCTAGAGATAGAATTGAACTAAAGCGATCCATGCACAGGAACAAACTTGCCTATAATATCCATTACAATTTACATTCTTTTAATTGTATTAATATGGATACAACTATTGTCTCTATTATTGAAGATACTGATTAAAAATTATAAAAAACAAGTTTTTATTTCCAAAGATATAATCTATATTCTTTTTTTTAATATATACTACTATGCATTGATAATGCTCTAAAATTCTAAAATTTTAATTTTTTCATGTGATTTGCAACCTTTCATTTTTTTGGATGTAGTTTTTTTTTATTATCATCACATATGTACCATTAAACTAATTAAATATGCTATAAGAATAATACCCACACAGGTGCGCAGGCCACCATACTAGTTTATCATAAACAATTCTGTACCACTCTGATAAATCTCGTCGTTAACTGAATTCAGAATAGAAAGATTCAAAATAAAACAAACAAACAAAGGTAGGCGGGGAAATAACCTTATTTATGACAAGTTTCAAACTGGTAAATTATACCCCTAGAATAAAGAAGAAGAAGAGTGGGCTAAGGAAACTCGCAAGGAAAGTTCCAACCGATCGTCTACTTAAGATCGAACGGGTTTTCAAAGGCCAAGACAAGATGGTTGTGCAATCTTGTTATTTTTGTACTATAACTGCTACAACTACAAGACGAGAAAAAGATGAAAAAATCCAGGACAAATCATAGGATTGATCCACACCTTTACCTTAAAATAATTCCCGTATTCTCTTTGTTTTTCACAACTACAATAATCATCTTAGAATAATAATCTCAGACTTGTCCGTCTTCAGAAAGCAGCATTATCTTATATTGTTTAGGTGTGTGAGTTAATTAATGCATGCGACAGAGACAGCAAGAGATTTGCCTAATCTTCCCCTTAGCTTTGTTTTTCAAATAACTAGAATAGATTCTAGTAGGAACGAAATGGAAACAGGGGGTACACTAACGGACATTCACATCCCGCACGTCCGCTCGGGGTGCACACCGTGTATGCAGATGTGTGCTGCACAGTACTTCGATGAAAACAACCCAATGGTAAGATAACAAAAGATAGTCTGCTGAAAATTAAAAAGAATTCTATAGTAGTATAATGGAGAGCTTGTAGGCGGAATTCAGATAAGAGAAAGCATGGTAGTGCACTTACTATATCTTCGATGTGGGCGAGCTTCATCTTGTTCTCATCCGATTCACACCACTTCCTTAGATCATAGTTGCCCGTGATTTTTATCTTGTTGAGCATGGCAAGTTGTTGCACACATTGCGGCAAAGACTTCAATCTGTTGCATCCGTATATCTCGAGGCTTTCGAGAGACGTGAGGTCACCCATCCATTCCGGCAGCACTGTAATTCCGACAGCACTGTAACACTTCAATTCTAGCGATCGGAGGGAGGTAAGGTGCCGCATGCTCTCTGGCAAGCTCACCAGATAATCACATTGGTTGATTTCCAACTTTTGGAGGGTAGGGATGTGGTGAAGCAACCTCCACTTGTCTTTTGGCACTTTGCTATCGTGGACCTCCAACGTGGTGGCTGGAGTAGAGGATGGAACGCTGATGTGGCCTCCCGCACCCCACGAGTATATTACCTTGTCGCTGTCAGATATCAGCCATGTAGAAAATATTGGAGGGCATGGTTTTAACCTCAGCGAATGGCAACGCCATATGCACAGTCTCTGAAGCTTAGGGAACATGAACTCCTCCACGCCATCCTCGCCACTGTATGTTGTGCTCCACTCTTCAAGTCGTTCCATGTTGCGCAAGGCGAAGGTTGACAATCGACGGAATGCTCCTCTGCCACCACAGAAATCTCCATCGACCTTTGTAATGCTGTGCAGCCTTTCCAGATGCAGCTCTTCCAGGTTTGGTAACTGTCCGAGTGGTGGTAAGTGGTTGCACCTCGGCAGATTCTCCAATTCAATTTTAACAAGATTTGGTAACTGTTCGAGTGGTGGTAGGCGGTTGCACCTCGGCAGATTCTTCAACTTAAATTCAACAATATGTGGGAGATGAGGAAAATTGCTCATGAGCCAGGATTCTGGTAGCTTTTCAAGATTGGAGCAGTTTGAAAAGTTCAAATATTGCAGTTCGGTGAGGCTTTCTATAGCTTCTGGTAGCTTTTCAAGATTGAAGCAGTTTGAAAAGTCCAAATGTTTCAGTTCGGTGAGGCTTACTATAGCTTCTGGTAGCTTTTCAAGATTGGAGCAGTTTGACAAGTTCAAATATTGGAGTTTGGTGAGGCCACCAAAAGATTTTGGCATCGCCACAACTCTGGAGCAGTCAGATAATTCTAAATGAAGCAAGGATTTGAGATTCCCCAATGATTCTGGGAGTTCTACAAGCATTCTGCAACTTGACAAATTGAGATGCACCAAACTGTGGAGCTTCCCAAATGACTCTGGCAATACACCAATTTTACAACAACCTGATAAGTTTAAATGTTGCAGTTCGGTGAGGCTTCCTATAGCTTCCGGTAGCTTGTCAAGATTGATGCATTTTGAAAAGTTCAAATATTGGAGTTTGGCGAGGCCGCAAAAAGATTTTGGCATCGAAACAACTCTGGAGCAGTCAGATAATTCTAAATGAACCAAGGATTTGAGATTCCCCAATGATTCAGGGAGTTCTACTAGCATTCTGCAACTTGACAAATCAAGATGCACCAAATTGTGGAGCTTCCCAAATGACTCTGGCAATACACCAATTTTACAACAACCTGATAAGTTTAAACGTTGCAGTTCGGTGAGGCTTCCTATAGCTTCTCGTAGCTTTTCAAGATTGGAGCAGTTTGAGAAGTTCAAATATTGGAGTTTGGTGAGGCCACAAAAAGATTTTGGCATCGCCACAACACTGGAGCAGTCAGATAATTTTAAATGAACCAAGGATTTGAGATTCCCCAATGATTCAGGGAGTTCTACTAGCATTCTGCAACTTGACAAATCGAGATGCACCAAATTGTGGAGCTTCCCAAATGACTCTGGCAATACACCAATTTTACAACAACCTGATAAGTTTAAATGTTGCAGTTCGGTGAGGCTTCCTATAGCTTCCGGTAGCTTTTCAAGATTGAAGCAGTCTGAAAAGTCCAAATATTGGAGTTTGGTGAGACTTCCTATATCTTCTGGTAGCTTTTCAAGATTGGAGCAGTTTGACAAGTTCAAATATTGGAGTTTGGTGAGGCCGCAAAAAGATTTTGGCATCGCCACAACTCTGGAGCAGTAAGATAATTCTAAATGAAGCAAGGATTTGAGATTCCCCAATGATTCTGGGAGTTCTACTAGCATAAAGCATCTTGATAAGTCAAGATGGATCAGACGCTCAATTTTGCCAATTGATTCCGGTAATGCAGAAATATTCCAAGATCCATGCAGGTTTAGGTACTGTAATCTTGAGAGCCGAGTAACACACTCTGGCAACTTTGAGAGCGGGCATCCGCTTAAATCCAAGACACGCAAGCACTTTGCGAATGAGAATGCATCGTTACGGAGCTCCAGTTCGCTATAATCCAAAAAGTGCAGTGCCCTCACCTGGGCCCTCACCTGGGCCGGGAAAATAGCTGACAACTTTGTTGGCCCACTGTAATTTGTGAGCAATGCATAGCGGCAATATTTCTGTTCACAGCTGTTGCCCCGTTCATAAACAAACAACTCGTCACCCATGACTGATCTTGCAAGGTCATGCACTAGGTCGTGCATGGTGAACACCGCTGGCTGTTGGGAAGTCTGCATTTGAAAATACGACAAGTTATATTAGAAATGTCAAGTCCAGGACTTTTTTGTCACAAAAAATTAAAGTCCACGCATCTTATCTATGCGCAATAAAAAATTAAAGTCCACGCATCTTATCTATGCACACATAAAAAAATAAAGTTCACGCATCTTATCTATGCACAAAAAAAAATATTAAAGTCCACGCATCTTATCTATGCATATTAGAAATATCAAGTTGATTGGTCTTTGTCTTTAAATTTCTATGTGCTTGTTAAGCTAGGACGCTTTAACTAAAATCAGAAATAAATGTTCGCATGACTGGTTTTGTTGAAAATATTAATTTGATGGTGGATGAAACGTACCCATTGTATTCTCCTAGGAGTAACATAATTATTCCCATCTCTGGTTTACCTATTAAAGGTGCTTTAGATACTTCCTTTTCAATTTGTTATACTTATCTACTAATTATATTATGCTTCCATGTGAATACGATGGGAATTAATTTCAAGGGAGTCCATAGCTGTTTGGCCTATATTGTTTGCACAACTGAAAGTACGTAAAACAAACAGAATAAATCTCCTTCCAAAATATGTATAAACCACATAGTCAGTCTCATGTATGCCTATGTGAACTGCATTATATATATGTGCAATATACTAAAATGAATAGTTCGATGGTTGGTTAAAAAAAAGTTCGATGATTGATTATGTACAATATGGTAACTCACCGAGGATAACTTTGAATGTTGGAGGAAGGACATCCCCAAAAGCTGTTTGATGTATTCCTCACCATCCCTTGTGGACGGCTTAATGAGATCGAGAGCAATCCATTGGTGAATCAGATCATCTTTAACAATATTGCGACCTTTTGGAAAGATGGCACAATAGACAAAGCATAACCTCAAGTGTCGTGGCATGTTCTTGTAACTTAACTTCAAGGACGGAAGCACTTCATCATTAATTAATTCATTCCAGATACCACTGTCCTTCACTTCTGACCACCCACGCAGATCTTTGAATCTTAGCGTGTATCCAAGTGCTTGAGCTGCTAATGCGACACCTTCACATTTCTTTGCAACATCGAGACCAATCTCCCGCAATTGTTCTTTGTTAGCTTTAGATTCGAAGTCACTGATTTTCTTAATTATATTCCAGCACATTTGTTCTTTCAGAGGCTGTAGCTTGTATGGTTCAATGTTGGAAATTTTCCGTGCAATGACTTCCTCGCGTGTGGTTACTATGACATCTATCATGCTGCCCTTCTTGCCCACACGGAGCATACGCTTCAGCTTCTCCAACTCACTGTCCTTTTTCTCCCATATGTCATCTAAAACAATCAGAATCTTGTCATGAAGAAGACCATCAAGGCACCGATTTATTGACTCCATAGTTTCTGTACTCTGCTGGCTTCCTTGTTTTGACAGTCGAGAAATTATGGATCTTCCTATTTTCTTCAAGTCAAACACCTGGGACACATAGACCCATACCCGATGATCATACTCCTTGAATTTGTTATCACTGAAAACCAGGCTTGCCAAGGTTGTCTTTCCTATGCCTCCAAGTCCATATATAGGAAGAATCATGGTCCCTTTGTTGATGCCGCTTGCAGATAATAGATCTATGATTTCCTGTTTTTCTCTATTCCTGCCAACGATGTCTCCTTCATTCACATCTGATGTTGTTTCTCGTGGATCATTTTGCTGCTGGTCAGTACTAGCGCTAGTAACTTCGCTGAATTTGTATGTGTTATGTTCCTCTGCGATCTTCCTCAGTGTCCCTCTCATGTTCTTCATCTTACTAGCCAAGGCGAAACGAGAGAGCATTCCTGGCATCTGCACTCAGTTGCAAAGTAAAGTAAGCAAAGAAGCATCAAATTTTATAAACTTTTAAAGATAGCACCTACTATCTAACCACAAGCTGAAACATGACCAAGGAAGTTATTTTAAATCTCTAGCAAGTATCAGAATGCATCAAACAATTGTATACATAAGTTGATAAATACTATCTGTAAACTGAAATCAACTGCTGCTTGGTTGGCCACCGTCCCTTTTTTTTAAAGAAAAAGGTTGGCTACCGTCGTAAAAGACAAATTTGCGTCCCCATCCTGTTCAAGTATTTAGCCTGTCTCTCTCCTTCCATCTCTTCCCCGGGCCAACTTCAGCATATTTGTCATATGCCGTATAACAAAGCTCCACCCACATGGGCTGCTGCACACTACTAAAAGACGAATTAGCTGACATCAGCGTTCCTCAAAAGTGAATTCAAAAATTCAAAATCTATAACTTTTAAACCGATTATCTGATCCGCTATCCGTTTGAACCATCGTGATTGTTACAGTGAGATCTTTAAAACAATGATCTCACTTGCATACATTTTAACTTCATTTTAGTAGCACATTTTTCATTTGATCCCTTAATGGTTTCCATTTGTTCCACTAGTATTTTTATTTGTTCAACTAGTGATTTTGATTTGATCCACTAATATTTTTACGTATTCTACTAAAAGCCTTTAGATTTTTCCACAAACAATTTAGGTTGTTCAATTAAAAATTTTCCATTGTTCCACTATCACCCTTTTGATTCGTTCTACTAATACTTTTCCTTTTGTTCCACTAATACTTTTTATTTGTTTCTATTTCTATTTATTCCACTAGTACATTTAGCTTTTTTCTACTAATATTTTGTATTCTTTTGTCCCACTAGTACTTTTGGGTTGCTCTATTAATGTGGAAATGCCATGGATGTTCCATTATAATTTTTGGTTTGTTCCACTAATATTTGTTGTTCATTCCGTTACATGGTGACATCTTAGGTGAAAATGCCCAATTGGTTCAAATTTGAAAATTTTGGATCATAGCCGTAGGATCACAATCAGGTGCCCAGGAACGAGGTGCCTGATTGCCACCCCAAATCTACATCCCACTGTCACCAGTTTGGTGTAGTCGTGATGGCATTGTTCCTGTTGGTGTAAATGTTTAGCAACCTTAGTTCTCAACTTATGTAGTGTATAGCTTGTGAAAAACTGCAACTAGATTGATGTAGTTATGTACCAAACAGTAGATGATGGGGGCTATGGGGAGACCACAAAGGGGCTATCTGAAGCCTGAAGCTAGCAATAGAGAGTGAATATAGAAGATATATACTATGCTCGTGCTAGTGGTTAGCCTTTTCTCTAAAAAATGAATCCTCTCCCCCATGGTCCCCTAGGGGCATATTTATGCTCATGTAGATGTTGTTTACACAAATACTCCTCTTGGAGGTTACACTAACAGGGGCAAACATGCTTTTTCACTAGCAAAGCCATTTTAAGCTTGCCATGGCCACATACATAATGGGACTTCTAGCATAGTGGGCCGATTGGATCAAGGTGGGGGCCACTCCCCCAACAGTAGCATCTTATGGTAAAGGGCTTTGTTACTAGCGGGCCGAAACCATGTTGCTTGCTCCTTGGCCCTCGTCCCTTCGGCTCACTGGATGCTTGCCCATTCAGTTTTCTCGCCTTTTTTCAATTGAGGCCGCGAGCGCGCATGATAGTCACGAGCAGGGTACGCGTGGTGGCCACATCATTATAGTTCGTGTGACATGGGTCCATGCGCTGGTTACAGGGCTGCGCATGTCCCTTGAAAAGGCATGCCTACTCTATTGCAATTAATCGAACCTGTTACATTGTACTTAAGCGTTGTGCCAGTTGTGTTTCGACTATTTGCTTCTTCTTTCTCGCGCTCACCCATCATCGCTTGCCATTCCTTTGCTCGTCATCTCCCTTTCCTTCTCGCGCTTTCGCCATTTAGGATGGGTCGTGGCAGAGACCGCGACGGTTGTGGTGGCACGTTGGCTACATTGAGCATCATGGTGGGGAAGATGAGCGGTCCAAGTCTACTATTGACAAGTGATAAAGGTGTCTGGCATGTGTGTGAACACTCTCGGCTGGTTAATTGCAATGGACAAGCTCATGGATGCACTCGTGCGTGATGACAAGGTGTCTGTCCGTGAGCTTGTTCGCCTCCTCGTAGATGATGAGGTAGTCATGTGGCCGCAGGAGGGCACACTACTACAAAAGAGGCTATACTGGACGGCTACATCACAGACGGTTCATAGAAAACTGTCTGTGCTTAAACTATCTAGACGGTTTATAGTAGCAACTGTTTGTGATATTTTTATGGACGGTTATTAATACAAACCGTCTGTGAACTTTCACAGATGGTTCTTATCACCAAGTGTCTGTGATAAGTGAGACATCACAGACGGTTCGTGTTAATAACCGTCTGTGAAAGTTGTGAACATCAAAGACGGTTCATATAAAAAACCGTTTCTGATATTCTGGATATTACAAACGGTTCTTATAACAAACCGTCTATGATATCGCCGACATCACAGACGGTTTGTATTAATAACTGTCTGTGATAGTTCACAGACGGTTATTAATACGAACCGTCTGTGATTTATTGGTACCACAGACCGTTTGTGGTTGGAACCGTCTGTAATAATCTACCCTATTAAATACTGGGTGTACGTGGTCGACCTCGACACAGATATGTCTTCCTTGATCTGCATCTATATTGGAGTGAGGTGACGGCCGGCTTTAGGGAGTTCGGTGAAAACATATCGTCGTATTCTTAGTGATCAGAGGTTAGTACTCAAGTGCTTTTAATAACTTATATGCATCTTTAGAATAGCGGCCGAGCTGGATATGTCGAAGAAGGGGATGGAATATATATACTATCCATGCATTGATTATGATAATCTAAAGATGTTTAACAACTTAGCGCAGATTGAAGCTCATTTGATTCGAAGAGGTTTCAGAAAGGGTACAAATGTTGAACCAGTCACGGTGAAGAGAAGCGTACACAAAATGGTAGTTACGACATCGTCGAGGGAGACAACGATATGTCGGTTGTGGACTGTGTTTTTGATCATGATGATAGATCGCAGGATGACAATCTAGATCAGATGCTATGTGATGCAGAAGGAAATTATAGTGAGAGAGAGTTTGGTAAATTCGAGGGCTTGATAGAGAACTCAGAGAAACCTTTGTTCCCATGCTGCAAGGCGCAATACACAAGGTTGTCATCAGTTCTAGAACTGCTAAAATTGAAGGCAAGCAACGGTTAGTCTTACAAGAATTTCACGGCATTGTTAGGTCTCCTAGAGGACATGCTTTCAAAGGGAAATGTGTTGCCGAGAACCACCTACCATGCCAAAAAGATTCTTTGCCCATTAGGAAATCTCTCTCAATTCTTGTTAGCAGAGGTCATAAACAAGACTAGAGAGTTCCACCCCGTCAATGGTGATAATTAGATGTTGAAACATTGGATTCAATTGTACAAATCACTCAATTGTGCTTAATCAAATAATTCATTCGATTTAATACATTTGTGAGATGTGTGTAACGATTGTCATGCTATATATATGTGATCTGCTAGTGTTGTTTCATTCATCTGTGTGCTTTATGTAATGATTGTCCTATAGTATATACGTGATCTTGCTTGTCTTCAGAGGGCATGGCTAGCATATACTGAGGCTAGTCAAATAGGGCAAATAAAATCGCTATTGAAATAGCTATCACAGATGGTTCGGTGTTCTAAACCGTCTGTGATATATATCCCAGACGGTTTCAAACACTAAGTCGTCTGTGATAGTCCAGTATCAGGCAGTATTTGTTATTAACCGTCTATGATAATACCGAACCATCTGTGATATAAAACATATCACAAACAGCTAATAACAAAATCCATCTGTGATAATCGACTATCACAGACGGTTTTTGTTATTAACCGTCTGTATTGTAAGTTATCACAGACGGCTCCCAAGCCGTCTGTGATAACCACCTATTATCACTAACACATAAACACAGACGATTCAGGAACCATCTGTGATGACGGTTCTGAACCGTCTGTGGTGACCTTTTCTGTAGTAGTGGCGAGATGGTGGTCTTCGCAGCCTATTTTAACACCGGGCTTCGCATCCCTACCGTGCGCTTTGTGGGTGACCTTCTCTGAATGTACGAACTGGGACTCCCGTAGCTTACGTTGAACACCATTGCGTGTCTTACGGTCTTCTGGGTGGCCCGCTCGGAGGTCGTCATTCCCAATGCGCCGGTCTTCACCTCCCTGTACAACTCGCAATACCGTGTTTGCAAAGCTCTTAGGCACCTCGTGCCTGATCATCCCATTCCGCGAGCAGAGGCCGTGCTCACGGCTCTCATGGGAGTGACGATGAAGACCGCGATGACCCCAACATCCGCAGAGGCCCTTGTCCAGCCATCGCCACGATACCTTTGTCGTCACCCCCCCGGCTCATTGGAGACCGATACCAGCCAGTGATGCAGTGGACTCTAAGGCAGTAGGAGACAATGGGGTGATGCGGAGAGTTATGAGCGCTCAATGGTCTTTGACCATGCTAGCCATACAACTACTCTGTTTTGAGTTCATTCTTTCCTTTCTCAATCTTTTCTTGATCCAAGAATTTTTTATTTGATTTCTTCGATGTTCCTGCTTGCTGTGACATGTGCGATCGTGCTCAAAGCCATTTTCGTTATTCTCTTCCCACGAGCAAAGATGTGCTCATCGTTCTTGTTTTTGGATTTCGGTTGATGTATGCTGCTTTAATTTACAAAAATGTCTCAAATTTGTCATGTATTTTTTGATTCAGGAATGGAATAGCTTCCTAAGACATTAAGAAACATGTGTACACTGGTTTCAATCAAAAGTTGCGTGATTCTGATTGCGCTTTGGTCATCGATTTCGGTGGTGTCGACCATTTATTGATCTTTGACCATATAGTTTACGATCATATCGGCCTTTGACTGCGTTGGTTTCCGACCACTCATTGGTCGTTTCGACAACGTTGGTTTCAACCACGCTAGTTTCGACCATAGTAGCGTCGACCATGTTGAACTTCCAACTAATAGTCGAATTTCGACCACGTTGTTAGCCTTCCGACCACGTTGTTTTCTCTGCTAACTGGTTATGTTTAGTTCGGTTGTCCGGTGTTTCCCGACCACGCAGTAGTCTGTGCTGGTCGTAGTCAACTCTGTGTTTCTCTGTTTTTCAAGTAGACCTCATATCCTAATCTTCATAACTTTGTAGCTATCGGAATAAAGGATTGGTGAATATTAGGAGGAAAAAAATTTCAAGACACCATTCACCTCCCTCTGTTATCTATCCAATCCTACATAAACTTTAAAAATTTTGAACAAATTCAACCGTTTCAAGCAACTTTCATGAATGTGTCACAACCTTTTGCGGAAAAAATAGAGTTCCAAGCAAATTTTATGATGTTCACAAATGTTTTGCGAAAAAACAGAGTTTCAAGGAAATTTCACACACACAGCTTGTCACTGCCGCTGGCGTGCGCCATGATCATTGAGCCTCGTCACTCACCAAGCCACCCTGTACCCTATATATTTCTCCTTCGAATATTAAGCAATACATCCAATTGTAGCGTCCAATTTTATCTTCCTTCTAGTTGCAATGTCTCGAGGAAGAGAATTGCAATAAGGAATAGTGAAGGCAGGGTTTCGGTTCTTACGCCGGTCCCGAGATATTTGCGTTACGATCAAATCTTTTCGTTTTAGTTTGAATTTGTGAGGATTAAAATGCCTAGAAATCCTATATCTCAGTGCAAGAGAGTTGTTATCATGTCCTATCCGGCTTTTAAAACCGGCTTTTAACTTTTGATACAATACCTAGATTTCAAACAAAGTATTTTTTAAGATGGAATCTACAAATTAATTATAGTACACATTAAAAATTCATCGTCTATACCAGCCAAAAACATATACGAGTATCTTTCCATAATCTCTGTCAAAACAGTCCAAATTTAAAGTTTTCAGATAAAAATTATAAACCACAACCACAAAGAACAAGCCTACAGTGGCAAGCCCATTCCCTGCATGCCCAACAACATGGGTTCAACCGCATCTTTTATCCAATTTTATCATGAATACCCCTGTGACGTGTGGGTCCCACAGCTTAAAAGGATGGCAAAATGGACATTGCGACGTGTGACGACCTGTGGTGCTCGGTTGGGTTGTGGCTTATAGCTTATTTCACTGTAACTAGCTGTTAGCTAGCTGAAATGACACTGTAGCTGATGGTGGCTTATTTAGCATAATTAAATTCAAATAAATTAAACTAGAAAAAACGGGTTAGCCCAGTACGTGTAATGCAAACAAATACGGAAAAAAAGAACCGATAAAAAAACTCAAAAAATAAAAAAAATCAAAAAAAGACGAAATTTAGAAATAGTTAAAAATAAGCTAGAAGCCGACGTCGAAACGAGCGGGATGACCTGCTGTATGGCTGTGAAGGCTCTTGCCACGAGGTTAGCTGCAACATATGTATCAGTAGTGGGTGAGGTCTTAATGTTGCTTTAAAGTCTAGAATTCAAATTTCATCCAAACCATTTGAATGAAATTCGTTCAAATTACCAAATTTTGGTGATTTCGGTGGATGGCAAAAATAAAAAGAAAATGAATTCCATAAACCTGGGCAAAGGGCGACACAGAATTGCGAAGGATTGGGAAGGAGTGATGCGGGAGGATATGGTTACCATATGCTGAAAACGCTTCGATCCAATGGTTATGTCCTATACCGTTGGATGGAGCGTGGACGGTCTACAGTAATAGTTTTTGTCTAGTCTCTTCTAATGACCCAACCCCGTCTCCTAAGTTTCTGCATTCTTCACTGTCAGTCTAACCCTGTCAATTAGATCAGTTATATTCGACGGGTCCACATTGGATCAACTTTGTTCGGTCCTAATGTAGTGCTTCCAATCTGCTACGCCATAGACTTGAATCAAAGAGAAGTGTTTGCATATAAATGTTTGCAAATATATATGAGTGAATTAATCCCTCGATTTACATGAGACACATGTGAAAAAGTAGAAGATCCTTTTGGAACTCGAGTACAAGAAGATTCTTGTGCTCAACTTTTATTCTAATATGACAACTGAATGTGTTTCGAGAGTAGTATTTGATAAGCATGCATGGATAGCTACATACCTTTCCAGTCGGTTGTGTCATTGTGGCATGGAAGTCGTCGAACATGTCGTAGATGTCTAAGCCAGCGTTCTTGAGCCGCTTCAGCCACAGCTGCACCTCCTTCTCGTTGATCGACCTCTTCTCCGCGTCCTCCAGCGTCGCCTCCAATGTCTCCAGCGTCTCCTTCATGTCCTCCATGTCACGAGTGAAGTTCCACTGCATATTGGCCTGCTCTGCGATGATGGAACCCAGCTTATTGCCCGCCATCCTGAGGACGGGCGAGGCGAGCAGCCCCCCAACTTCCGCCATGGCTGCAGAGCTCTCAATCTCTCTTAGGCTCTCAGCTCTTCTTAATGTGCAGAATGGTATGCGCGAAGGACTTCGTGAGCAAAGATGGAGTATTTATTTGGTTTATCCTGGATTAACGAGACCAACTATTTTAATTGACTTGGTTATCGCCGGCAGAGCACAAATCTTCAAGTGGATCAACGGTTTCAAACAGCTTGAGCTTCGAATTCCTTTTGACTATGTTTTTGGACTTTTAGCTTTTTCTTTGCTGGTTGAGTGAATTGAAAGCATATATATATATATATATATATATATATATATATATATATATATATATATATATATATATATATATATAATACTTTTACTTATACTGAGACGTTAGATCCAGGCGCTAGCTTAATCGCCGCTCAGTTGTAATATTTTTTTTGGCTGTGTATGTAACATTTATCAGCCATATATACAACAAAAAAAATGATAAGTATCTCAATGTTGCACATATGAAATCAATCTAAATATTGCATACATGAAATCAAAACGCTATATACACAAAATCAAAATGCTACATACCAAAGAATGCCACTCCTACTCTCACTCGATGGACGCGCTTGCCGCCACCTACCTCTACCGCCCCTGCCTACCTCTATCGCCACCACTGCCACCGTCCTCTCCCAGGTCGGCTCTGACCTCACTGACTTCCTCTGCTCGGACTCCAACGAGGTCCCCCGGAGCCTCCTCCAGCTCTCCAAACTCGCCGCCTCCATAGCTGAAGAGGAAGTCGACGTCGGCGGCCGGATCCAGCGGCACTGACATCAGGGACGAGGTGGCTGGACTCATGGCCGTCGCCATGCACGGGGTTCGGGGGTGCATGAGGAGAGAGAAAGAGAGTAAGAGAATGGAGAGAATGAGTAGAAGGTGGATCAGAGTCGAAGATGGACTGGGCATTCGATAAAAAGAGGGGCTCCGTACATATGAACAATAGTAATTCCATACAATAAATTTATCGGGGCCTGATGAGCATGCATCTCAATCACCAGCCAGCTGGTATGTATATATGGTTGAGGCAACCATATATATGGTGCGTTCGGAATGATTTATAGCTTGTAGCTTTTGGTTTATGCTATAGTACCTAACTTTTAAACAGTGTGTTTTTTAAGATAGAGTCTATAGGTAAATTATAGTACAAACTCTACCGAATTCAGCTGTACGAGTTAAAATCACATACAACTATTTCCCTCCACGTACTGCATCTCGCGAACAGCATAAAATTTAAAAAATTTAGCTATAAACCACAGCCCAAAAGAACCCACCCATACTTAAAGAAATCATCCACCAACCTAACTCACTTGATGTGATTATCATTTTCTTCTAACCTACCATATTATTATTATTATTATTATAGATTTCTTTCCTCATTTTCTTCTAGCAAGCTTAGCTTATTAAGAGATGCTCTTTTCTATATTGTGTGGTAGTGATGTGTCATTTCTAGCCCTTTTCTATATTGTACATGCCTTAATCTCCTATGGCCGGAGACGATGAATCCGATGGTAGCTGTGGGCTGGATCTCAAGATCAGAAGGCCAATTGCTACACCATCGGAAACACTACAAACAATATATTGTTCCCTACTTTTTCACTTTAAATATATATCCTCAAAATTGAAAGTTTGTACGTTGGGAGATTAGATTATTTTCAAAAAGAATTTTGCAAGTGTCACATATGCGATCACTACTCGAGATCTCTGCTCAACAAAACTAGCGCAAGAGGGGAAGAACTGGCGATCGCACGTTCCTATCGGACGCTCGGACCACCGTCGCAATCAACTCCGTTTGGTGGCCCGGGCCTCTCTTTAAGTTTCTAGCGCACACTTCGGCAATTTTGCACCATTTTTTAATTTTGCAAGTCTCTAGGAGCTCAGTGTAAGGTTGAGGGCCCATTCCGGTGAAGATTTTTGTACCATTTTTTAAAAGGAAATAGGAGGAATTAGCTAGAAGCAATCTTGAAAACATGAGATGAGATGGCATAAATATCGCAAAAATCTCTGAAGTGAGTCATCTCTTCAACATTTAATTGGCGAACTTGGACCCCCATCCAGTCTGGCCTCTAGCTGGAAGTAAGCAGAGAGTCTACTGTATTTATTTATATTACTCTCTCTGTTATGTTTACTAGATATTTTTGATTTGAGGTATTTAAGTTATAACTTTAACTCCTATTTTTTATAATTATATACTATGATATACTAATAAAATTATAATATTATAAAAATATTTTTAACAAAAATCTAATAATATAATTTTTATATAATTAATCTAGATAGTTTTAAACCTATTGATGGTCAAGCTTTATAAAATTTGATAGTATAGATTTTAAAAAGTCAAGTAAAAAAGAACGGACGGAGCACTTCATGCACTTGTATTTTTATAAAAGATTCATACACTTGCATAATCATGCATGCATGAGCTATATTGTTGAGCAAGTAACTATGCGGTGAGAATGCTCATAGGTGTCCCATCTATCCTCTAATGCTCGTAGTGTCCCATCTATCCTCAGTGTGATTGCAGCTATCGGAATCGCAACAATGGATCCAGGGCCTTCGGGATTGTGTTCCTTCCCCGTTATCTTCTTCCCCATCGCGCAGAACCCGCTCATGCTGAGTATTCGCGCAGAACCCGCCCATCGAATGAACCACCGTAGCTCAGATTGAAGTTTTCAAATTCAAGCTGAAAGTTCTTTCAATTACATTTGAAAGCTTCAAATCCAGTTGAAAATTTCCAAATTCTAATTAAAAATTTTAAATTCGAATTGAAAATTTTTAATTTCCAGCTAACAGTTTCTGCTACTGTTTTCTAAAAGTTACCTCATCGAAGAACTCCCATTCAAAGGTTTATCGCTCTGTGGTCAAGTAAAATATTGCCATTGACATATATAAAAGATAATATGTTGAAGAAAATAGATGTAAAGAAGTTTATATCGACCATGCGAAAATAATGTTGGATGGATTTTTTCAAAAGGAATAATTTTAATTATGACGTTACGACGGTTTTGCTGATTCTTACAAACATTTTTATGGTGAAAAAGACGGCCAAAATCTCAACTCTTCAAAGAGAAGACGAGAGTAATAAACGAGCCATTGTCGTGTCGATAGATGTGATAGGCATAGAGTACTAGGGAGAGAGGGACCCACAGTCTTTCCAGCATGCAGCAAGCCATGTGCATTGCATCGCATTGAACAGTACTAATTTCACTTGCCGATAAAAATTGGTGCCATGGATGAGTGGGCACACCTTTTTTTTTTTGAAAATTTGGTTCGTATCTTTTCATATTAGGTTACTTCATAACTTTTGATCGACCTACAAATATAGAACTTCATGCGCATACCAAAATTTTCGTCTCTATTAGACTATCTCGGGTATCCTCCCTCCCTCCCTCCCTCTCTCCAAGGCTTGATTGGTTGGGAAATGTTTAGATTCGTTTTTCTCACACAAACTTCTCTTGTATTCTCTTGTTAGGGCGTCATGATGGTAATAATTAATCTTAGTATATAGTCAAATTGACGATGGAAGTGAGAGACAAAAGCAAAGACTATTTTATCTTGTTGGACCCACATGCTCTCTCTCGTGTTCTTGGACTACGTGAAATAGATCATTTATTTGCTTCGTCGCTAGTGACTACTCTCTCTCTACTTTTCCTTGCCACATCGGATCTAGCTAACTAAATAGCCAAATTTGTTGGAGACGCCTTATAAATAATTCATAAATTACTAAAATATTTGATTCTCGATCTGTCTGCACCATTAAAACTTTTGTAACGGACATAAATCATTAAAAACCAATATTTTGTAACGGACATAGTCATTAAAAACCAATATTAAGCTTATTTCAAAGCACACTTGATTATACTTGCAAAAGTTAAGATAACATATTATTCTTGGTTAGTTAGCGGAATCAACTGTTAGCACTAATCTTTACTTGCACGTTTAAGGTTCTCGCATTAGTAGGTGCCTGTACGTGTGTGTCATGTACAGTCTTGCATTGCATGTAGTTTAGATCTGTCAGTCCGTTAGTTAATCAGTAATAGGCTGTGCATGTGTTGCACGTCTCTAGGCTAAGTAGCTATCTTTAGAAGCTGCATTTGTTGCAGGATGTAGTGGTGGAATAGGAGCTGCATGCATGAGTAGTGGAGGACGTTGCAGCGTGGCTTGCGGCCAGAGTGGAGGGCGATCACTTTCGTGTGCAATAGTGAGCAGCTCATGTACTGGTAGTGGAGATCGTGGACGATGCGTGTGTGCGCATGAAGACTCGCCAAGCGCTTGCTGCTCATGCATGTAAGCAAGGCTTTTATAGCCGTGTGTATCGGTTTGTTTTCCGGCGGTGTGGTGAAAATAGAGAAGAGGCGTTAAATCGCCGTGGCGCTTGTCGCCGCAAAGCTCTTGCGTGTGTTCTCTGTTCCACTCCAAACTCTCTGTGTGTGTTTGAGTTTACCGAGCTCGCTGCTCTGCCTTCTTGGGAGTTGTCGCACGCCGATCTTGGCCCGAGTTCGCTGCTTGGTTCCTACATTTGGTATCAGAGCAGGTCGCCACCACCGAAGAAGCAGCGACGCGCCATCAACACTGTGAAGATGAGCACCAGCGACAAGACTGCTCAGGACGTCAGGATGGAGCGCGTGATCGGCGGCGTGATGGAGCTTCCGATGCTAACGAAGACGAACTACCATGAGTGGGCACTCGTGATGCAAGTCAACCTGGAGGGCATGGAGCTCTAGGATGCTGTGGAGGCGGGCAAGGCCGAGCGCGCCAAGGATCGGCGGGCGTTGGCCGTCATCTTGCGCGCGGTGCCACCGGAGCTGAAGGCCGGCCTCGCCGTGAAGAAGACTGCCAAGGAGGCTTGGGAGGCGGTCAAGTCGAGGCGGATGGGGGACTCGCGCGTGCAGGAGGCCAAGGCGCAGCACCTCCTCAAGGACGGTGAGGCGATTGACGACTTCGCCGTGCGGATCGGCTCCCTCGCCACGGAGCTGCGCGAGCTTGGGGAGAAGATGGAGGAGGAGCGCGTAGTGAAGAAAATGCTACGGGTTGTGCCGGCGAGGTTCAATCAGATTGCGTGCTCCATCGAGATGTTCGCAGATTTGAAGACGATGTCACTCGAGGAGCTCGTCGGGGGCTGCGTGGCGGAGGAGCGCGTGGCGGCGTTGAGGAGGCTGCGGACAGCGTCCAGCGCCATCGCTCACAGAGGAAGCGATGGGAGGCGCGTCGGCGTCGGTGGCAGCAAGGATCAGCGCGCGGCGGCGACAATGGTGGTGGCGTAGTGGTGGCGCGGCGGCGGCGACGATGACGAAGCGGCGTCTACTCGAGAATGGCGGCGCAAGTTGAAGGGCAAGAAAGGCAAGTGCTACAATTGCGGCAAGCGTGGGCATTTCTCTCGTGAATGTCCTAAGAAGAAGCAGGAAGAGGCGCTGCTTGCGATGACAGATGACGAGCCGACTCTCCTCTGATGAAGCGTTGAATAACCAAGTTAAGATTAGGGGGGAAATTGTTAGCACTAATCTTTACTTGCATGTTTAAGGTTCTCGCATTAGTAGGTGCCTGTACGTGTGTGTCATGTACAGTCTTGCATTGCATGTAGTTTAGATGTGTCAGTCCGTTTGTTAATCAGCAATAGGCTGTGCATGTGTTGCACGTCTCTAGGCTAAGTAGCTATCTTTAGAAGCTGCATTTGTTGCAGGATGTAGTGGTGGAATAGGAGCTGCATGCATGAGTAGTGGAGGACGTTGCAGCGTGGCTTGCGGCCAGAGTGGAGGGCGATCACTTTCGTGTGCAATAGTGAGCAGCTCATGTACTGGTAGTGGAGATCGTGGACGATGCGTGTGTGCGCATGAAGACTCGGCCAAGCAGTTGCTGCTCATGCATGTAAGCAAGGCTTTTTATAGCCGTGTATATCAGTTTGTTTTCTGAGCAGTGTGGTGAAAATAGAGAAAAGGGCGTTCGTCGCCGTAGGCGTTTGTCGCCGCAAAGCTCTTGCGTGTGTTCTCCTGTTCCACTCCAAACTCTGTGTGTGTGTTTGAGTTTACCGAGCTCGCTGCTCTGCGTTCTTGGGAGTTGTCGCACGCCGATCTTGGCCCGAGTTCGCTGCTTGGTTCCAACATCAACGAAGAATTACTAGAATTATTCAGTAACTCTTGAGAATTATCTTTTTTTGGTTAGACAATCATGAATCCAAGATTATCTTGAAAACCATATTATCATTAATTTTAAGAATATATTTTTTATATAAAAAAGTGTGTAATCATGGATTGCGGAGGGAAAGGAATATTTATTGATGCGTTTTCTGCCATTGCACATTACGTGAGACACAGAGCAACCTCGGATGCGAGTGATACACATGGGAATGGGGATGGGGGCATGGGGCGCTCCACTTTCGCTGGCGTTCAGCTCAGTTCAGTGCATGTGATAGGGCTGATGACTTGCCAGTTGCCACGGCATCCATTGAACCCGATACACGACATGATACCAGGACTGTATATATACGCTGCTCATTGTACTGATATCGAAGCCGTATCTACCTTATGTATACTATATTAATTAGAAATTCTCCTATAAAGACTTGTGCAACTTCAGGTAAAAGCAGGGGCTAAAGTGAAGATGGTCCATAGACTCGGCATCAACTTGGTGCCGCTCGTTGGGCTGAAATAAATTAGTTTATAGCTAAAATTATATTGTAGTTGACTGAAATTACACTGCAGCTGGCTGAAATTACACTATAACTGATGCTGGTTTATTTGGCATAACTAAATTTTTTAAAAAAATAAAAATAAAAAAACATATTAGCCCATCACGGACAATGCAAACAAATACGGAAAAAAAACTGGCAAAAAATGCAAAAAAAAGCCATAAAAAGACAAAATTTAGGAATAGTGAAAAATAAACCAGAAGCTCAAGCCAAAATGAATGGGGCCTTTGCACTAGTTTAGTTCAGCGCATGTAAATGCGATACATGACATAAAGGGTCTTTTCTACTTTTAGCCGACTTATGATTATATGGACTATAGTAACTAAATTTAAATGATATGTTTTTTATAGTGGGATTAGTAGGAAGATTGTAGTACAAAGTGTACTGAATTTAGTTATACTGGCTAAAATCATATATGATTATTTTCTATATATACTATCTCTTACGAACAATCAGAATTTAAATATTTAAATCATAAGCAAAGACAGTTCATTCCTAGTTGCCATGGCATCCATTGAACACGATACGCGACATGAAGACCGGGACTGGCAGCTAGTGCTGTCCGAGCGGTCCTTGTCTTCCCATCCATCTAGTACTACTAGTTAGAGACCCGTGCGTTGCAACGGAGTCATAAAAATGGTGAGGCGAACTTACTGCCTGGCCAATTTCATATATCAAACATTGGAGAGCAAGCGACAGAGAGAGAAGGGTGGTCAGAGTGCGCAAGGAGATGGGGAAAGTGGAGAGGGTGGGCGGTTGTATTCTGAGAGAGAGGAGGGGAGAGACGAATGGTCCAAATCAAATCGGATGGATGTAAAGAGGGGAGAGGAGAATGCACCGACGACCACCAACTACTCTTTATATAATAGTAGAGATATGGCTTTAATAACTCTGGCTGGGCCTAATCCTTTCACATTTAAGCCTAATTCGTTTCAGCTTTAGCTTCTGACTTCCGGCTTATTTTTCACTATTCCTAAATTTCGCCTTTTTCTATTTTATAAATTTTTGAAATTTTTATAAATTTTGATTAAATTCGGATTTCTTTCCTTTTTTGGCAAACCTCGGTGAAATACGCTTTCCTTTTTGGTCAATTCCGTTTTCTCCTCTTATTTGGCGCCCGAGCGCAGCCGCCTCGCTAAACCTGCGCCACCGCCGCACACTTCCCCCCACGCGTCCCACTGATCGGCTTCACGCCCCTGGCTCTTTCTTGCCCCGCACGCCACTGCCTTCACGTTCATCTCCCCTTGCGCAGCTCTAGTGCATTCCCCCTTCCCCACTTAGCGTAAACCAGGCGCAACCGAGAAAATATCTCGCTGGGAACCGACTTACCCGTGGTATAAAACCTTCTAACCATTGTGAAGCTCCACTAGACACTCCCACCTATCTCCTCAAGCAGTCGATTGCCCTCTCATCGCCCCTGTCGCCCGCAATCGGAGTCCCAGAGCCCGGTGAGCCCTAAAGACAATTGCTCGATTCCGTCAATCATTTTTCGATTCCATACTCTTACACGATCCCCATCGTCTCTGGAACATGTTGGTGCACTTATTGGAGCGAGAGCATTAGCCTAATGCCCTGGTGCCGAAGACCGCCGCCGGCCGAAGAGCTTCGCTCGTGGCCAACTCATTGGGGCCTTCCCCGAGCTAAACCGCCACCTCCCTCATGCTCCCTAGGTTCCGTATATGGTGAAGCGCCCACCCAATTAGCCGAAGAGCCTCTACGGGGCTCATGGCGCCACCGCGAGAGACGTCGTCTTCCCTACAGCCGCCAGCCGCCACCGTCTGTCCATTTTCCCTCCAAACCACCAAAACGGGTTCCCAAGCTTACACCGCTCCTTAATGCACTACCAATTTTTCCGGAGAAACCCTGTTGGCGCTGCTTTGCCGGAGCCGTCATACTCTGCTTTTCCGCCGGAGAAGGAGACCGAGGTTGAAGACGACTCGGGACAAGGCGACGTGGTCGCATCTCAATCCTTAACGTCGTCGCCCTCTGTTCATCCGGACCATCCTCTCCGCGCGCATCCGGGCCGTTAGCGCCAGCCATGTGTCGCCCATCGGGCGAGCGAGCTCACGCGCGCGCCTGGGCCACGGCCTACCGGCGCAAGCGGCCGTGCGGGCGCGGGAAAAGGCCGCCGGCCGCACTGTGCGGTTGGGCCGAGCCCAATACTATTCACCCAACGGAGCCCAACACTGTTCACTCGTTTTTGGAAAGCCTAGAAAATTTAGAAAAATCCCTAAAAATCATAAAAAAAAATCCAGAAAAATCCACAAACCCCAAAAATACTAAAATACACCATTTTGACTAGTTTAATATTCCAAATTCAAATTTGGCATCCGTTCTTCCAAAATTTAAATTTCATCATTTCACAAAATTTAAATTCTAAAATTTAAATTTCACCATTTCACAAAATTTAAATTCTAAAATGTAAATTTCACCATGGCGCGGTGACGGCTCCATTTTTGATCGCTGACGGCCGCCTTTGATTGCCGAAGGCCGCTTAAGCGGGATGGCCGCTTAGCCTACCGATTTTAGCGAAGATGCGATGGCGGGGCTCCACCTAGCATCTAGGCCCGCCCAGATGGCCATCTAAAACCGCCTTCCTAAACACTGCGGGTGTTATTTACTTCTAGTGTGGTTGTTTCTATTGTATCCGATGCTTGCCTTGGTGAGCAACACCTCCACCTATCAACCTTAAAACGATGCTGTCGTCTACAACCGTCAGTGGCTCGCTTCCTCCGGCCCTCAACTTTAACGAAACGGTTGTCTTCGATTGCCTCTGTCAAGGTCAAAGCAAGGAGCACGTGTAAGGTTGTATCTATTATAGCAAACAACATCGTAGATTTATGACTACGGCTTATGACTTTTAGGCTGTTCGTAAGAGAGTACGAAGTAATAGAAACTCACATGCGATTTTGGTCTATATAAACAAAATCATTACAGTATGTATTACAATCAACTTATAGTCTCTGTTTTAAATAGATACTCCGTTTAAAAATTAGTTACTGTAAAAACCAAAAGGCAGCTTTTAAAAGCTGAAAAGAAGAGCCCTCTAGTTCACTCCCATCGATCATGGATTGATTAGGTTATTTATGTAGATTTTTCACTTTAACTAGCACGATTGCTTGTACGCTTGCACGGGCAAAGTCGATAACTTTGATTACTCGGACATGTATGGTAACCCTTGTTTTTGCTTGATGTATTATCTCGAGGAAAAATAATACTTCCTCCGTTATAAAATTACATATGTTTCACGACGTCCTTTGTATTGGAAGCGTTGTTTCACAACATTTACATCGAAAAAAAAATTAAGAGTGTAGTTATTGCAACATTTTTAGTCACTACCCATACTTTGATATAGTAAAGAAGTTAAATAATTGTAGTATATTATTTAATAGGGTTTCATGTTCATCCTAATTACTATTTCTTAGATTTAGTGCTTACTTGGTCTATAAGCATGCTGGGTTTGAGCAAACAATGTGAAGTAGTATACAAATAGCACTTTACCTAATACCAACCCAAAGGCATCATCTCCTAAACTACTCCTATTAACGTTACTCATCTCCTCCGGTTTACTATCTCCTAGTTCATGCTTGTGATAATAGTGAAGGGTAGTTTGGTCACATTTTAACCAAAAGTTGTGTTTTAAAAGAATGTGCAAGACTTTATTTCCTTTGTATGTGTGATTTAGTCAATAATATATGCTAAGTATTTAAGAAATGAGGGAGTGTGTTATTATGCCTTGTTTAGATTGAATATACACAATCACGGAAAAGATTGGAAGCTCAAAACATAGGTATGCAACACACACAAAAATAGCATCAAGAAGTGTATTCTAGATATCTATATATCTACAAACAACTAGTGATATTAAAGATATCTCATTTGCTTTAATGGTCTAGAAAATCTCACAAGAATCACTCATTCAGAAAAAAAAAACAAAATTTCTAAAATTTTTCTCATTAATCAAGAGAAAAAGAGAAGATTTATGGTACTTATTATTTCGATAGGATTAAATTATAATGGTGCAGATTAGTTATACATAGATATTATAAATATTTTAATTTTATTACAAATACAATATGCTTTAATATTTAGCCAAATAATTATGTGGATAATTTCGCTAGTTCCATAAATGATAAGTTAGAACACACATTTTGTAAATTCAGAAAAGAAAATTGGCTTAATTTTAGTATTTTAATGTTCTGGCCTAACAGAAATGATATGTTTGGAATCCATCCAACTCTCCTCCTATCCTAACAGAAAGTTCTCTACTCCTATGAAACTTTTATCATCTCTCTCTTCATCAATACAGTGCCATGTCAGTGTATTTAATGTCCATAAAACTCCATAAAATCCCCACTAAGACTGGCCTAAGCGCGCGTTCTTGAAGGCCTACGAAGAAAAATACGCGGATGCCAAGTGTTGGATCCGTCGTACTCATCGAGATAAGCATGAAGCGACTATTTATTTTGGTTCATACATAAATCTAACATGTCCGATTTAGGCTGATCTATACATGTATATGCACCATCACAAAAATATCACCGGAATTGAAGGATGGGCTAGTGGCCTGGTAATAGAAGTGAGGGCGTTCATTTCTACCAGTCGGGTTTGTTTCTTAGCATCGTCACGGTATGACTTATTTAATCAGGATACATACTATGTATTTATGCTCCATGAATTCTTAAAGCCTCTGCAAAATTTCCTATTATATGTAGCGGATACGCACACGTAGTTAACATGAATAAGATGTATGTAGTATGTCCTTTTGTACCCTCTTATCACCTGAGTTCGATTTATTTTTAAGTTTCTTTATCGCACCCAGGTGTTAGTGAATAGATTTATCTGAGTTTGTTACTGTAAGAGAGAGAATCGACATGTATAAAGAGAAGGGACATGAAGGTGGCATATATTCTGTTTCCAAGATTTAAGGGGGAGAGAGGAAGTCAGAAGATCCGTTTCAGCTTGTCCCTTGATGCGCACATAAAAAATTTAGGAAGATCTTATTGGTTTTATCTCAATTTAGTGTCCACACGTCATGGAGAGCAGGTTTGATACCCATGTTATGTAACACCTCAATTTAATAAAAACCTAAAATATCATCTACAACTATAAATACTATCACTTTAAATCATCAATTACATACCAACACATACACTACAAGTAACTTCTCAATATAACCATGAACACATAAATTTCAGCAATATAAAAATCATTGATTGACACTAAAATAAACCAACTAATAATAATATGAATCAACAAGTAATTTAACTAAAGGAAATTAACAAGTAGCAATAATATAAAATTATTAAGTGCTAAAAGGAATTATTATTCATTTAAGTGCTGCCTGCTGTTACTTTTAAGGTTACAGATGGGTCAAAATTAAAATTCATACGAAAAAATTGCTATAACGCCATGTACACAAAGGATTCTCACTTAGGGGGTTCTTTGGTGGTGCTCCAACTAGCTTCTAGATATTGGTTTCTAGCTTAAAACACAATATAGCAGCTATTAGCAAGAAAGTAAGAAAAAAAATAAAAAACACCGTTATATATTTATGAACAATGCAAATGAATAAAGAAAACAAAAAAGCTAAAAAGCCAAAAAAATTAAGAAACCGACACATTCCGAAAGCCAAAAGTCAGAAGCAGAAGCCGTTTGGAGTAAGACTACATCTCTATAAGCAACCATGCTGAGCAAGAACGGGGCGATGTCGAATGCGAACGCGATGCACATGCGAATGGAGTGGGATGTAGTGTTCCACTTTCACTAGTGTTCAATTCCGTTTGGCGCATATGATAAGGCTCCTGTTCCGAAGCTTCTGTCTTTTGGTTTTTAAAAGTCAGTTTTGAATAAAGTGATTTCTTAAAATAATTTCTACAAATTATTTATATAAGTCACTGTAAAAACTATTTTAAACAAAATAAAATTTTAATATGAGTATCATTTACTCTCACAATCTCCTCGCTGTCAACTAGAAGTCAATAACACAACACTTTAAACAAATTCTTGTTTTGACGACTTGTCTAGTTGCCACGGCATCCAATGATGCGATATACGACAGGCAGGTAGTGTTCTTCGAGCAGTCACTGTCCATCACTCCATCTAGTACTACATTACCAGCTCATTACCAGCTCCGTCCCATGACTTATTGTATGTTGTACTGTTATCTAGTCCGCAGCTAACATGTCTGTCTGATCCGGAGGCCTTCACTGCCAGATTTTTTACATATGCTTCTCATTTGTAAGGCTTGACCGCTAAATATCAGGATTCACTTAACACAAAAACCTCGATATGCATAATAACCACACGTTCACGGCAGTCCAATATTCCAACGTCATCTATGGGTCCACCACTAATATCATGATTCACTGAACCCTAAAACCTCGGTACGCATAACCACACGCTCACTGCAGTCCAATATTCCAACGTTATCAAAGGGTCCACCACTAAAAATCATGATTCACTGAACCCTAAAGCCTTGGTATGCATGACCACACGCTCACTGCAGTCCAATATTCCAACTTTATCCGAGGGTCCACCACTACTAAATATCATGATTCATTGAATCATAAAAGCTTGGTATGCATGACCACACGCTCACTGCAGTCCAATATTCCAACGTAATATACTGAACCCTTAACCACACGTTTCCTGAGTGTCAAAAAGAATAAATAACTGCTGCCTATAATATTACCATATCATTTATAAACAATATAAAAGATAGTTCTTATAATAAATTGTCTTTTTTATATCTCTATAGTAACTCCTTCATAATACAATATGTCATATTTCTCATATTACAGTCGACTGTTACATACAGATAACCTAATTCTTTATATTTCGTTTCTCTACCATATCATATCGTGTCTTAGTGACAAGATATACAAACAGCTAACGTCACATTATTATACATGCTCTAATATTCCAACATTATCTAAGTGTCCTCCATTAAATAACACTGCTACAGACAGCCCTATCACAGACGGTTGGGAATCGTCATCACGCATTTCTGAACCGTCGGTGTTTATGTGTCGATGATAGTTGGTGGTTATCACGAGACGGTTCCCGAGCCGTGCGTGATAAAACATTACTGAGCGGTCTTGATTACTAACCGTCAGCGTGATAGCGCAGTATCACGCGACGGTTTTATAAGCAAATCGTCGGTGATACTCATCTATCATGAGCGGTTAGTAATAAAGACCGTCGTGATATCCACAATATCACGACGGTTTGTAAGACAACCCGTTTGTGATATTGTGGATATCACGACGGTCTTTATTACTAACCGCTCGTGATAGATGAGTATCACCGACGATTGCTTATAAAAACCGTCAGGATACTCGACTATCACGAGCGAGTATTACTAACCGCTCGTGATATTGTGTATATCACGGCATCGCCGCAGTAAAGCCGCTCGTGATAGCGGTCACACCACACATACGGCACTCTTTGAAACTGTCGTGATATGGTATCACGACGGTTTTAACAATGAACCGTCTGTGATACCAAGTGCATCATCCGCTTTATATCTTTGTTTCTTGGCTAGCCTCAGGATATGCTAGCCATGCCCTCTGAAAGCAAGCAGATTACAGATAAATGACAAAATTCGATACACAGATGAATGTAACAATATCACATATATAGAATGAAAATTTTTACACAAAATCTGACAAATGTATTCAATTGAAGGAATTGTTTGATTTGTACAGTTGAATCCAATGTTTCAACATCTAATTATCATCATCGCCGCGTGGAACTCTCCTCTTATTTATGACCTCTGCTAGCAAGAATTGGGAGATGATTGCACGAATATCGATGAGATTGTCAAGATCATATGCACTTCCGTCGAAGTTCACTCACGTCGCTAGGAGCAATGTTAAGTCATTAATTAGCATGTGTGTGTAATATAATCAGAAAATAATAATTATTGGAAGGACTCGACAAACCTCGGATCATTGATCTTAGTACCCATGATTTCCATCATATGGCGGCAAACGTAGAATCCACATACGTTGCCTCAGAGCTGCTGGTGCACTGCAAAAATAGAATTACATACATCGGTATTGTCAATTCTAGAGGCATTATTAATTACAAAGTATGATATAGGATTATTGTGTTGTAGCGGTACCGAAATCGCGTGTTGTGTCGTAGCGTGTCACCGGATTTGTCGTGTGTTCCTCCTTGGGCAACATATTCGCAAACGCCCTCACGTGATTCAAAAACTTAGCCTCTACCGTGGCAAACAAAAGAAATATTACAATAGAGTTATGTATGGAGGAAATGAGTTTACCTGTTAAGTACTTTCTTGCACACGCATCAAGTCGTGGTTGCTCTAAGGAGGGAATCAAGGTATATTACCTTGCTCCACTTTGGTACAATCACAATCAAAATCCGTGATTCCTAGTCATATGTGTCGCCATAGTGATTAATCCTAAGTTCATGCTGCATGTAAAGTACAAATGAAACATATGTGTGGCAACTAGTGAAGCACTTACCCTTGGTTGAAGGGTACCATGACGTACTCCTTGTTGGTGTGAGCAATCAATCCCTCGTTATGTAACCTTCCACGAAGGATGCATCTGCGTTGATACATTGCTCGGAGACCAAGTGAGGTCGAGGAAACCCACCGTCGTCGCAATTTCCGGCTTGTTGGATCATGTATCTATACATAAAGAAAGGGTAATGACATTTATCTATATAACGTGAATATAGAACTTCATTGTACAAATACACTTACGATGTCCAAGATCGTAGAAGTGAGGCGTCGAGTTCGTCGAGATTGAATAGTAAGAATAAATCTTCGAATGTCACGACGATGTAGCCCAAGTCATGGAGGAAATCGTCTCTTTATATTTCATGTTGAATGCACTCTGCGGTTTGGCTTCATGTTGGACTTCTCCATGTACCGGGCATGCAATGTATTGCAAATCATACCAAGTCAGCGTAATTGTGAATCGCACCAACGACACTCCTAGAATAAACTTCCATGGCACGGGACCGGCTTAATTTTCTTCGATGAGCCTTGGAGGCCTTGGAGCCTCGCTATGATATGTTGTCGGTGGCATCTCGGCGGGAGCCGATGCAAAGACTTTCATCGATTTGGAGGTGGAGGTGGAGCCACCGAGCCGATGTGCCAGTCCAGGCGACGCCCTCTTGGGCCACTGGATGTGAAGATTGTGGCACGACATGTCGAGGACGATGTCCTCTTGGGCCACCAATGAATGTGTGGGCGGATCCCCGTATGTCTTAATCTCTTCGTTTGGGGCTTCTCAAGAGGGACGGGCTTAAAATATCATTAATCATGTCCACTGGACCTTCATGAAACCGGTGTCTACTTGTACACCGTGCACGAGCGTCCCGGCAGCAATGGATACACCATGCCGCGCCCAAAGATCAACGGGAATAGAGCCAACAAGCGACTTTGAGGCTGCAAGGCATGGGCTCCTACATAACGATACAAGATGAGTTAAGGCGCCCACCGGAGAGATCTATGTTCCATTCTAAAGAGGTACATTACCGAATGTCATCAATACGTAAGTGGTCGTCGCTATGTTCAGAAATTGGTGTGGGCGCGCAGCTCTCGCGACGTTGAGGGGGACCGGGTACCGCAGAAGCTAGGAGTGGGTTACGATTGGTTGCGGACTTGTCTCGCTTCTTCCGCAACGAATCTATCTCTCCTCGAAGTGAGGCATCCGCTCTTGAAGTGAGGCGATAGTTGTTCCTCAAGTTGAGCACGAAGCTCTGTTTTATTTGTTCGCCGCGACGCCTTGGATCTCTTCCTACTCCTATATGTCTCGGAGTAACTGGAAATCCGTGCCTCCAAGGTACATAAACCCCATGCCTCGTGTGCGACCTGGTGCTCCTTGTTTCCCAAGGCCCGTGATAGTAAATCTATCTCCTATCTTCTTCAAAGGAGCCACGAGAAGATTCGGTAGTCAATGATTGCTGCAAGAGGCAATTAATCATGTTATTTTTGAACCCATGAAGTTCAAAGGTGTTAACAACTATGTTGTTTAACATATTTTACCATGCGTTAGGACACTTCCTCATCTGCGGGTTTTGAAAGAGACACCAAGATGTGGTTGATGACCTCGCTCTTAACGATTCGGCGGCGCGCGTTTGCGATCCGCAAATGGCGAGAGGCCTCCGATCGGATTGCAACCTCATCCTGCATCCTCCATTGCGGATTTTACCCGCGTGCCAGCAATGCAGGCGAGTCCGTGAGGGTGCGTGTTTTGTGATCGAGATCCTTGTGCGCCGCACTTTGTTGTACAAATTGGCGCCGTCTTCATCTGCACAAAGGCCTCCCATGTTTCCGCGACACGAAAGGATACTTCGTGAAGGGCGTGACATCCTCGCCACGCATTGCCGTCACAAGAGTGCTCTTAAAATTCTTCCATGCTTTTCCCATCGCGAGGAGCGCTTGCCGTTGCACGAGTCCTCGTGCCTTCGCTGGGAACTCGAACGAATTTGTAAGTTCCTCCCATAGCTGATTTTGTGATCCTTTGTCAAATCTTTCCAGCTTGCTATGGTGATGGGGACCCGTTCCTTCCAATTATCCCGCAGTAGTCCGAAATGATGACGCTGCTTTCGACGGTTCCAGAGGACCCCATCCGAGAGACCACCGTGATGGTCCTTCGCCCCCTCGCCTTTCGATACTCCTCGCCACGTTTAGATTTCGCAGCCTTGGGAGCGTGAGACCGGATGACGCACGACGAAGACCGTGGACGCCATCTCTCTTCTAAGAAAAACTAATCAAGTGAGCACCGGAGTGTGTCACTTGCTTTATGCCCTTTGACAAAGTTCTAACGATTAGCTAATTGCAGTGAGCTATGGGCCTTCCAAATAGACCTTATGGCATATAACATGTGAAGCATATATATACATGTGAAGCATATACATGTGAAGCATATATATATCATGTGAAGCATATATATACATGTGAAGCATATATATATCATGTGAAGCATATACATGTGAAGCATATATATATCATGTGAAGCATATATATATCATGTGAAGCATATACATGTGAAGCATATATATATATGATCATGTGAAGCATATACATGTGAAGCATATATATATCATGTGAAGCATATACCGGTTCGGGGCGGGACCGCCGGCACGGAGGGCGGCGTCGGGAGGAGCGCGGCGTCGGGAGGGAGGGACCGGCGTCGGGGACCGCCGGCCGGGAGGAGCGGCGTAGGGAGGAGCGGCGGCGTCGGGAGGAGGGACCGGCGTCGGGGACCGCCGGCCGGAGGAGGCGTCGTCGGGAGGGACCGGCGGCCGGAGGACCGGCGTCGGGGACCGCCGGCCGGGAGGAGCGGCGTCGGGAGGGACCGGCGGCGTCGGGAGGGAGCGGCGGTGGGAGAGACCAAAACCTAGCTAGCAGGGGCGCTGCAGAGTGGAGACAAGAGACTGCAGCAGAGCGGACTCCGCAGACCTAGCGCGGGTATTTAAAGATGATCTATCACAGACGGTTCTATAAATATAACCGTTTGTGATATGCATTATCACAGACGGTTCTATCTATAGAACCGTCTGTGATAAATTATCACAGACGGTTCTATCTATCGAACCGTTTGTGATGTACAGACGGTTTCTTTTGATAAACCGCCTGTGATAGTTCACTATAAATACCCGCAGCTAGCTAGGTTCCTATGTCATTTATGAAAAACGCAAGCATAACCATAAATATAACTATTTCTTAGTTCCTTAGTCATTTTACAATTACAATGCATGGGTTCCTTAGTCATTTTACAATTACAATGGAACATACATACATTTATGAAAAACACAAGCATAACCTATATCATTTATTACACTTTGGCTATATCATTTTAAATAAAGCCCTTCACGATGATCGATACGCATATAGCTTGCTTCATCGCCTTGTTCTTCATCGAGCCTGATGCCGTCTCCGAATGGAGGCAAATCATCAAATTGATTGTACTCTTCCTCATCCACAACATTCTCAACCCGACAATCCTTCTTTTCCTGAAGAACTACATGGCGCTTCTTATTTGCCGGTCGGTTACATAAAATACTTGAATAACTTGCCTCGCGAGTACAGAATGGTTCGCCTTTGTATCCTACACATTCGAGGTCCACGGTAGTGACGCCGCACTTGTCAACCTTTACACCCGTGGAGTTGGACCCAACGGCACCGAAATAGAGGAATTTTGAAAATTACGTAGTCAAGCTCCCAAATCTCCTCTACAAGCCCGTAGTACGAGCTTGGGCCAGCGGTTCTGCCGTGCGAATCATAGGCATCTATGCGGACACCGAGTTACGCATCGTGCTCTTTCTATCTTGATCTTGTATAAAATGTGTAGCCATTAATGTCGTATCCTTGCCATGTCACAATTGTAAATTTTGGCCCTTTGCCAACCATTGTAGTGTGTCATTTGACGACCTCCTAGTCGATTGCGCCTTCAACCATTCGTTGAACCGACGGTTGTGTTGTCTCGTGATCCAAACTTCGACCGGCTGCATTCTCCCGACGTAGCATGTCCTTGTGCTCTTCAATATATGGGGTCACTTCAGTCATGTGTTGTAAAACCATGAAATGGGCTTGAGCATACGTATTTTGATCCGGGTTATTGCTTTCCTCCCGATAGTCCCTATACCCTCTAACCTCCTCGTGACGAGATAGAGGTACACCTATCGGCTCTACTCGAGCCATGTAGCCGATGCAGAATTCAATGACCTCTTCGTTGTATAACCTTCGATGATGCTACCCTCCTGTCGAGATCGATTGCGTACATAGGACTTCAGAATTCCCATGTACCTCTCGAAAGGGTACATATGACGAGAAATACGGGCCACATATTTTTATCTCTTTCACAAGGTGGATAATGAGATGGACCATGATATCAAAAATGATGGAGGAAATACATCTCTAGATGACATAGAGTTGTCACCACCTCGGTTTGCAAAGCATCTAGTCCATCCGGATCAATGACCTTCCGAGCAATTGCGTTGAAGAAATAACATAGCCTTATGATTGTCACTCGAACCTTGTTCGCAAAATACTTCTAATTGCAACAGTAGCATTTGAGTCATTAGCACATGACACCGTGAGACTTCATGCCAATTAATTTCAAATGTTCCATGGAAACAAGTTTCTTCATGCTTGTCGAGTGACCGGATGGAACTTTCACACCATTTAAGGATCGCACAATTCAGTTCTCTCGGACTTAGACAGAGTGTAACATCTTTGGGAAGGTACGTCCGCCTTTATCGGTCTCTATCGGTGCTAACTCGGTCCCGATGTTCATAGCGACCAAGTCACGCCTTGCGTTAACACCATCCTTTGTTTTGTCAGAATGTTCAGAAGAGACCAATCAAATCACACATACATTCTTCTCTACGTGCATGACATCGATGCAATTGCGAACTTCTAAGTGCTCCCAATAAGGCAAGTCCCAAAATATTGACCTCTTTTTCCACATGTTCTTCCTCAATTTACGTCCCTTTCCAAACACAACATTTATATCCTTAACCATATCATACACCTCTTTCCCGCTAAAAGGTCTTGGTACCGAGTCATCCTCTTTTTTCCGTCAAATTGTTTCTTCATCTTGCGGTATGGGTGATACTTTGGAAGGAACCTACGGTGACGCATGTACACGCTTTTCGGGAGTTGTTCAACCACACACTCTCCGTATAATCTAAGCAAGGCGACACGCTTTGGCTCCTTTTATACTAAACCCCGACAGTTACCAAGGGCAGGAAAATCATTAATGGTGCGAACAACATGGCCCGAGAGTGAAGTTCTCTCGTTTGTCCGCATCCCATACATGTACCCCTTCATTCCACGGTGTTGCAAGATCTTCCACCAATGGGGCTAGGAACACATCAATATCGCTGCTGTTTGCTTGGCCCTTGGATAAGTAGTGACATCAAAATATATTTCCGCTTCATACACGCCAAGGAGGAAGGTTGTACATGCACGAGTCACGGGCCAGTGCTATGTCGATCGCTCATGTTACCAAAAGGATTCATTCCATCTGTACTCAACCCAACCTTATATTTCTCGGTTCCACACCGAAATCTACAAACATCCTATCGATGTTCCTCCACCGCGAATCAGCAACATGTCTTATCATTCCGTCTTTCTTACGCCGCTCGCAGTGCTAACGCATCAATCTTGCATCCTTGCGGTTTGCAAATAAACGCTTCAAACGGGGATTACAGGAAGATACCATATCACCTTAGCAGAGGTCCTTGCTTCACCTCGATGCCCTTCCCATCATCGAGTCATTTTTACGTTTGTATCGGGATGCTTTGCACACCGGACAAACATGTAAGCTAGCATACTCTTTACTGATACAGGATACAATCATTCCGACATGCATGTATTCTTTCTACTTCCATTCCTAATGGACAAAGAATCTTCTTGGCTTGGTAGGTGGTTCTCGCAACACATTTCCCGTTGGAAGCATGTCCACTAGGAGACCTAATAATGCCGTGAAACTCTTGTCGGACCAACCATTGCTTGCCTTCAATTTTAATAGTTCTAGAACCGATGACAACCTCGTGTATTGCGGCTTGCAGCCCGGAACAAAGGTTTCTCCGAGTCCTCCATCAAGCCCTCGAATTTACCAAACTCTCTCACTATAGTTCCCTTCTCGCATCACGTAACATCCGATCCAGATTGTCATCCTGCGACCTATCCTCATGATCGAAAGAACACCCACATCCGGTATATCGTTGCCTCCCTCGACTATGTCATAACTACCTTCTTGTGTACTTTTTCTTCACCGTGACAGTCCAACATTTGTACCCTTTTCAAAACCCTTCAATCAAGTGAGCTTCAATCTGCTACCGAGTTGCTAAACATCTTGAGATTATCACAATCAATACATGGGCAATACATATATTTCATCCCCTTCTTCAACATATCCACTCGCGCCCTTCTAAAAGCGCACACGCCGATAATGTACTCTTCACACACGGTTCTCAATATACATCCACTTCGGTCCATCTACGCTACACAAGTGACAAATGGGTGTCAAAATGATTATTACCCTACTACTAACCTCTGATCAGATCACTAAGAATGTTATGTAATTGAGTACTAATATCTGATCAGATCACTAAGAATGTTAAGTATACTAACCTCTAATCAGATCACTAAGAAGACGGTGATATTTTTTCGCCTCAACTCCCTAAAGCGCCGCCTTGCTCCACCGATGAAGCGCAATGAAGACAGATCGGTGTCGACATCCTTCAAGCAAGTACGCCAAGCAATTAATACTATGCGAATATCACGACGGTTCCAACCACAAACGGTGCAGTGAAAATGATATATCACGATTATGTTCGTATTAATAACCGTCGTGAATTATCACCGACGGTTACTAATATGAACCGCTTGTGATACAAGCAATATCACGATTTGTTCAACTTAATAACCGCTCGGTGATTGTTACCTATCATAGACGGTTCACATAAATAACCGTCGCGATAGTCTACATTATCACGCAGCGGTTCTTAACACGAACCGCCTGCGGATGCATACTATCACAAACGGTTCGTGTTAATAACCGTCAGGATTGTTTATCGCGCACGGTTCGTTAATAGAACCGCTCGTGATACTTAAATGCGTGAGCAACTATCCATCTGCTTCTTCCACTTCTTTTCTTCATCAGGTTCTGCTGCATGTCTTGAGGAATGCCACATCCAAGACCCGTTCTTGACCAGCTCTTGGGTCTTGGATGTGGCATTCCTCAAGGCACACCGCAGGCCTCGGATGAAGAAAAGAAGGGAAAGCAGATGGATAGTCGCCAGAGAAGAAGTCAACAACGTCATTTCTTTGAAAAATCTGAAATGTCTTTTTTGAACTTTTGTAATAAAATTGTCTTGAATTTTGCAGGAAAAAGAAGGATTGTCGGAGTGGACATCACATCTCGACAATAGTCGGCATCGTCGAGGAACATGCAAATACAGAGGCAAGCACAAAAACTCAACAACACATTCAGATCGATCTATTACAGGATAACAAGCTAACAAACCCTTCGCGGCATGACGGTCCACACTAAACAAGACACACTTACGACACTTACGGCAAGAGTGTGTTGTTTAGTATGAACCGAACGTGCCGCGATATGGAGGTGCTAGCTCACAATGCGGAGGAGATGCATGCAGGAAGCTAGCTAGTGGATGAACTCACGCGTGACTAGTACCGGTGGAAAGGTTGATGGGGAGTTATTAATAAGGGCCTGGCCGTGGGAGGAACTAGTGCCAGCCATTCGATGTGGAGAGAATGGACGGGTGAGATCTTAATCCTGGGTATACGCCAATTATTGGTGACACATGATATCACACGCCAATTATTGGTGGTATGTAATTATCACAGACGGTTATTAACGCGAACCGTGTGTGATAATAAATATCACAGACGGTTCTTAATACGAGCCGTCTGTGATGTTTAGTTATCACAGACGGTTCTTAATACGAGCCGTCTGTGATGTTTGGTTATCACAGATGGTTTGAAATACGAAGCGTCTGCGTTAATGCTTAAATATGCGTGCCCTAATCCTGCTCTTCTACACGTATGCTCTCCCGATCATAATAGCGAGATGGTTTGAAATACGGCGCGTCGCATGCGTTAATGCTTATATATATGCGCGCCTAATCCTCGCTCTTCTACACACTATGCTCTCCCGATCATAATAGCGAGATGGTTTGAAATACTGGCGTGCATGCGTTAATGCTTATATATATGCGCGCCCTAATCCTTCTACAAACTATGCTCTCCCTGATCATCTTCTTCATCACCAGATCACCAGATTTCTCAATAATGACATCTAAAATTCTTTTGATCTCCTTCCTTTCATCTATCCATCATGAGTTGTTCGGACGCAACCTTACTCAGCGCCAAAATTTACGTCTGGAGCGCTCCTTTGCTCACGCCGCTCTCCTTCCTCCACTCGCTTCCATCCGTCACCGGACCTCATCATCCGCCGTCGACGGAGGTGTCTCATTGCCACCGAGGATAGAAACCGCCCTCGGCCTCGTTCTTCTCAGCAGCGCAAAGCGGAGGAAGATCTTGCGACCTGCAGACACACTTGGATAAACTTGCCGATCAAGCGATTTGGCCGATAATGCGAAGCGCATCTTGACATCCTGTTTCAGATTATGGAACATGCTAATGATCATTTGCCCATGCTTGAGGAGGAGGTCGAGAAGGCAAGGGCAATCTTGACGGCATTCGAGAACACAATGGCGATCCTCCAACTCCGTAAGTCGACGAAGAAGCATATGAAGCCCGTAAGATTCAAATCGGGAATGTCTTTTAGTGCACTTTTGTAATAAAATTACCTTGAATTTGACTCGTCTCTATAGATTCTCGTAGTTTAAACGATACCACCGACGGTTCGTATTACTAACCGCTGCGTGAAATTTCAAATTTCACGCACGGTTAGTAATATGAACCGCCCTGTGATCTCAATTATCACAAACGGTTCGTGTTAATAACCGCTCAGGATTGTTTATCCTGCACGGTTCGTTAATAGAACCGTCTGTGATACTTTAATGCGTGAGCAACTATCCATTCGCTTCTTCCACTTCTTTTCTTCATTCAGAAGCTGCTGCTGTGTCTTGAGGAATGCCACATCGAAGACCGCTTCTTGACCAGCTCTTGGGTCTTGGATGTGGCATTCCTCAAGGCACACCGCAGCCCTCGGATGAAGAAAAGAAGTGGGAAAAGCGATGGATAGTCGCCGAGAAAGAAGTCGACAACGCTTTGCTGAAAAATCTGGAAATGTCTTTTTTGAACTTTTGTAATAAAATTGTCTTGAATTTTGCAGAAAAAGAAGGATTGTCGGAGTGGACATCACATCTCGACAATAGTCGGCATCGTCGAGGAACATGCAAATACAGAGGCAAGCACAAAACTCAACAACACATTCAGATCGATCTATTACAGGATAACAAGCTAACAAACCCTTCGCGGCATGACGGTCCACACTAAACAAGACACACTTACGACACTTACGGCAAGAGTGTGTTGTTTAGTATGAACCGAACGTGCCGCGATATGGAGGTGCTAGCTCACAGCGGAGGGGAGATGCATGCAGGAAGCTAGCTAGTGGATGAACTCACGCGTGACTAGTACCGGTGGAAAGGTTGATGGGGAGTTATTAATAAGGGCCTGGCCGTGGGAGGAACTGGTGCCAGCCATTCGATGTGGAGAGAATGGACGGGTGAGATCTTAATCCTGGGTATACGCCAATTATTGGTGACACATGATATCACACGCCAATTATTGGTGGTATGTAATTATCACGAGCGGTTATTAACGCGAACCGTGTGTGATAATAAATATCACAGACGGTTCTTAATACGAGCCGTCTGTGATGTTTAGTTATCACAGACGGTTCTTAATACGAGCCGTCTGTGATGTTTGGTTATCACAGATGGTTTGAAATACGAAGCGTCTGCGTTAATGCTTAAATATGCGTGCCCTAATCCTGCTCTTCTACACAGTATGCTCTCCCTGATCATAATAGCAGAGATGGTTTGAAATACGAAGCGTCTGCATGCGTTAATGCTTATATATATGCGCGCCCTAATCCTGCTCTTCTACACACTATGCTCTCCCTGATCATAATAGCAGAGATGGTTTGAAATACGAAGCGTCTGCATGCGTTAATGCTTATATATATGCGCGCCCTAATCCTTCTACAAACTATGCTCTCCCTGATCATCTTCTTCATCACCAGATCACCAGATTTCTCAATAATGACATCTAAAATTCTTTTGATCTCCTTCCTTTCATCTATCCATCATGAGTTGTTCGGACGCAACCTTACTCAGGCGGCCAAAAATTTACGTCTGGAGCAGCTCCTTTGCTCACGCCCTGCTCTCCTTCCTCCACTCGCTTCCATCCGTCAGCTGGACCTCATCATCCGCCGTCGACGGAGGTGTCTCATTGCCACTGAGGATAGGGAAACCGCCCTCAGCCTCGTTCTTCTCTACAGTGTGCGCAAAGCGGAGGAAGATCTTGCGGCACTGCAGACACACTTGGATAAACTTGCCGATCAAGCAGATTTGGCCGATAATGCGGAAGCGCATCTTGACATCCTGTTTCAGATTATGGAACATGCTAATGATCATTTGCCCATGCTTGAGGAGGAGGTCGAGAAGGCAAGGGCAATCTTGACGGCATTCGAGAACACAGCGGCTGATCCTCCAACTCCAGAAGTCGACGAAGAAGCATATGAAGCCCAGAAGATTCAAATCTGGGAATGTCTTTTTAGTGCACTTTTGTAATAAAATTACCTTGAATTTGACTCTCGTCTCTATAGATTCTGTAGTTTAAACGATACCACCGACGGTTCGTATTACTAACCGTCTGTGAAATTTCAAATTTCACAGACGGTTAGTAATACGAACCGTCTGTGATGTCTCAATTATCACTGCATCGTTCGTGATAATAACCGCTCAGGAAAATATCACCGACGGTTGCCGCTTTAAACCGTCAGTGATAAGTTTAATCACGCAGCGGTTCCCCGTATGAACCGCTCGTGATGTAGCCGCTCGATATATTATCACGCACGGTTGTTTATGAAAACCGTCATCATAAGCTTCATACGAATCGCCGCGCGTGTTTCGATGCCGAACGCCGTGTTTCGATCGTCTAATTAACGCCTCTCGATCGTTATACGGCGTCTATATCATTAATGTTTGGGTATACGAACCGTTTGTGCTAAAGGTTAAATATGCGCTCCTAATCTGTGTCTTCTACGCACGCACAATACAATATACAATACAACATGGCTTCTACTACTGTTCTTGTGATCATCTCATTCCTCTCATCTGCTCATCACGAATTGTTCGGCGGAACCTTACAAAGCGCCAGCAATTTGCATCCGGCAGCTTCTCCGCACCCGCCTCGCTCTCCTTCCCGACTTTCTTGCATCCGTCGGCTTGACTGATCCTCCGCCGCCGACGGAGGCGTCTCGCCGCCGCCAAGAAAGGGAAACACTCACCCGGTTCTTCTCCACAATGCGCAATGCGGAAGAAGCTCTACTCGCATTGCACAGATCGATGGATAGCCTTGCCGCTCATGCGAAACAGCAGATTGTGAGGAATGTTTTAATGCTATCATGTACGACATGATGGATGCTGATCATTTGCCCAGTCGCACGAGGAAGTGCAGAGGACAAGGGCAATCTTAACAATGTTCGAGAATTCAGCGGTGATCCTCCAAGTCCCAAAGTCAAGAAGAAGCGTCACGGCCAAAAGATTACAACTGGGAAACTCTTTACAATGCGACTTATGTAATGAATTTCCTCTAATTGAAATTAATAAATTTGCCTTTAATTTGTGACCTCTTGTCTCGTGAGTTCGTAGAGTTAAGTTATTAGAAGCAATGTGTACTTATATATATATTAACCTCGATCTAGAATATGACAGACAAAGGGACATCACAAATGGTTCTTGTAAAACCGTCAGTGAACATTCCTAGACGGTTCTTAACAACAACCGGTGTGATAGTTCTACACAACACAAGCGCTTTTAATAAAAACCGTCAGTGATAATTTCAGATTATCACGCACGCGTTTTTATATTAAACCGCTTTGTGATATTTAAAGTATCACGCACGGTTCATTGGTAAGGACCGTCAGGATACTCCGACCACTAACACGCATTTGGTGTCCAAATTAAAACCGTTTGTGTTAGTAATCAATCACGACGGTTTTGTCAAACCGCTCGTGATGTAGCCGTCTAGTATAGCCTCTTTTGTAGTAGTGTAAAGAACCCCATTATAGCAGTGGATGCCCTGCGCTCGCTGCCACGCCCTCGCTCGCGCTCCGGCCGCGTGGCGGGGATTTCGTGACGGCCGGGAGAGGAGTTTCTCGTATTTTCCGGAAATTACGTGCGTCCATTTTCCTCGCAAAGAGGTCCTTTTCCTCACAAGAGGTCCTCGGCGGAGTTTTTACGGTGGATTTTCCCAAAACCCCTCCGCTTTGCGTGGATGGCGCCCCGTGGTTTCCTAAATTGCGTACGGATCCTCATTTCATTACATACGGGTCCTCAATTTTTACGAAAAAACCCTTTACCTTTTTCGAAAATACGCATGTGCCCTCAATTTTTTTAAAAAACTCCTCACAAATTATCGCCTCTTTTACTTCGGTGCACACGATGGCTGACGCGGCGTGTCGCCGCGCCTATATTAACTAGTAGAAAGTAAAGCATAAGTCCACCTCAATTATTGTCTCCACTGACGTGACATGGCTCGCGGCCAAGTCATATTCTAGCACTATAAAATAATTCAAAGATAAAGTAAAATGCTAATCGATCCATCTATCATCAATTATTGTTTTCACCGGCTCCACATAGACCGTGACCCATGTTACGGTGTAGCACTATCAAAATAAAATAATTTATTTAGAAAGCAAAGGAAAACACTAGTCGATTCCATCTATCATAAACTATGACTATTTTCTTTCAACTGTAAAATAAACTTAGGCCTGATAGGCGCGGTGTCACGCCGCGCCAGCCACTGTGTGTATCGAAGTAAAAGAGGCGATAATTCGTGAGGAGTTTCATAAAAAAAAATCGAGGACATATGCGTAATTTCGGAAAAACCAAAGGTCTTTTCTGTAAAAAACCGAGGACATGTAAGGACTTGTACGTAAGTAAATAAGGACCTATATGTAATTGTGGAAACCCGTGGGGCGCTATCAAAAATTTTTTTTTTAAAAAGACTTGCAGGGACCTTTTCGCGAGGAAAAAGGACCTTTACGTAATTTTTGAAAAATACAAGGAATTTGCGCCAGAGGTCGCATCGAATCCCGCGCCACACGCCGGCGAGCGCGCGCGGTGACGTGGCGGCGGGGCTCGGAGAGTCCCCCGGCTTTAATAGGGGTAGGATACAAAAATAGAAGGCTTCACCTATCAATCTAATCCATCCAATTAAATAATCAGAGAGGTGTTTCCTCTATTTTTTTATTCATTTCCTCATCTGTTAAATCTTGTGAGAGCTCTTAACGCCAAATCAAAAGATTCTTGAATCTAAATTCATAGATGCTTGGATCTGAAATTACGAAATTGATGGATGGCTAGCTAGGGTTTCGAGTTCGTGTACATCTTATGGCTCCTTCCTCTCTCTTACAGTTCACTAGGTTGTTTAATCTTGTTCATTGTGATTTATTTGTCCATTGTCTCAAACTACAACAGTCTGAGCTTAATTGTACATGTGTGTATTTGTTCATGGATGGTTAATTTATTTTATTTTAGTTGTTTGATTTGTGAAATGGATGTTCTTGTTTCTGAAATGAATGTGAAATAGATGTTATGTTTCTGCTTGTTTTAGAGGGCACGATTAGCATTTCTTGAGGCTAGCCACCAGACAAAAATAGATTTAGGAAATAAAAGAATATCATACAGACAGTTTATAGTTGAAACCATATGTGATAAACCATATATCACAGATGGTTTCTATAATAGTGGGCATCATAGACGGTTCTAAAACCATCTGTGATGACCAACATTATTATTGACACCATAAACTCAGATGGCTGACGAAACCGTTTGTGATAACGTTATTAAACCGTTTGTGATGATCATTTTTGCAGTAGTACAGTAGTTTGGCGATCATGTCTATATGTAAAGCAGCCTACATTTTACAAATGGACAGAGTATCTAAAAGCACTCACTAGGATAGTGAAACAAGCTTTTTCAAAAATTAACTCAACTTATGATTCCATATGTCATATATATAGGCACACTCTTCACATATTACTTAGGGCTTTTTTTTTCTAAGTTGCCACTGGAGTTCGTCGGACGATGAGCCCAACAAATGGTGGTCAGGTTGACGTGGATAGGGTGGAGGGAGGAGGAATTTGGGATTTTTTTTTATGGTAGATCAAAGATTAGTATGTAGTGTGACTAGATCAATAGTTGTGATGATTTTGAGAGTGATTTGGTGGATTTTTCAGTAGCTAAATCTACACATATATGCATGTGGTTAGGAGGACTGGACTGCCAACGTGGCAAAATGGAATAATAGGGCAGCCACATGGCCAAAACCACTATATAAATCTACACACAATGAAGAGTACTTTGCAGTTTTGGTAGATTTCGGCACAGCACACAGTAGAGAGGAGTTTGGCAGCTCAAATCAATTGGGCAAAGCACACAGGCCCATTGCTTCCTGCACTTCAATGCAAAACAGAGAGTAGACAGCAGTTCAAAACAGAGGAATGCAATCAATAGAAATGTGTTCAGAACATAACGCACAGACCAAGTTCATACAATCCATACACTTTAATGTTTGCCATCGAAGGAACTACAACATTAAACTCAACGCATAACTAACGAAAACAACGACGTCAACAATCTGGGAACGAACGCACCCACTCAGCAAGTTCGTACTCTTCACAAGTTCCCGAGTCTCTCCCAAGTTCACCTGATCCAATTGAGTTGACCCTCATTCGTTTCTATTGATAAGAAGCTGTCGTGGCACTCCGACTGCATGTAAAGTTACGACGCATAGTAGTGCTCATTGTTTCCTTTGGGAGCACCCGCCTCTTTCAGCATCTTCATCAGCCGAAGCAAGTCTTTCTTTGTGTGTTGCTTCTCAAAGGATGTGACACTCGAGCCAGAGAGCCAGCTGCATGCTCCTCTCACAAAGGTCCACCATGCGCTTCATTTGAATATCACGTTCGGTGCGCTTACCTGGCCTCGGGTACAGCGGTGCAGGGTGTGGCCTCTTACTTCTGAAAGAACACGTCGATGCATCACTGCCAGGAGCCTGCATTGGGAAATGCATGGGGCTACCATCTCCTCCTGGGCTTTCCGCGAGGTCCTCAGTGTCCAGGTCGATGTCATCCACACCCGGGATGAATGTGCACTCGCTTGTGGTGGTGGTGTTGCCGAACACAACTTCCAATAGGTCCTCATCTCGAGCAACTACGGCCTTGAACTTTCGTATCTCGGACTTTCCTTGCAATGGACGATGTGACATGGGACCCTCAATGCGAGTTCGTGCCCGGCAGAAGTAATGCAACAAACCTTGCACTTCAAATTCCTAACTTACTCCACCGGCAACTGCCCACCAGTCATCGCTCACGTCGACGCAGCCTGTCGCAAGGTTCCCTTCTCTCTCTTACGATTCACTAGATTGTTTAATCTTGTTCACTGTGATTCATTTGTCCATTGTCTCCAACTACAATAGGCTGAGCTTAATTGTACATGTGTGTATTTATTCATGGATGGTTAATTTATTTCATTTCAGTTAATTGATTTGTGAAATGGATGTTCTTATTTCTGAAATGAATGTGAAATGGATGTTGTGTTTATGCTTGTTTCAGAGGGCATGACTAGCATTTCTTGAGGCTAGCCAACAGATAGAAATAGAATTAGGAAATAAAAGACTATCACATAGACGGTTTATAGTTGAAACCATCTGTGATAAATTATATATCATAGATGGTTTCTACAAAAATCGTTTGTGATAGTCAACAAATACAGACGATTTTTTAGTAAAAACCGTCTGTAATAGTGGGCATCACAGACGGTTCTAAAGCCATTTGTGATGACCTAATGTTATTATTGACCCATAAACTCATATGCCTGACGAAACCGTTTGTGATAACGTTATTGAACCGTCTGTAATGATCTTTTCTTTAGTAGTCTAGTAGTTTGGCGATCATGTCTATATGTAAAAGCAGCCTACATTTTACAAACGGGCAGAGTATCTAAAGCACTCACTGGGATAGTGAAACAATTTTTTTCAAAAATTAACTCAACTTATGATTCCATATGTCATATATAGGCACACTCTTCGCATATTACTTAGGACCTTTTTTTTTCTAAGTAGCCATTGGAGTTCGTCGGACGATGAGCCCAACAAATGGTGGGTCAGGTTGACGTGGCTAGGGCGGAGGTAGGAGGAATTTGGGATTTTTTTGTGGTAAATCAAAGGTTAGTATGTAGTGTGACTAGATCAATAGTTGTGATGATTTTGAGAGTGATTTGGTGGATTTTTCAGTGGCCAAATCTACACATATATGCATGTGGTTAGGAGGTGGTGGATTGCCAATGTGGAAAAATGGAATAATAGAGCGGCCACATGGACAAAACCACTATAAAAACTATGGCGGTGTTTGAGCTGGTCGAGTATTAGAAGTTTAGGTTGAATCAAACTAGGGCTTAGTTTGTTAAATTTTTTAATATGATCCATATCTCATGTGTTGAAGTGTACTTAACATATTATATATTAATGTTTGAATTTAGACCTGAAACTCCAAAAAAAATTATGGCATATAAATATATATTAAATTGGAAATAAATATCCCAAAGTTATGGAATATACATATATTAGTTAGTAATTTAAAATAGGCAGAGTAAATTGAACAGTATATCTATATTTTTTTTGAAAATTTTTACGTTGATTTGATGCCTATACAGAAAGCAATAAGAACTACATTTATTCTCACATTATTTCCTAGAATTCTTATACCATTGCAGTTTACTCTCCGGCATTTTTTGTGTTCAGTGATGGGCTGCACGTAACACTAGGACTGTCTTGTCTTCCACAGAACCTCGATAGGCACCACCGAAAATTCCTGTGCGTGCAGTTCATAGACATTGCTCTAATCAAACACGCATATCGGGACGACGCTGTGGACCGACGGCAACGATATGTGTGCAGGTACGCGTATGCTCAGCTGGGCTGATACGCCCCAAGTGTTACCTCAACATTGGTTAGTAATTCTGAGTCGCACATTAGTTAACTTGTCGCTGCTTTGAAAAGAGAAGAAAGAGGAACTAGCCGAGAGAAGAAAGAGGAAGGCTGGCCACCGGAGGGAGAGGAACAAAGTTCGCTATTTCTAGATGATGCTCACGTAGAGGGCAACCCGATCTTTTACGTGATGCATTTAATGCCTGCCGGGAGAGTGACCGACAGGATGTTTTTCATTCTAGAACCTGTACTGTAGTACGGTAAATTCTCGAATACATCCATTTGCGAGCCACACTCAATTGGTGCTCCTGTCGCGTGGACCGATGTTCTAGGAATTCAGTACTAGGGAGACAGAGGGACGAGTCTCTTTCTAGCGGCCTCGTTGGCTGTCGTCCTTTGCTGCATTATTGCATTTGATGGATGCCTGGAGGAATCGCACACGACGAACTGATCGTCGGTGAATGTGGAGCACCCCATGTGCGTAGCATTTGCATTGAACTGTACTAATTTCACCTGCCGATAAAATTGGTGCCATGGATGCGTGGGCACACCATTTTCTTTGTTTGAAAATTTGGTTTGTATCCTTGTATATTAGGTTACTTCATAGATTTTGATCTAGCTATAAATATATAGAACTTCAGGTGCATATAGGAAAATTCATCTCTATTAGACTAGGCTTGGGCATTCTCCCACCGTCCCCCTCTCTCTCCCCAAGGCTTGATTGGTTGTGAAATGTTTAGTTTCTTCTTGCTTACACAAACTTCTTTTATTAAAAATAGTTCATAAATTACCAAAATATTTGATTCTCAATCTGTCTGCAGTGTTGAAACTTTTGTAACGGACATAGTCATTAAAAACCAATACTGAACTTATTTTAAAGCACACTTGATTATACTTGCAAAAGTTAAGATAACATGTTATTCTTGATTACTCCATGCATTTGGTTAGCTGAATCCTCTGAAAATTACTAGAATCGTTCAGTAATTCTAAAGGATTACCTTCCTTGATAAAACAAACATGAATCCAAGGCTACCTTGCAAACCATATTACCATCAATTTCAGGAATCTATTACACGTAGAAAAGGATGTTGATCTTATATTGCTGAAGGAAACTAATATTTGTTGATGTATTTTCTATTACTCGTTTTAATTTTTCACAGTTAAAATTCGACTTTCATAACTCCAAATCCAAATTATGATTTATTTAATGTTTGAATTATGAAATTATTTTTAAAAATAAAAAACGTGAATATCAAAATCAAAATTTGAAGCCTGAAATTAGGATTTCAAATCCATAGAATTCACAATTAAAATTTTCAAAATTTGAATTTAGAAAATCCATGATAAAAATTTGAATCTTCAACTTTAAAATTTTGAATTCTAGATTTAATAATTTAAAAATTCGAGAGTATAAATATTGGAAATTACCTTTTTAATTTATAAAATCCAAAATTTGAATTTTGAAAATGGAAATTTAAAATTTTAAAACTTAAATCTTGAGTTTTGTATTTCAGAATTTAAAATCTGAACAAATTAAACCCGAAAACTCAAATATTTAAAATTTTAATTTGGAGTATTCAAAATTTGAACGTTTCAATCTTACAAATGAAAATTTGAACTTTGGAATTTTAAATTCCGAGTAAAATTCAACATTTCTATTGCAAAATTTATAAATGTTAACATTCAAGCTTTGAAATTTCAAATTATGTAATTTAAATTTGTGTTGTTTGATTTATGAGTTGTGTGAACAATTAGAAAGACTTGTGTGGTTTGTTCGAACCAAGGTTACGTTGGATAATTGTGGAACATTAGGTTGCAGAGAACGTGTGGTGATGCGTACCGAGGTTTTAGGGTTCAGTGAATCATGATATTTAGTGGTGGACCCTTACAAATGGGATGCACATGTAAAAAAATTGACAGTGAAAGCCTCATGTTCGGACAGACATGTTAGATGCAGACTAGATGACACTACAATGAGCATCATGTACAGTAAAGTCATGGGACGGAGCTGGTAATGTAGTATTAGATGGAGTGGTGGACAGTGACCGCTCGAAGAGTAGGTGCCTGTCGTCTATCGCATTCAATGGATGCCATGGCAAGGTCATCAGGCCCCATCCATGATGCGCTGATCGGAATTGAACACCGATTGAAAATGGAACAACACATCCCACTCTATTCACATGTGCGTCACGTTTAGGGGTGTCCATGTGGGACGGATCTAACTGTGCCGGTTCACGGTTTGTTACTATTGGTCCGGCTTAAGCATGGCACGGTCCGGTGGACCGAGCCGTGCTTGGGCCGGTGGCGCGGCACGCTGGGCTGGCACGGCATGGCACGGCCCGTCCCGGCCCGTCAACGGTCATAAGCGGGCCGTGCCAGCACGGCACGACACGGTCCGATCCGGCTAAATATAGCATTTTTTGACCGTTAGGGGTTAAAAAAAATTCGGGAAAAATAGCAACAAATTCAAAAAAATCTGAATTTTTTTATAAATAGGGGGCATCCGGCCTCCATTTTTCACACCTCAAACCTCACCCTCTTCTCTTTGTTTAGCTGTGAAAAATCCGGTAGTGTTTGCGCAAATTTGGCAAAATTAGTGAGAAATTTGTGCAAAATTGAAAAATCTTCAAAGAAGTTTCTGAGAGCTGCAAAAGAGGTAATAGTGTTGTCTTATTTTAATTTTTTGTTATTATTTGTTGATTCAATAGTAAGTTAATTATTCTTTACTATTTCAATTTGCAGTTGATTCAATGGAGAACTACGATTTTCAACTATCTGAATTCAGCCACTTAGCGGAGAATATGCAATCCTTTCAAGAAGGATATCTATCTACCAAAGGTCCACATCTACAACAAACTGGAGAGCCAGAAGAAACGACAACCCCGGTGGCGCAGGGTCCAATCGATCCATCTTCTGCTGGTTCAACAAGTGCATCCACAACCCATAGCACGGGTCAGTTCAAAAAAAAAACCCATAGCACGGGTGCAAAAAAATAAGAGCTAGTACATCAGGAGTTTGGAACGATTTCGACAAGAAGTTCAACACCGACGATGATGGAAATTCAGTAAGGTATGCTGTTTGTAAAATTTGTGGCAATGAATTGTCTGTAAAATAATTATTTTCTTGATTAACAATGTCTACAATTTTCTACAATTTTTTTGAATTTTTCTGTAAAATAATTATTTTCTTGATTAACAATGTCTACAATTTTCTACAATTTTTTTGAATTTTTTCTTAAATTTCTACAATTTGTTTCCAAATTTTCTTAAATTTCTACATTTTTTGAATTTTTTCTCCTTTTTTCCGACTTAATGGGCCGACACGGCTCGTTAAGCTGTAACCGTGCCCATGTCGGCACAGCACGGCTGTGGGCCATGCCTGGGCTCGAACCGTGGCCCGCGGGCCAGCACGGCACGACCCGTTTATTTAGTAGGCTTTAACGGACCGTGCCTAAACGGGCCGTGCCATTGCTGGGCCCTACTGTGCCAGCTCGGCACGGCCCATTGGACACCTATGGTCACGTTCACATCTGATATCACCCCGTGCCTGCTCAGCGTGGCTGTAGAGAGAGGGAGATCCCAAGAGAGATAAAGTGAAAAATAAGCCTAACTGTTGGATGACATAAACTAGTTATCTAATCGTTAGATGATTTTATCTCTAGTCGTCTGACTGTTAAATGATTTTATATAATAATGTAATTATTATATTAATCCGATGGAAATAAAGTGGACTTGGCCTACCAAGTGATGTACCATGTCAAGTCCAGGTAAAAGGAGAAAGATGATGCATAGCTCAAAAAAATAATAAGGTGGGTTTGGTTTGCCATGTTAAGGTCACAAGTTACGCTATTTTTCACATAGAAATACACGAATACACGCGTGTGCGTGTGTATTTAGCCCTTCACATACCATCCCTATTCATGTGTCACATGATTCAAGAAGTGGTAAGGACTTCACCTTATAAATTGTTCTCCTCTACTTTACCTTAGCAATATGGTATTAAACCATGCATACTTTAGAAGTATAGATAATGAGCCTCATTTATATAGCTTCACTTAGCTAGTATCTTCATGCCCTCCTGCTAGGGCTGGCTATCAAGCTGGCTCGGCTCGACTCATACAAGCTCGTTAAGAAAAGTGGCTCAGCTCGACTCGTTAAGCTAATGAGCCAAAAATCCAGCTCGGCTCGGCTTGATAAAAAGCTCGAGTTGCTCATGAGTAGCTCATGAGCCATTGATTGGGAGGAAAAGGAGAGTCTCGCTGGCTATCGAGCCAGCTCAGCTCATGCAACTCGTTCAAAAAAAGTAGCTCGACATCATTTGTGTTTGCTTTGGACTTCTGTGTGTTCCAACATGCACTTAAATCTAAATATATGTTCAAGCTTAGAAATGCACGTGTATATACTTGCAAGATTGTGCTCATGAACCATAACAAATGAATGTTTTACTACTCCTACGAAGATCCACAAATTTGAACAACTAGTAGATAGTATTTGAGCTTTGAGAAAAGTAAATCACCGATACGCTGCACGCAAAAGTCCATAAATATTAAGTTACCAAACCTTAACAAGCTCAAGCTCGGCTTGTTAAGTTATTGAGCTGAGAAGGCGACTCGGCCTGGCTCATTAACTTTATGAGCTGAGCTCGAGCCGAACTCATAACGAGTCGAGTTCGAGCAGCTCGCGAGCTTCAAGTTTTTTTTACGTGTGCTACCTCCTACAACAAAACGTCTACCATGCACAAGGAGCAAACCATTGCATGCGGATGTACCATGCTTGAGTCCAACCATCCTTCATGACCTCTTTGACTACTTTGGACCTCGATCCACCCTGACCTAGTCCTGAGCGCCCTCGTTGACCATAGTTGCCTCTAAACTTCCTTGCACATCCAAAGACAAATAAATGTGTTTTGCAAATGGTTCAAGTCTATGTACCTAATCTTTGTGGCATGATTCTAAAATGTGCGAATGCATTTTGCAACTTATTGAGAATCATGTTTTTGACCTTTGTTTGCATGATACTATAATTTCTGAATATGTTTTGCAAATTGACTAGAGTATATGCATATTGACCTATGCTAACCTTGGCACACTGGTCAGACTGGGAATGAGTTGGAGGTTTGATCAGTGCTGGCGGTCAGACTAGTCATGAGTTGGCGGTCTAACCAGCATCATCGGTTTGATCGGCCCTTATTGTGGTCTTACCGGCCCTGCGGTTTGATCGAGCTTTAGTAGCCGGTTGCCTTTTTCCAAATAACTGTTTTTCTCTATGTTTTGCTCCGGCGGTCTGATCAGTATTTGTAGAGGTCTAACCAGCAGTCATTCTAATTGGCACCTGAGAGGGCGGTCTGGTTGGCAGAACTTGTAATGGCTAGTTTTCTAGCCATTGCAGTAAAGGCTGGTCTGATCGGCCATGTGTTGGCGGCCAGACTAGTCCAGACTATTTTTTTAAAACCATTTCCAATGGCTAGTTTTTTCATGTAGGGTATAAATACTCCCTTATAGCCGGCTGGGCAAGGTGGCTAGTGCCCTATTCTTCTTATTTAAGCTGAGAGCAAGCCCTCTCATGTCTTATGTGCATATGTTGCACTTAGTGAGCTTGGGGAGAAAAATTTTTGTGCATGTGTTGCATTTAGTGTTGGCACTTTCTGTCCTTTGAGCTTCGACACTTGATTTGTTCAAGTGAGCATCTTTGACTTATTACTCTAGGGGGTTGCCGACTCCTAGACAATTTTAGAGGTGTGGTGGTCCAGTGATCTTCTTAAATAAGCTTGTGAAAAGGTGCAACTTGTTGTGAGTAGTTTGATGCTCACCATCTCCGGAATGGAGAGAGCAACCCTAGTGAAATTCAAGTTGTTGGCTTAATTCGTGGAGCCGATCCAATTTATTTGCGCTTAGCGCAATGTAGATTAGGGGAAACCAGCAAGTTTTTGAACAACACGATAAGTATCGTGTGTCATTTGTGGTCTACTTTCTTAAACTTAATTTCCTTACTTGCAATTTATATTCATAGAAATTGAATTGATTGCTTGCCATCCTAAGATTACAATCCTTGACATAGAATTAGAGTGTTGGTCCACTTAGATGAATCTAATTGTTTTATGTCTTAATTGTGTAAAATTATTTCAATTTACGCTTCCACATTATAAACTTAGTTTTAGCTAAAGAAAATTTAAAACACCCATTCATCTGCAATATCCCTAAAATTGTAATTGTGAATTAATTAAATTAATTAAATACTTGGTGCTATTTGGATCTAACTGGCTATTAGTTGGCTAATTATTTATAACCTTAAACCGTAATTAGTGACTAAAAGAAAATAGTAGTAGTAGTAGTAAAATTGACAATAATAATTAATTTGAGGGTTGGATGGGTATGCCCATCTAAGCCTTGTCCTATTAGAAAGAGTTGTACTCGGATTTCCCTAGGGTTGCCCTTCTCTCCCTAAAGGGCAGCCGCTACCTTTCCCAGGGGTGCACCACTCTAGGGCTGCTGCTTCTTTTTCCTAGGACATTGCCATGGCTGCTCTAGGAGATAGACATGGATGCAAGGGAAAGATTGAGAAAGAGGAGAAGAGTTCACATGTTTTCTTTATTAGATCTTTTTTGATGCATAGGTAACCCTCAAGTGCTTTTACCATGTCCTATATTTGAGCTTTTGTGTGGATTAATTTGGTAATTAGAGTGTGATTAGCCCCATGGATCATGGCAATTCTCGTTCAGGATTGCTAGGGTTATTCTGGTTTCATAAAATTTAGATCTAAAAGATTTTCCAGGGTCTTGAAAGCAGAATCGAGAAAGTTGATGTAATAAAGAGTTGTATATAACTTTCTAATCATTCCAACAAGCTCAAGATAATTAAATTCCATTAGGTAGATTGTGAGATATGGTCTTTAGAATTCTGTTGTTCTACATATCACTACAATCAAGCGATGCTGCTGTTTTTAATGGTTAAGCCTTGAAAACGATTGAATTAGGTCCTGTCAATAACAAGACAGTTGTATATAATTGTATTATATTTTCATGGAGTCAATTTGGATGGGTATATTAAAAGTTATAGTTCTGGGAACTTGTCTATTTTGAAATTGGTTTTCATTAGACGCGGTCATGGAAAACTATAATTTTGTCCTAGTAGATGGCTGAATTAAATTATGAGCATAACTAAAGAAAAGTAGATATTTTTCCATATATTTTAGAAGTGGTATGGTTTTATATGTCTGCACTAGTAAATTAATAGTTACAAAATTGTTAATTCTGTTCACAAGTGTGATTATAGAATAGCCTTCGGGGGTTAAAAACAAGGGATTGATTTGATTAATCAGAGTTGGTGGCCAACTAAAAAAGTGTAGAAAATTTTTGTGTAGATTCCAGAACACATATGTTTTTCCATGTTAGGGCCCCTGAGTTGAGAGTTATGGTATTTTCTTTACCAAGATAGCAGGGAGGATTGTCCAGTGAAGTGGGGATTTTGGTTCGAAAAGCACATCGGAGCAACGTTGTTTATTTGATGTTTATGTACTATTGTAGTATGTTGTTGAGATTAGATATTTACTCTAGGAGGAGTAACTTCAAGGTTGGTGTCGTCTTCACTTCAATCCATTCCACATGGTTAAAAAGGCAAGTGCATGGTACAATAATAGATGATTCTTATTATTGTTTTGAGCAATTGAATTTACTTGCGATGCTATTTACATACATGAGTATTGCTACATATGATGCGATTGATGGATATAAAAAGATGATGTCATGGTTATCGATGTTGTGATTTGTGGTAACTAAGTAATGACAGCATTGCATCATTCACAGCACGAAAAGAGAAAGATGAGCCCAGGCGGTGAGTAAGTCATATAGCTAGTCCGGAGTGCACGAGCCAGGTAGGTGAGAAAGCTATATGACTAATCCAGAGTGCTCTTGAGTAAAACCTACATTGGTATACACCTCCATAGGATGGAGGTAGAGGGTGAATATCGACGGGTGTTCCCTTAGCTATACTAGTATGAGCTCAAAAAGGTGCATGTGGACATTGCATGACATTATGGTTTGTTGATGATAAGAAAAAAAAGAAAGAGATGACATTATGGTTTGCTGATGATAAGAAATAAGAAAGAGCTAGTATTATGGTTTATTGATGATAACAAAAGAGAAAGAAATGGTATTGTGGTAAATGTTGAATCTTATGTAAGTTGATGCTATTGTTTCATTATGTACTTGCTGAGTCTTAGACTCACCATTGCATATTTTTTTGTTTCTAGGTGATCGACAAAGGCGACATACATAGGGAGAGACTAGCACTTGCTCAATTCATGCGTCGACATCGCCTCACTTATCACATCTAGATGATAGCCATTCATTATTAGTAATCTGGTTTAGGCAAACTATAGTATTTGGTTAATAAGTTCCTTTAGAATATAAATCTATTAGTTTGGTGTTGATCAAATAAAGTAACATTGGTTAAACTTAGTAAATGGATTGCTTCCGTTATTGTTATTGCTTCATTTCAATAATAGTCTTTGTTATACTTACTATTGGCCATGTTATGTTTAAACATTTAACTATGAGGTTGTGGTCAATATTTGAGGTTGGAAGTCTATGAAATATGTTTTAATCTGGAAAGAAATGGAGAAAGCAGTGACATTTTGGGCTTTGTTACAGTTGGTAACAGAGTGGACGTTAGGTTTGTGGTGGATAACTTTATAAATTATGTTAGATAAATCAAAATTTGGCCTAGGATTGGTTTTATATAACTTATTTTTGAAGTGGAGAAAGGGGTTTGTTTATTGCTAAAGTTTGGCTTAGGATAGTTAATTAATTTAAAATAAATTTGACACATAGTGGTGCATAGCGGGTTGGATTTGGGTTATGCATTGCATTTACGCTTCGATTGGCTTATTTTGTTGTTTATAAATATTATGGTATGTTGACTATATTTGTATTTGGTGATTGTTTAATTGAGATGGATAGCAATGCCGAGAGGTAGAGGCCGTGATTGTGGCTAGACTGTTACATATCTTTTGCATTTGACTCTCAAATTGTGCATATTATATATGCATTTTGATTATCTCGATGAGGTTGTCATTGTCGTGGACTTTAATTTGGAATTTGATGTTTTTCATTTTTTTCACATCCTCCAGTGAAGCTTTTTGCATGCTCTTTTAGCCAAATTTCACACACACACACACACACATAACTGATTTATTTGCAATATCTCTAAAATTGGTTAGTAGAAAAATGGCACCAATGATCAATGGTTACGTGATAAACCTAGGAAAAAGAGGCATAAATATTACTATAAAACCAGAGTGAACTCGTTAAATTTTATTTTGTCATAGGATATTCGGATCCAACTGAATTGAGTATTCAACTCGTATTCATATTTGTTATAATATTCGATTCATATTCATATTCGAGCATATTCAAAATTGTATTTGTATTCATTTAAACATATGAATATGAATGTGGGAAGACCACTATTTGATTTGTATTTAATCACTGGGGCCCATGCACGGGATCCTTTTAGAAGCGTATGCAACTTGTACCATTCCATGTGCACTCAACGTGTGTATATACACACACTATTCCTCTGTTGTTTTTTTTTACTCAGTGAAGGTGTGAACATAATTTTTATGGAATCCATACTGGAAGAAAAAACATAATGAATTGAGTAAAAAAGGTCAGAATATCCATGAACCATACAGTACCAGGATGGTATTTCTCTACAAACAAGTGTTCATAGTACTCAAATGACCCTTTCAAGCGAATCATTTTCATTTGGTCAATTGGAAAAAAATATTATGGACACAAAATATGAATATTTGACACAAAATACGAATGTTCGACACCATGCTTCCCACATGAATTTGTGGCAAGAAGGTTTAACTTCGGAGACAACATTCTGTTGCCAAACTAGTCAATGTAAACTTAAGTAATAAAACATGAGATGAATGAGAATTTTAAGAACCCACATGTTAGCAGCAAAACATCTTATACTGTTCTCAACCAATGTAAAATGTCTTCAAAAAGGTAGTACGGCCTCTAACTCTGAGTATAAGTCAAATCCTAAATGTGTACAAAATATTATTTGGTTTAACCATCAATGGATCTAGTATTACTAATTACATTATGACATATTTTTGAAATATATGTTTTCTAGGAAAACAAAATATGTCCTACATAAAATTCGTACTTGCATAAAAGCAAAGAGATGTGCACTAACTTAAGGATAAAGAGATGTGCACTAACTTAAGGATCAATGCCACTCTTCTTGTATGACTAGCTGAATGCCCGTGCGTTGCTACGGATTTTTAAAATTTATCGTACTACATGTTTTAAAACTCACGGGTACATACAAACATGTTCTAGATCTTAAATAAGTCGTATATCACATACAAGATAACTATGAGCATGAAAGGGGTAAAAATCAGAATGTCAGAGTTTATCAATAAAACAAGGTAAATTCAAGGAACAGACATCAATGTCAACATTGCTTTACACTAAGAATTTCTAGTCTTCGATCTTCATATACTACCCAACTACAAACTACAATGAACCTAAGTAGAAGAGCTGGGACTACACGTTAATTGCCAAGCGAGAGCCCTAACTGGAGAGCAACACCATCTCAAGAACTTGGCACTGATAATTTGTACAGAAGATATGGGAAAATAGTTGATTAATCACGTCAGGAAATAGTAATAATCAAAATACCATTAGGGCATGGATAGGCCCATGTATATTCACACATGCTAAATAACAAACGATTTGTTTTCCCTTCAAAATAAGCGCAACAGGCAAGTTACACATAGCATATATTATTCTGGAAACAAATGTTTGGAACCTGCCTATAGCAGCTCGACAGGCAAGTTACACGTTCTTGTGCAGAATTTGGGGCATAAGAATGACCAATGAATGGGCACAAAGGTTGACAAGCTCACCGTTCCCTCAAGCATTTTTAACAGGGCCTGTTGAACACCTTCACCTGAAACATCTCTACTAAGGTTGATACTTTCAGCCTGCAAGGCTTTGAAACATCAAAATCCAAAAAAATAAAATATATGATGAATGCATAAGTGTACCCATAGTTCTAAGTTCTAACAACAGCACCTTCTTTGTTATTTTATCAACTTCATCAATGTAGACAATCCCTTGCTGAGCCACAGCTACGTCAAAATCAGCAGCCTAGGGTCAAAAAGAGAAGGGTAAGAAAGTGCTTCAGCAATGCAGAGAGAAATTTCAAAGTCTAGTCATAGTTTGTAACATACTTAGTAAAGGTCTTAGTCCATCCCCTAGAAGGAACATTTTAAAACGACTCTTAAGACTTCTTATGAAGAAACATCATTTAGCTTAAGAGAGAATTATTAATCAGCTATTAGTGCCTTGGGCACAGGTTCAACAGAAAAAAAGGCAAAATGGTTACTACCTAGATCTCTTACAAAAAAGTCAAAAGGAGCTTCAACTCAAGTCACATAGCCAAACATTTGTGTCAGTACAAAATACACGTACAAATTTCTTTATAAAAGGTCATTATACGCTCCACTACAAGCTAAACTTTTCCAAACAGTCCTTTATCAAGGTTGCTCAAGTTGATAGTTAGGTTTGTGAACATATACATTATATGCCCATGGTTAGATGGGCAAACAAATTAGTTTCAGTAACATAGAACAGTCTGTTAGCTAAGTCACAAGTCGATCGTACCTTGCTTAGTAACATAATTAGTAATTTGAGATGTTAGTGTCATTTAAAAATTGTCTCGTTAGATTATACATGTCAAGGTTCCATTTTTTCTTAAAAAAAGCCTTTTATCCAAATTACTGTCTTAACATTTTCAATTTTCCCGGCAAAAAACCTTGTGGTCACTCATTTTATCCTCCTTTTCTTTGTATCCTAAGGAGATCATAACTCAAGAGGCAAATTTGAAGGTCATATATAGGGTATCTCCATTTTAAAGCTCATATTGTTATTTTGAATTTCAAGATTTTGGAGCTTTGCTCTTAACTCCTCCCATACAACATATGAGCTCAACTAGAGAGCCAGACCTATATGCCTAGTTGCTTACCACTTATGCTGCCTATCAATAACCAAAAATATATAGCTTTAGTATTTTATTTTTATGAGACCACATTCATTAATTTGTAATAGATTCTTGAATCCTCTACAGGTCAGCTATTATTATGTTAACAGGTTTTATGGGCAAAATAGGAAAATTTTAGAAGGTTCTCTGTATTATCAATCACAGAATAGAGCAAGTAAAATGGAAAGACTATAAACTTCACTATCATAACACAGGAATTGAGCAGTACCTCTAGGAGCTTATACAGAATAGATTCAACATCCTCACCCACGTATCCAGCCTACAAAACAGAGGAAAATAGTTAAAAAAAGGTGAACTTCTGAGCCCCAACACATGCAATTCATTAGACCAAGCTGCTGAAGTCCAACACTCTCAAACAAAAGCATTACATTTGTCACGGATCATGGTTGAGGATTTTATGCAAGAAAAAGGGAGTAAAGAAATTTGAGAGTTGTTCCAATGCTCTTCTCAAAAGTAAAGAGAGTGAATTTCAAAGCACATTGAGAGTTTGATTTGCAACCACCCACTACTCCACTACTAATAGGGCTGCTTCAATATTTGTGCAATTTTCTTTACAGGGAAACATAGAAGCAGCGAAGCACTACTCAAGAAATTTATTATACTCCTTGCCAAATAGACCACCTTAATTTGACAGATATAGGCATAGCCTCCTTGCCAACAAATATTTAAGATACATATGAATTATCCTTTGCATCAATCCGGAAGTAAAATACCGCAGGGGAGGGAGATCTCGTGGGGCGGCCGAGCAGAGAGACGCCGTAGATCAAGCGCCTCCTCCTTCCTCCGCCCCCTTCCTCTCCGAGCCAGCTGCCGCCGCAGCCGCGCCTCCTCCTACCTCCGCCCCCAACCGGTGAGATGGAGGTCGCGCCGCCTCCTTCCTCCGCCCCCAACCGGCGCCGCCCCCGCCGTCGCCTCCTTCCTCTCCCCCGTTGCACCGGTGAGATGGAGTTCGCGCCGCCTCCTTCCTCCGCCCCCAACTGGCGCCGCCCCCGCCGTCACCTCCTTCCTCTCCTCCGCTACGGATTGGGATGGGGGGAGGGGAGAGCGGCGGCGTGGAGAACCCGGGGGGAGGGCTCGGTGGGGAGGAGAATCCGCGCTGCCACCGTCGGTGAGGAGAGATGGGTGCGGATCGGGACAGTGGGAGGGGGAGAGATGGGGGGAGGGGAGAGTGGCGGCGCGAAGAATGGGGTGAGAGGACTCGGCAGCGGCGCGGAGGAGCGGGGGAGGAGGCGGCGGAGCGGAGGAGTGGGGGGAGGACGAGGCGGCAGCGGTGGCGCGGTGTGGGGAGGAGGAAGAGGAGGCAGCGGCGGCGCGGAGTGGGAGTAGGAGGCGGCGGAGCGGAGGAGCCGGGAGGAGGCGGCGACGGCGGCGCGAGGTGGGGAGGAGGAGGCGAGGCGAGCGCGAAGGGAGGTAGGAGGCGAGGCGGCGCGCGGAGGAGGAGGGAGGAGGCGAGGCAGCGCGGCGGAGGAGGGAGGGGAGAGCGGAAGAAATGAGGTGGGGGGAGGCAGTCGCACGGGACTCGGCGGGGAGAGGCAGCGCTGCCAGCGCACGGGTTTCGGGGTGGGGTCCACATGTCAGTCAGTATATTTTTTTAAAGAAGGAAGTGTAGGATGCACCATCACCTTGAACTCCTCCTTTTAAGGAGTAGAGATAACTAACCATAGGTTCAATTCCACCAGAAGTTGTGGCAATTGTTGCAGAATGGAAGCTCTTGACCTCTAATGATTAACTAATTTGAATTCAGGTCCCGTATATCAACCTTTTTTGAGAATCCCGCTATATCAATTGGTCTCACTAAATTTGTTGCTGATAACATTATTTCAATAACTAAGATAATCTAGCTTGTTATGGGTGGGTTTTTTAGGTTGAAGCTTATGATTTATGGTTGTGGTTTTTGAATTCTGGTCTGTTTGTGAGAGGTAGTATACAGAGAGAAATAGTCGCATGTGATTTTGGCCAGTACAGCTGAACTTGGTACAATTTGTACTACAATTTACCTATAGACCCTGTCTTGAAAAAACACACTGTTTAACGGTGCATTACTATTCATCCGTACATAAGCCGTAAGCACTAACAAACCCAGCCTATATTTAAGTTCACATCATATAGATCTTAGGCTGCTTTATGTAATTGCACACAATTAATAGATGCATATACTTTCAATAATTCTGTAATTTAGGGATACTATATCAAATATTCTTCAAATCAATTATGTTGAGGTGGCCTCATTATGATAATAAAGTGTTGCCGACACCAGAAAGTAATAAACTTTCATCTATGATATTAAGTTTATATTTTATATACCCCATACTAAAATGCAATTTGGATGCTTCATAGATAGCGACTAAGTGAAATGGCATCCACACAGTCTTTGAGCTCAGTTTCACTGAATGCGTCCAATGACCAAACCAAAGGAGTAACTAAACAAGAGGGCCAAAGCATATCGAAAATGCCTAAAAGCCAAATGACCATCATAGAGGCCAGTCTAGTTGGGGTCCCTCTGTATCTCAAGAAAGCAGCAGTCGCATTTTGGACCACCTGCGGGATAGTTGCAAGGCAACGACTCTCCATTACCACACCAAGCTGAAAGTCTCTGACGAGTGAAGAGAAAGAGCAGCTTTGGGAGGAAGTCTCAAAGTCCTTCAAGATCAAAGAAGAAGTCCAGTGCCTCGTGCGACGACAGATGTTCCTGCGATGGGCAAGGCATGGAAGAACTTCAAAAGCATTGTTGTCATGAACTACATGAACGAGGATGGGACACTATTCACGAAATATCCTTTCCTCCATCTGCATATATGGGATGCCTTTGTGGGTATGAAGGCAATCACCGAATTCCAGGAAGAAAGCATGGCGCACAAGGCAATCCAGCCCAAGAACACTCACCCCCACAGACTCGACACTTTTGGGTATGTGGGTAAAATCTCACAATGAAGGAGGAAGGACAAGGAGGCAATCTTGTCGGAGACCTCCTCACCATTTGCTAGCATCGCAGACGAGCGCGTCCGAAACTAGTTAAGAGCAAGGACATGTACCGCATTTTCAGGCGCCATATCCTTCAAGAACCCAACAGACCACGAAGTGTTACAACGCTTAGGAAGATATCGAACTACCTAGCAGGTAATATGTCCATAACTTTATAGGAATTGAAATAACATTTTGGCCTCTTGCAGGAAACGTTGGCTACGGAAACCTTCCAAGGCATCATCCAGGCCATTAGGGAGGGAGACGTATTATCCATGATCCTAGGAAACAAGGAACACCCGATTCGCATGCGAGGCCTTAGGGTTTACATTCACTGGAGGCTGGAGGCAGGGATTCTCAGATGACTTGGACTCATACAAGAGTCAGAAGAGATCAAAGGCCGAGCGTGAGGAGAACATAAAAAAGGAGATTCGTGCATAATTTTTTGAGAAGCTTGCACGTTTGGAGGAAAGGCTAGAGCAAGTGCTTAGCCAGTCATAGGCCGCCCCATTATTGTGGGTGCCAGTCTACATCATCATCGAAGTAGCTGCATTTTCACACACCAATCTAACCAAAGCGACACCCAACTTTTGATCGACGAAATCTAGGTAATGTATACCTTTAGAATGCTTTAAAGATAGACCTGTAGGATGCTTTAGCTAATTGTATATCATTTTGTAGGAGCCCACGCCTTGTAAGCTCCAAGTAAGGTTAGTTGGGTCCATTCCTATTGAGGATGGGTGGGGGATGGTGTTTCCATGAAAGGAAGGGACAGTGTTGCACAGTGCCTAGCTAGTGTAGAGTTACGCCAAGGTCCACGTGGACATGGTACATATCCATTTCATGGCTATCCCGCTGGAGAAGCCCCCGAATGATGACATCATAACACTAGGGGATGTCATGCACACTAAGGGATCACCACACGACCATGCTCCTCCAATAGAACCCTTGTGACTCCATCTCAACCCCTGCTTCAAAAGGTCACTGTATCAGCTCCCCGGAGACGACATCGAAGAAATAAGAAAAGCATGCCAAGTCGTCTCCTGGGAAGACGTATCATAGGCAAGGCACTAAAGCTAAATCGAAGAAGATTAAGGCGCCTCATGAGCCCTAGACATTCTTCCTCGGAATGCCGTTGGTCCCCAACACACTATTGCCCCGCCTTGGAATGGGTTGCATGAGTTTGCATACAAAGGACCAACGAGCAGAGGATAAATCGGCCTATTGGATTCACCATCAGATACAAGGAGAGGCGTTTTCTCTACGACATAGGCTTCTTCATCATGGGTTTCGATGGTTTATTCCTACTATTCAACCCCGACGCCCTCGACGCTCACTTCTACAGTGTTGGACACTGTAAGTGTGTATAATCAAGTTCTACATTCACATAATACTGATAAATGTCATAACTCATTGTTTATTTATAGATACATGATGCAAGAAGCCCAGCGATTGTGAGAACCGGTGGGTTTCCTTGACCCACAGTTGATCTCTATGCAATGCATCACGCAAGACACATCTTACGTCGAGAATTACATAACGATGGGATTGTTTGCTCAAGGCAACAAGGACTACATACTTATGCCTTACAACTAGGGGTAAGTGATTCATTAGTTGCTATGTAAATTTTATTTGTATTTTATACACAACACAAACTTAGGTTTAATAATGGCGACATACATGAGTAGGTGGTACTAGATCCTTATAGTCATTGTACCAAAGTGGAACAATGTAATATACCTTGATTCCCCACTCAAGAATGACCATGACTTCATCTTTGTGCAACAAACACCCGATAGGTATGCTCATTTCCTCTATAAATAAGTTTATTGTAGTCCTCCATTCGTTGCAATGGCCGAGGGTAAGTTTTTGGAATCACGTAAGTCGCTCAGCACCTCTATTGTCAGGGGAGGAACGCACAAGGAATAGAACGCCACACTGCAACATAGGACGTGATTTTCGGTACCCCCTATAACACAATGATCCTATATCACATTTCACAATAATGCCTCTCGAATTGATTATTTCTATGTATGTAATCTATTTTTGTAGTGCCACAAGTAGCTACAAGGCAACGTATGTGCATTCCATGTTTACCATCATATGTAGGAAATCATGAGTGCTAAGATGAATGATCTAGAGGTTTATCAATCTCACAATAATTATTTTCTAATTATCAGTTTATATATATATATATATACTTATTACTTTACTCCTCCTAGCAATAGGGCCTCCTCCGAGTGACAGGGTATGACAATCAAATCAAGTACATTTGATCTGAATGAACCCTTAGACGTTCAAGGATAGCTATCCACCTTCTTGATGACGCAGGTCACTGATTCGAAAGGAGAGTTTCACTCTGGTGACATTGATTAATACATGTTCAAACATTTGATTCAATTGTAATTCACTTTGAGTTGTAATTCAGTTGTAACTCTAGCGACAATACATGAACATTCTTTTGTAATTGAATTTGAGTTGTAATTCACTTTGAGTTGTAAATTACTTTAAATTGTAATTAACTTATATATCATTTATTTGTAATCTGCTTGCTTATTTTCGTAGGGCATGGCTAGCATTTCCTGTTGTAGGATCGGATATGGCAACAGAGGGGGGGGTGAATGGTGCCTTTTAAAACTTGCCCCCAAAGTATTTCACTCAAGAGCACTTCTCCTCTCCGAAAGTTAAAAAGCGATGAAGAGTGAAGGCTCATTCTCTCTGGAGATGCATGCTGACCTGAAATGAGAAAGAACCGAAGGCAAACAAAGAACTAAAAGGAAACATCAGATACCTTAGCAGATTACAAAGGGCCGGTCAGACCACAGCCTTGAGGCCGGTCAGACCGCTAGCCAGTCTGACCGCATCCAAAGCCCCGGTCTGACCGCTCTTAAAGCCCCAGTCTGACCGCTTCAATCAAGCCGGTTCAACCGCCATGAGAGGGGCAGTCTGACCGCCTCTAAGGAACAAATGAATTCATAAAGGGAACAAGAAATTAGAATTTGACCTAAAATCTGAAAAATGAAATGGAAGTGAGTCCAATTCTCAGATTTCTCAAGATTCTTTCATCCCTTGCTTACAATCTTTTGCAAACATCTTAGCAATGATCTCAGGGCTTGACAAACCAAATCTCAAGCCATTTTATGAAGGGAAACAAGAGATTCCATTATGCCCTGACATGAAACCCTAGAATCTTTTGAAACAGAGGAATGAGTTGCCCAAGAGTAAAAATGAGGAGATTTTGATTCTAGCATTTGGCTCTTTGGGAATCAATTGACCAAATAGTCTTGAGGCCAAATCCCATCACTGAGCCAAGAATCAAAACACATTCTCTCAAGGGATCTACTCAAATCACATAGAAATAGAGATGAAGCACAAACTAAAAAGCAACTGAAAATGACAGGCAGGAGTGATAATCTTCAATGGATTCATTTCCAGTAAAGCAAAGATTACATAGGAGTCCCCATACGCGATTGATACAAAGGGTTTACACTACATGCTCATAACACACTGAGCTCACTCTTTCTGGAGACACACACGAGAACACACTCTCCTTTATCTATCCAGAATGAGCTCTCAACTTCAATGCCCTTCTTCTACCTGAGCTCCCCTTCTTAAGGCCACACTCACACCTAGAAGAAGAAAAATCAAGAAGTGGAATACAAGTTCCACTCCCTCACCTCACACACCAAATGGAGCAAGAAAGTCAACAACCAGATTTTGGAGGGAAATCACCTCCTCCACTCATTTACTTGAGTCAATTTACCAAATTGCCCCTCAAGCACCTTCCCGGAAGCTTCCGCCTCCAGTACCTTGACCGGCTGGACCTCGACTCCTCCCTGAGTCTAGTCCGGTCCGCTCCGCTGCACACGACCGCACCTGGCATCCTGACTGTATGGACCTCAACTCCTCCCTGAGTCTAGTCCTGATCCTCTCGTCGCTGCCTGTCGTGTCCACCCGACACCGACCGAGACCTCCGACTCCACCTGAGTCTAGTCTTGGTTTGTTCCGTCGCGCACGACCGCAACCGACCTCCAACCGTCTGGACCTCCGACTCCTCCCTGAGCCTAGTCCGGGTTCTCTCGTCGTCGCCCGTCGTGTCCGTCACCGGTAGCTCCAGCTCCGGCTCCTCATCTCCTGACTCGCAACCACCTCACCAGCCTCGATCATCTTCGGCATCACCGTCCGTCTGGACCTCAACACCTCCTGTGCCTAGTCCCGGTCCTCCCCGCCTCACCATGACTTAGCTCCGAAGTCCTGCAGTCACACAGACAAGCAAACCGTCACATAGCACCGCACGAAACAACATATCAATAATAGCATATGTAAAAGGTACTCAACCCTAGAATACCCAAAACAAACTCAAACTCACTAATATCATCGTCAATTACTCATCACCAACATGGGGATACCTCCACATGGTCTCTCACCTGTGGCTAGCCAAAAAATAAAAAAAATTAGCTATCATAGATGGTTTCTAACACAAAATCATCTGTGATATGTAGACCATCATAGATGGTTATTTTGTATTAGCCATCTATGATATGTCAAATATCACAGATGATTATTTTTAAGAATCGTCTATGTTGTGACTTATCACAGACAGTTTGGGAGGCGTCTATGATAACCACTTGTTATCAAGGTTGTCAGAATCGTGATTCTAAATTAGATCGGAGAAACTCTGGTAGAATCATATTCTAGAATCGAATCGTAAAATCTAAGATCCTACCCGATTCTACCAGAAACATATTTTTTTCAATTTACTGTGTATTCTAGGACTGATATGAGCATTTATTTGGTCATTGGACATCTAATTTGATTAATAAATGATCTTATTCACGACTAGAATCATGCTTTAAACTCTATGTCATTGAGAGCTACGACTAGAAAAGTAATGTTATCAATATTGCTGTAATCTGATCATTTACATAAAAAGTAAAATAAATAGATAATCAAATTAAGTTTTATTGATCTAAACCTCCAAATCTTTAATGTCTTAACTATTAACTACTTAGTGCTTAACATACAATTTGAATTGAGAGATAGGACATAACCAAATACCTAGGTCTTTCATAATCTTGGATGATGCATGATTTTACACGATTCTACAATGATTCTATCATGATTCTACATGATTCTACAATTAGGATTATGATTCTACGGCGATTCTACTAGGTATGGCTCAAGACGTGATTTGAGTCGGATTGGTTCCGTAGGTTGTACAATTCTACAACTAGAATCGCGATTTTAACAACTTTACTTGTTATCATTGATTTAATACATTAGACGATTTAGAAACTGTCTCTGATGTAGATTACGAAGCGTCTGTGATGATCCCATACGTGATAGTACATATTTTGTAATTTTCTAATATCTTAAACAAACAAATATCTGGTCAGAAAATCATGTCGTACCTACACGGCTACACGATGTGTGTCTGGGGTGCGGCCGACGAGTGATGACAATCCATCGGATTTGATTGACCACTTGCTTGTAATGAAAATTACTTGTGAACGACCCTCCCTGTAGTTGTGGACGACCCTCCTTGCCTTGTTCCAATGAACCGCGAGTCACCAACAATAGGCCATGAGCTATGGTCCCTAGTGTACGCCGAAGCAAACGCAACGTGACAAGGACCGGTACATAATGAATCTCTGGACGTCGCCATCTAAATTATTGTTGATGAGTGTTTAGCTACAGTTATGAGGAGTCAGCTCAATAGTTTCTTTAACCACAAGATTACCTGGTACTCATTTTTATAGCGACTGATTTCTACGAGCCAACCTCTATGCACGAAATCATGTTAGAATTGTCTAGAAGGTCCCGGAATCCTCGGTTGATGCTTCCAGGTTGAATATTTTATTTTAGGCTTATTCAGCACGCCGACGCCTTTACAGTTCAAATTAAAAGCTCCCAAGATAAGCTTGGAAATCAGAACAACGGAAGATGTATTTAGGTTTTGGTCTGACATACTTTAACGAGTAAATTAGTTCGTCGGAGAATTTTTCAACTGAGCCAAATAGACCTCTCATAGCCTGATTTGCTTAATGGATAACATAAAAGCGCCACTAAGACAAGGAAAAAAACAAATGGAGGAGATGCATCAATTCAGTTTGCATTCAATTGGCCAAGAAACGCCCACTCGCTCTGCACTCCCCTAGCTATAGGGTGGATATCGAGCTAACTCCTCGTCTTATCGAGTTTTTCCTAAAATTGATATAACTTGATTTAATATCATTTTATATATAATTTGAAAGTATTTTTAGAAACAAGCTAACGAGCTGAGCCAAGCTAGAGCAAAATTCAAATTCATTTGAAATCAACTCATTTTAATGTTTAACCAATTAACAAATATAATTAAAACAATTTTGAATCGAGCCAACGAGCCCCACTAACGAGCTTTTTTTCCACTCCTTAGCTAGCCCTTGATTGGCATAGCCAACGTGATCTCTCTCAGGCTGAAATTCGTTAAAAGATACAGTACAAACTACAGTGACAGAACAGGACTGGCCATACATCTCCAAAAACCAGTACAGAACAGGGCTACAAGGGTTAGGGGTGGATATCGAGCTGAGCTCAGCTCAGCTCGGCTCGCTAAGGCTCGTTACATCCAACTAGTAGTTCATAAGTGATTTATAAAAGGGTAACGAGAACAATAAACAAAAGGTTTTCTATTTGAAGATTTCAACCGTTGACAATTTGGTGCGGAACAAAAGGTTTTGAACTCTTGATTTCAACGTTGCTATGAAACAAAAGGTTTTGACTTCAACATTGTGTGATTGGAAAACGGATATCTGCCTAACCGCCTTCCAAAAATCTATGAAGAAATGATAAATATTATTCCTAAGAAGCATATGAAAGAAACACAGCATATATGATGTATACATGATTCAGTTGAGAGCTGATTCAGAAGCATACGAAATCTGGTTCATCCAAATAACTGCCACTGCCACTCTGCCAGTATACTTCTTTTGAAAGGAAAAGAGATACAAAGCAAAACAACCCCTAAAAGCATTAAGACCATGAGGAGACACCCCTCCTTTATATAGCCTTCCACTAAAGGGTTTGAAATTTGCTTTGCCCATTAAGCCTCAACAACTTCAATGCTTTATCCATGATCCACTTCCTTTAGTGCAGCTTTGCGTATTCACCAAAACGCCCCTCGTGCACCTTCCGGGGAAGCTTCCTCATTCCTTGTCTTCCAAGCCACGCAGCTACCTCGAGCCCTCGCCGTCTTCGGCATACCTCGACCGTTCTGACCTCGGCACTGCCTGCGCCTAGTCCGGTCATCCCGTGCCTCGCCATGACTCCGCCTCGACGTCCTGCAGCCATTACAGACAAGAAACACATCACAAAGCACCGCTCGACAAATGTAATCACAATTGGCACCAATAAAACGTACTCAAGCATGAAATGACTCAAAAGCTCAAACAGGAAGACGAATACGCCTCAAGTCCATCTAACCAAACCCGACTGCGCCAAGCGCCGACGTGGCACGAACCACATAAACCAAACTCAATCTTTCCAAAGAACTCGTCAATTACTCATCACAAGCATGTGGTCACATCCACATGGTCTCTCAAAGGTCAACTCGCCCATCATGCTCATCTCAAACTCGGTGCTCATCACATCCGAGAACTGTAAAATAAGAGCATGAGAAGAGCCGCCAAAGATGATATCATCCACATAAATCTGGACGAGTAGAAGGTCATTGCTATGCCTGCGAATGAACAAGGTCTTGTCTACCTTATCCATCTCAAACCCATGACTCAACAGATAGGACTTAAGCCTCTCATACCAAGCTCTAGGGGCTTGCTTAAGTCCATACAAGGTTTTGGAAAGCTTGCAGATATGGTTGGGTATTTGGGGTTCTCGAAACCTGGAGGCTGCCTAACATAGACTTCTTCCTCAATAAACCCATTGACGAAGGTACTCTTGACATCCATCTGGTAAAACTTGAAGCCCTTAGACGTCGCGAATGCAAGCAAGATCCTAATGGCCTCTAGCTTAGCTACAGGGGCAAAGGTCTTCTCAAAATCTAGACCCTCAACATGGGAGAAACCCTGAACTACCAATCTAGCCTTATTTCGAATGACTACCCCATCCTCACTCTGCTTGTTTTTGAACACCCACTTGGTACCTATGACATTATGGCCTCTAGGAGGCTCAACAAGCGACCAGACCTTGTTTCTCTCAAAGTTTTCTAACTCCTCATGCATGGCATTGACCCAAGACTCATCAGAAAGAGCATGACTAACATCCTTGGGCTCGAACAAGGCAACAAAGGTAGAGTGGAGACAGAAATGAGACATGCCAGACTTTGAGCGTGTGACACGCTCAAACAGATCTCCAATCATCTGCTCTGAAGGATGATCTTTTTGAATATGTCGAGGAGATCCTGGATGAGATGAAGAAGTGGCCTCTACCTCATGAGCTGATGAGGCAAGCCACTAACTCCAGAAGATGTGGAAGGCATGGGCTGATCTCCTCGAGGTGCGGTGGAAGAAACAAGCACCTCAAGGGGAGGAAGAACTGGATCAGGTAGACAACCCTCATCTTCATCCTCCTCATCATTCACAAAGATAGGCTCGGACTACTCTAAAAGACCTGAGATATCGGGCCTAGTCCCCAGACTGGCCTCATCGAATGTCACATCACAGGTTTCTACCATTTTGCTAGACTCGCAGTTCTAGACCCTATACACCCACGAAGAAGTCGAGTAACCCAGAAAGATCCCATCACAAGATCGTGACTCGAACTTATCTAGATTCCTAGACTTCAAAATAAAGCACTTGCAACCAAACACACGAAAATGTGAGACGTTGGGCTTTCGCTCATATCTCAACTCATAAGAAGTACGATGCAAGTGTGCCCTCAGAAAAACTCTGTTTGAAACATGGCACGCGGTGGCTATAGCCTCAGCCAAAAACTTCCTAGGTGTAGAGTACTCATCAAGAATCGTCCTGGCCATCTCGACCAAGGTACAGTTCTTCCTCTCCGCGACGCCATTTTGCTGTGGGACATGCGAAGAAGAGAACTGGTGCTCTACACCTGTCTCATCACAAAACCTCTCAAAGTAGGAATTCTTGAACTCCGTGCCATTGTCACTACGGATCGCTCGTAAGGCACTCTCCCTTCCCAGCCCGGCGAACCTGAGTCAAACAGAGAGAGATGGCTCAGTACTGTGATAAATCAAAAAAGATTTTGGCACCAAATACTGAGTCACACGATGAGTAGAAGAAGTAGTCACACACGATTGACCTCTAACTACCCTACGCTCTCCGTCGCTCAGAAAGCCAGAAGGTCTATGAATAGACCTGAAGCTATTGTTGGGCTTGACTGCTATGGAGGAGCGAGTCAAGGTACCAACAACATGCTGATCTCGCTGTGGGTAGCCATCTCGACGGGGGAAATGAGACCTATCCTCAGAACGGCGGAAGTCACGTCCAGAGGCAAATTGAGGATGAAAACCAGAAAACTCAGAAAACTCAAGTCCTCGATGCTGCCCAAACACATCAGCACGATTAAACCTCGACCTCGTGTTGGTCTTAGGTGCACTCAAAGTCTGGAGCTGACCCTGAATACGCCTAAGAGCCTGAACACGGTCTCTCCGCACGATCTTGGCGCACCTGAAGCATCTCTCGATCAAATGTCCATCCTTCTGACAGAAGGTACAATGATATTTCACCTTCTGAGAGGTAGAAGTAGCATGATGGGGCTTCGTCTTCTGAGAGGTCGAAGCAATAGGTGTTACCACCTTACTGTCAGAAATCCCTTGGACAAAGCCCACAGATTTGAACTCAACCTTTTGGTTCTGGTGTTGACCTCTATCACACCTGCTACTATGGGTCTGAGAACAGCAGGTGGATGCTTCCTAACATCCTCAAGAAAATTGTATCCTAGACCTTGATTGAATTTGCAAATCTTGGATTGGTCTAGAATATGATTCAGCTTTTTCTTGCCTCCAACAAACCTCTCAAGAGTGTTCAAAAGATACTGACACTCCTGAAAGAGAGAGGTGCAAGAAGAGCAGGGGAAGAAGAGACAGCAGAAGGTAAGAGAGAAGAAGAAAAACCAACGGCAGAAGAAGGAATGGCATGTGCACGCATAGCCGCCTCATCTTTAAGGTCTTCACAAGGACTAAGAGGGACAGTCCTACCTCTAGCTGTTTGGTCATTGTACCTAAGCGTCTCCACCCTACCCTTAGACTTCTCCCCCACAACAGCACAAGCATCACAACAAGAATGTGGCTTCTCTAGTAAGTCCTTAGTTAGCTTCACACATTTATCATTCAAAGCAACGAGTTCAAGTTTTAGTTTTTCATAACTATTACATGGTGACGCGGATCCACCTAGCAAGCTAGCTCAACCCCGTTGCTTTGGTCCTGATCTTTCACGATACACCTTGTTGGATGCCCTATCCAAGATAAGCCTTCTCCCACGCACACCGCAGCACGTGAACGAAGGGAAGAGAAACCGAAGTTTCAGCGAGTAGAATTCAACACAACAATTGGATTCAACACACCAAGAGCAATTCCTCGATGGAAATCTCAAGAACACGCCAACAATGGCCACCAAACCATGGTGATTTTCTGGTTTCTATTTCTCAATTCATAACTCAGTTACAACGCACAACACACAGCCTTGACTAAAACTCACGCACAACCTGGCCTAAGGCCGAAACAAACTCCAATACGAACTAAAAAGGAAATATCTAAACTACTGCCACCGGATTCTCTCTTAATTTGTGATCTGACTATGAGGATTTCATGGCTGACACCTTGTCCATTGTGTGGGGCTTCGAAATATCTTTCCAACGAGTCAAAGAACGCCCAAATCGAACTCCGTTTGTGAAAGTTATGGATGCTTTAGTATTGGTCTTGCCAGCTATCCCAATCCAAGTCCAAATCGGTTTCAAATCTTTATATGTTTTCTTTTTTTGTTCAAGGGGCATCCAAATCCGTTTGGAACCTAAAAAAGAGTTCTTCTCAACCTTTAGAAAGTCATGGAGTGGACGGATTTTACCCATACTTGCATTGCAATACTCAAACTCTTTATGTTTGACATGTCTCGCGCGTCTCTCCGGACAGCTCGTGCAGCATCCAATGAAATTGCCATAACTTTGTGTAGGAAGCTCCAATCAAGTGCCGTTTGATTCGTTGGAAAATAGACTTCATTAGCTTTCCAAATATGTCTTTTGTGCACATTAGAAACCTCTAAATTGGTATTTAAAGCTTCTTGAACATTGCGCACAGAACTGCAAGCACCAACCAAAGTTGTAGTGCTACTTGGTGCCACATCATCCTCCCCTCCTTGAAGCAAAGCCATCCTCGGCTTTGGGGTAATCTTGGGAGCTTGCTTCTTCCTGGCTGTAATTTCTTCGTCAACATGAATAGCACTATCTAATTTTGGTTTCGATACATGCTTCTTTCCCCCATGTACAAAAGTGTATGTGTTGGACCGACCCTCATACGTAGCATTGCGATCATATTGCCATGGTCTTCCCAACAATAACCCACATGCATCCATTGGAACTACGTTGCAATCCACCTTGTCAACATAATTACCAACAATAAACGGAACCCGCACCTTGTGAGTTATCTTTAGCCTTCCGGAGTTGTGTTGCCACTCCACATGATGTGGTTGAGGATGCCTCCACATGGATAGCCCTAAAGCATACACCAAATCTTTGCTAATCACATTGGTATAACTCCCACCATCTATGATCAACTTGCATGCTTTATCTTTGATCTTGCACTCCACTTGGAAAACACTCCACCGCTGTCCTTTTGTTTCAGTTTCTTTACTTTGCACCTTTCGGACCAAAAGATTAACACCATTCAATTCTGGATCACAATAGACAACATCCTCCTTGGAATTTTTGGATTTTTCACTTTCAGAATCACTACTAGAAGTTGTTGAAGCATAGCCATCTTTAGTGAGAAGCACTCTTCGTTGATTTGGATAATCATGTATCATATGACCTCTTCCCTTGCACTTGAAACACTCAATTTCTCTAGCACGAGCATTAGAAGGCAAACTAGAATCAGTTTTAGTTGCTTCTTTACCTCTGTTGCTTGCCTCCTTTGAAAGAGCACCATTTGAACGGCTTGATGCCGCCACTTTGGAGTGTGAACCCACATCACCACCTTGCTGTAATGAATGCCTCCATGACTTTATTTGGGCGTTGGCATGTCCATCCTTGGCTTGTTTGCGCTTCAATTGTTGTTCAGCACGTTCGGCTTGATGCACCAAGTCTTGAATGTTGTAGTAATGGACCATCTCCACCCTATCTTGCACAACCTCATTCAACCCATTAAAGAAACGTGCCATAGTAGCCTCATCATGCTCCTCTGCCTCTGTACGGATCATCAACATCTCCATCTCTTTATAATATTCATCAACACTAGAATTACCTTGGCGTAGTTGTTGCAATCGATTGTACATGGTCCTAGTGTAGTGTGCTGGGACAAAACGTCGCCTCAAAATATTCTTCAGTTATGCCCAAGTATCTGGACGAGCTCCTATGCGACACAATTGGTTCCACCAACAAGAGCATATCTGGTGAACTCAACTGTCGCCAAACGGATCTTCTTATCCTCAGTATAGTGATGGCTGTCAAAAATTTGTTCGACATGCATCTCCCAATCCAAGTAGTCCTCCGGTTCAGCTTTACCATTAAATGATGGGATAGAAATTTTTATCCGCCCAATTCCATCATCCACGGCAACCGCTGAGCAAACCTAACACCATCATGCATACCTCCACAATGGGCAGCACCTCTGCCACGCATGTCCCTACCACGGTCAGCACCACGGTAGTCCCGAGCATGGCGCGGTTGTTGAGCAAAGCCCGCTGCACCATCAAAGACCTCCTCGTGTTCGTCGTCTTCATATGGTGCACGCCATTCGAAATATTGAGGTCCCCGTTCAGCATGCTGAAATTGTGGTGGCTGGTTGCGTGGCGCCTCGTCAAAGCATCAATTCGCGCCCCAAATCATCAACCTTGCCTTCACGCCCGTGACAACTTAAGAAGTAGTCACGTGTCGCCAAGCCCGTGTCGCAACTCGAGCAGCAAAGACGCCGCATATTGGGGCACCTCCCCGATTGGCTCGACATGATTATGTCGCGCCTTGCCATCTTCAATCTTCGTAGAATCCGCCATAAAAAAAATTCAGCAACCTCGTACCGTGATCAACCACGCTCTGATACCAAGATGATGCGGATCCACCTAACAAGCTAGCTGAACCCCGTTGCTTTGGCCCTGATCTTTCACGATACGCCTTGTTGGATGCCCTCTCCAAGATAAGCCTTCTCCCACGCACACCGCAGCACGTGAACGAAAGGTAGAGAAACCGAAGTTTCAACGAGTAGAATCCAACACCACAATTAGATTCAACACACCAAGAGCAATTCCTCGATGGAAATCTCGAGAACACGCCAACAATGGCCACCAAACCATGGTGATTTTCTGGTTTCTATTTCTCAATTTATAACTTAAGTTACAATGGGGCTAAGGCTCTGGCCTTATATTGGTGCACAACGCATGACCTTGACTAAAACTCACGCACAACCTGGCCTAAGGCCGAAACACACTTCAATACGAACTAAAAATGAAATATCTAAACTACTACCACCGGATTCTCTCTTAATTTGCGATCTGACTATGAGTATTTCATGGCTGACACCTTGTCCATTGCATGGGGCTTCGAAATAACTTTCCAATGAGTTCAAGAACGCCCAAATCAGACTCCGTTTGTGAAAGTTATGAACGTTTTAGTATCGGTCTTGCCAGCTGTCCTAATCCGAGTCCGAATCAGTTTCAAATCTTTATATGTTTTGTGTTCTTATTCAAGGGGCTTCCAAATCCGTTTGGAACCTGAAAAAGAGTTCTTCTCAACCTTTAGAAAGTCATGGAGTGGACGGATTTTACCAATACTTGCATTGCAATACTCGAACTCTTTATGTTTGACATATCTCGCGCGTCTCTCCGGACAGCTCGTGCAGCATCCAATAAAATTGCCATAACTTTGTGTAGGAAGCTCCAAAGCAAGTGACGGTTGATTCGTTGGAAAATAGACTTCATTAGCTTTCCAAATATGTCTTTTGTGCACATTAGAAACCTCAGAATTGGTATTCAAAGATTCTTGAACATTGTGCACAGAACTGCAAGCACCAACCAAAATTGTAGTGCTACTTGGTGCCACATCACATGGTGAGCTAACAGGGTCCTTAGAAGCGTACTGAGCCATTTTTTTGTTATGATCAATCATTTCTTGAAACTGTTTTGAGATAGATTCAAGTTCAGCAGTTAATTTAGGATAGTTCATACATGAAGCAATTGGCTTAATCAAAGAAGCATGTAATTCAATAATTTTATGATCTGCCTTTTTTAAGTTCATCTTCAGATTATTACAACTTTCACATGTCTCAGGCAGATCAAGAAGCATAGTGTAAAGACCTCTAAAACCATTGTCCTTATCCTCACATGAGGTGCAAGAAGTAGTCTCAATAACGATAGATGAAAGAGCAGCAGTCCTAGTCATCTCTAATTCAGCTAAAAGACTAATATTCTCTACCTTAAGCAAATCAAGTTTAGAAGACACACTATCATGAGAGGTCCTTAGCTTCTCCATGTCATTAAGCAAAGAGGAACAAACATCACAATTGTCACGGGAGGGAGCAGATATAAGTGAAGTAAGCTCCCGTGACAATCTATCTACTTCCTTCTCCAACTCACTACACCTAACTCTAGATCTAGCATGAAATTTTCCTAACTTAAGAAAAGCATCATTGAGCTGGTTGTAGGAGGGATATACCTTATCAGAGTCAGAGTAGACCTCGCTATCACTGATGCCGCCCTCAAGGGCCATGAAGCACATGCCAATGAAGTCATCACCGTCCTTGTGTTCTTGATCATCCTTCCCATCGTCGTCACTCCACCCCTCCACATCGCTGAGGCCGATGTCGTCGAAGGCGGTGAGGACGCGGTTGAAGAGCTTCTTGGCTTTACCAAGGTTGCGGAACTTCTTCTCTTTGCTTGGGGGCTTCTTATTGCGGTTATTGTTGGTGTTGTCGTTCTTGCTTGAACCGCCGTAGTCATTCTTGCCCTTCTCCAACTTGGGACAGTTTGCCTGAATGTGGTTGGGGCCACCACACTCAAAGCAAATCACACGACCTCCTCTCTTTCTCTCCCTAACCCTAACATACAATTTGAATTGAGAGATAGGACACAACCAAACACCTAGGTCTTTCATAATCTTGGATGATGCGTGATTCTGCACGATTCTACAATGATTCTACCATGATTCTACATGATTCTACAATTAGGATTACGATTCTACGATGATTCTACTAGGTATGACTCAAGACGTGATTTGAGTCGGATTGGTTCCGTAGGTTGTACAATTCTACAACTAGAATCGTGATTTTAACAACTTTACTTGTTATCATTGATTTAATGCATTAGACGATTTAGAAACTGTCTCTGATATAGATTACGAAGCGTCTGTGATGATCCCATACGTGATAGTACATATTTTGTAATTTTCTAGTATCTTAAACAAACAAATATCTGGTCAGAAAATCATGTCGTACCTACACGGCTACACGATGTGTGTCTGGGGTGCGGCCGACGAGTGATGACAATCCATCGGATTTGATTGACCACTTGCTTGTAATGAAAATTACTTGTGAACGACCCTCCCTGTAGTTGTGGACGACCCTCCTTGCCTTGTTCCAATGAACCGCGAGTCACCAACAATAGGCCATGAGCTATGGTCCCTAGTGTACGCCGAAGCAAACGCAACGTGACAAGGACCGGTACATAATGAATCTCTGGACGTCGCCATCTAAATTATTGTTGATGAGTGTTTAGCTACAGTTATGAGGAGTCAGCTCAATAGTTTCTTTAACCACAAGATTACCTGGTACTCATTTTTATAGCGACTGATTTCTACGAGCCAACCTCTATGCACGAAATCATGTTAGAATTGTCTAGAAGGTCCCGGAATCCTCGTTTGGCTCAACTCGTTAAAAACCAAGCTCAACATCTGGCTCGACTCAGCTCATAAATACCACAAGTCAAGTCAAACTGAGCTGAGCTTGTATTGAGCTAAGAGCAAGTATAATAAGAGACTGTTAGTTGGTTATATGCTGAGGTGGAGGAGAGAGAAGAGAGGTGTGCTGTAAGTTTACAGTCAGCTGAAGCACAAGAACCAAAAAACTTTGTGGGAAAAAGGGGTGGGTCATACAGCCTTCAGCTGGCTATAACTACTATATGAATGAGCTGATAAGTAGGCTATAAGTGTCCATACAACCAGCTGAAGGCTATATTATTAACTTTGCTCTAAGCTAGCTCACGAGTATCGAGCTTTTTTTTCACCCCTACGGTACTCCGTAAGAACTGGTGGTGATGCGTGCCACGGATGTTGCCACAGATATGTTTATCCTGTATAGATATCTGACACACTGCCGTCTGATGACATTACCCCTTAAAAAATATTTAGATTTTCTTCGTACTGGTTTGGTCACTTGCCATATAACATTATAAATAATCCTCCCAAGTGTTGGAAATTAGTTGCGAAGGCTCTCACATTACAAGACCACTGAAATGATCTCTCCATCCATGATCCAATCGTCCACATGGGAGTTTAATTTACATGATTGCATGTAGAAAAAAGGTTACTACTCTACAAACGTTGTCCAATAAAGTTCCATTCTTATTCTACTACTTAACTCTATTTATTTTTTTTTTGCAACTTCAAACAACAACAACAATAGTGCATATATTATACAACAACAATAAATCCTTTTATCCTAAACAAATTGGAGTAGACAGTGCATATATTATATAATAATTATTACTTCAAAAACCACATGTATCTCCTTGAAAAAAAAATATACTAGACCTCTGGCCTTTATGTTCGTGGTAATTTTTGAGGTGTAGTATATCTTTTCAGAGTGAATCTTTTGTTTTTGTTTTGATAACATTATAGGTGGTTTGTGACGTCGACCGCAGAGAAAACAACCGCATTGTAATGTAGTGTAGGAGTTGTTGAGGGAATATCTTTACGTTTCCAACGTATAATGAATACTGAAGAACCTTTCCTAGAACGAGGCTTCCATAGAGCGTAGAAACTAACAAAGTTGTTGATGTTGGGCAGGAGTATAAACACAAACTTATTTTTAATTATGTAATGCAAATTGTTAGAACATGTTTAAGTGTAGAATCCTATGCCAGTGTGTGCCTTTGGTGTCACTGGACGCCACAGGGATGCAGACTCCTAGAGCTCAAACGAGCACGTTTCAAACTATATATACCACTGTACCCCATGATTTTACGCACTACACTCTACTATCTACACGATTTACTACAAGTCCAGGGTAAGAAGCGTTGAGTCCTCGAGATCAGACCAGGCCATTGGAGAAGATTTTGCTGATACTACTGTTTGCTTGCATAATTAGCTCGACGGATCATCCACAGAAGTACTATTGAGGGCTCGTTTGGAGTATATGAATTTTATATAAATTTCATAAGAAATAGTTTACTTCCTACACAAACTGAGAAGGTTTCTGCATTCAAATTTAGCCCCTCATATTTTTATTATTTTGAAAGCAGCCAGGAGATTATTTGAAAGTGTTTCAGAATTGATGTTTTACCAACCCTGCCATTTTTTTATTAATTGTTTGTGATATTGACCGCAGAGAAACAACCGCGTTGTATCGTAGTGCAGGAGTTGTCGGAGGAATATCTTTATGTTTCCAACGTATTACATGAATCGATGATCTGGACCACATGCCTGCAACTGAAGCCATGTGGTTGGTCGAAGGATCTCAATGTAGAAGAAGGGTTTTCCTTCCCAGAAACAGGAGCGCCATGATTCAGACGCTGCTGGGCGCCACCAAAGACGAGGCGCGCAGGGGCGGAATAACAGGCGTGGGTCGTGACGTAGCTGTGGGCACTTTCTTTTAATTTATATTTTGTTAGCTATTTCTTTTTTTATTTCTCCCAAAGCGAATTGAATTTGAAGCTAGAATTTTAATGGAGCCATGGTAAATTCAGAACGAGCTCTATATTTTTTTTTTGGGATTTGCCGTCTTGATTTTGTGCTCAAATCAAAGTGGTTGTAAAACATCCATCACTACGGTTGTAAAACAAGTTAGCCTCGTGTAGACTGTTCATGGTTCGACCCAGCCTGATTTATCTGGTCTCGTGCTAGGTTGGGCTCGTGGCCGAAGTTTTCAGGCCACACGCCCAAGATCGAAAAAATGAATATTTAAAAATATTTTATTAAGTAAAAGAATTAAAAATGACATTGTATTTTCTGGGACCGATCTTTGAGCCAAGTCTAGCCTCATGAGCTATTCCAGAATGGTTTGAGCCAAGCTTACCCCCCAGTATCGTCCTTCGGCTCCCATGTTGATAGAAATAAGCACCTTCTTGATCCACTCTTTGAATAGGAACAACTAGAGGTAGGTTGTCAAGAATCCTGTTGAATTTAGAGGATTTATGTTTAGAACAATTGACAGACTTGAATAAACTATTGGACAATTAAGAAACTAAATTATTAACATACACTACTACAGAAAGTCTAATACTAGACGCCAAATTACGGATGGTTTTGTGAAACCGTCTGTGATGTACACTATCATAGACGGTTTTAATTTGGAGGCCGTCTGTGGTATTTGTGGCGAGAAAAAAGAGTATCACAGACGGTTCTTACCGCTGAACCGTCTGTGATACTGGAATATCACAGACGGTTTTATAATAAAAACCGTCTGTGATATTGCCTTGCAATCCCTCAAATTTTCATATTTCCCGCTTAAGTCTGAGTATGATTCAGTTTTGAGACACCTTCAGTAAAACGGGCATAACTTTTGCATACGGTGTCTATTTTCGACGTTTTTGTACTCGTTGGAAAGTTAACGACGAGCCCGATCCAAAAAATCGGTCATCTTTGGACCTAAACCTGCGTCGTAAGTTTTTGGTTTCTGTTTTTACCCTTTTTCTTGGTCTTCCTCTCGGAATTTGGATTTTGCTTCAACTGAAAAGTTGTAAATCTCGTCAAAACCTTTCAAATGAGTATATATAAGCCATATAAAATTTTGCTATTTTATCTTTTCAGACTAGTTGTTTATATTGCATCGGTATATAAAATTTTGTACTCTAATTTACAGACGGTTGGCATATAGAACCGTCTGTGATATTCATTCATCACAGACAATTCTAGCCAATAGAACCGTCCGTGATAATCTGACCGCTGGGCCTGTCGATCCTTCTCAACCCAATCATAGCCAATAGAAATCCACCAATCCTCATCACACAGATCGTAGCTCCCTCTCCGTTCCCGCCAAAAATTTGAACTCCCGCCTCTCCTCCTCCTCCCTATAAATATACCAAAACCCAGCCTCCTTACTGGTCTCCTCCTCCTTGCTGTCCTCCTCCTTGTTCTCCTCCTCCTTGTAGACGACGCACAAATCTACAGAGGCAAGACACACGCAGATATTTGTGAAGGTAAAAGTTTGCACTAAAAGTTATCGATCACCAAATCTCGTCACCCCACGGCTTCTCATTCATCACAACGCGCACCAGATGGCCTCTCCTTTTTAGCTTCTCAAAATTACTTTTCGGATTTTCAACAGTGACTATCTTTCAAACAGAGTCTTTTTTCAAAGCAGGGTCTATAAAATTAATTGTAGTACATACTATAGCGACTTCATTTATATTGACCCAAATCACATGTGAATTTCTGTTACTCTATACTTTCTCTTATGAATAGCCTAAAAATCATAAGCTGTAGCCAAAAATCACGAGCTGAAGCTAAAAAGAACATGCCAAATAGATTCTAAACGCAAAACATGACTCGTGTATTTTTTTTTCTGTGTTTGTGTACCATTTTCATAAAATAATCACTGGAACCTTCAGAAAAAAATACGTAACATGTGCTCCACGTTTCAAGTTTCCTTGATAAGGTTATTTCGCTTCTATTGATGCGTGGCTATGTTAACCTACGTGTTTTGTGAGGCAGGACGTCACCTTAACTTTATATACTCACTTTGTCCATAAATATAGATCCTTTTTTATTTTTTATGATCTCCAATGCAAGACTTTGGCTATAATTTATTATTATAACATACTAACAAAAATAATAAAAATTATATATTAGGAAAGAATTTTGTAAAATAAATCTAATAATATTATTTTTATATAGTTAATCTATATATTTTAACATATTAACGATCAAAGCTTGATCGTGCGAAATTTCCGGTGATCTCCATCTGTGACAGAGGAAGTCTACTGGAGAACTGCATTTCAATTTGAACTGATCATGACTGTCACGTACGGGTGCTTGTTCTTTATAGGCCACTTTGGGCTCAAATATGCAAGAAATCAATGCAAAAGTTATGACTGGTTTTGCTTCCAGTGTCTCCATACGAGTTTTTAAGCGTATTTAGCACTATTTAATAGTATATTTATAAAAATGATCCTATGTCGAGTAACTTGAAAAAAATAGCGTTTTTTTTGCTATCCGGTGGCCGGGTAGCAGTCGCCTGGGCTGATACGTGGTCGCACAGCAGCTTGCCATTCTACCACCAGACGGCAGGGGGTCTACTGCCCGTGGCAAAGCGGTAGGTGATTAAGCGGTTGTTTAGCTAGTTTAATTACCTATTCTTATTTTTTTGTTATTATTTGTCTGAATTTTTAAATATAGCAAATGAGCTCAAAAAGTTACAAAATTGTTTGTGCAGCCTCCTGACATAATGTACTTAGTGTATAATTATTTTCGTAATTTTATCCACTGTTAATATTTCTCAAAAATTTGTACAATTTTGATATTTGTAAGAGTTGCTACACATAGCAAAAGAGCTCCAAAAATTACGAAATTATGTGGGAAGCCTCCCAATATAGTCATAGTAATTGCGTATATTTTTTGAAAATTTTATGTGCTTTAAATTTACTACGTTAATTTATGTTAATTTAATCATGAAATTAACTATGCTCAGCCATTTTTTGTAGTGTAACTTGTCTTGTTCTGAAGTCTTAGTGTTGCAAATCGTTAACATCATACTCTCCGGAATTGTCATAGTCTACACGTGAAGAACCAAAGCAAATAAATTCAAAAAAAATTCAAATAAAAATAAAAAAAATTCAAAACGAGTCCAGATATGGATACTTTAGGATTTTAGAAGAATTTAGATATTTGAACTGGTCCAATCAGAGTTAGGATGAAGAAATATGGGCTTCTAAAAGTATTTTGCTATGATCCAAAATGGCAGTAGTTGGAAGTAGGAGTGGTCGAAGGTTGCCGAGTGATCAGAGGTTTAGAAGACGGATATATGTGGTCGAAAAGCTTCCAGTAATTGAAAGAGCAACAGTGATTGGAAAAGTTTTACTGGTCGGAGAAGCTTTAGAGTGGTCGGACGAATTAGAAGTTCTACAGAGCGCTCGGAGTAGTTATTGGGGGTGAATCTTCAGGTAGTCGAATGCAAGAGAGTAGTCGAAAACAGGAGTAGACGGAAGCTTAATGATCGAAACTTGGTAATCGAAAGCTATATGTGGTCGATAGGCTTTGGGTGGTTGAACAGCTGTAGTCAAAAATTAGAGTTTTAAAGTGGTCAGAAGGTTCAGTAAGTTGGTACTTGAAACTATAGGAACTGGTCGATACATACAAAGTGGTTGAATCTTTGGTGATAGAAACCTGGTGGTAGGAAGGTTTGCAGAGTTTAATGTGTGGTTGGTGGCTGAAGTGGTCAAACAGTCATGATCGAATGGCTGAACATGGTCAGAATTCTATACGTGGTCGGAAGGGGTGGTCGAAAATAACTGTGGTTGAAATCAGCTTTGGTCGAAGGGCTTACAGAGTGGTTGAAGGTTAGAAAGTCTAGAGAGTGATCGGAACAAATTACAGAATAATTTAAGTAAAAGAATTACAGAATAATCGAATAAAGTGAAACAAATTACATATTATAGTTGGTTTCGATGACTTCTCAAGTTCTGGAAGCGGTTTATCATCGAATCATTGGTAACTAATTCCATTTCACGTTTCTCCACATAACAAATAAGACTATCACTTATGAACTGATCACTAATACGGTTGCGTACAACTGTTTTCACAAATATATGGCTAAAAAACATCTCTCAACTATCGCAGTGGCAACAAGCAAAATTGGTGATAACTTCAAAAGTTGATAAACCAAAAGATAGCAAAGATGTTTCGTTATCTCAACCATTACCTTAGAAAGTTCTTTAATGGTCTCTATGTTGGAGAATCTATCATCTACTTGCACATCAGCAATATAGAGGCAAAGATGATGGTTGAGATCCCTCAAATCCCTAGAATTAAAATTATTGGGATAAAAACTTAGCTAGCCTCATCAAATGGTCCAAATTAAAATCACAGAATGATCCTCTTGGACTCAAAGCGGTTGAGCAAACAAGTAATTCAGACGCTATTGAACTCTTAAAGTACCTAATCAAGAACACCATTAAAACAATCCACCTTGTAATGATGCTCATTGGTAATTATAGTTTTTTGTTGTAGCTTCTTTGTATTTACATACACTTTTCCATGTCCAATTGTGAAATATCATGCTTCTCACAAATTATTGAACATATTGCCTTTCTTTTTAGAAATCGCTCCAGGACTACGGAATACCAGACATGAGAAGATGACAATTATTGAAATTTAGAACACATTGAATTAGATATTGAAACACATTGAAAAATTACCTAATTCAATTGTTGCAAAAAATTGAAACAGGATATTCTAATATTAAAGCCCTAACCCACAAATATTTTAAACATCATAGAATTAAAACCCTAAAATCTAAATCACAAAATTTAGTATCTATTTTGTCAACTGATCATTACTTCGTTAGCTATGAATATCATTGAACGTTTGAACTTTGAAAGCAAAGAACCAGGATGAGACGATGAGTGGACGACCTCATCTATTACCGTGACCGTCGGCCATATTGCATGCAACATACATAGGCCGAAATTTACTCCATTGCATGCACTCGTAGTGAGATTAACACAGTGAGAAATCTAACCATACCATCTTACGCACACAGGTGTAGGCAAGAAGCGGCCGGCGTGCTCCTAAAAGATGGCAGCTCTAACGCCTGGCCTATCGCTACTGCAGATGAAAGGTTTCATGCGTGACGTGTTGTGTGGGGAATAGGGGAATGTAGGTAAAGCATCATTTGAACCTAGCATTGGCTATTTGGTTGGTTTGGGCTGGTGCTGGCTTGTGTGCTCCTTGGGCTGGCATTAGCTTAGGGCTGGATCGGCTAGTGGCCCACGCTCGATCAGTTCAAGTAGCCCTTATTATTTTGTTTTGTTTTCATGGTCGATTGATGTGTTGTGTTGTGCCAGCTTCAACTAACATGCATTTTTTTTGAAAGTGTCTTACTTTTGTCAATGTCCTACGTGTTTTTTTCTTTTCTCCCCCTATTTGTCAACGTGTTTAAGCCTTCTTTCTTTTGGATAGATGTAGTCCTTGGCATATTAAGGCATTAGTTTTTGGCATATGAAGGTATACACTGGGTAAATTTAGACTCTAAGCAACAAAAATTAAAATCGGCCTAAGGCCTATGCCCCCATTGCTCGACGTGCATCTGCCCTTGGGTGAAGTGACACTTTGTCCATTTATTAATGTTGTTCCTCGGTTGGTCTAGATAACTAGTTTGCACACACGAAGCTTTATCAAATTATTGGCCCATGCTTTTGGGTTTTGGGCTTTTGACTCTTCGAAAATCGTAACAAATAGGATGGTTTTTTGAAGCAGATTCTTTAGTAGCTTTTCAAGCCTAAAATTGTGTGTGTTATCTACATCAGTATCTCCGTTGTCCACTGTCACTTCAAAAAACATAGATAAAAACCATCAATTACATTCAAAAGCCACAGCCTGAAAGAACATTGCCAATGTTATTCTTCGGCTAGTTGGCCATGCATGCATAACCCCTCCCAATACATGCATAACACCGCCCAACCACTAACGACCATTACAGTTTAGTTCAATCCAACACGTGGAATTGGCCTCCTCTGTCGCAACTCAGGGCCTGTTCATGTTGGTTTTTGTCTTTGGCTTATAAATAATAGCAGCTTGTAGTGAAGCTTGTAAAGAAAGAGAAAGACACTCGCATGTAATTTTGGCTGATATAAATGAAGGTACTATAGTATATACTACAATCAACTAGTAGACTCCACCTTGAAAAGACATTCTGTTTAAAAGTTAGGTACTGTAGAAAAGCTATATATTATAAAAAAACAATTTTTAGAAACCAATATGAACAGGGCCTGGCTTCTTAGTCCATAGGCTCCTTGAACTCACAGCCCTACATGATGAACTCATGGAGGAGGATATACGCGCGCTGCAGTTATATACATATATTACACGTAGCCTATTCTTTTTAGTTTCTAAAAGCTATCTTTTGGCTTATCTACGATAACTAACTTTCGAACGAAATATTTTTTTAAGTGGGAGATACAAGTTGATTGTATTACACACTGTAATAACTTCATTTATATCGGTTAAAACCGTACGCGAGTTTTTGTTACTTTGTAGTCTCTCACGAACAGCTCAAAAGTCATAAGCTGCAGCCAAAAATCATAAGCTGAAACTAAAAGCCATAAGTCATAGCCAAAAACTATATGAGAATGAAATATACTATTACAACAAGTATGTACGTGCGAATCCGATGCTATAAATTACTTTGTAGAAAATAAAAGGGAGTATACTTCATTTCACATACATGGTCATCAGCATGCTCGTCCGTCAACACAGAAGAACTAGCATACTGTCGAGACTCAAAGACTTTCATTTCCATATACTCCCGGGATACCGACGCTAGTATAGAAAAAGCTGGTGCCAACAACACAACATAGATACATATTATTCACATACATAATAAACAAAAGACACCGTCGTACCTTAAAAGTACAACAAGAATAAAAGTGCGACGCCAAAAGCTTAAATCAAATGGTGGCACTTAGAGAATGCCCACAGAAAACTAAGGTTGCGAACTAGTTCTTGTTGTAGTTGTTTGACGTGAGAAATGAGTCTAGGATTTATACGTCGGAATTAAGATTGTTTGCATGCTAGTGTACTAAAATACATAAATTAAATAAAACAGAGAAAGATAGAAAAATATGTATTTTATTAATCTTTTACAAATAATAAAATTACAAATTCCTAAGTATGGTTATGCTCTCTGTCTCGATTAACGTAGCAGATCTGGCATAGCGATCGCGTAGTGCTGAAGCAAGAAGACAAGGCATGCATACATGAATGGATCCATGCGCGTCAGGCTGAATGGAGACGTCATAAATCCTGACTGAAAGACGGCCTTGCCGGCGGGTATGACAACCTTGTTGGGGAAGAACTGCCTCACAGGATCTGCACGTCCAAACTCAATACGATAGTACCGGTCGTTCCTACGACTACGGTGAAACAGAGCAGTCTCCGCTCTCTTGAAAACAGAGCAATCTCCGCTCATTCGACCACACCGGTCGATGCTCTGTTATCGGATGGCAAATAGTGCGGATACGAGTTACCCGTAGACTCACACTATACGGGAAAATCGAACGAACAGGCACATAGATGATTTTTCCGATGCGAACACAACTGTGTCGCTTTTCTTCTTTCTCTGCTCATTCGACTTATTCTTCTCTTACGATTACATGGTATATACTCCGCGCGCTCGCCCATGCCCTGCTGATGACTACTACAGTGCTAAGCCGCTTGCCCATGTTGCTTCGCTCAGCCGCCGACTGCTACTGCGACCAGTTAGTTCACCGACCAAGGTATGCCCTGCGTCACCCACGACCATCCGTGCTGACGCGTGTTATAGTGATCACCGTACGACCACGACCACTGCTTCATCCTTGACTTGTCTGCGGCACTGGAGCTTCGACCATGCAATCATTGCGCTACGACCATGGTCACGTACGATCTACGACTACTGCAGACACAGGCGCCATGACTCCGGCGCTTACGACTACCTCACTGGTCGTTACGACCACACACAATATGGTCGTAACGACCACACACACCGGCGCCACGTACTGGTCGTTACGACCACACACAATGTGGTCGTAACCAACCACTCACTCTCGCACCACGACATTGGTCGTTATGACCATACACAACGTGGTCGTAACCGACCACTCACAAGTCGCCCTATTACGACCACACACGCCATGGTCGTAGCCGACCGACCACACACAACGTGATCGTGTCCGACCACAAACTACGTGGTCGTTACCGACCACGCACGGTGACTCAAAGCTTCGACCACGGGTACTCCGACCATGATACTCCTCCGAGTATGCACTGACGACTACGACTGTCGATTATTGACCATCGACTACAGCTGTCGACTATCGACCACGTACAAGCACCACGACCGCGTATAAATCATCAAGATTAATTCCAACAAGCCTTGCCGGTAGACATCGGGCCTCGTTAGCGGAGATGTCGCACTCATGAGGCAAGAAGGCATCGCTCAGCGAACGTGCACAGCGTAGATGTTACACTCATGAGATGCGAAGGCGTGGCCGGCGGTGAGGCAGCCTCGTCGAAGTGTTCGCGGATGCGGTGACCTCGTCAGCTGGATGTACGCGCAGGGTTAGATTGGCGTTGGACATTGCAGAGTTTAGTGCCTTCTCGGCGTCGTGGGCGAGGCGACCATACGAAGTGTTCGCACACGTCAATCGATCGGTGGCTGTTGATAACTTCCCGATGTGTCACGATTCCACTTGTATTTGGGATAGAAATTCGGGAGAATATGAAGGAAGGACTGGGAAGAAGAATTAGGCTGGGAATCGAAGAAAAGGAATTTGGGGGAGAAGAAGAGGAGGCCGACGCCTTTCGGTTATGTTCTTCAACGCCCCTTGGCATGCATGCATACGGGAGGTTCAGCATGTCTGCCATCTACAGGTTGAGGATGAATTGATGACGGACGCGATGTCCTTGGAAGTGTGCACAGCCGGCGGCTCCAACGTTAGGCATGTAAACGTTGAGGGCATGGCTTCGGTGCTTATGATGGTGGCTGCGGCAGCCTCGACGACATTGCCATTGACTATGCAGTGGCAACCTCCGGAATGTCGAGTTGACGGCGTCCTCAGCCCGGAGAGCACCACACCATTCAGTCATTCACACGGCATCTCCAAGCTATACATGAGAGAGAGAGGTTAATCTATATAACAATCTACACCATCGGAAACAGAGGAAGCCATGGCCTCCTTCCTTGCTCGGTATAAATAGCACAAATGAAAATAGAAAAGATACATCGATTCAGTGCAGCACCAAAAGCTCCATCATCCTATCTCTCGCGTGCGTGAGTTTGTGTTTCATCTCCGAGTCTCAACTTCGTGTGGTGGGAGGCAGGCGTAGAACCGCGTGTAGGCGCAGGCCGAGGGCCTCAAGATCCTCTGCGACACGGGCGCCGCCGCCAGAGAAGACGTGTAAATCTGCAGCGCCGGAATCCCGAGCGTCGTTCCAAGCCAAAATCTAGTCTCGGTTTCTACACGTGGTATCAGAGCCACGTTCCGTGAGACCATAACAGCGGGTGCGATTGGCGTCGTGAAGATGACCGGCGGAGATGGAGCGCGTGGTGCGAGAGGCGGGCGCGTTGGCTGTCTACCCCGAGTTGACGCGCACGAACCACCACGAGTGGGAATTGGTTATGCAGGTTAATCTCGAAGCTCAAGGACTGTGGGAGGCAATCGAGAGCACTAAGGTTGAGCGCCGCGAGGATCGGCTGACCCTGGCCGCTCACCTTCGCGCGGTGCCATCCGAGATGCATGCAGCCCTTGCAGTCAAGAAAATGGCGAAGGAGGCATGGGAGGCCGTGAGGACGATGCACATCGGCGTCGCCCGCGTGCAGGAAGCCAGCGCCCAGCGGCTGTTGAAGGAGTTCGAGACTATCACGTTCAAGGATGGGGAGACGGTGACCAACTTCGCCATCTGCATCACCGGGCTCGTCAGCAACCTTCGGTCGCTAGGCGAGCAAGTCGAAGTTGTGCGTGTCGTGAAAAAGATCCTGCAAGTTGTGCCACCCTGGTACTCTCAGATCGCTATTTCAATCAAGACTCTCCTTGATCTTAAGGAACTCTCGGTCGAGGAACTGGTCGGGCGACTGCGAGCGGCTGAGGATCGTTTTGCGATGCCATCACCGACAAGACAGGGCGGCTGATGCTCGCCGAGGAAGATTGGCTTGCAAAGTACAGGCATCGCCTCACGCCCGAATCCTCATCCAGCGCGGAGAAGGCATACGGGCAATCTCATCCCAAGAACAAGGGCGGAGCGCAGCAGGAGAACCGCAACACCGCCGTGAAGCTGACATCTGAAGGTACACCACGTCAGAAGGGAAGTTACCGAAATTGCGGCAAATGGGGGCACTGGGCCAAGGAGTTGTTGGATCGAATTTGGCGACAGAGGGGGGGGGGTGAATGTCGACTTTAAAACTTGCCCCCAAAAATATCCAATTAAGATTTTTCTCACCAAAAGCTATAAAAGCTGTGATGAAAAATCTTAGGCTCTCTGGAACTTCATTCTATAACAAAAACGAGAAAGAACAACACACAAAGAATATCAGCATCAACCTCACTGGTCAGAGTGCAGCAGGCCGGTCAGACCGCCTCTATAGGGCCGGTCAGACTGCCTCTCAGGCACCGGTCAGACCGCCTAACCTGACCGACAGCGCAAAGCAAACAGAGCCCAAATCTGAATTACTTGAGATCTTTAGAGGGCAAAGAATTTGATGATTCTTAGCTGATCTCCTGAGGCCCAGAGACCAAGAAAACAACCTAAATAACAAAAGGACCTCAGAAACCAAAATCATTCATTCCAAAAACAGGGGATCACGATTTATGCCAAAATCTGAAAATTAAGTGATGGAGGTGGCTATTTTCAGATTTCTCATAATTTATCCATTCTTTGCTTATGAGATTCTCGAATCAGCTTAGCACAGACAAAAGGACTAGAAAACATAAATCTTGAACCATCACATGTAGGGAAAACAAAGGAATCAAGATTCTCTTGACATGAAACCCTAGAAGTGAAGAACAGAGGAGGCTGAAAAGGAGAATTTTTTATTCGTTCAATTTGCTCTTGGGAAACACCGATCAAATGATCTTGGGAAACCCATTTTGCACCTTCTTGGCAAGAAACAACTTCAAACATCAAAAGGAGGAAATCACACAGAGCAAGAAAACAACGAAGAAGATAGGAGACAAGAGCATCTGAAATAAAGCCATCTCAAATTGATATTGAGGAAGAGAGATGAATGATTACATGGAGGATCAAACTATTCCCTCTCTCACAATCTTAGGAAACACAAGCACTCATGCCATCTCTCATCATCTCATACACCCAAGAACCAAGAACACACTCGAGAGAGATGGACAAGGCACAGCACACTTCTGTCTCAGCTCACCTACTCCAAACCAACTAAAGCCTAAAGCAAAACAACCTCTCCAAAGGCCATTTTGACTAAAAGCAAAACCGTAAAGCCATGCACTCCCCTCACAAGACATACATGTACCTGGAAACCCTCTCCTATTTATAGCCCTTGGCTAACGGATCTCCAACCCGTTATGCCCGCTAAATCCCGAACGGAACCGCTTCCACTTGTGCATCTTTGCGTTTTTACCGAAATGCCCCTCCTGCACCTTCCGGGAAGCTTCCGTGTTCCTTGTTATCCAAGCCTCGCAACCACCTCGAGTCTCCACCGTCTTCGACACATCCGACCGTTCTGACCTCGACACCACCTGTGCCTAGTCCGGTCACCCCGTGCCTCGCCACGACTCCGCCTCGACGTCCTGCAGCCATCATAGACAAGAAACACATCACATAGCATTGCTTGACACATGTAAGCATAAATAGCATCAATCAAATCGTACATAAGCATGAAATTGCTCAAACGACCAATCAGGAAGACGAATATACCTCACGTCCATCTAACCAAACCCGACTGCGCCAAATGCCACCATGGCACGAAACGGACAAATCAAACTCAATCTTTCCAAAATACTCGTCAATTACTCATCACAAACATGGGGTCATAAACCACATGGTCTCTCAGGAGTGCAAGAGGCCCAAGCGCGAGCGCAAGGCAGAAGCGCATCTCGCCACTGCGGAGGTTGATCAGCCGGTGTTGCTTATGGCGACAGCGAGCATGATAACACCCATGACGCCGCAAGTCGTGCACCTAAATAAGCAGAGCGTCATCCCCGTCGATGAGGACGACGACAACATCTGGAACCTGGAAACGGGGGCCAGTAATCACCTCGACGAAAGCGTGCGCGGATCGATGACATTCGGCGACGGCTTTGTTGTTGAGATCACCGGCCTCGGCTCGATGTTGATGAAAGTGAGGGACACCGGGCACAAAGTCCTGACAGAAGTATATTTCATTCCGAAATTGAAAAGCAATATCATAAGTTTGGGGCAACTCGAGGAAGGAGGGTGCAGGATTGAGATCGACGACAGGGTCTGCAGCGTGCTCGACGCAAAATGCACGCTGCTGATCCGTGCGCCACGCACTAGGAATCGGTTGTATACTCTGAAATTGAACCTGGTAGCTCCAGTGTGCTTGGTGGCCAAGGCAGATGACCAAGCATGGCTATGGCATGCTCGTTATGGCCACATCAACTTCCGATTGCTCTGGGAGTTGGGCACAAAAAAGTTGGTAGAGGGGCTACCAGTGATCAAGCGCATCGAATAGTTCTGCGACGGTTGCACCCTCGGCAAGCAGCACCGCTCTCCGTTCCCAGCCGTCGCACAGTACCGTGGCGAGCAACCTCTGGACTTGTGCGGTCAGATCAAGCCCAGCACCCCGAGAGGTAAAAACTACTTCCTGCTAATTGTCGATGATCACAGTCGTTTCATGTGGGTTGAGCTGCTGGCTACGAAGGACGAGGCGTTCAGGTATTTTCGCAAGGTGAAGGCTCTCGCCGAGAACGAGCTCAGCGGCAAGCTCAAGGCATTCCGCACGGATCGGGGTGGAGAATTCAACTCCCTCGAGTTCGAGACGTTCTGCGACGAGCATGGCATCAATCATTTCACCACCGCGCCATACTCACCTCAACAGAATGGCATCGTCGAGTGGCGTAACCACACGATAGTGGAGATGGCGCGATGTCTACTGAAGAGCAAGGCAGTCCCAGCTGAATTCTGGGGTGAGGCGGTGAGGACGGCTGTTTACATCCGCAATCGCGCACCCACAAGGGGACTCGAAGGACAGACACCGTATGAAGCGTGGTACAAGAGGAAGCCGAAGGTGAATCACCTACGCACTTTTGGGTGTGTCGCACATGTCAAGCGACTCGGCCCAGGAGTGAGCAAGCTTTCAGATCGATCAACTCCCATGGTGTTTCTCGGGTATGAACCTGGGACAAAAGGCTATCGGGTCTATGATCCAATGGCCAAGAAGCTGAACATCACGTGTGATGTTGTGTTCGAGGAGAACCGCGCATGGGATTGGAACGCGGGGGACGACGTCGCAACACTGCCCGCGATGTTCACGGTGGAGTACTACACGGTGGCGACTCTAAGCGAAGTGACTGGTGAGTCACCACCGGCGACACCGGCTGCACCAACATCAATCGAGGCACACATTCCGGGGGTGTCGGCGACACCAGCTACTCCAACAATCGAGCATGCAACCCCGCCATCCGATGCAGCGTACGACACTGAGGGGGTGCCATTGAGGTACCGCACGATATAGAATCTGCTTGACACCACCAACGAGATCCTCGACTACGAATATAGCGGCCTTTGTCTCCTCGCCACCGAGGAGCCTAGGAGTGTTGAAGAGGCGCTTGAGGAACATTGCTGGTGCGGAGCAATGGAGGAGGAGATGAAATCGATTCATGCCAACGAGACGTGGACACCGGTAGTTCTTCCGCATGGACACCGTGCAATTGGACTAAAATGGGTCTTCAAGGTAAAAAAGGATCCAGCCGGTAATGTGATTAAGCACAGGGCATGTCTAATAGCAAAGAGCTACGCATAGCGATAGGGGGTGGATTACGATGAGGTCTTCACACCCGTGGCGCGGCTGGAGACGGTGCGTCTGCTAATTGCTCTCACCGTGCATGGCGCCTGGCAGGCACACCACATGGATGTTAAATTCGCTTTCTTGAATGGTGACCTGGACGAGGAAGTTTATGTGCATCAGCCCCCCGGATTCATTATCGACAACGACAAAAGCAAGGTTCTCAGGTTGCGTAAGGCCTTATATGGGCTGAAGCAGGCGCCTCATGCCTGGAACGCGCGCCTCGACAAGGAGCTGCTAGCGCTCGGTTTTGAGCGCAATCCTCTAGAGCACGCCGTGTACAAGCGTGGTGGCGGTGCAGATCTCCTGCTTATCGGTGTGTACATTGATGATTTGATCATCACCGGCCCTGGCAGGGAGGTCATTGCAGCATTCAAGGAACAGATGATGAAGAGCTTCAGCATGAGTGATCTTGGTCTGTTAAGCTACTACTTGGGCATTGAAGTCAAGCAAGGCAATGGTGAGATCACTTTGAGTCAGAGTGCTTATGCAACCAAGATCCTTGAGGTGGCCGGCATGAAGGGATGCAATCCGAGCTACACCCCAATGGAGAATCGATTAAAGCTGAGCAAGAAGGATGGCACAGCACTAGTTGACGCCACAAGATACAGGAGCATAATTAGCAGCCTGCACTATTTGGTACATACTCATCCTGATCTTGCTTATTCTGTTGGAATTGTGAGCAGGTACATGGAAACTCCTACGGTGCAACATTGGGCAGCAGTTAAGCAGATTCTGCGCTATCTAGCAGGGACCATTGGATTCGGGTGCTATTACAGGAAGACAGAGATCATGGAGCCGACGCTTGTAGGGTTCAGTGACAGTGACCACGCCGGTGATGTTGATGATCGGAAGAGCACCAGTGGCTATGTATTCTTCCTCGGCTCTAGTTTGATCACCTGGACGTCGTAAAAACAGAAGGTCGTTGCTCTATCTTCATGTGAGGTTGAATATATTGCAGAAGCGGCAACGGCATGTCAGGGTGTATGGCTCAGTCATCTTCATGGCGAGCTGACAGGCCGGCACGCACTTGTAGTCAGACTACGGGTGGATAACAAGTCGGCAATTGCACTCAGCAGAAACCCGGTGTTTCATGAATGCAGTAAGCATATAGACACTCGATTTCACTTCTTGAGAGAGTGTGTCGAAGATGGCAGGGTGAAGATTGATCACTTCGATACCGTTGGGCAGCTGGCGGACATTCTGGCCAAGGCGCTAGGTAGAGTCAAGTACATCGAGTTACGACAGCAACTGGGTGTGGTAAAAGTAGCACGGGATTAGGGGGTGAAATGATAGAATAAATCCCGTGCATGGCACTGTTCACATGTACATTACTGTTCATGTATACGTAACTGTATGCGCTGGTTGCCGAAACGCCGCAGCACTTCCGCGAAGAGTCAGGCATCGTGACACTTCCGCTGCGGCTGGAGAACTGCCCGGGAGTAACTGTTGTGTAATGGTTTGTATAAATAGCACAAATGAAAATAGAAAAGATACATCGATTCAGTGCAGCACCAAAAACTCCATCATCCTCTCTCTCACGTGCGTGAGTTTGTGTTTCATCTCAGAGTCTCAACTTCGTGTGGCGGGAGGCAGGCACAGAACCGTGTGCAGGCGCAGGCCGAGGGCCTCAAGATCCTCTGTGACACGGGCGGCGCCGCCGGAGAAGACGTGTAAATCTGCAGCGCCGGAATCCTGAGCATCGTTCCAAGCCAAAATCTAGTCTTGGTTTCTACCCTCGGCAGCTTCTTTCTTCTCCTGGATGCCGTCAAAAAATGCCCTTCTATCAACTGATGTGCTTCTTGATCTCTTCCGTGCCTCTGCATGTGTGTGTCTCCATGTGGTGGTCTGTCTGTGTTCTCCCTCTGCTAACGAGGCGCTTTGCAGAGTGACGTGATGCAATGATATGGCTTTCCACTGTGATGTGACCCAATGAGGCAACCTTACAGATCAATGTGAGGCAACGAGGCGGCTTTGTGTCATGACATGACCCAACGAGCCAGCTTCGCAAACCAACGTGATGCAATGTTTCAACAAGATTCCTCCTCGGGCTTGCTGCCTTATGGACGCAAACCACCATTGGCCGAATTGGAATTCACCCGTGTATGCTGCGCTGGCTCGGTTCATAAATACTACCTATTGGGCGGCTGGTTTCTTTGCAACTACACAACAACACAACCTCACACCCAAGGAGAAGTAATGGGAGGAGCTCACCCAACTCACAAGGGATACTGTAGCCCGTGAGGAACAAAGCAGGCATGCTAAGAGGCCATCTCCTCGCAATGACGCCCCCCGTAGCTCCAACCCCTACTTGGACATTCCCATAGAGCATTCATCGCAAGACCCGCCCGTAGGGGAGAGGTCGCCTCCCTGCTGATGCGGGGACATATGAAAGTTCTTCAAGTCTAAGGGGTCGCTCAGCCTGGGCATGCATTACTAGGGTTGTTCTAACTACGTATGAGACTACCCCAACCGGTGTTGGGACACAAGGAGCTACCACTAGCCTGTAAGGACCGCTTGTGCTATATACATGGGAGAGCACTACCTAGAACATCTTGAGATTTCAAAGGATGACCCTCGGCTCACACACCAGGTTCAGTTCACCCGCGCAATGGCAACTACCTACATGAACTCTGCAGGAGATCAGCTAGCTTGAGATGCTCCTCACCTCCAGCTATGAGCACTCTGACACACTTCGCACCCAGCTCACTCGGTGCAAGATAGCTCTCTTAGTTATGTAGCGCGAGAGGATCACAGCTAAGGCAGAGCTAGAGCTTGTTAGGGTAGCAGCCACCTACACTCCCTCTTCGCCTGTGCCCACTGTCATCCCAAGCAACCCACCACCGACTCAACACCTGGGACCTTGCCTGAGGAGTACAGCATGCAAGAGCATGCGACGCCCTAGCCTGCCACTCACCATCGACATTGCAGGTTCCAGTCGAGGGCGCAGCCTTAGCCATTCTCGCTCTTGCTCCAAGTCGCCTAGTTTCAGTCGTAGACATTCTCGTTCTTGCTCCCAACGGAACTATAGCACATGGAGTGACCAACACCCAATGTGGTACTTCATAGGTTGTAGATTAGGCTAGCTAGCATTGGTTGGTATGGTAGTCTTTAGGGTTGCAAGTATTGTTGTCCCCCTTTTGTACTCCCTGTTCGTAGATGTTGTGGTATGCATTTTTTATCTATTGGGTGTTGCTTTGTGATCCACATTCTGGTACATATTTTTTTCTCTATCAACATCTGAGTACTACGCAACAAAGCACTCAACAAATAAGCTTTCTACAAATATCATGTTCCAGATCATTCGTTCCAACACATCACTTAGTACAAATATTCTAACCAAACTAAAATTGTAAATTCAACCACATGACTTGATACAAAGTGCAGCAAACATTGTTATTCTATTTCATTTTTCCAATAGAGATATCACAAACAAAGCAACATTTGCACCCTATCACCAGCAGTGCATTCTCACGGCAACACATACACATACAAAAGTGCTAAAATCACCATGAACTGCACAACAATCACTATGTTTTTTGTTGAGTATGACACATCTATGGCATGACTTCCACAGCATTGGCAACGCACAGTCGCGCCGCCATTCCAAGCTGATTCACAGCGCGATGACCCATACACCCTGAATGCCTCCAATGCCTCTTCTTCAATGCCGAATCGCCGGTAGGTCACATTCCAGAACGAGCGGACCTCTTGATGGCAGCATTCCCAACTATTGTACACCCCTGGATTCTAGCCCTTTAACACGGCTTATTGCCTCATTCAGCCCTGCACCACTTGAATACACACTCAAATGCACGAACGACGGTGAGAAGCACTCCAATAAAAACTGCACAAAGAACAGCCAAATTCATCTAGAAGGAGGGCCACATTGGAAATACTTGGGTAACCGATAGCCCAAACCACCTTGCCTCTCTCGGCTGGAATCGACGATGGTGGAGATCCAACCCAAGCCTAAAGCACTAAGTGGGCAGTGCTTGAGTCGCTTTTGTCACCACCTCTACGATTCATGGGAGAGAAGAGGGAATGCATGAGTGAGAGAGTGTGAGAGGGAGACAAGGAGAGAGCGTTTGTGATGATCTAGTCTGCCGTGTGTTTAAATAGTCGAACATAGGAGAAAAATGATGCACGCAAAGACGAATTATGCAAGGATCGGGCGGACGAATGAGGGAGGGCCTCTTGCCAGGGGCAGGGGCAGGTGACCTATCACTCCCAGGGCCAAGAGCAAGTCTCTTGCCGTGTCTGGTATTAGGGGTAGGTGCACTGTAGAGGGGTTAGATCTGCAAATTAAGCTATAGAGGGGCTATTTCTGCAAAACAAAATTTCCAGGGGAACACAAATGCCAAAATCTCCTGCAAAGCATGGCCTGCATGATGGCCTCTCAAGACCACTTTGGTCACGAGGCTTCAAAAACAGAGGCGAGGTGACACTTTGTCCAAGTAATTAATGTTGTTCTTCGGCTGGTTTGGATAACTGGTTTGCACACATGAATCCTCGACAAATTATTAATGTTGCATGCATAACCCCTCGCAACCGCTGGGAACTACTACAGTCTAGTTGAATCCAACGCATGGAGCTTGGCTTCCTCTGTCGCAACTCAATCACAAGCTTCTCAGTCGATAGGCTCGAGCTCACGGCACCTGCACGATGGCCTCACGGAGGATATATGCGTGCTGTAGTTATATACATATATTACACGTAGTATATACTATACGAGAACGAAGTATACTATTACAGCAAGTACGTACGTGCAAATCTGATGTTATAAATTAATTTATAGAAAATAAAAGGGGTATACTTCATTCAGATAAGAACAGGGGCGGATCCAGCGGTGGGGCGGGCGGGGCTCGAGCCCCCCTACCGCTACCGGACCCTTGGAGCCCCCCCTAAATTTTTAGCCATGGATGTATAATGTAGAAGGGGCTGAGGTCGAGCTGAAGGTACTTCAGCCCCTCCAAAAAATTTTCCTGGATCCGCCACTGGATAAGAAGTATATGGTTATCAGCATGCTCGTCCGTCAACAGAGAAATAGCATACTGTCGAGACTTAGACTTTCACTTCCGTACACTCCTGTGATACCGACGCTAGTTCAGAAAAAACTAGTGCCCACAGCACAACGTAGATACATGTTATTCACATACATAAATAAATAAACTAGTAAGGTGACTGTGCGTTGAAGAACATTCCCTAGTTCCACCTACAGTTGGAGGAAATGGAGGAAAACTTAAAATGGCTGAGAATGATCAAAAACAAATATGTTTACATCAGGGATAAGGAGGGAATAACAATATACCAGTTGGAAGTTGGCTCATAGAACTTCCCACCTATTATTTGCTAACTCATGAAAGCCTTCGAGTTTTGTATTCTTGAATGCGTTGGCATTAATTTGCAATTTATAAGTAGGAACGAGCTCATTGGGCAGGGGCGGATCTACAGTAATTCATAGGTGTTCCGCTGAACACCCAAATTTTTTGACAAAAAATCTAGTATATATGAGATATAATACATGTATATATATATAATTGGGTCAAAAAATACTAATTGCGTGCGGCCCAGCCGGCCGTCCCATTTGGCATTTGCGTGCGGTCCTGGTGTCCTGCGGCTCCTGCCCGACAGCCCGAGCGGCAAGAGTCCAATGCCATAACCCTAGCCGAGCAGGCGAGCAGCAGCGTGACACCGTGTGGGCCGTGTCGACCGCGCCTCCGCTCCGCTCCCGCTCCGCCTCCGTGCCGCGCCGGCCCTCCGCTCCCGCTCCACCTCCATGTCGCGCCGCGCCGGCCCTCCGCTCCTCTGCACTCGCACGCGCGCGCGCCGCCCTCCGGCCGCTCCGCCCTCCGCTCCGGCGCTCCGCTTCGCCAGATCTTGGCGCTCCACTCCGCCGTCCGCTCCGGCCCTCCGCTCCGCCGCCATCGCAGACCGCATCAGCTCCGGCTCCGGCGACCGGTGAGTAGTTGTACTTCTGTGCGACTGTGCTTGGCTCGGTTGCAAAACATTAAAGATTGAACTGTCAGTAATATCAGTATGTCTGTACAAGAGTTTGATACATTATCTTCGGCGTTGACGATTGTTTTTTTTTGAGTGAAAATCAATTTAGTGGACAGATCCCTACATCATTCCTTTGACTCACAAGTTTGGTGTTTCTGGATCTTAGCTCAAACAACTTAACAGGTTTAGTACAACTCAACTCATTTTGGAGATTAAGAAAGCTTGCTGCCTTGTCTCTCTCAAACAATAAATTGTCTGTCACGGATGGAGAAATCAGTAAATCCACATTACCCTTAATGCCTAAACTCTTGATATTAGAACTTGCATCTTGCAATATGACAACAATTCCCAGCTTCTTGATGCATGTTGAATATATTAGTCAATTGGACCTTTCGTGTAACCAAATTCATGGGACTATACCCAAATAGATATGGGGGACATGGGATCATAGCCTTGCGTATCTAAATCTTTCACACAACATATTCACAGATATGCAACTCACTTCATATGTTCTCCCAAACAATGATTGATATCTCTTGATCTCGCCAATGGGCTCCAGGCGATCCCGATGCCAAACCCATTGATAATCGTTAGCATTTTTGATCAAGTCTTGGATTATTCAAATAATAGATTCTCTTCTATTATGTCTAACTTCACCTTGTACCTTAGCCAAACTGGTTAATTGGTTATTTGGCTTGGTTATGAAAATTGGAACTAGTTGTAGATTTTTATGTTTTATACTGAAAAATGTTTTTACAACTTCGAACACCTATTCTAAAATTCCTGCGTCCGCCACTGTCATTGGGCCAATGGGTGAAATCAGGATCCCTAATCTTCCCCAATCTTTCATATTTTGAAGCTAGCCACCATCCATTCTTTGCTTTGCCCACTTCATGAGCAGACTTGACAAGATTAAAAATCTCCAAGCATCTACTTGCATTGTTCACTACTTTTGCCTTGGAAATACTGTGTATACAAATAGAGGAATCAAATGAGTATGTTAGAGTACAATATATTTGGTAGGATAGAGTCCATTGGGATTACAATCCCTTGTACTATCTTGCCCCCAAGTCTTGTACCTCTATATATACCGCCCGAGAGGCTCAATGCAATACATCCAATTCCACCCAATTCTATCCTCCTTCATGGTATCAGAGGTCTAGTTTTAGATCCTAACCCTAGCCGCCGCTTGCTTCCGTATCGCGCGCCCCCGGGGAGATCTATCTCCGCCAGGGGCACCGCCACCGTTTAGGCGGCGAAACCTATTGATTCAACCGCCATCGTCGTCGTCGTCGTCATCAAGTAGTAGATCGGGCCTACCTCCTTGCGATCATCCTCATCGTGGTCGAGCTGCCGCCGTCCCGTTCCCCTGGCTCGTCCCTGGGCCGTCGCCGTCACCCCCTTCCAGATCTTCGCCCCGTCATGGAGGCGGCTGGGCATAGCCCTGTCCCGCGCCGCCGTGGTGGCGGCCAGGCTAGGCCGCGCCCCGTCCCTGAGCCGCCATGGTGGCAGCCGGGCCAGGACGCGCGCCCCACGCCGGTCGGAGCGTCGGGCCTCCAACACTGCGACGAGGAGGCCAGGATCGAGTCACGCGACCTCAGTCGACCCGCCGACGAAGAGAGGCGGAGGGGGCCATCCTCCGCCGCTGACCGCCGCTCGGAGACCACCTCCCGCCGTGGGATCTTCTCTAGATCTCTCGCCGGATCTTCACCGCGCCACCGGATCTCCCGCCGGATCCGCGCTTCCGCACCGCTTGGACCACCCGCCCGACGGCCGCCTCGCCAGATCCGGCCGTGCTCGCGCCGCCGCGATCGCCACCTTCGGACGCTGCCATCACCCGCTTTTCTCCGTCTCCAAGCCGCCAAAGCGAACCCGGATCTTTAGTCGGTGAAGTCGCCCGTCGGTGGTTTTTCTACGGGAGCCTGGACCTGCGCCGCCTGGAGCTTTCCGCCCACACAGATCTTTTGTGTCGGTCGGTGCCGCCCGGACCCTTTTGTGTCGAATGGTGCCCGGATCCCACTACTGCTGTTGTATCTTTTCCTTTTTTTCCCCGATCATTGATCGGGGTTGAGTCGCCCACCGCCCATCGATCTCGCATGTATCTACTCCGACATCAGCGTCGATTACACCGGCCTCTACCTCTTCGACTGTGCGGCCAGGCCGGGCACACGATGCCGAGGAGACGCCTACCCGCGTCGCGTCTCGGTCATCCCATCCGCACGTCTTCATCGCCGGTTTATCATCGCCACCACAGATCGGGACGCCTCCACCGACTTCTTCCATCGTCGTCCCGCCTCGCGCGTACTCGGTCTGATCAGCCGATTGTGCGCGATCCACCCAGCTCCCGTGACGTCCATCATCGAGTACTACGTGCATCTTCTCCGAGCAACAGGGCTGCTGCTGTGTCGCCTCCTCGGGCCGCAGCACCGCCGCACGTGTGTCCCCTCGCTTTTGCATCTACATCGTCGTCCCTTGTGCATCGACGACTGTGCTGCACAACCTCTTGTGCGCCATCTGTCTGCACTTGGTCTTCGTCATGCTGATTGGGCCTTCATCGCCGACATCAAGCGCTACCGCCGCCGCCGTACCTTGCGTCAGGACTTCTCGCCTTCACGCAAGAGCGTCCGCCCGGACTGCTCGCCTTCAGGTAGGAGGGTCCGCTCCTGCACTGCTCCTTCTTTGTCCAGCACAACCACGCCTGGTTGGGGCCCTCTACCATGTACGTCCGGTATTGGCAACACTGGTGTGTGCTTGTCCTCAACGCGCTGCCGTGTCCGCAAACCGCACACGCCGACGTTGGCGGCTTGATCGCATCGACCGGCATCGACCCTCCGCTCCGTCCACGCTCGCCGATTGCATCGCAGCTTTTCGCCTACATCTCGACGGCCTCGATCGCGTCGACCTCGCACGCCCCTTCCATGACGATCGCCTCGACGCGTCTCCGTCATCACCATGGCGCTTCTTTGCGCCGCGCTTCATGAGTGACCGCCGACATCGGTAACCCGACCACGACTACGCCGACCACGGCCATCTCCATGGCATCTCGACCACGACTACTACGCCCTCGCGCTCGGCTACCTCGACATCGGCACAAAGGGCTACCACCTTGCTTGAGCTACTCGTCGATTCCTGCTCCAGTCACAGCATACGCGCCGCATCGATGGTTATGATCATGGGGATGTTAGCTCTTCGGCTTCTTCTCCGCCTCACCGCTTGCAACGCCCCGCTGTATCGCTGGGATGTCAGAGTACAATCTATTTGGTAGGATAGAATCCATTGGGATTACAATCCCTTGTACTATCTTGCCCCCCAAGTCTTGTACCTCTATATATACCGCCCGAGAGGCTCAATGCAATACATCCAATTCCACCCAATTCTATCCTCCTTCAGAGTAGTTTGGCTTCCACGTCTGAAACAAACCGCTTGTGCTCCTGAGGTAATTTTTCCAGCATCATCAATGACACAGGAGAAAAGGGCTTCAGCGAGAGCAGAAAGAAGTTTTTCATCTGATGTATTGATACTAAAATCCATAGGCACCTAATATGCAACTACGAATTAGCAAAAAGTACACAAAAAATATAACTAATATCAAGTCCCAAACTATAGAAATGTACACTGCACTACAACAAAACCGTACATGCATTTATCTGAAACGCGTCATCACGCATTTGTTTTCTCAACCGCCTCAATTTATGGGTCGTTGATAATCGAAGGTTATCACGCATTTGGTTTTTTGAACCGCTCAGGTGTAAATATCACATACGGTTTTAACTAAAACCATTCGTGATAGCTGATAATCATAGACTGTTTGTAACTAGAAACCGTCTGTGATTATCACCTATCAAAGACGATTTGTAAGTAAAAACCGTCTGTGATTATCAGCTATCACAGACGGTTTTTAGTTACAAACCGTCTGTGATATTCTTTTCTACCCCTAAAACTATTTCTGTTTATTGGCTAGCCTTAGGAAATGCTAGCCATGCCCTCTGAAACAAGCAGATTAACATGTACATATATACATACAATTCACATCTCACTTCGTTTCACAAACATGAAACATCCAATCAATTCATTTCACAAACATAAAACATCCAATTCACATCGCACTTCATTTCACAAACATAAAACATCCATTTCGCAAATCAATTAATTGAAATGAAATAAAATATCCATTAACAAATACACAATTACAAAAGATGTACATTGCATTTGCACTTAGATGGTAGCATTGCATTTTTTTATTGCTCTATCACTCCGGAATCGAGGTCTCGCGAAAGGAACAGATACATAATCAACGAACTTGTCAGGCTACACAAGCAATACTTGGATGGTTCATGATTGCCATCCAAGTATCGCTTGTGCAGCTGACAAGTCCATTGATTATGGATCTGTTCCTTTCATGAGACCTCGATTCCGGAGTTATAAGAGTAACAAAAAATCATTGTTTGTTGTGGAACTCTCCATCTGAGTTTATGACGTTAGCCACCAAAAAGTAGACGCACTCTCCTCGAATTTGTGAAAGGTCGGGCTGTTTCAATGCAGTTGACGGGATGGACGCAGACTGTCAATAGGAATATCAATGTGCGTATATATATAACCTGATAAGTATGAATAAATTATGGGAAGATTGACAAACCTTAGAATTGGTGATCCTCAAGGAATCGACGAGTAGGTCCATATGGTAGCAAACGTAGAATCCACACGTGTTGCCCGACGACTGCTGGTGGCACTGCAAAAAATAGAATGTGTTAATTCAAGAGGCATTACTACCAACTGTTGCATAGGATTAATTAATGTGTAATAGCGAATACCTTAAAATTTCGAACATGTGTCGCCTTGGCCCTTGTGTCGAGACACTGCGTTTGTAACGCATATCGCGAACGCCACGTGATTCGAAAAGTTGGCCTTAGTCATTCTAAGGAAAGAAAGAGTACAATATAGGTATGTATGGAGAAAATGTACTTACCTATCGATTACTTGGTCGACAACCGTAGTCCGTTTTATTCTTACTTAGGGAATCAAGGTATATTGCCTTGTTCCATTTTGGTACAATTACTATTAAAATCCAATAATAGTCCTGATTGTAGGGCATAAGTACATAATCCTTATCGTGGTAAGCCACCAGTGTTGATGCAATGTACCTCTCGACGAAGGGTGTATCCTCGTTGATGGTATGCATGGCGACCAAGTGTGGGTCCAAGAAACCAACCGATGATTTGGATGATCTAATTTTATTCACCATGTGTCTATATATATACACACGAAAGCAACAAATTATATATAACATTTATCGGTATGACATAAACGGAGACTGTGATTGTACACACTTACAGCGTCCAGCATCGAATGAGTGAGGCGTCGAGAGCGTTGAGCGTGAAAAGATCAAATAAATCCTTGAAGGTGACCACGAACACACAATCTTGAATATTGTGCTCTAAATGATCCGGCGCGAATTTGACAGTGATACCTGAGCGCCGTTCTCCCTCTGGCTTATTGGACTGTTCCATATACCACTTGTGTAATTGCAGGCAACTAATTGGTAGGGTTTTGAGGTGCGTTACCGGGTCGACTAGCGGCTCACCAAGCACGAATTTGCAGGCCAATGGCAGGTACGGGATATCATCATCGGTCTTCTTTGCTTTGCCCTTACTGCCTCGGCTGTAGGTCGACTTTATGGTAGTCGACTGTAAAGGTAGGACCGGTGCAAGTTGCTTTGGCGAGAATAGCACCCGTGGAGATAGCACCGTTGCAGGTAGCGGAGGTGGAGATAAGTCTTGTGGAGATGGCACCAGTGCATGTAGCTCTGGTTCGCATTGCCCTTGTGGTCCTGCCACCGGTGAAGAAGCCTCCAGGGAAATGTCGCTTTCGGGCCACTGGATGAATGTTCCAATGGCCTGCCCTAGAGTCACGATCTGCTGCTGGGGGCTTGATGAGCGGACGACCTCAAAATTGACATGTACACCATCCACATTAACTTTGCGGCTCGTGCAATAGGTGTACGGTGCACCATGGCCCCGATATCAGACGGATATGCCTGGCCCCAAGCAGCGTACAAGGGAATGGAGGCATATCTCACTTGGAGCCTGCACTTGTAGGCTCCTACATAACGATACAAAATTAGCTACTACAATAGGCCTATCAATGGAGCAAGCATTCGAGAGATAATAATTATTACCAAGATGTCGTCCACAGGAAATCTGGCCTCGCTTTCCGTCGGATTGGATGCGCAACTACTCGGACGATTATGCGGGCTAGCTAGCACAGGAACGGCGACGGCGGCTTGCTGATTTTCTGTAAATCTTCGCATCTCATCTCTGACATAATCAGCCAGCTCCTCTCTAAGAGATGCCTTGATCTCTTCTCGTAGCCGTGCCTCACTCTCGGCTTTGGTTCTCTTCCTACGCCAATACATTTCGGAGTCATCTTGGAAACCATGTTTCCAAGGAACGTAAAGCCCAAGGCCTCTCGTATGACCCAGGTGCTCCTTGTTTCCCAGGGGCGTGGAGAGTATATATTTCTCCCTTGTTCCCTGGAATGATCCCTAGGAAGATTCAACACTCAGCGCTTCCTGCAAGAGCACGACATGTTATTTCACTTCCTACGAAGTTGTGGAGCAATTACAAGTTACGTAGTTCGATCGATATCTTACCAGGTGCTGGGACACTTGCTGGTCTGCAGGGTTTCGAAAGGAGACGTGAACAATGAGATGGACCATGATATCGAAAAACGAAGGAGGGAAATACATTTCAAGATGACATGGAGTCATCACCACCTCGTCATGCAGAGCATCTAGTCCATCGGGATCGATGACCTTCTGAGCAATTGTGTTAAAGAAATAACATAGCCTCATGATTGTCTCTTGGACTTTGATCGGCAAAATATTTCTAATTGCAGTAGGGAGCATCTGTGTCATCAACATATGACAATCATGAGACTTCATGCCATTTAACTTCAAATCTTGCATCGAAACAGGTTTCTTCACGTTGCCGAGTAACCAGACGGAACTTTGGCACCATGCAAGCACTGACACAGTTCTGTTTTCTCAGCCTTGGACAGAGTGTAACATGCAAGGGGAAGGTACATTCGTCCATTATCTGTTTTTGTCAGTGCTAACTCAGGCCTGATGTCCATATCATCCAAGTCAAGCCGTGCGTTGACGCCGTCCTTTGTTTTATCAGGAATGTTCAGTAAGAGACCAATCAAGCTGTCACATACATTTTTTTTCTACGTGCATGACGTCGATGCAGTGTCGAACATCTAGGTACTCCCAATAAGGTAAGTCCCAAAATATTGATCTCTTCTTCCAGGTGTTCTTCTCATGATCCCTCAATTTACGTCCTTTTCTGAGGACAACATCTAAATCCTTAACCATATTATAAACCTTTTTCCCCTTAAATGCCTTGGAGCTGAACCGTCTTCCTTCTCTCCATCAAATTTTTTCTTCATCTTGCGGTATGGGTGAGCCCTCCGAAGGAACCGGCGGTGACGCATGTAGACGGTTTTGCGTGAGTATTTCAGCCACACACTCTCGGTACCATCTAAACAGTGGGTTACCAGGGTAGGATAATCATTTATGATGCAGAACAATAAGGATAGCAAAGTGAAGTTCTCTCGTTTGTATGCATCCCATACCTATACCCCTTCATTCCACAGTACTTTTAGATCTTCCACCAATGGTGCTAGGTACACATCGATATCATTCCCAGGTTGCTTTGGCTCTTGGATAAGTATTGACAGCAAAATATATTTTCGCTTCATACACAACCAAGGAGGAAGGTTATAGATGCAGAGAGTCACGGGCCATGTGCTATGTCGGCTGCTCATGCTACTGAAAGGATTCATTCCATCTGTACTCAGTCCAAACCTTATATTACTTGGTTCTGCATCAAAGTCTGCAAAACTCCTATCGATGTTTCTCCACTAGACGGAATCAGCAAGATGTCTTACCATTCCATCCTTCTTGCGCTCCTCCGAGTGCCAACGCAGCAGTTTTGCCTTCTTTGGATTTGCAAAAAACCTTTTCAAACGGGGAATTATAGGAAAATGCCATACTACCTTAGCAGGAGGTCCTTTCTTCACCTCTGTTCCTTCGCCGTCATCTGATTGATTGTTACGTTTGTATCGGGATGCGTTGCACACCGGACATACATGCATGTTTGCATACTCTTTACGGTAGAGGATACAGTCGTTCGGACATGCATGTATTCTTTCTACTTCCATTCCCAATGGACAAAAACCTTCTTGGCTTTATACGTGATTTTAGGCAACTCATTTTCCTCCGGAAGCATGTCCGCTAAAAGACCTAGCATTGCTGTGAAACTCTTGTCGGACCAACCGTTGCTTGCCTTCAATTTTAAAAGTTCAAGCACGGCCGACAACCTCGTGTACTTTGACCTGCAGCACGTGAACAAAGGTTTCTCCAAGTCCTCCATCAAGCCTCGGAATTTAACATACTCTCTCTCATCATAGTTCTCTTCTACATCACGAAGCATCTGATCTAGATTGTCATCGTGCAACCTATCCTAATCCGAACAACAATCGACATCATCCGGTGGCATGTCATTCACTTCACCAGCGATGTCATCCGGCAGCATATCATTCACTTCACCGACGATGTCATCTGGCGGCATATGATCGTTGACTTCGCCATGACTAGTCCAACACGTATAACCCTTTTTAAAACCCCTTCGAATCAAGTGCGCTTCAATTTGCCCTCGGTTCTTAAACATCTTTAAATTCTCGTAGTCAGTGCGTGGATAGTACATATATTCCACCCCCTTATTCAACATATCCTCCTCGGCAGCTCTTGTAAAAGCAGACACGCCATTAATGTACTCTTCACTCACACGGATCGCGGCATACATCTAGCTTCGATCCTACGTTATGTATATATATAACTTAGTATTAAAAATTAAATTAATTAATTATTACTACATATATACCACATGCATTGAGGCTTTGCTAGCTTAATTCATATTATAAACACAACAACTATTTCCCCAGCGATCGCTAAAGGTATATAACCAACAATTTTGACAAATTTGGCCTCCCACATGACGGGAACTGATCATGTATGGTCAAGTAGATGCAAACCATCTTCAATAACACTCACCAAAACTTAGATCTAAATTGTAATGCAAAGAAAAATAAATTTCATTACTAACCATATCTAGAGTAACCAGGAACGTATGAATTTTCAAAGCTCAATCTCTGCCTCCTCCCACCAAATTAATTGGCTTAAAATCGCCTAGATTGCCTCCTGAGCGAAAGAGTGCAGCACCGGCTAGATCTAGATCGAAATGAAGACAGATGCGGTTTTGACCGGCGCAATAAATGTCTAGCGGCATTATCACAAACAGTTTTTTTATTACAAATCATATGTGATAATTATAAGATTATCATAGACAGTTCTTAATACAAACCGTTGGTGATAATCAGCTTATCACAGACGGTTTTTAATAAAAAACCGTCTGTGATACTGAAATATCACAAACGGTTCATCGCAAACAACCGTCTGTGATACTAGTTTTCTCCAACGCCTTCAACACAGACAGTATCCAAATTAAAACCGTCTGTGTTAGTGTCGGTCACAGACAGTTTTGTCAAACCGTCTGTGATTTGGCGTCTAGTATTAGGCTTTCTGTAGTAGTGTGGGGAGAAGACATCGAGTTGAAAGTTTGAGAGCTGCTCCATTACATCTTGCTTAAAGGCCATTGCCAAAATACTATATAAATGAGGTTCATTTTCAGAGAAAAAAATCGGCGCCAAAGTCTTTCTTTATCTTATTGGCCTTCTCTTTAACTTCCTTGGCCTGCAAAATCTACAAAAATTGCCAAAACCTCCTCATGACCCAATGGAAACAGAAAATTGAACCAAAATTGAAGAATCTTGCCATGTTTCACATATACAAAACAAACCAATAAGTTCCTTCTTGGATACAATGTAATAGAAAGTGGCAAACACCGATTTATGGTTAAACTACAAGCACCTCTATCGCATCGTGAATGTCTTGCCGACTTGCACCGAATCACCGATCCACTTGGTCTAGATAATACCAATCACTACTGCCAAGCAGAATCTACATGCTGAACTTGGCTTCTCCAATTATTACACCCTGTATTGGTTCATAAGAAGCACACTTCCTATAATGTAGGGACTAAAATGCCTAGATTCAAACAAATGCTCATTGTTTCCTATAGTAAGCTCAGCATAACGGAATGAATCAATCTTAATTGACACAAATTAACGCTGCAGAGCTTAAATAGATGAAGGCGCAACGTAATGCAGTACACTAATTGCTGCTCTATAGTAGGAGAGCATAAATTACAAATGAACTTTAGGAGACAATTAACGCATTACTCTACAATACCGAAGCAAACAAAAATTAGAGGACAGGTTGGGTAGAACCTGAAGAGCTCACCGCTTGAGTGGACACAACACTGCACTCACCGCCAACGGCTCCAGGGAGGAAGGCCTCCAAGACCATGGCTTCAGCACCAGCGGTGAGGTGGGCCTCAACTGTCTCCCCGCCATTAGCCACCATGGCGACCACCTTATTCTGCCACACAGCTCTGGAGTGCGAGGCTACCCTTGTAGCACCGCACAATTGGGATGCAGCGGTCGTCGTCTTCCACTGCCACATAGGCCCCGCCACAGCCACTGCGTGATCGGAATGATGCGGCCACCATCGTTCGCTGTCGCACAGCCCAGCCAACCACCATTGACCGCACGGGCCCCGCACAGCCAAGCTACAGCAGCAACCGTCACCTCAACTACACATTTGCACCGACGAGAAACAACTAGATCCGCCAATGGAACAGCTTCCCCGGCCAGATCTCGACGAATTCATTGCCATCGGCCTCAACTTCATCACTCCATGAGTTCGCCGAGGTTAGATATAGCTACCTTCGAGCTTGATTTGTCCATGATGGTCGTCCTCGAGGTGGTTGTTGCGGCTGGCTCAACTTCCTCATCACCGGCCTCCTGCCTAGCTAGGGCACTTGCAGTAGGCACAGATGGCAGACTGCACACCACGGAGGAGCCTACCCTCAACATCGCAGCGCTCGCATTGTGATGTAGACGAGGTGCCCGATCTTTCGATGAGATGGATAACTTTCGATTTTGGTGGAGGTGACCCTCACGATCCGACTACAACCGTACGACGACGCTTGCGCTTTAGCAATCGCCGAACCAACTCGAGTGTTATTGATCTCGCCGAGGCGCGATCAACTGAACACGGTTCAATCCCTGCGAGCAATCGAAGAACTAGCAAGAATAAGATATAGGCAATCTGACATTGCGAATATGAATGAAGCACAAATTATATTGCGAAACACAAAGGTGAGATCTCGAAGCTGTCTTGACAGGTGGTCGTCCGACACAACTGAAGAACAAAGTTTGCACAATGGCTAAACCTAAACTCAACGAAATCTAAGTCTTAATAATGGAGGCGGCGGCTCCTTTATAGGGAGAACGACCAGGGGGGCGTCCAAGGGCACGCCCTAGGGTTACAAGGCCCATGGGCCCAAGTGGAGGTGGCGCAGCACCCTTTTTGACTCGGACTCAGAAAACCACGTGGAGTATTTTGATGATTGCGGCCGTCTCAGATGGAATTTGAAGATGAGGCCAGATCCGTTGGAAAATAGACTTCCTAAGCTTTCCATGAAGTACAAGAACGTCCCAATCAGAGTCCGTATGAGGAAGTTATGCCCGTTTGAACTTGGTACCAACGCAGCAGTCCGAATCTGATTCCAGAACGTGTCCAACTCGAATTCTTGTTTGGCTTGGCCCCAAAGTGACGTGGTGAACTCCATTATTCCATCCAGGCATGTCCATGACTCCACGTCCTTCTCCTTCATCCTTTCCCAGGTTCCTAAGCACAATTAAATCACTTGCATTAGGTAGCGGTCTATTCTCGATAATATATGAACCTAGGAATGAATTCACACGTAATTAAGTTGACGAGCACGAGCTCGAGTGAGTGGTCCTTGCAACCCTTGCTGTGGCTGAGTTGTATCCATGGAAGGGATGTCCTCATCATCCTCCCTTCTTGCATTTAAGTCGTCCCGACTCAAACTCGCCCTCTTCTCCCAAGTAGGGCTTTAAATCTGCAAGGTTAAAAGTGGGACTCACAGCAAAATCTGCGAGCGATTGAAGCTTGTATGCATTATCATTAATCTTTTCTAACACCTTGAAAGGACCATCAGCTCTTGGCATCAATTTCGATTTTCTCAATTCAGGGAACCTATCTTTTCTTAAATGCAACCAAACAAGATCCCTGTGTTCAAAAGTTAAACATTTCCTCCCGACTACCAAAGAAGTTTATATTTAGCATTCATGCGTTCTATATTCTCCTTAGTTGTCTCATGCATTTTTAAAATCAATTCAGCACGCTGTTTAGCATCGAGGTTCAATTTCTCAGAAGATGGAAGAAGCATTAAATCAATAGGAGCACGAGGCACAAAACCATAAACAACTTCAAAAGGGCACATCTTTGTAGTAGAATGCAATGAACGATTGTAAGCAAACTCAACATGAGGCAAGCATTCTTCCCACATTTTTAAATTCTTTTCAACACAGCCCTAAGCATGGTAGATAAATTTCTATTCACAACCTCGCTTTGTCCATCGGTTTGGGGATGACAAGTAGTAGAAAATAACAGCTTAGTCCCCAATTTAGCCCATAGAGTTCTCCAAAAATGGCTAAGGAATTTAGTATCACGATCTGAAACTATAGTATTGGGCACACCATGCAAGCGAATAACTTCACGAAAGAATAAATCAGCAATATGGGTAGCATCATCGCTCTTATGACATGGTATAAAATGGGCCATCTTAGAAAATCTATCAACAACCACAAATATACTATCCCTCCCCTTCTTGGTCCTAGGCAATCCTAAAACAAAGTCCATCGAAATATCTTCCCACGGAACGCTAGGAACGGGTAAAGGCATATATAAACCATGAGGATTAAGTCGTGACTTAGCTCTTTGACATGTAGTGCAGCGAGCAACGTAGCGCTCGGCGTCCGTCTCATTTTGGCCAAAAGAAATGATCAGCAAGTATGTCCTCCGTTTTCTTCACACCAAAATGTCCCATCAACCCGCCTCCATGTGCTTCCCCGTAACAACAACGATTTAACGGAACCAGCAGGAATGCACAACTTGTTGGCTCTAAACACAAACCCATCATTAATGACAAACTTATTCCACATTTTCCCTTCTTGACAATTCAACAGATTTCATAAAATCAGCATCATGCACATATTGCTCTTTAATAGTCTCTAATCCAAAAATTTGAAGTCAAGTTGTGATAGCATGGAATATCTCCTAGACAAAGCATCAGCAATAATATTCTCCTTTCCCTTCTTGTGTTTTATGACATAAGGAAAAGACTCAATAAATTCAACCCACTTTGCATGTCTACGGTTCAGTTTACCTTGACTTGAATATGCTTTAAAGATTCATGATCATAATGTATAACAAATTCTTTGGGCCATAAATAATGTTGCCAAGTTTCTAAGGTTGAAAAAGTGCATATAACTCCTTATCATAAGTAGAATAATTCAAACTAGGCCCACTCAATTTCTCACTAAAGTATGCTACAGTTTGCCTTCTTGCAACAACACACCACCAATTCCAATTCCGCTAGCATCACATTCTAGTTCAAAAGTCTTATTGAAATCGGGAAGTTGGAGTAGGGGTGCATGTGTTAACTTATCTTTCAACGTGGTGAAGGCGTTCTCTGTGCGGTGCTCCAAACAAATGGCACGCCCTTCTTGGTAAGCTCATTCAATGGTGCGGCGATGGTGCTGAAATCCTTCACGAAGCGCGGTAGAACCCAGCAAGTCCTAAAAACTCCGCACCGCAGTGACCGTGTTAGAGTCGGCCAACTCGGATTGCTTCCACCTTGGCTTGATCAACTTCAATTCCTCGTGGAGTAACAACATAACCAAGAAACGCAACTCGATCGGTGCAAAAGGTGCACTTCTCAAGGTTACCAAATAGGCGTGCATCACGTAAAGCATTAAAAACAGCACGTAAATGGTCAAGATGTTCCTCTAATGATTTGCTATATATCAATATATCATCAAAATAAACCACCACAAATTTACCAATGAAAGCACGCAAAACCTCGTTCATTAGTCTCATGAAGGTACTAGGTGCATTAGTTAAACCAAAAGGCATTACTAACCACTCATATAACCCAACCTTAGTTTTAAATGCCGTTTTCCATTCATCGCCTAATTTCATGCGGATTTGATGATAACCACTACGCAAATCAACCTTGGAAAAGACAACAGAGCCACTCAATTCATCAAGCATATCATCTAACCTAGGAATAGGATGACGATACCTAATGGTAATGTTATTGATTGCTCTACAATCCACACACATGCGCCATGACCCATCTTTCTTTGGTACTAAAATGACCGGAACAGCACAAGGACTAAGGGATTCGCGCACATACCCTTTATCAAGCAATTCTTGAACTTGGCGCTGAATTTCTTTAGTTTCTTCTGGATTGGTCCTGTATGGTGCGCGGTTGGGCAAAGATGCACCAGGAATTAAATCAATTTGATGCTCAATCCCACGAAGTGGTGGCAGCCCGATGGTATGTCCTTTGGAAAGACATCTTGGTACTCTGCAAAATGTTAGTGACAAAGGTGGCAAAGAAGGAGGGATATCCTCAAAGGAAAACAAAGCTTCTTTGCAAACTAATGCATAGAAAACAGAATCACTAGCATTCAGCTCACCATGTCGATTTGGTAGCAAGGAAACAAGCACCTTTCAATTTAATTTCTTTATTCTTCGCATGAACAGATTTAGGTTCTTTCTTTTTGTGTTGCTCAAGTTCTTTTGCTACAATCTGATTTTCGCTCTCAGCATTCTCTCGGCTTTTCTCTCTACTAGCTCTAGCAAGATCATCTTTAACAATTTGTTCATGAGTCATAGGATGCAGCACAATTTTCTTTCCATTAAACATGATAGAATATTGATTATTCCTACCATGATGCACACAATCAGTATCATATTGCCAAGGTCTTCCTAATAACAATGAACAAGCTTGCATAGGAACAACGTCGCAATCAACATAATCATGGTATGAACCCATAGAAAAGTGTACTCTCACCATCCGTGTTACCTTTAACTTACCAACGTTGTTGAACCACCGAATATGGTATGGGTGGGGATGAGGTTTGGTTGGCAAAGCAAGCTTCTCCACCATATCCATACTCGCCAAATTGTTGCAACTCCCACCATCAACAATTATGCGAATCGAGCGTTCCTGATAACGCCCTTGATTTGGAACAAATTATGGCGCTGATTTTGCTCGGCATGAGACACTTGAGCACTTAGTACGCGTTGCACTATAATGCTCAAATACTTGTCGGCATCTTCGGCGCCAACATGCTCCTCCTCACGGTCGATCCATCATCATGTCCTGCAGGTCATTTGCAAGCATAGCATATGTTTCATCATCAAAATCACTAGCGGAGGAATACCCACCATCATCGCGTATAATCAATACACGCTTGCTTGGACAGTCCCGCATCATGTGTCCATAGCCTTTGCAACGATGGCATTGAATGTCTCTTGTTCGTCCCGTCGAAGCAACCAAGAGGATGTTTTTGCAGAAAGTTGTGGTGCTGATTTGGGTGCTTGAAACTCGTGGCGCGAATTTGACGTAGTAGAGCGCTGATCGTTGTTGGAGGGTAATGGCGGGGCGCCACGATGGATGAGGCGAGAAGGTGTGCGCGTCCATGAATTGGTGCGACTGCGGAAGAGTTAAATCGCGTCCTCACCGGCGTCCCTCGCACTGCGCGTTCAGCTTTGCAAGCAAGATGAAACAATCTAGTCATGGAGTTGTAATCTTTGTAATCAAGAATGTCCTGAATTTCACGATTCAACCCTCCCAAAACCTAGCCATTGATGCCTCCTCATTCTCAACTAACCCACAGCGCAACATACCAATTTGTAATTCCCGATAGTATTCTTCCACGACTTTGCACCTTGTTGTAAGCGTTGCGCTTTATTTAACAAATCACGAGCATAATATGAGGGAACAAAACGATGGCGCATAAGCAATTTTAAAGCCTCCCACGTGTTAGGTATGTTATTGGGATGTTGACGGCAATGTTCTTTCCACCAAATAGAAGCAAAGTCGGTAAATTCACTAGTGGCAGCCCTAACTCGTCTATTCTCGGGAAAATCATGGCAAGCAAATTTTTGATCAACGATTAATTCCCAATCAAGATATCCATCGGGATCATATTTACCATTAAAAGAGGGCATAGTGAATTTAACCTTAGCAAAAGCGCCATCGTGGTCACGCACCTCACGTCGTGGGAGTTCTCTTCGCATACCTTGTTGGTTAAAACGCAATGGTCGATGAAGTCGATCGTTGTTGTGGTTAGCCCCGCCATCCGCCTCGGAATCACCCACATCGTCGATTTCATCTTGTCCTCTACCATCACAGCAGGGGAACAACGGTAGAAGCTTGGGCAATCTCCTCAAGCGCGCCATAATATCTCGCCAAAGAATTGTTAGTGATACCTTGTGCTTTCTCCATCGCAGCAAGCGTTGCATTTGTCTGAATCTGGCGCCTCGAGTTGAGCAAGTCGCTCATTTGTGACTCTAACATCCTCCTCAAGGCCCTCCGTCGACGATTCATCTCGCGAGTGAAATGTTGTATGATTCCCTTAAATCTGAGGAGAATGAGATGTATCCTGATTTGTAAACTCTCCAGAACCTGCCATTGTTAGTAAAAACACAAGAATGTGTCCCTAACAAGTACTAGGGTATGGTGGTTCAAAAGTCGCTCGTCTCAAACCTTCTATCGAACTCTTACCAATTCTTACCAAGCACACAGGTGATCGGCAACCAGTGATGACAATATATCTTCAAGATTGGATGGAGCGATTGCCGTAAAGCTCACTCAGACGGTGTAGAAAAGGTGTAGCTGGGAAGGCTCAAGTTTAGTAGCAAGGAATAGCAATAATCAATTCAGAAAAGCTAGACCGTACTAGAGACGCGAGCCTAGAACACAAACGAGTACACCGCGCAGAAAGACAACTAGATGACACTGCACACGGAGTTTCGGAGCTCGAAAAAGGATGTCGTCTGCATGGGGAACCTTAGAATCACTTGTACAAGGGCTCTGTCAATTTTGAGCGAATTCTGAGAAACTTGAATTTTTCTCGGTTTGCGGGCCCATTTTGAGGGCCTAAACGACGTTTTTTGGGGTCGAAGCTGCCGCGTATGTGCCTGGCGGCTTACGCGGATCTGAAATCTCCAGTTTTTCCAGACTTCCGATTTCCTTTCCAACGGATCAAGAATCGCCTCAATCGGAGGTCGTATGCAAAAGTTAGATGTTTCTCTCTCCTCTTTTTTTTTTACCGCGGCTCTTTTAAATGCGGCTGCCTCTTTCTTCTTTTCTCTTTTTTTTTCACACAACACGGTTGAAACCTAGAAACCGAGTCCAACTCCAAGTCCTACTCCGACTCCAACTCCAAGTCCTACTCCGAGTCCTACTCCGAGTCCTCCTCTCCTTCCCTCACCGTGGCAGTTCGGATCTAACCGCAGCGGTGAGACCAAACGTGAACAGAACTCGAAACTCTAAAGGAACTAGACACTAAGACCAGCAAAGGACACGACGATGCAACTGAAAGTTCAACAATGCAATGTACTGAAAGGAAAAATTGCGAGGCTAAGACTGGTTTGGACAGATTGATCTCGCTATTTTTTTGGTTTTTTGTGTACTCTAGGTAAGGAATAGCAATCTAATCTATGGTAAATCGAAATTCTCACCGAGCAACCTGGCGCTCGATACCACTTGATGTAGACGAGGTGCCCGATCTTTCGATGAGATGGATAACTTTCGATTTTGGTGGAGGTGACCTCACGATCCGACTACAACGTCGACGACGACGCTTGCGCCTTAGCAATCGCTGAACCAACTCCGAAGTGTTATTGATCTCGCGGAGGCGCGATCAACCTGAACACGGTTCAATCCTGCGAGCAATCGAAGAACTAGCAAGAATAAGATATAGGCAATCTGACATTGCGAATATGAATGAAGCACAAATTATATTGCGAAACACAAAGGTGAGATCTCGAAGTTGTCTTGACAGTGGTCGTCCGACACAACTGAAGAACAAAGTTTGCACAATGGCTAAACCTAAACTCAACGAAATCTAAGTCTTAATAATGGAGGCGGCGGCTCCTTTATAGGGAGAACGACCAGGGGGGGCGTCCAAGGGCACGCCCTAGGGTTACAAGGCCCATGGGCCCAAGTGGAGGTGGCGCAGCACCCTTTTTGACTCGGACTCAGAAAACCACGTGGAGTATTTTGATGATTGCGGCCGTCTCAGATGGAATTTGAAGATGAGGCCCGATCCGTTGGAAAATAGACTTCCTAATCTTTCCATGAAGTACAAGAACGTCCCAATCGGAGTCCGTATGAGGAAGTTATGCCCGTTTGAACTTGGTACCAATGCAGCAGTCCGAATCTGATTCCAGAACGTGTCCAACTCGAATTCTTGTTTGGCTTGGGCCCAAAGTGACGTGGTGAACTCCATTATTCCATCCAGGCATGTCCATGACTCCACGTCCTTCTCCTTCATCCTTTCCCAGGTTCCTAAGCACAATTAAATCACTTGCATTAGGTAGCGGTCTATTCTCAGTAATATATGAACCTAGGAATGAATTCACCTGGTAATTAAGTTGACGAGCACGAGCTCGAGTGAGTAGTCCTTGCAACCCTTGCTGTGGCTGAGTTGTATCCATGGAAGGGATGTCCTCATCACATTGGAGCCCTGACGAGTCGTCGGAGTCGATGCCAGTATCGGCAACGGGGAGGAAGGGAGGGGTAGGCACCACGACAGAGGAGGGCGAGAGCTTGGAGGCTACCTCGCAGAGGGGAGGACTGGAGGCGGTGGATGGTGGTGGTGGGGATCTCCATCAACGAAGGGGAGTAGATGTGAGGAGAGGTGGAAGCCGGTGCAAGAGATGGGGGTGGGGGATTGAGGGGGAGGAAACACGCTGATCAGAGCCTCAAAGTGGAGAGTGGTGGGAAGTTTGGTTGGGGCCACAGCCACGTAGGGGAAGGAGATGCGGGTTGTGGAGAGGGGGCAGTTGGCGACTTAGGAAGCTAGCGTTTTGGGACGGAGGGAGGAAGCTAGCGTTTCGAGACGGAGGGGAGATCGCGCGTGTACAGGGAGGAGAGGAGGAGTGAATGGACAAATTTTTATATTATATTAGTAGATATAATAGAAATAAATAATAGATAAAATATCTTTTAATATGTGGTTTTAACTTGCAACTAAATTAGATGAAACTGATCAACATCATACTGCTAAGATGTTGTGTTCGAAAATAGGAAACAATCTGAAATACAAAACCACACTACTACAGAAAGCCTAATACTAGACAGCCAATCACAGACGGTTTGACAAAACCGTCTGTGACCAACACTAACGCAGATGGTTTTAATTTGGACACCGTCTGCGTTGGCGGCGTCGGAGAAAACGAGTATCACATACGGTTATTACCGATGAACCGTCTGTGATACTGAAGTATCACAGACGGTCTGTATTAAAAACCGTCTGTGATAATCCCAGATTATCACAGACGGTTTTTAATAAAAAACCATCTGTGATAAGCTGGTTATCACAGACGGTTTTGAACAAAAAACCGTCTGTGATAATGCTTACTAGGCATTTATTGCGCAGCTCAGACCGCATCTGTCTTCATTTCGATCCAGATCTAGCCACTGCTGCGCACTCTTTCGCTCAGAAGGCAAGCTAGGTGATTTCAAACCAGTTAATTTGGTTGGAGGAGGCAGATATTGAGCTTTGAAGATTCATACTTTCCTGGTTGCTCTAGATATGGTTAGTAATGAATTTTATTTTTTCTTTGCATGCATTACAATTTAGATCTAAATAATTTGTGAGTGTTATTAATTGAAGATGGTTTGCAAAAATTGTTGATTATATAATAGCTGTTGTGTTTGTAATATGAATTGAGGTAGCAAATTAAGCCTCAATATAATACATGTGGCCGGTATATATGTAGTAATAATTAGTTAATTTAATTTTAATACTAAGTTGTTATATATGTACGTAACATAGGACCAAAGCTGGATGTATGCATGAGCCGTGTGAGTGAAGAGTACATTAATGGCGTGTCCGCTTTTACAAGAGCTGCCAAGGAGGATATGTTGAATAAGGGGTGGAATATATGTACTTGTCCATGCAATCGATCATGAATTTAAAGATGTTTAAGAACCGAGGCAAATTGAAGCGCACTTGATTCGGAGGGTTTCAAAAGGGTTATACATGTTGGACCGGTCATGGTGAAGTGAATGATCAAATGCCGTCGGATGACATCGCCGTGAAGTAAATGATATGCCGCGGATGACATCGCCGGTGAAGTGAATGACATGCCGCCGGTGATGTCGATTGTGGTTCGATTCGGATAGGTTGCACGATGATAATCTGGATCAGATGCTTCGCGATGTAGAAGAGAACTATGATGAGAGAGAGTATGTTAAATTTCGGGGCATGATGCAGGATTCGGAGAAACCTTTGTTCACGTGCTGCAAGTACACGAGGTTGTCGGCCGTGCTTGAATTGTTGAAATTGAAGGCAAGCAACGTTGGTCCGACAAGAGTTTCATGGCGCTGCTACGTGTTTTAGCGGAATGCTTCCGGAGGGAAATGAGTTGCCTAAAACCATGTATAAAGCCAAGAAGGTTCTTTGTCCATTGAGAATGGAAATAGAAAGAATGCATGCATGTCCGAACGATTGTATCCTCTACCGTAAACAGTATGCAAACATGCATGTATGTCCGGTGTGCAACGCATCCCGATACAAACGTAACAATCAATCAGATGATGGCGAGGGAACAGAGGAGAAGAAAGGACCTCCTGCTAAGGTGGCATGGTATTTTCCTATAATTCCCGTTTGAAAAGGTTTTTGCAAATCCAAAGGAGGCAAATCGCTGCGTTGGCACTCGGAGGAGCGCAAGAAGGATGGAATGCTAAGACACCTTGCTGATTCCGCGCAGTGGAGAAACATCGATAGGAGTTTTGCAAACTTCAGTACAGAACCAAGGAATATAAGGTTTGGACTGAGTACAGATGGAATGAATCCTTTCAGTAGCATGAGCAGCCGACATAGCACATGGCCCGTGACTCTCTGCATCTATAACCTTCCTCCTTGGTTGTGTGTGAAACGAAAATATATTTTGCTGTCGATACTTGTCCAAGGGCCAAAATAACTTGGGAATGATATTGATGTGTTTCTAACACCATTGGTGTAAGATCTAAAAGTACTGTGGAACAAAGGGGTACAGGTATGGGATGCATACAAACGAGAGAACTTCACTCTGCGTTCCTTATTGTTCTGCACCATAAATGATTATCCTGCCCTTGGTAACCTATCGGGCCATAGTACAAAAGGTGCCAAAGCTTGTACTCACTATTTAGATGGCACCGAGAGTGCGTGGCTGAAACATTCACGCAAAACCGTCTACATGCGTCACCGCCGGTTTCTTCGGAGGGCTCACCCATACCGCAAGATGAAGAAACAATTTGACGGAGAGAAGGAAAATGGTTCAGCTCCAAGGCATTTAAGGGGACACGAGGTTTATGATATGGTTAAGTATTTAGATGTTGTCCTCGGAAAGGGACGTAAATTGAGGGCTCATGAGAAGAACACCTAGAAGAAGAGATCAATATTTTGGGACTTACCTTACTAGGAGTACCTAGATGTTCGACACTGCATCGACGTCATGCACGTAAAAAAGAATGTATGTGATAGCTTGATTGGTCTCTTACTGAATATTCGTGATAAAACAAAGGACGGCGTGAACGCACGGCTTGACGAGGTGGTGATGACTCTATGTCACCTTGAAATGTATTTCCCTCCTTCGTTTTTCGATATCATGGTCCATCTCCTTGTTCACGTTGTGTGGGAGATAAAAATGTGCGGGCTCATATTCCTACGTAGCATGTACCCGTTTAAGAGGTTCATGGGAATTCTCAAGTTCTACGTACGGAATCGTTCTCGGCCGGAGGGCAGCATCGTCGAAGGTTATGCAAGCGAAGAGGTCATTGAGTTTTGTGTCGATTATAAGGCTCAAATTCAACCGATAGGTGTGCCTCAATCTCGTCATAGGGGAGGCTGAAAGGTCTCAGAACTATCGGAAGGAAAGCAATCACTCTAGATATGGACACGTATACTCAAGCCCATTTCACGGTGTTGCAACACATGACTGAAGTGGCGCCTTATGTCGACCAGGCACAAGGATGTGCTTCGCAATGAATCCGAGCGGCGGATGTTTGGATCATGAGGTAACACAATGATCGGTTCAACCAATGGTTGATGGAGCAAATCGCTAGGAGCTCGCCAAGTGAGACGCTGACATAGTTGGCAAAAGGGCCGACATTTACAGTTATGACATGGCAAGGATATGACATAAATGGGTACACATTCTATACGCAGTCTCAGGAGCAAACATGGAAGAACTTCAAGAGCAAGCTTGTCAAAGACTACGTTGAGAACGACGAAACACCCTTTCATAAATACCCATTCCTGAAACCACAATGGGAAGAGTTCAAGGCTTCGAAGACGACCGAAGATTTCAAAAGTACAAGTGCGGCGCACAAGGCCCTCCAGGCAAAAAACACACACCCCCACAGACTTGGCACAGCTAGGTATGTGGGTAAAATCCTACAGTGGAGGAGCGAGGACGATCAGGCAACCCTGCAGGACACCGCCCCGCCATTTGCCAATATCCCGGATGAGCGCACTCAAAATTGGATTAGAGCAAGGTCATCCACAACGATATCGGGGGACGTCTCCTTTCGAAACCCTGCAGACCAGCAAGTGTCCCAGCGCTTGGTAAGATATCGATCGAACTACATAGCTTGTAATTACTCCACAACTTCGTACGAAGTGAAATAGCATGTCGTGCTCTTGTAGGAAGAGCTGAGTTTTGAACCTACCCTGGGATCATTCCAGAGAACAAGGGAGAATGATATGCTCTCCGCGGCCCTGGTAACAAGGAGCACCCGGGCCGTACAAGAGGCCTTGGCATTTACGTTCCTTGGAAACATGGTTTCCAAGATGACTCCGAAATGTATCGGCGCAGGAAGAGAAACAAAGCCGAGCGTGATGCACGGCTATGAGAAGAGATCAAGGCATCTCTTAGAGAGGAGCTAATGGGTGAGCTGGCTGATGTAGTCAGAGATGAGGTGCGGAAACATACAAAAAGTCAGCAGGCCGCCGCCACCGCTCCTGTGCTAGCTAGCCCGCACAACCGTCCGAGTAGTTGCGCGTCCAATCCGACGCAAACCGATGCCAGATTTCCTGTGGACGACATCCTGGTAATAATTATTATATCTCGAATGCTTGCTCCATTGATAGGCCTATTCGACTAGCTAATTCTGATCGTTATGTAGGAGCCTCACGGTGCGGGCTCCAAGTGAGATATGCCTCGTTCCCTTGCACGCCAGGGCTGGCATATCTGTCTAGTATCGGGCCATGCCGCGGGCCAAGCTTTAACGCCAGGCTTCACAAAAGTTAATGTGGATGGTGTGCATGTCAATTTTGAGGTCATCCCGCTACCGAAGCCCCCCAACGACGAAATCGTGACTCTAAGGCAGGCCATTGGAACATTCATCCAGTGGCCCAAAAGCGACATCTCTCTGGAGGCTTCTTCACCGGTGGCAGGACCAGAAGGGCAGTGCGAACCAGAGCAACATGCACTAGTGCCATCTCCACTACAAGACATGTCTCCACCACCGCTAGCTGCACCGGTGCTATCTCCAAAGGTGTTATTCTCGCCAGAGCAACTTGCACCACTGCTACCTTTACAGTCGACTGCCATTAAGTTGACCTACAGCCGAGGCAGCAAGGGCAGCAAGGCGAGCAAGGGCAAAGCAAAGAAGACCAATGATGATATCCCATACCTGCCATTGGCCCGCAAATTCGTGCTTGGCCAGCCGTTGCTCGAGCCCAAGGTCCTCCAACCCCTAGAATATAGTTGCCTGCAATTGCACAAGTGGTATATGGACTAGTCCAATAAGCCAGAGAGAGAACGGATCTCAAGTGTCACTGTCAAATTCGCGCCGCATGATTTACATCACAATCTTCAAGAGTTTGTCTTCGTGGTCGCCTTTGAGGATTTATTCGATCTTTTCACGCTCAACGCTCTTGACGTCTCACTCATTCGATGTTGGACGCTGTAAGTGTGTACAATCAAAGTCTCCGTTTATGTCATACCGATAAATGTCATATATAATTTGTTGCTTTCGTGTATATATGTATAGACACATGCTGACTAAAGCTAGAACATCCAAAACATCATCGGTTGGTTTCTTGGACCCACACTTGGTCGCCAGGACTACCATTGACGAGGAGTCATCCATCGTTGAGAGGTACATTGCAGCAGCACTGCTGCAATACCGCAATAAGGAATATGTACTTATGCCCTTCCATCAGAACTATCATTGGATTTTAATAGTAATTGTACCAAAATGGAACAAGGTATATTACCTTGATTCCCTAAGTAAGAATAAAATGGACTTCACAGTTGTTAGCCAAGTAATCGATAGGTAAGTACATTTTCTCCATATATACCTATATTGTACTTTTTCTTTCCTTCCGAATGACTAAGGTTAACTTTTTTGAATCACGTAGGGCGTTCGCGATGTACATTGCAATGGGAGGTGTCTCGAAGCAAGGGGCCAAACGCCTGACACATGCTCGAGATTTTAAGTATTCGCTATTACACATTAATCAATCCTATGCAACAGTTGGTAGTAATGCCTCTTGAATTAACACATTGCATTTTTTTGCAGTGCCACCAGTAGTCGCCGGGCAACACATGTGGATTCTACGTTGTCACCATATGGAACTACTCCTCGACTCCTCGAGGATCACCAATTCCAAGGTTTGTCAATCTTCCCGTAATTACTTCATACTTATCACGTTATATATATACGCACATTGATATTCCTATCGACAGGTTGCGTTCATCCCGTCAACTGCATTGAAACAGCCTGAGCTTTCACACATTCGAGGAGAGATTGCGTACTTTCTAGTGACTGACGTCATAAACCCAGCTGGAAAGTTCCACAACAAACAATGATTTTTTTTATTGCAACGTACATCTTTTGTAATTGTATATTTTTTAATGGATATTTTATTTCATTTCAATTAATTGATTTGCGAAATTGATGTTTTATGTTTGTCAAATGAATGTTTTATGTTTGTCAAATGAAGTGCGATGTGAATTGGATGTTGTATATTTGTATGTGAATTGGATGTTGTATATTTGTTAGAAATTGTATGTATATCTGCTTGTTTCAGAGGGCATGGCTAGCGTTTCCTGAGGCTAGCCAATAAACAGGAATAGATTTAGGGATAGAAAAGAATATCACAGACGGTTTTTAATTAAAAACCGTCTGTGATAGGTGATATATCATAGACGATTTTTCTTTAAAAACCATCTGTGATAACTATATATCACAGACGGTTTTTAACTAAAAACCGTCTGTGATTATTAGCTATCACAGACGGTTTTTAGTTAAAAATCATCTGTGATATTTGCACCACAGACGGTTTTGGAACCGTCTGTGATGACCTCGTATTATCACTGACCCATAAATTCAGACGGTTCACAAAACCGTCTGTGATGACGTTTTGGAACCATCTGTGATGACCTTTTCTGTAGTAGTGCCAATACATTGCCCAGACTAAACACAGAAGTTTTCAATGCATCCAAGGGGTAATATGTAATTAATTTACTGACTTCTAAGTACATTGAACATTTTGCAAAACAGCCACAAATCAGGATCCCCTGCGCGGTGCCTAGTGATAATTTAGCTGTTGAATGGAATTGATCAATGGCTATAACTCGGTTTCAAAAGGTAAATAAGGTAAGATGGCAGAAATAAATTTGAATCCGGGACCATTACATGTGCTTGATTAGATGGTCAGAAGTTAGTTGGGCACACAAGATGGGGTGGCTGTGGAAAAGAAAGCAACACGAAGTCTTACGGACTAAATGGATCACTTCAAACATCACCTGCTGTACTTTGGGTATTAAACTCTTTGACAAACTAAATGGATGGTGCATAATGCAAGAGATTTCACCTATCCTATTACCAATTGGCCATTACTAAACCAAAGGATCCGTTAAAACAATGGAGAGATTGCCTACAAATAGACTTATTATTCATAACAGGTTAAACATATGATATTACATCCTACTAATACTTTTTCGTTAGTCATCACTTAACTGCAAAAGTGTGAATGCTATAAGACATAACGAGTCTTTTAATTGATAGAGGCAGGAGCAATAAGCAATTAGGCTCTAGGCATAGAGATTGACAAATGGTACTCCAGAAAATATAATAGAGAACCATACCCCACTACTATAGAAAGCCTCATAGTAGACACCTCATCACAGACGGTTTTGTGAAACCGTCTCTGATGAACACTATTACAGACGGTTGTAATTTGGAGGCCGTCTGTGGTTTGTGTGGCGGGAAAATGGATTATCACAGGCAGTTATTACCGAAGTATCACAGACGATCTGTATTAAAAACCGTCTGTGATAAGCTGGTTATCACGACGCTTTTAATTAAAACCGTCATGATAATTCCTGACAGTTTTAGTTAAAAACCATCGTGATAATGGCTAAGGCATTTATTGCGCTGCTCGATCGCATCTGTCTTCATTTCGATCCGCATCTAGCCACTCTGCGCACTTTTTCACTCGGGAGGAAGCTAGGAGATTTGAGCCGCTTAATTTGGTGGGAAGAGGCAGAGATTGAGCTTTGAAGATTCAGACTTTCCTGGTTGCTCTAGATATGGTTAGTAATGAAATTTATTTTCCCTTTAATTGCATTACAATTTAGGTCTAAGTAATCCATAAGTGTTATTGAAGATGGTTAATTTGCAAAATGGTTGGTTATATAATAGCTATTGTGTTTATAATATGAATTGAGCTAGCAAATTAAGTCTCAATATAATAAATGTGGCCGGTATATATGTAGTTATAATTAGTTAATCTAGATTTTAATACTAAGTTGTTATATATATGTACGTAACGTAGGACCAAAGCTGGATGTATGCCGCGAGCCGTGTGAGTGAAGAGTACATTAATGGCGTTTCTGCTTTTATAAGAGCCTCCAAGGAGGATATGTTGAATAAGGGGGTGGAATATATGTGCTGTCCATGCACTGACTGCGAGAATTTGAAGATGTTTAAGAATCGAGAGCAAATTGTAGCGCACTTGATTCGGAGGGGTTTCAAAAAGGATTATACGTGTTGGACAAGTCATGGCGAAGTGAATGATCATATGCCGCCGGATGACATCGCCGGTGAAGTGAATGAGATGCCCCCGGATGACATCGCCGGTGAAGTGAATGATATGCCCCAAGATGACATCGCCGGTGAAGTGAATGACATGTCGCCGGTTGATGTCGATTGTGGCTCGGATTCGGATAGGTTGCACGATGATAATCTGGATCAGATGCTTCGCGATGTAGAAGAGAACTATGATGAGTGAGAGTATGTTAAATTCCGTGGCTTGATGGAGGACTCAGAGAAATCTTTGTACACGGGCTACAAGTACACGAGGTTGTCGGCCGTGCTTGAACTGTTGAAATTGAAGGCAAGCAATGGTTGGTCCGACAAGAGTTTCACGGCGCTGCTAGGTCTTTTAGCGGACATGCTTCCGGAGGGAAATGAGTTGCCTAAAACCACGTATAAAGCCAAGAAGGTTCTTTGTCCGTTGGGAATGGAAGTAGAAAGAATACATGCATGCCCGAACGATCAGATCCTCCACCGTAAAGAGTATGCAAACATGCATGTATGTCCGGTGTGCAACGCATCCCGATACAAACGTAACAATCAATCAGATGATGGCGAGGGAACAGAGGCGAAGAAAGGACCTCCTGCTAAGGTGGCATGGTATTTTCCTATAATTCCCCGTTTGAAAAGGTTTTTTGCAAATCCAAATGAGGCAAAATCTGCTGCGTTGGCACTCGGAGGAGCGCAAGAAGGATGGAATGCTAAGACGCCTTGCTGATTCCGCGCATGGAGAAACATCGATAGGAGTTTTGCAGAGTTCGTGCAGAACCAAGGAATATAAGGTTTGGGTGAGTGCAGATGGAATGAATCCTTTCAAGAGCATGAGCAGCCGACATAGCACATGGCCCATGACTCTCTGCATCTATAACCTTCCTCCTTAGTTGTGTATGAAGCGAAAGTACATTTTTTGTCGATACTTATCCAAGGTCCAAAACAACACAGGAATGATATCGATGTGTTCCTAGCACCGTTGGTGGAAGATCGAAAATCGTGGAACAGATGGGTACAGGTATGGGATGCATACAAACGAGAGAACTTCACTCTGCGCTCCTTATTGTTCTGCACCATAAATGATTATCCTGCCCTTGGTAACTTATCGGGCCATAGTACAAAAGGTGCCAAAGCTTGTACTCACTGTTTAGATAGTACAGAGAGTGTGTGGCTGAGACACTCACGCAAAACCGTCTACATGCGTCACCGCCGGTTCCTTCGGAGGGCTCACCCATACCGCAAGATGAAGAAACAATTTGACGGAGAGAAGGAAGACGGTTCAGCTCCAAGGCATTTAAGGGGACACGAGGTTTATGATATGGTTAAGGATTTAGATGTTGTCCTCGGAAAGGGACGTAAATTGAGGGCTCATGAGAAGAACACCTGGAAGAAGAGATCAATATTTTGGGACTTACCTTATTGGGAGTACCTAGATGTTCGGCACTGCATCGACGTCATGCACGTAGAAAAGAATGTGCGCGACAGCTTGATTGGTCTCTTACTGAACATCCGTGATAAAACAAAGGATGGTGTCAACGCACGGCTTGACTTGGCTGACATGGACATCAGGCCTGAGTTAGCACCGACATGCACTGATAATGGACGAACGTACCTTCCCCCTGCGTGTTACACTCTGTCCAAGGCTGAGAAAACATAACTGTGCCAGTGCTTACATGGTGTCAAAGTTCCGTCTGGTTACTCCGGCAACGTGAAGAAACTTGTTTCGATGCAAGATTTGAAGTTAAATGGCATGAAGTCTCATGATTCTCATGTGCTGATGACACAGATGCTCCCTATTGCAATTAGAAATACTTTGCCGATCAAAGTCCGAGAGACAATCATGAGGCTATGTTATTTCTTTAACACAATTGCTCAGAAGATCATCGATCCCGAAGGACTAGATGCTCTGCAGGATGAGGTGGTGATGACTCTATGTCACCTTGAAATGTATTTTCCCTCCTTCGTTTTTCGATATCATGGTCCATCTCAATGTTCACGTTGTGTGGGAGATAAAAATGTGCGGGCCCGTATTCCTACGTAGCATGTACCCATTTGAGAGGTTCATGGGAATTCTCAAGTCCTACGTACGGAATCGTTTTCGGCCGAAGGGCAGCATCGTCGAAGGTTATGCAAGCGAAGAGGTCATTGAGTTTTGTGTCTATTATATGGCTCAGATTCAACCGATAGGTGTCCCTCAATCTCGTCATGAGAGGAGGTTGAAGGGTCTCGGAACTATCGGAAGGAAAGCAATCACTCCAGATATGGACATGTATACTCAAGCCCATTTCACGGTGTTGCAACACATGACCAAGTGGCGCCTTTTGTGGACCAGCACAAGGATGTGCTTCGCAATGAGAATCCAGAGCGGCGGATGTTTGGATCATGAGGCAACACAACCGTTGGTTCAACCAATGGTTGAAGGAGCAAATCGCTAGGAGCTCGTCGAGTGAGACGCTGACATGGTTGGCAAAAGGGCCGACATTTACAGTTGTGACATGGCAAGGATATAACATAAATGGGTACACATTCTATACGTAGTCTCAGGATGTCAAGAGCACTAACCAGAACAGCGGTGTCCGCATAGATGCATTCAGTACCGATGGGTCGAGAAACTCGTATTATGGCTTCATAGAAGAGATTTGGGAGCTCGACTATGTGGTTTTCAAAATCCTCTTATTTCGCTGCCGTTGGGTGCATCTCCCACAGGTGAAGGTTGACAAGTACGGTGTCACGACCGTGGACCTCCAACGTGTCGGGTACAAAGACGAACCATTCGTACTCGCCAATCAAGTTGTTCAAGTTTTCTATGTAACCGACCCGGCAAATAAGAAATGCCATGTAGTTCTTCATGGAAAAAGGAGAATTGTTGGAGTGGAGAATGTAGTGGACGAGGAGGAATACAATCAATTTGACGAGTTACCTCCTTTGGAAATGGCATAAGGGTCGACGATGAACAACGTGATTTAAACTAGTTACGTACGCATTGATCATGATGAAGGGCTAATTTTTAAAGGAAATAAGCAAGTACAATAAGAATGTATATGTGAAAATGTGTGATGTAGTCAATTTTGAGATGTATATATGAAAATGTGTGATGTAGTCAATTTTGAGATGTATATGTGAAAATGTGTGATGTAGTCAATTTTCAGATGTGTATGTGAAAATGTGTGATGTAGTCAATTTTGAGATGTATATGTGAAAATGTGTGATGTAGTCAATTTTGAAATGTATATGTGAAAATGTGTGATGTAGTCAATTTTGAGATGTATATATGAAAATGTGTGATGTAGTCAATTTTGAGATGTATATGTGAAAATGTGTGATGTAGTCAATTTTCAGATGTGTATGTGAAAATGTGTGATGTAGTCAATTTTGAGATGTATATGTGAAAATGTGTGACAAAAATGAATGCAGATTGAGAAAATATGTAAATGAATGCAGCTGGTAGGTAGTTGATCATGAATGCAGATGGTCGGGCATAGGCTTATCACAGACGGTTCTAAACTTAGAACCGTCTGTGATATCAATATCACAGACGGTTCTAAGTGTAGAACCGTCTGTGATAAGCCTACTATCCCAGGCCCGCACCAGCGTGGTGGCCTACGTGGCGCCGACGTGGCAAGCACCTCGGCGCCACTAGTCACGGCGCCGAGCTAGAGTGATTCAGCAGACTGAATTTAGCCGTGTTATTTCAATTTTCAACAAAATACCATTCAGTAATTTAAAGGCGTGAAATGACAAAGCTTTGACTAAAAATTCGAGTATTCCTATTCAGCAATTATCATGGTATATATATTAATTGCTAAATACTATTGAATGGCATTTATTAATAGCACAACAACAGTAATCCCATGCCATGATGTGCACGACTGCATGGTTTGGTTAAAGATAGATACCATCTGTTCGAGACTGATACACCTTCAAATCACATGGTCCCACCATGGGGTGGTTGGCTGTCATCTGGATTTTGGGGTTGGCTCAGTGAATCCCCTCTGCTCTATATAACAGGAGTCATCCCCCTCATCTGGTTTCCATACAAGTCTAGAGGAAAACGTGGGCTTGAGAGAGATCTAAGAACCTAAGGAGACTTAAGAATCTCATTCAAGTAAATAAAGCCACCTCAAGATATTTCTTCCACTTCTCAATTAGAATTAAAGGAAATAAAACATAAATGGAGAAAATTCTTATCATAAGATCATATGATGAGCACGTGGCATGTGGCATGAGTCCTAACATGCCTTAGGGAATATAACTTGCTGGGTCTATTACATTTTGTCTACTGGGTGTAGCGTGGTTGTTTCCCCTTTTTATTGCGCCCTGAAGATGGCTTCGCTGCATCATTCTTCCTGTCACTCTTGGTCTTGAGAGCTGCCTCACGAGCTTGAAGCTCTTCCTCCTGACGCTTGATGGCTGCCTCACGCAGACTTAACTGCTCCCGTCTCCTTTGCAGCTCATCCTCCTTGCCCTTCAGACGGATTTGGTCCACCCTCACGCGGCGCTCTTGCTCAAGCTGCATCTGTCATTCCACCTCGCGAGCCTGAGTCATCTTGACAAAGTATTGTCCTTTGTTCTCCACCTCCATTGGCCGATTTCGTGGCCATGCCGGCGGCACCCGATCCACCCATTCGATGAACTCGCAAGGCTATGTGTGGCGTGGTAGATGTCACGGATCAAGTTGAAAACGATAACGAAACAAAGGATTTAGTTGTCGCCGTTACCATGAAGTCGTCATCCGTGTCGGACACTTGAAGAACCTACGGCGTAGTTGGCTCGTTATCTCGATCCGTCCGCACGCACAACATCGCCCTAAAGCCGCAACGGCACTTCGGCGCTCATGCCACTCGGCACTCCAAATGGGTCGGACCTCCGTGAAGACATTGTTGTGTAGTAGTATTGTGATGGTCTGTAACGGAGATGTGGTATGGAAGACATAGGAGGCCTTTATGTAGGTGATTATCCGTGCGATGGGCATAGTCCATGGAGAGGAGGATGTACAAATCTTTTCGCCTTTTCAGGAGTCGGTGTAGCAATAAATGTTCCTATGTAGGCTTTTCAGAGCTTGTAGTCTCGTAATAAATTCATAGTTCATAGCCTTTTCAGTCGTTTAGAAAGCGAAGACGTTCCACGAAATAAATGCTACAACATTGCCTTCTCAGAGGCCAGTAATCATAATTTCTGAAACAACAAGCTACGGTACATTGCAGGAATTATAGAACCACAAAGTATAGACTACGGATTCGAACACAAATATCATATGAATATAACATATACACATATATACAACAAGTAGCTCATTACAAACACATCTCAGTCCAACCACTTACCAAGTGCCTCCTAGCTCATTACAACATATATACAACGACTTTGAAGCCCAACCACAAGCCTACACATAAGTATCACTGCCTCCTAGCCTTACCCTTACTCTTACCAAGGGCGTCGGTGCCTGGAGTGTAACGGCTAGGCTCGCGGCGGCATCTGCGTGGTAGAGGCTGTGAAGGCTGAGTCGAAGGAGCGTCTACGAGCTGAGACGGGCCTATCTCATCGTAAGTCTGCTCCACCTCGTCCTCGTCGTCGTCCTCACCGCCCTGGGACGGGAAAGTGTCGCTCCTCGTGGGGGACGAGCTCTGTCCCGTGTACGACCCTCGCCACGTCAGGTCTCCTAAGCCCTAAACAATCCTGTCAAATTACACCTGAACATCCAAAATCAAATCATAAACTACAACACGCTACAAAACTATGTCCCCTTAAATAATAGTAAAATGCAACTCTCATCATTGCACAATGGTGCAAAATTAGCTACTGATTGGTTTCTTAACATTGGTCTCAGCTTGCTACCCACAACACCCTAAGAATTCACACCTCAAATCTGCAACAAATTTCACCCAACTTACGAGCATAACACCTCACATTACGGCTCAAAGAAATCTAGGGTTTGAGATGTGGGGAAGGAAGGCAACCTCCAGAAGTCCTCGATAGTGGCGAAGGTGTGGATGGGGCGGATGGAGCTCCCCCAGGCTACCTCCAGAAGTCCTCGACGGTGGCGGGTGCAGCGCAGTATGGTTGGCTGCGCGGGAAGGCGGGCGGCGGGAGGCGGCGGCACCACGGCGGCGGCGGGGAGGCGGCGGGACCACGGGCGGCGGGAGGCGTCGGCACCACGGGCGGCGGCGAGGCGCGGCACCACGTGAACAAGAGACAATGGGAGAGAGACAGAAAGAAACACGAGGAGAAAGGATAAGGCCACGTGGGCCCGCTGGCAAAGCTTCGGCGCCACGATCCACGGCGCCGAGCTCGGCGCCACGATCCACGGCGCCAAGGTGCACCGCCACGTCGGCGCCACGCAGCCGCCACGCTGGAGCGGGCCTGCGACCTCGGCACCGTGGACCACGGCGCTGAGACGTGTTAGCTCGGCGCCGTGACCCACGGCGCCGACCCTCTGGGTCCAAAAACGGAATTAAAACTACCAAGAGTCTAAATATGAATATTTTTCAAAAAAAGGGCTAAAATAGAAAAAATTCGGTGCGCACCCGCCTTCATCCTGGCCGGGGAATCGCACGTGGACGCTCCAGATCCAATTGAGTGCACGCAAAGCCTGAGTGCACAGCAAACGTTGCCTTACAACAAAACTTCATTCGGTCAGTCTCAAAAAAGTGAAAACAAAAGTACTTGTTTTTCTTAAGCAAAATTACTTGCTTGTCTACCTCGGCAACTCCTACCCAGCTATAATCAATCCTAAGCACAATAAATTGGGAGAGCTGCGCACAATGCAGTTCGAATTGTAATACACCAGGGGATTGAACTTGTTATACTTCTACTTGTCGTTATTATCGTAAGCCTCATTGCAGACATGCATAATTCAATAACAGATACAGTAACAGAAGAATGTACAATCCGATCAAATAGAAGCACGAAATTAACTAAAACCCAACAAGCAACTAAAGAGTACCTCCTCCGCACCACCCTTAGTCTCTGACTCGCCACTCATACATAGCCACTCCGTCAGCCCCAGCCTAAATATCTGCAAAACCAAAAATTTTACTCTCCAAATGCATGGCAACGACAGGTGCTCCCAAAACCACACGAAATCGAACCGTACCACACTGAGACCACCCCCATAGTCCCACTGCCCCCAAATCACTGAGATCACGGTGGCTACCTACGCATTAGAGAGGTTGATCTTGAGCGTCGGCTCTACCTCTGGTGCCCCGAGTCTGACGAGGCTGAGGCATAGGGCTCTAGACACAGCATCTCCACCGAACACAGCTGTGGCGTTGGCAGCCTCCATAGGGCAGCGAAGGCATCAGAGAAGGAGATGTTAGGGAACATGTTCGGTGACGCCATTGGGCTCGGATCCTGGAATCCGACAAGCGTAGCTAGGGTTTTGGGCATTGTGGTAGAGGAGAGGGGATGGGCTAGGGTTTCGTGGGCGGAGGCGGGAAGGTGGTGGCTTGTGTGGAGCTACTTGCTGTTTGCTGTGACGGCGTGATGTATGACAACCTAGGGCACATGACTACCCTGAGGTGGCGACGATGGCGTGGAAGGTAGGAGGGAGCAGTTGCGGTGGGGGCACCGGGGGATGAGACGGGGAGGACGCGACGACGATAGGCTGGTGAGCGGCTGTGGTGACGACGTGGGAGAGGGAGGAAGAGAGCAGGAGAGGAGTGAGCCAGGGGTAGTGAGAAGGGTGGCGAGGGCAAACAATGCATCGTTAGGAGTGGTTGGGAAGCGCACCAGTTCTAGTTTTGTTGAGGGCCGGTTTTCCCATGAATCATAGCGATCGGTGGAAAGGAGAGGAGGGGTGGTGACTGGTGAACAACAAACTCATAGTGGGAGGAGGCAGAGGGCATCCTTGGCTCCTTGCAGAGGATGGACCTGTGGGGGCGGTGCTGGAGAGGGACTCATGGGGCGGCGCTGCGAAGAGAAACCAAGGGATAACGCGATAGGAATAGTTGGCCCTTTCTACCTGGCCCATTGGCGAAGAGTTTTTTATGTGAGGTGGGGAGTGAGGGGAAAGATGAACCACTAATTAGTTATTTTAAGTAGTAGAGATAAAAAAGTTTGTCGTAACTTAAAGAGTACAACAAAAGACTTATGACCAAAGTTTACAACAAAGACTATAAAGTCTAACAAATGGTGGCAGTCAGAGTATGCCTATAGGCAACCGACTAAGGCTCTGCGAACTAGTTCTTGTTGCCATTGTTTGACGCGAGAAATGACTCTAGAATTGTTTATGCATCGGATTTAAGATTGCAGGCGTACCAATATACTAAAGTACTGTAGGGACCTAGATTCTACAATCCGGATTTCTCTGTGATTTCACCGCACTATTCCCTGGATCAGTAGATAGTGCTCACAGATTACAGTTCTGAATATCAAAGTACATTTCATGCGGAATAGTAAACTTACTCATGGGCCGATTAAGCCGAAATCATTAAATTGCAGCAGCAGAAGAACGAAGCACATAGGTGGGACCTTCAGGACATGCCCACAGACAGTCAATTGGAGGTTCGCGACCTAGCCCTTGACATCTTCACCTTCTCTGCCATCATGTCCAATCATGTTGCCGAGGCGTAGCGATCTGATTCCTTATTCTGGATTTGTTATGAAAGCGAGTGTGAGCACATACCACCATGCTCCGCGAGCCAATACACAGGATGCAATTAAATATCATGCATGGCTTATCAAAGGAGAGGCTCGGGTTATTTTAGTTGCCATAAATCGCTTTTACTAACCTTATTATTATTTAAGCATAGTGTTGCTGTTATTACCTACAACTCCACATAGCGACTACTATAATTGACTCAATCCATCAAAGATACACATTCTTTATCAATTGTTGTTTAAGACTCCTAACAGCGAGTGTAATCATTTATTTAATTCACTGATCAGACAACTCCCTTTTCATTGTCTAAACACTCCATTAATCACATCGAGGTTCTAGCTTCCATATAAATCTAAATTTTTTCCACCAATTCATGGATCCGATTTCGAGTTCACTATTTACCAGATTCTCTATTCAGGAACCACTAATATCTTGCGTAATCTATATTCCTAACAATCCAATCTTGTGGTTACTACTTATCAACTATTCATTTCCAAATACCAATGATTACCTACCGTATCTGCTTTTAAACCCACCGAAGTCCTTTGTATTGGGATTTTCTAACAATTCAATCCTTTTGCTATTGATCCGACACCATAATTTGCTCTTCCAATAATTAATCTTATTTTCCATTATCTGACTCTATCTTAATTCACTAGTATATATATACACCAAGAATATCAATGATTAAGTCTACGACTCACTAGTATCCATCCACCAAGAATATCATTGATCAAGATTACAATCCAATAATTGTTATCAATACTCTAACATTCCCAAAAATTCAATTCATCCCTCTAGTATTTGATCCAATCCTATTAATCCCATTATTACTAACATCTTTCAAGAATTTGTATTAGTTATCGGTGTTGTAATCCAGCAATTATCTTTGCATCACCTAATTCTCCAAAAAATCATTTAAATCATCTATTTATCCCATATATTCATTTGGACTTCACCAATATATTTCTCCCAGAATCCACACTATCATTACCTTTTTATGTCGAACATGAGACCACCAATATCTTTATGTGTTTACCTCAAACACCCATCTCCTTTACTCTCAACTCTATTTATTCCGTCCTATATTGGATTTTGTAAGAACAGAGGTATCATTATTTTGAAATATGATACATAAAAATTTCCTGAGACCTAGCAGTTTTGAACAAAAACATAATGTGTGTAAAGAATGCAATAACAGTAATAGTGATCCAGATTTCCATCCACCGTTACATGGCATCTACACCATATGCTTATCTTTCAGCATTATAACCGCTTAACTTACCACTGGGACGACACCAAGGACAATTCAAACTAGGACCATCTGCAGCCCTTCACTTTTCCAGTACCACCCACAAAATTTTCGAAATAGAACTATATCCGGTTAAGTTCCCATGTCCGCCCTTGACCGTGGAACGGCTATTCGAATAGTTTTGACTCTACAGAGTTTGTACACTTTCACCACAAGAGACAATCAACTCGTTGCCCCACACGATACCTTAGTCATGTGGTTGAGCAGACCATCACAGTGACTTTTCAAAATATCTAGCCTCTTTTGTCATCTCACCTTATGGGCTGCTCCCACTTGCGGTGGGTCCCATCTATGCACGGGATGTTTTCCACGGTTACTAGCGTTATTCGGGCTCCACTCCCCTCAGCGCTAGTACGACTGGGAAACTTCACCCTCCACTCGGTGTCCCTTTAGGCCTTCTCTTGCCCTTGCGTGTCCACTTCTATCCACTACCAGTGAGATGAGTCCGGGGGTTTCGATAAATTTACTTAGCCAAGTTGTATTTTACAGACTTGTGGTTGTACGGTTTTACACAGGATTTCATGACAAGATTCGGTCCTTAGGAGTACCTGAGCGGTTCTACCACACTCCACAATTTTGTGCTTTCACTGCACCACATACCAGCCCCCAATCCATCCGCTCAGATATTTAAGCAATGTGGGATTTTTGGGAGCATAAAATAACCATATCGAAATATACCAGTCATTCCCACCATGACTATCCAAACCAGTTTCTCATGATTAAAAATGATAATGATACTTGGGGCATTTCGGCACCCCGAGTATTTGTGCAGTACTAAGCATGGTGTACAATTAGGGACTTATTTTCGAGAGGTTAATATTATAATTTTGCTAGGGCGATAAGGTTCACACATTCAAACATTCTAAAGGAGATGTAATAATAATCAATTTAAATAATGGGCATATAACTAGAATCTTGAATTAATCATATATTTGCACATAAAATAACAGCATGCAATTTGATAATTTAAACAAAAGTAATTTGCATAAAATGTAGGTTCAACATGACCAAAGTATTGACTCGCCTGCGCGCGGTTTACCGTGGTCTTGAGCTCACACAAAGTTGCCTCATGCGATGATCTTTGGGCTTGTTCTTTTCGGCTGCGGCTTATGGCTTTTGGCTGAAATTTTTGAATTTTGGCTATTTACGGTACAGATTACGGAAAGACAGATACTCACTTGCGATTTTGGTCGGTACAGATGTTGGGCTTTTAACGTAGATCGCTTAACTTGTAAACCCGTCTTGAGAAAATACTCCGCTTGAAAGTTAGGCATCAGAGTAAAAGCCAAAAGCCACGGCTTGTGAGGTAAAGAATGTGCCCTTTAATTCTGGTCGCATCGATCTCATTCTCGCTGATCCATAGAATCTTCAGACTCAGGTTTCTAGTTACGCGACAACGACTGAATCCAAATAAAAGCAAATAACTCAAAAGATCCAGATAAATTCGAATAAACTCAATTTTAGTTTTACTTTGAGTTAATGGGTGATTCGAGTGATTTGAGACAAGGCCAGTGGTAGGATACGATGACTTGATCTTTTTATTTATAATCTCTTTTATTAGTTTTGTATTTATCAAGGAAGTTCCACGAGTCAGTTTAGACCTATGCACAGATGTATGAATCTAGCCAGGGTTTAATTTATTGGCCGAGTGTTGCCATTCCTGAGTAGGGATTTCATAGGCGATGTATATGGCTTTTAGCTTATCGAATTAATTTACACTACTAATAATTTGAGACTTATCATTTTATATGGTTCTAGTAGCACTGCGTTCACTAAAATTTCAGTTAAAGATCCCCTTTGACTTAACCCTCATCATTAGCCAATGTATTTTTAGTTATTATTCAGAGCGGTTTAATTCCAGAAATAAATCCATTTATGTAAAGTCTGACTGGTTGTATCAAATTATAATATTTTACTAATCACTTGCTAAGATTTTATTTATCAATGGTATGCTAAGGTTGTCTTCAATTAAAATTTGAGTCTAGGGGAATATTAATAATGGTGAATTATATATATATATATATATATATATATATATATATATATATATATATATATATATATATATATATATATATATATATATATATATATATATATATATATATATATATATATATATATGTATGTATGTATATGTATGTATGTATGTATATACATGTATGTATGTATACACATATATATGATTTATTTAATTATTCTCCATGAAATCTCCCATTCTTATGTTAATACTTATGGTAAAAGGTTAGGGGTCTCGTATTAAATCATTCCCTAACTATTTTAAGTCAATATACATGCTAGTATTGCTTGTGAATAATTGGTCATACTCGAGGTTGCCACTATGATGTACATAAATCCTTTCTTACAAGTAGCTAGTCCGGATTTGGTCTTTAAACGTTTTTGGACGTTTATAAACTTGGGTTCTAAAGGTACGATTAATGTTGCATCATGTTTTATGTGTTACTAATTATTTTCCATTAGTCACTTGATTATTTACATATAACTCTATACTCGGATGTATTCTTAAATTCTATTTGTGTATACCTCCATTATCTTTGGTTTTTCTTAAATTATTTCCTTTAATTTAACTTGAATGTATTTTAACTAGGATCCTTATTTGGACATTTAAACGAAACCATACTTCATTAATGCCCTTAGTTGGTAATTAGACCTCAAATAACATTTGGGCTATATTAGTTGTTCATACAACAAATAATCAAATATTAGTTCTTAAGTAACCTTATTTTATACCCTAATTAAACTTATTAGCTTTACTGAATTATTCTCTAATTTTATACAATTTCTCTTACCTAAAATGGACTGCAAAAATCAAATCAAAAAGAAATGGCAAAAGGTGCGCCATCTCCGGAATAGAACTCGGGATCTATCGGTTTGCCAATTCTTATCGCGCGCTCAGCTAGCCAAGTGGGCCGAAGGCCTAGGCTGGCAATACAAGGGCAGAGAAATAGAAAAGCTAGGGAGTGGGCAGGGTCTAAACAGAGGAGATGGCCAGTGCCCGGTGTTGAGGTCGCCGGCGGCGGACGGTGGCCGGGGAGGGGGTGGTTACTGGCAAAATGGGTTTCTTGGCGAGTGGGGGAACTTCTAATGGTGTATTCTTGGGACGTGGTGGCGTCGAAGGTGGCCGGCGTCGGCGCAAGCGGGCGAAGGTGGGGATGAAGCAGGGCGGCGGCGCCGGCGTGAAGGAGGGGACAATTTGGCGTGCGCACGAGGATGTGGAAGGTATTGGGAGGCTTACCGTGCTGCCTAATGGACCGGAGGTGGCCCGAGGCCGGCTGGCGGCGTGAGGAGGGGTTGGGCGGTGGTGGCGCTCGGCGCCGGCGAAGATGAGCTGGGGAGGAGCTCGGCCGAAGGCGGGGGTGACTTCGCGATGCCTTGAGGGCGCTCCGGCTCGGCGGAATTGGCCGGGGACGTCTTCAATCGACGATTCTTCGTCGACCAGAGTTGGAAGAGGAAGGCCTCTCCGGCGAGCGGTGGGGCACATGGAGGCAATTCACCGCAGGGGAGGGATGAGTGGAATGGGGCGAAGCGGATGGAGTGTCGGGAGACTCCTTATAGCATGGGAGAGGGGGAGCGCGGTGGCGGATTTGCGGTTGGACCGGGCAGCGGGGAGGGACCGCCGGGCAAGAACTGGGCGTGTGGCTCGGTGCGCGGAGGGGACCCGACGGGCGGAGCCTGGTGACGCGGCGCTTGGCAGGGAGCCAGCAACGGGACAAGTCTAGCACGCGCGCTGTGTAGTCAGAGGTAAGGCTGGCGCGCGTAGAGAAAAGTGAGGAGGGGGAGAAGAAGAAATAAGAAAGGAGAAGGGCGCCGCGCAGTGGGGTTGGGCCCAGCGGTCAGCCAGGTGAGACGCGGGTGGAGAGAGGGGCTCGCTGGCCAGTGACGGCAGAGAGGGGGAGGAAACGGGCTGGCGGGGTGGGAAGGGAAAAGGGGAAGTTGGGTTGGGCCTTCTCACTTGACTTCCTTTTTCTTTTTCTGTTTGTTTGTTTATTTGTTGTTTATATATATATATATATATATATATATATATATATATATATATATATATATATATATATATATATATATATATATATAATTTCATACTTTGTTATTTGTGGTTTGTTTCAGTTTGCATATTTTATTTCATTGCTATTTATTTTATTTTTTTTGTTTTTACATATGTCTATTTTTGGTATACATATATATACACATTTTTTTTATACTTTTGTTTCCTATGCTAGTCCTTTTGGTATATATATTTGCATATGTTTTGTTTATTTATTTTTGGTTGCCCTTTTGTAATACTATTTTCAATGTGAAATTTTTCATACTTTAATTTAAATCTCTCCCTCCTTATGTTGGATTGTATTTTCAGTTTTTGAATTCAAGATTTTAGATTTCTTTTACTTTCGTATTTTCTTTTATGGCATTTTTATTCTAGTTTTATTTTATTATTATTATTTATTTTATTTTATTTTAAAACCTTCTTCAATTATTTTGGATCCTCATCCAAAATTTAAAAAGCACCTTAAAAATCAAATTTTCAAGGAAATACTTTGCACAAATAAATTTAAGAGCTTCCATTTTAAATTTAAATTTTCAGGATGTTACAAGTACACATAATAAATAAAATAAACAAAGATAGGGAAACATGTATTTTATTAATCCTTCAAGAATAATAAAATTACAAGTTCTCAAATATGATTGTGCTCTATGTCTCGCTTAGCATAGCAGATCTAACATAGAGACATGGTCTCCTGATCCCTTTGGCCTCGAAAAGCTCCTAGTTAATTACATCCGCAAAGAATACATAGGGAACACCTCTGATTAAGTTGCACGTGGTCATCATCTTTGGTCTTTGGTTAGTGTTCTTTGTGCATGTGATGAATAGTTGGTGTAGATGTGGGTCTTGGCATGATCCATAGCTAGCTCATCGGTCTATGGGGTCATGTGGGTCATCAATAACATTGCCTTTGCAATGGCTATGCTCATCCATATCATTCAACCTCATTGGTATCGAACTGCTTTAAGATGACTGAAAAGCATGCACGGTTCATGCCAAGTTCAATCGATCAGACGATATGACGGTTAGATCGGCAACATCGGAGTAGGTTTAGTTCAGGTAGAAGTAAGGTTGATGGAGATGATCGCTAGGTGTTACATAGGCAGGAGAGACGGCCAGAACGACTCCAGTGCATAGAGGCGCACTCGGATGAACTCCAGTGTCACAAACCATCCTCCTTTGGTTGCGGCAAGAGTGCAGGATGTGATATCATCTCGTCACGTAGAGCTGATGCAAGAAGGCAAGGCATGCATGCATGGACGGATCCATGCGCATGTGTGTGCTGCACGTTAGGCTGAATGGAGACAACTATAGATTGAAAGACGGCCTTGACGGCCGGTATGACGGCCTTGCCGGCAGACATGGGGCCTCGGCAGCAGAGATGTCGCACTCGTGAGGCATGAAGGCACCGCTCAGATGGCATGGCAGCCATGTCAACGTATATGTTACACTCATGAGATGCAAAGGCGTGGCCGGGGGCGAGGCAGCCTCGTTGAAGTGTTCGTGACGCGGCGACCTCGGCGTCTGGACATACGCACCGGGTTAGATTGGCGTCGAACACTGCAGAGTTTAGTGTCTTCTCGGCGTCGCGGGTGAGGCGTCCATGCGATGCAAAGTGTTCACACATGTCAATCGATCGGTGGCTGTTGATAACTTCCCAATGTGTCACGATTTCACTTGTATCTGGGGGTAGAATTTGGGGGAAAACAGGATGCAAGGACTGGGAAATGCAATTGACTGAGAATCAGAGAAGGGAGTTTGGGGGAGGACAGCAGTGGGGAATAAGAGTAGGCTGACGCCTTTCGGTTATGTTCTTCAACGCCCCTTGGCATTGCTGCTGCTCTGTTCTTGTACTCCACGACCTGGGTCACCCCTTGCATTCCTAGGCCCATAGCCCGAGACGAACAGCCCAATATGCACAGGTTGGTCTGTGACACGATACATACCACTGGCACGGGTGTCGTGCGGGCGGCGCAATCCATGTCCGGAGCGGCCGCGACGTGCATGCATCCATACGGGAGGCTCACCATGACGGATGCGGCGTCCTCGGAAGAGTGCACGACGGCTCCAATGGCAGGCACGTAGACGTTGAGGGCAGTAGAGGATGAATTGATGACGGATGCGGCGTCCTCGGAAGTGTGCACGGCGGCTCCAATGGCAGGCACATAGACGTTGAGGGCAGTTGATGATGAATTGATGACGGATGCGGCGCCCTCGGAAGTGTGCACGGCGGCTCCAATGGCAGATACGTAGACATTGAGGGCATGGCTTAGGCGCATATGATGGTGGCTACAGTGGCCTTGACGACATTGCCATCGACTGTGCGGTGGCAACCTCCAGAATGTCGAGTCGATGGCGTCCTCAGCCCGGAGAGCACCACACCAATAACGCGGCATCTCCAAGCTATACATGAGAGAAAAAAGAGAGAGATTAATCTATATAACAACCTGCACCATCGGAAACAGAGGAAGCCATGGCCTCCTTCCTTGCTCGGCAGCTCTTTTGTTCTCTTGGTTGCCTTCAAGAAAATGTTCTTCTATCCACTGATATGCTTGGTTGCCTCTGTACGTGTCTCTCGATGTGGTGGTCTGTCTGTGTTCTCCCTCTGCCGATGGGTGCGAGTGCATTCCTGGCTGCTTCACGGCTTCGTTGATACGGCCCAGGCCGTAACGTGATCTGGCGGCCCCAAAGGGAAGAATGAGGCCTCCCTATTCCCCTCTCCCTATTCCCTTCCCTATTCCCTCAATCTAAACCACTCACATTTCATCCAATGGCTAGTTTTTTTTGATATTTTCACCATTTGCCCATCCATCATAAATAATAAAAAAATACAGGAAATAATAAAATTTATTTTTTATTATAATTTTTTACAAAAAAAAAATAAAATTATAATTTCTGTAAAAAAATTATAATAAAAAATAAATTTTATTTATTATTTATGATGGATGAGCAAATAGTGAAAATATAAAAAAAAATTATAATAAAAAAATAAATTTTATTTATTATTTATGATGGATGGGCAAATAGTGAAAATATCAAAAAAAAAACTAGCCATTGGATGAGATGTGAGTGGTTTAAATTGAAGGAATAGGGAGAAGGGAATAGGGAAGCCTCATTCTAAGAGCAACTCCAGCAGGGCCCCTACTTGAGCCCTCAACCTCATATTTGAGGGCTTGAGGCAAAAATGCAACTCCAATAGGCCCCTACTAGAGCCCTCAAATTTGAGGAGCCCTCAAATCCCCCTCCCACCCTCATTCCTAGGGGCTCCCTCCACCCTCATTTTCTGTTTTTTCCGCACAGTGAAACTTCTCCCGCTCCCCGCCTGCATCTTTCCCCGCCGCCCTCGCTAAAAATCTCCGCCTCCTCTTGCTCCTTCCCGCGCCGCCTCCCTGCCCCCGCCTCCCCGCGCCTTTCCCTTCCCGCGCCTCACCCTCCACCGCGCCTCGCCTTCCCGCTGCCCCGACTCCCCTCGCTGCCCCGCCTCCCGCGCCCCCTTCCCGGCGCCTCACTCACCACCGCCTCGCCTCTCGCCGCTTCGACTCCCACCGCTTCTTCCCGCCTCGCCTCGCCTTCCCTCCCGCGCCTCGCTCCCACCGCCGCTGCTGACCCGCCGCCTCCTCGTCTCGCGCCTCTCGCTGCCTCGACCGACGCCACCGACCGAAGCTCCTCCACCGCCGGCCTCACTGCACCGGATCCGCCTCGCCGGCTGGATTCGCCGCCTCCGCCGGATCCGTCCGCCGATGCGCTGTCGCCGCCGGATCCGCCATCTTCGCGACGAGGAGGCCGGGCTCGGGCGACGATTCGAGGCGGGCTCACGGCGGCGGCGCGCAGCGGCTGCGGGCGGCACGGTGGCGAGCGCGGCGAGGTCGCACGCCACGGCGGCGATCGAAGCGCAGGCGGCGGCGCCTGGCGGCGATGCGCTGCGCACGCACGCGGAAAGCTCGAGGCGGCTTGTCGATATACGGCGGCGCCGGCCACAAAGTGCATGCGGAGGCGAAGAGGTTCGGTGAGCTCGGAGGAGGCTGGTGCGCACGCCAAGACACATGCGCGGCGGCGCCATACCCTGCCGGTTCTGGGCGGCGGCGCGGCGGAGACGGAGAGGTGAGGGGCGGGGGGAGAAGAGGGAATCGGAGGCTTGCGGCCTGAGGGAGAGAATGAGGAGTGGGTCCCATATGTCAGTTGTATTGGAATGGATTTGAGGGCTTAAATTTGAGGGGTGCTGTTGGAGTAGATGCAAAAAAACAGGGCCCTCAAAAGTAGGGGGAGCCCTCAAATGAAAAGTAGGGGCCCTGTTTTGAGTAGTACTGCTGGAGTTGCTCTAAATGGAAGCGTCTGGCCTCGCAAGGTGGAAATAGATTTACATTTGTTCAAATCGTCAAAGGTTGCAAATGGGACCTTATTGGAATATTGGAATTTCACAGGAATTTTGGAGAGAAGGAAACATTCGCTGCTGCTGAATGTTCTGTCCTACTGAATTCCATGATGAAATGGGACCTTATTGCTGTACACTGACATTGAGTTTTGACTTTGAGCTACATACATTAGCTAATCACTTAGTTACATGGTATTTGAATAATTTCCTGTCCTAGATCCACCAAAGCTCTTAATCCTAGTTTTTTTGGTCCTCTAGTTCAACCCGTGAGTTTACACTGTAGTGTCACATGATTATGCATGAAAGTTTACTTCATCTTGAGGTGTCAAGACCTAGTTAAAGAAAATGGAAGTTCTATTAACAAATATTCATTGGAAATCATACTAAGGAACACTTTATTAAACTCATTTATTCACTAAAGTGAGCATAAATTTGCTATTTCCAGTTTATATAAAGAATGATATTGACCTTACCACACAAATATGCTTTCTTGATGGATAAATAACAATGGAATGCACCATGCCAGTGACAATGCCACGACCCCTGCAAAATCAGAAGTTCATCAAGTCAGCATAATAGCACTACTTGGCATAATACAAATGACAAAAATTATATAATACAAAGTTTGATTAGGCTAAGACTACTATGAGTTGTGAATTTTCTATTTCCCCCACGTGTTAGCAAATAAGCTTGACAACTTATTTTGAAGAGGAACGATTCCAGCTTTCCAGGAGGGAGGAGCTTAAGTTGCGTATCAGTTATAGACTAGATATCAACAATAGCACATATGGCTTAGTCACCAGTTGATTGTAAACTGCCAGCACTGTATTCCACCTCAATATAACAATTAACATATTGTGGAAGAACCTTAATGTTCCAACTATATGTTTTCTGCGGAGACTAAAGCTAACTCTGCATGATTTATTGTGTGCCCTACAAGTAATAAACCTGAAGGCCAACGATTCTCTGATAAATCTTTAGAAGTTATACAGCCAACAGAATGACAATTAACAACCAATATCCTTTCAGAAATGGTACATAAAGATGATCAAAAAATTACTTGCTCTTCATATTTTGAAACAAATGCTTACAAAAAAATGGGCATCTGATCCAAATGAGAATGTGAATTTAAAAAAAAAACTAGTGACATCTCGAGATGTGATCATTCCTCAAAAAAAAACCATACAGTAATTCTTGAAATTAATTATTTATTTACCAACAAATAATAAAAAAACAGCCTACTTGAAATAGTAGTAGCTGTGCATCAGTATGGCATTACGACTGAAATCTTCATCCATACATAATCACAGAAACATAGCAGTAACCGAATTGTCAGATAACTAATTAGCATAATTCATAATCAAACCAATAAGTATACATATCAAAATGATATATTTTGTACTAACGTTGACCAAATCCTCCCTAAATTTCCCAAATTCCTACCATCCGCAGCAAGTGCAACCAGAGAACTTACATTGCACATTTGCACTACCATAATCGAGCATTTACAAGCACATCAACCAACCAACAGAAACCTAAAGATCCAGCCTTCCTCACACTCACCAGATGCCCTAGCACTGCGCCACCACGGCGTCCCCCTTCCTCCAGTCCCACCACTGCACGCCAGCGCCGGCGCCCCCGGTGGCCAACTCCGCCGGCGACGCCCACCCCGCCGCCTCGCACCCCGACATCCCCTTCCCATCCCACACCCTCCTCGCCACCACCCTCCCGTCGCCGCCACCCGCCACGACGTGCACCCTGCCGTCCTCCCCCGCCGTCACCCACTCATCCCCGCCCGCGCCGCCACCGCAGTCGAGTCCCCTGACAGGCCCCACGTGGAAGCCCCCGCCGCTCGGAAGGGCTACCGCCGAGTCGGCGTCGAAGGAGGAGGGGAGGAGGTGGTGGCGGCGAGGACGGAGCGGGAGCAGCGGAGGGCGGTGGCGTGGGAGGGAGGCGAGGGGCGATGCGTGGTCGGGTAGGAGGTGGAGGGGTCGTGGACGGCGGCGGCAACCAGGCGGCCGGAGGAGGTGGAGGAGGGGAGCCAGCGGACGAGGTCGATGGAGAAGGGGTGCGGGTGGTGGCGGCGCAAGTACGGGGTGTCCGCCATTGCTGGGGTTTGGGGGTTTAGGGGGTTTGGACGTCGGACGGGGAAGGAGGAATGAAATTGGAAGGGGGCTTAAGGGAGGGAGGCCAACTTTGAAGCGGATGCCAAATTTCCGTCGCTTTGATGAATTTTTGCGACGCATTTAGTTTGCGGCATTTTTGGATGTATGTTAATTCAAATCATTACAAGTTAGTTCTAAAAACATTACAGTGAAAATACCACTTCAAAACATGAAATCAAGAATTCTAAAACCATTCTTTGGTCACTGCAAAAATTCTGCCTTCGAGAATGCCGTATCTCCAAACAAACCAGTTTTTGAGTAGTGTTTTACTAGTAGGAAATTTAGATATACACTATAAAAATTTCTAGTTTTAAAATGTGCTACTACAAAATTTCATCTTCAAAATTTCCACGCAGAGTGTCAATTCTTCAATATATACCATTATAGACTATATAAGTCCACAATGTCCATGCCTTCTTCCTCCATTCTCATTCAGGGCTGCCAACCCATCCACCACCACTGGTCACCACCCTCTCCCGCAGTGACCTCGCCTGAGTAATTGTTAGTCCCAACTTGAAGCATCTTTTAAAGCACGCCGTTGTGGAGGGCCGTGATCCATAGTTCTGGCATCGTCTTCTCTTCCAAATCTAGCTAACATCATCTTCTTCCTTGCTAGATCCAGCCACCTTTGAAGCTGGCAATTGTCAAAGCCAAAATGTTGCCCATTTCTCCTCTAGATCTGACGATGGTGATGATCGAAGAAGGCCAAACAACAACAACATCGAATGAAGTTGCCTCCACTTGTGCGCCCTGGTGTCTGGGTGCCTTGTTTTTTGGTGAGCTCATCGACGTCCCGCTACCTCTTTCACCGCTAGATCAACATATGATAGCACACCACAAGGCGTTGCCACTTCTAGCATGCACCTTTGCCTTGCACTGGGTGAGTAGGGAAATGAGATATTATCTCTAATCACGAAAGATTGTTATTTTGGAATACGTGTAGTTAAATTTTTAAAATTTTGGTTATTGATATCTTTTTAAATACTTCAATTGAATACATGAAAAATCATATGTGTATATTTATCATAAAAAGTACTTTCATAACATTATATTTTTATTGGGCTTTTATAAATATATTACAATAGGAACTAATGGTCAAAGTTACGTTTTAGGGTGTCCAAAACGATATTCTTTTGTAACTGCGAATAGGAGTCAATGTAGAGCATAGGAGAGAGGGGGATGAGTGCAGGGAAAACGCTAGCGGTTTTAAAATTTTATCACTCTCACCGGCATGGCGAATTGAAGAATCTAGACCCGTAATTATGAGTTAATAACATGTTTTGGTAATTAATGACAATTGAATTGTGGGACTAATATTTTCATTGAGATGAATGAACAGGATATGTCTCATGGTGATGGATGATTTAAGATGAGTTCATGCGGTTGATTATTTTCAAGTATTGTAAAGACTTCACATATGTTGAAAAGTCATGACCCAAAGTTGAAGTTGAAATATACGTTTTCAAGCTTCAAGTGAAATGCGTAAGGCAAAGGTATGACTTGCTAGGGCTAAGGATATGTTCCTAGTCTTTTACCGATCTTGTTGTTTGGTTGGAAGATCGAGTTGTTAGTATAGGATGCCGTACTATTAAGAGGGGTCGCGAGTAGTAGCTTGCACGTAACAAGTCTTGATAGCTCGCTTTATTGCTCTAGCTCACTTTCCGTTGCATGATGCTAATATTTTGAATGTGATTTGAAAATATTGTAGCTCATGCATAAATCCTTTGTGACATGCAACTTAATGTTTGCGAATGTGTTTTGCAACATGTCGAAGTCCATGTTATTTCCTCTCCTTGAGGCATGATGCTAATATTTGAGATGTGTCTCTCAAATGATTGTAGCTCATGTAAATATTGTTGCTACATGTGACTTAAGTTTGAAAAGGCAAATTCGAATTTGGTTAAGTCCATGTCGTTTTCCGGTGATGTGATTCCAAAATATACTTGAAGATTTGTTCTATAATTTATTGGAAGTCACTTGTTAATCTTAGATGTATATTTCTAAATCTTGCAATGCTTTGTGTGCAAGGTGGCTGAGAAATATGCATTGTATTCTAGTGTTCAAAATCAATCTTTAATGTGGCGGTCAAACAAGCTTTATTCATGCGGTCAGACCGGCCAAGTCAATTTCTCTCGGGCCGAAGATAGTCTGACCGCTGGAGTGGTTAGACCGGGCTGAAACAGGCGGTCAGACCGGCCACATACCGATGGTCAGACCGGCCTCATGCCGGCGATCAGATCGGCATATGCCCAGTGGTCCAACCAGCATTATGGTAGAGGTTTGACCTGCCTGCGGAACTTCTGCTCCTCTCGCGAAACCTTTTTTCCAGAAAGCGATCGGGCTGATTTTTTGAGAGCGGTCTGACCGGTCCTGTGTGGCGGTCTGACCAATCCCTGTGTGGGCGGTCTGACCGGTTTTCTAGCCCAACGGCTAGTTTTTGTAGCCATTGGGAGGGCAGAAGTACCGGGCGTCTAACTGCGGTACTTTCGGCCCTCGTGCTGATTTTTGCCCTCTCACTTCTCTAACGGCTAGTTTTTGAGGGAGGTGTATAAATACCTCCTCAGGGGTTGTTGAGAGAAGGTTGGTGGTGCTACTCTCCCATTCTTTGAGCTAAGAGCAAGTCTTTTTCACTTATGTGCATGGGTTGCACTTAGCGAGTGAGAAGAGTGTAAACCTAGTGCAGTGTTGCACTTGGTGGTGGACTTTGTGTCCGTTGAGCTGCGATTCCTGATTTGTTCAAATGAGAGTCTTCGATTTGTTACTCTTGGAGTTTGCCGACTCCTAGACGGCGTTGGAGGCATCGTGCACGGTGATCTTCTCAAATAAGGTTGTGAGAAAACCCGGCAAAGTTGTGAAGGTTGGAGCTCACCTACCCAGAGTAGGAAAGAGCTACCACTAGTGGAATCGAGGTGTTTCGGCTTAATTCGTGGAGCCGGTCCAATTCGTTTGGGCTAACCTCAATGTGGACTAGGGGAAACCGGCAGGTTTTCGAACACCTGTAAGATCGAGGAGGCCGACTAGAGGGGGGTGAATAGGCGGCTTTTAAAATTCTTGTCTAATTTCAATTAGCAATTTTAAACTTAATGATTTCCTAGAGCAAGTAAGCAATAGTACTACTAAAACAATCTAGGTAAGTTCAAGTGATCACTAGCACAAGAAATTGACTAAGAGCAATTATCAATTAGCCTAGGTCAATGTTTGCTACTATGACTAAACAAGCAATCAAATAATTCAAATGAAGAGAATTGCTTGAATGAAAGAAAGTACAAGTGAGCAAACCACAATAGACACAATCACTTTTTACCGTAGTGATTGGAGACTTGCCGGTCTCCCCTAGTCCACGTTGAGGTAAGCCCAAACGAATCGGATCGGCTCCACGAATCGAGCCTAATCACCTCGATCACTAGCGGTAGCCCTTTCCCTCTCCGGGTAGGCGAGCTCCAAGCCTTCACAATCTTCCGGGCCTTCTCACAATCTTCTTGAGAGGATCACCGGAACGTCCGCCAAGCCGTCTAGGTGCCGGCAAGCACTAAGAGTAATAAACCACAGCGGCTAGATCACACTCAACTGCCAAATGGATCAATCTAGCATGCAATGCACTTGAATTGGCTCAACTACCTCTATTGAATGCACAAGAGTGAAAGTGAGGTGTGAGAGGTTGTTCTAAGCTCAAATATGTTCAATGGGGGTTCAACAACACTGTAGGAATGCTGGTGGGGTTGAATTTATACCCCCACCAACCTCAAATAGCCGTTGTATTAAACAATCCTAAAAAATCAGGGAAATCAGAACTACCGCAGTGTTATGGGCGGTACTTCCGGATTTTCGCCGCCTGGTCAGAACGGCTATGTCAGAGAGTCAGAAGTAACCGTTGGATAATGAGTGCGGTACTTCCGCTGTTGAAATCGCGGTACTTCCGGAAATTCCGAAAGTTCCGCCCTTTGATCCGGTACTTCCGATCTCAGAAAGGTTAAGTTTGATTCCTGGCGCTCTTTAGAAATAAAGTTCCACTCAGGTTCCCGGAACTTCCGCACATGCGGTAGTTCCGCAGTTCAATCTGCGGTACTTCCGATTTCCGCGAGGCTAAGTCTAACTCCGGGCGCTCTCTGGAAAAAATGTTCCACTCGGGAGCCCAGAACTTCCGATCTTGCGGTAGTTCCGCAGTTCAATCCGCGGTACTTCCGATTTCTGCGAGGCTAAGTCTAACTCCGAGCGCTCTCTGGAAAAAACGTTCCGCTCGGGAGCCCGGAACTTCCTGTCTTGTGGTAGTTCCGCACGTTGAACGCCGGTACTTCTGAAATTTCTGACAATGCACAGATTTGATTCAAATTTGATTTCTAAATGCATGCATGATCCTAAATTGATCCATGAGGCATATTAGCATATGATCAAGCACTTTACCATGATCCTTCTTAATAGTACGGCATCTATCCTATAATCCGGTCTTCCAACCATTCTCCAAGACCGGTAAAAATTAAAATAGCCCTAAACTATTTACCTTGGCGATTTGACGCTCTTTGAATCTTGTGACATCTTTTCATGTATCTTTTCTTCATATTTGAGACTAATCCTTTCACACTTAATACACAAATTAGTCCCATGATCACATAATGTCATTTATTACCAAAACCAATATTTTTAAGGGCCTAGATGCTTTCAACACCACAGTAAAAACATCAAGTGTCATTGTGGTTTGTTATCTTGCACTTAATTTACATTCTAGTAATTCATATTCAAGCATTTGTATTCATTGTATTGATAAGAATATTTGTTTTCCTAAGATTGCTTATATTGATTTAGAATTATTTCATTGGTGCACTCAGTCAAATTTATATGTTTTAAGTCTTACTTGTGAAAACTAAATAGTTCACTCTTCCGCATTATAAATTTGGTAGTAGTTTAAAAATTTTTTAAAACCGCCTATTCACCCCCTCTAATCGGCCTCCTCAATCTTACACCAATCGCTTACCGAAATTTTCAGAAATTTTCAACCGAAAAAATTGAAATTCAAATTTGAATTTTGTGAAAAATTTGAATTTTTAAGAAAAACTATAGATACTTGTGGAGATAAACTAGATATTTGTATATACATGAAATAGCGATAAAAATGAAGTTGAAATCTAATGTATTTTCATGTTTAAATGAACTTTATTTGAAATGTGGGCCCCACAACCAAAATCCTCTAAAATGGTTAGCTTACCGGCCCTCACTGATACAGCCGGTAACCGTTGAAATTTTGACGAAATTGTTTTCCCTGGATGAGTAACGAGGAGAGGAAGGTAAGAAGGCGTGTTTATCTAAGATCTATAAAATAAGTAGTGGAGTGACATCTTTTTGAAAAGGGAAGTTTGCAATGATATTATGGGTGAGTTCTTTTTCACTTGGCTTTGACTTTAGTTGCTAAAGTGACTAACTTTTAACGGTATGTCTTTTCAAGATGGGAGCTATATATAGATTATAGTATATATTGTATTGAGTTTATCAGTATTGGTAAAAATTGCACTAGACTTTTTTTTTCTCTCTTTATACTGTCTCTCACGAATAATCAGAATTTAAAAATCATAAGACAAAAGTCAAAGTCAAAGCTGAAAAAACACCCAAAACAAAACTTTGTAACGGTATATCTCAGAACTAGTACTCTTCTGTATCACGTATCTAAATATTTTTTTACTAATGATCACTTAGAACAGTATACTCCGAATTAGTGAAATGTACGTCGATTTGGAGTGGCATAATTTTGCCGAGCAACTCCGTCTTTCTGGTGTGTCTCTCCCTCTGACGGGAATGTAAGGATCGGTAGCGGCTTCTCTCCTCCATCGACGGCAACGCGGTTGGGGCCGGCGCAGCGACAGCTCCCCGGGTTCAATCCTCACGCGAATCGTAGGAAAAGGTTTCCCGTTACGTTTGGGTGGATTCGATCGCTGTTTTGCTTTGTTTCGAATGGGTGAACAGAACAGTAGCAAATCCTATAGGAATTGGAATCCCTTCCAATTTCCTCCAAAATTCGCCTTATATCCCCAAAGTTGTACGATTGGCAGGCATCAGATCTACCCTACTCTATAATACATCAAAATTTTTTTACTAAATCCACCCCCTTAACTACCCTCACAGTCATGCCTAATCTAAGTCCACCCAAATTTGTGTACCAAGTAATCCAACTTCATATAAATGAATGGCCTGGATCTCTCCTCAAACCTTCTTCTCTTACTCATTGAAGATCCTAAGGCCAAAATCATCCGGATCATGTACATCATTGAACAGAAAACCCACCCTGCGCCCGCCTCCTCCTGCGCCATCGCCTCGTGGCCCACCCGCTCTCTCTGATCATAAACGCTTAATCACCGGAAACGCGGAGGGGACGGAGATAAGAAGGGAACGCGCGCTAGAGCTCAAGGAAGGGAGAAGCGACGAGGCGCGGCGAAACCCCAGCCGCCGCCGCGCGGTTGAGGAGGAAGGAGACTCGCGGCGCCCCGGCCGCCGGATTCGACCCGCCGCGCAGCACCGCAGATCAACGGCCGCCGCCGAATTGGGGAGATCCGCCGGGGGGCGTGACGAGGTTCGCTCGGGTTCTGAAGCCGCCGCCGCCGCCGGTTTGGCCTCTGGTTTCCCGCCTCCGCTAGGGGTTTGAGCTGCTCGTGGGGTGTTTGGTGCGGCTTTTCGGGACCGCTTGGAGTGGTTTTTTGGGATTTGGTAGGGATCCGCCGAAAGGCGGAGTTTCGTGGCTTTTGAGAGCCGGAGGCGCAGGCGGATCGGCGGAGCCATGTCGTCGCCGAAAGGAGCCGTGTTCCTCATCCCGCAGTTCCTCGATGAGGAGAAGTTTAAGGAGACGGTGCACAAGTTGGTCAAGAGAGATTTTGGAGTCATTGGGGTTGGTCAAAGTGGGGTTTTCATTTTTTTCTTTCATTTCGGTCGCAGAGGTTGGAGCAGAGTCGGGTTCTACTTCAACATGAAGCACTTCGAGGACCAGTGCAGGTGGGGGAGGGGACGAGGTGGAGAGGTACCTCAACGGGTTCACTAAGGTGGAGGACAACCGCTACTCCATGAAGATATTCTTTGAGATCCGCAAGCAAAGTACTCAAGCCCTTGACAGTAGCTCATACCGAATCTTCTCTTGGGTCACTATATATCGGTATCAAGGTTGATTTGTGCTGAATTGGATTGGTTTTGCAGGCATGATCGCGCCAAGGCAGTGGAGATACTTGTGAAAGATCTCAAGGTGTTTGCATCCTTCAATGAGGAGTCGTTCAAGGAGATAACGCACTGCTAACCTTGGAGAATTTTAGGTATGGTGCAAATGGTTCGTTTGGAGAATTATTTTGGTTTAGCAAATGTATAATGCATTGTGGCAATGTGGATGTGATTATGATAAATGATGTACAGGCAAAATGAGCAATTGTCCAAGTATGGGGACACAAAGTCACCGAATATCATGCTCATGGAGCTCAAGAAGCTTATCGAGGCAAACCCACTGCTCCGGACAAGCTGAATTTTCCTCCATTTAAAGCTTCAAGATCATGCACATTGATCAATCAAAGGTGTTCGTTGATTTAAATCTTTCCATTCCATGTCACTATTTTTTATTGATTGCTAGGTGGTTATCTGCATGAGCAATTTTTATTGTATTTTTAGAGCAAATAGTAATTGCTTGAGAAAGATCCAGATAAATTTGTGTACATCCTTTCAGCTCCAAGAATTTTAGTGGCATGATAAGTTTGGAAAAGAGTTTTGTCACAAAACCGCTATACGTGGAGGATTTCCATTGCTTTGGTTTTTTCTTGGTTGTGTTTCCATCTTTCATAAACAATGATGGATGAATAAAGCAAAGGGCGTTTGTGTTATTAGATTGGAAATTTACATGATGTTTTAGCACCTAACCCTTTATAAGGGACATTTATGATTCTTGATTGTCCAATGGACATGCTGCAACCGATGTGTTCGGATTAAGAGCGATGGTTGCCTAAAGGATAAAAAAGCACCGCTTGGTGCTTTACCAAAACATGGTTGTACTCGTGGAGAGGTAGAGAGTTACCTGCCTATTTCCTAAATGTTGTTAATGCTTATTTGAGACCTTTAGACCAATTGAATTTTTAGTGCTCATTCTTTCAATAGCTTATTGAGAAAAAAAATCCTTTTGATATAGTTTTTGCTTTCAAGATTTGTCTGGTGTCGGTTGGATACTTGTATGTGTTTATCCCAATTAGCAAGTTCTCATGTAATACGACAAAACTGTGAAAGTTGGTGATATGTCAATTTCTTTTAATTAACAATGGTTTTTCTAATTTTCGCTGCATACTGCAGACAATCTTTTAGGTATGGTTGTATCAACAATACAAGCAATGTTTGGTGTTTCGCAGTTTGCTATAACGTAGATCTACTAGGCTTTCGTAACGCCTTCTCTTGCTTTAGTTTCTTGTAAAGGGTGATGCTAATTGACCGCTTTTTTATGCCTTGTAGTCTTAATCGCAACATCAACTCGCAAGAATCCTGCACCCAACCCCGACATCAAGACACTCTTCACCGATCACTCTTGTCTGCTCCTACCAGTGGAGCAAGAGCTCCTCCTCGCCAATGGGCCCTTTGCCGACCAATCCCTAAGTCACTGGATTTCGCCAATGGGTGCTCATGCTGTATGTATTACACCAAGATAGGACATTTGCCCTACTTTTATTGTTCCATTATGCACTATATTTCAATCTTGCAGCTGCTTTCAACTCGTGGTATCACCATCTCCGAATGCAATTGCGTTGGACGACAAATTCGTGTTGGCCGCCACAATGTCACCTGCGCACGGGCGCCGCCTAGAGGGGTGGCGATCGGGTGGTGTCATAAAAAGTCCCGGGAGGTCGTAAGGCCTTTATAACACGCCGTCGTCAAAATATTATATATTGCAGATCAACAAATTTTATCTTGTTTTGTATTTTACCGTAGATGTTAGCACGGGCACACTAGATGTTTCATGGTTTCATGGTTTTGCACGCTAGATGTTTGATTACTTGCCCATAAGAATTTGGGTGAACCTTTTGGGTTCTTGAACTCCACAGGTCGCTTAGCTTGCCTAAATAGTTGTTCATTGGATAGATGAATTAAAGAGAAACATTGATTATAGATGCAGATAAACCAAGATGAATCGCACCTATCCTTCGGTGATTTTGTTTTGTTAGCTTGCAACACATCCAGAATCATTCAGCTTGGCACCTACGCCTTCACCGGATTGTTCGCTTGTTGTACTCCTTCAAGATGTCGGGTTTGATGCTACGCGCTTGGTGTGCTGAGTCAAGGTGCAAAAAGACCGGATAGCTGCAAAAGATTGTTATGGGGAGTCAAGGTGCTCCAGGATGAGACCAAGAAGTTCTTTCTAAGGCTGCAGATGAAGCACGGTCCCCGGTTCTTCCACCGCTTTTGGTTGCTCACTTTGATGGGCAGGTACATTTTTTCTTATTTCTTCATGGTTAATTTAAATATATTTGTGCTTATCGACTCATTGACATGACAGGTCCTTCATGCATCCAATATATGAGACGTGAATCTTAATGAATCTGATTGTTCGTTTTATTTTTTACAAATTTTATCTTGTTTTGTATTTGATCGTAGCGTTAGCACGGGCACACTACTAGTTACGTTAGGTTGTGATGGAGAGAGGACAAAAATCAGCAACAATATTTAGCATGGTGAAGGGTTAGTATAACCAAAATCGGTGGAAGTGGAGAGCTTAACCTCGTGTTTTCGCCAAGAGCTAGTTAAGCCTAGGTCAAGCCATTCACATCCATTTATTATTTTTTTAACTTTTAGCTGGCGGACGGCTAATAATTCATTAAGGTCCATTCCAAACAGCGAAGGCTTATTTCTTCTGATTTTTGGAAGTCAAAAATTATTTGAAATGCATTGGTTTCATGACAGTTTTTTCTCTTCTCTTTTTCTCTTGTATTATCTGTGAAGATATAGTTGTGTGTTTTTTATTTTTAATTAAATATCTAAAAAAGCTAATAACCAATAGCTGTTACAGTGATAATATTATTTTAGCCAAAAGTAAAAAATGACAAGACTTTAAAACAAGACCAAAGAAGAAGCAAAATACTGTACTTGGAAAAGAGAAAATAGGAGGGGGAAAGGAGGAAAGAAAACAAAATCAGAAGCAAAGAAAATTACAGCCTGTAGGTGATGCTCCACTCGTACACTTCCCCTTTCAGGCTCGACAGTAAGGTTTCTTGTGTGTTTGTGCTGGTTATTGAAGATTCTCCGAATACGCTCGTTCCAGATTGTCCAGGCAACGAGCATGATGGAGGAGTTGGTAACATCCGTTTGTTTTCCTTGGCATTGCTAGGTTAGTTTCTCCCAGTAGCGCCCTGTGTCATCCCCTGCACCGGCACCCGTAGTTGCGCGATCCCTGTCCAAGCTACCATGCTATGCCATACGCTCGGCGAGAAATGACAGAGGAAAAGTAGGTGGAGCGACAACTCCGGCTGGGTGTTACAGAGTGGGCGCCAATAATTATTAGGCCACCCTCGTGCTGAAGGTTTGTCCGATGTCAACAACCTGTTCTGGACAGCCAACCAAGCAAAGATCCGGCACTTCGCCGGTGCCCATGGCCGCCAGAAGAGATCTCTGTAGGGTACTGTTTGGCTTCCGACACATTGCATGCCGTATGCCGAGGATGCCGAGTATGTTCCGTTTGAGGTAAAACACAACTTTATTTGGTCCTACACTTGCTCGGTGAGCCGGATTGGGGAGAGTTGATGGCAAAGATTGACAAACTCATTGACCAGTGTGGGGGACATACCAATCCTAAGGTCATCAATCCACACTTCATTGGCCAAGGCCTCTGCAACCACTGTGTTTTCGGATGGCAACGGCACATTGGCGCTTGTCCATTCAGCCAGCGATCCTTCCAGAAGCTTGCCTTTCGTCCATTACCAACGACGATCACCAGCGGTTACAGCTCCACCCGTTTCAACTTCCACAACGATGAAGGCGTCCCGAGGTATTTACATGGGAAGGAGGCTCTTCTAGCCGGCAGTTGTTCCACCAGAACTTGGTCTAAGTCAATGTCTGCACACCGAATTGGCATCACCGATCTGCACATCCATTGATTCTGCTCTAGTCTTTTTAATAAAATCTAGGCTGTTGGCATCCTACCTTGAAAACGTTGGCATACCAAGCTAGTTCACCAGAGCTAAAGTCATGTAAACACAACCCGAGTTTCACTTACATATCATAAGAGCTGTTACAAAAGAAGAAAAATAGAGGAAAAAACTACACCATCGGGAAAACTACTACATTTATAGTTGATACTGTATCATATAGAAATTAGATGCAACAAATCTTTTGCACAACCTTATTTTGCATTTGATCGATGTGGCAGAAAATAGCAATCCTCCAAGGCTTAAAGAAGAGCAGTGCTCCGGACCACAACCAAAATCCAAAGATCAGTCCAGCTACTACCGAGTAGTACCAACATAGGGCTTCAAGTTCTTGGCGGTGTCCACTTCTCCCTATCAATGCTGGTGTAGAATTTGAACCATTTGAACATACAATGCTTAGTGGGAAGCCGCAGAGCCCAAGGTTGTTGCTATAACTTGATGGATCGGCAAGTGTTTGGAGTTGATAACCAGTTGGTATCTCACCTGATAGACGGTTGTTGGACAAATTTAGTGAATCAAGAGACATCAATTTTGAGATGCTTGAAGGGATAGAGCCAGAGAGTTCATTGCAAGATAAGTCAAGGGACTCTAGAATCTTCAAATTGCCAATCTCTTTTGGAATATCACCAGACAGACGATTTCTTGACAAGTTTAGGAACCTGATACCTTCAAGATTTGACAATTCTGGTGGGATCTCATTGGAGAGATAGTTGCTTGAGAGATCACTACCAGCCATAAGTGCAACGGTTCCTTCAAAATATAATTTTGCCTCTTCCAATTTATGCCAATTCGGTCTGTGTATGTATAGTAAACATCTCGATGTAAAATTTGGTGGTGGCATTCCATGGCATGTTGAATTCGGTTTTTGGCTGTATCATGGATGTAAAATTGGCAAAACTTCTCGGTATGGAACCTACCAAACTGTTGCTAGCTACATCCAACAGTTGAAGATTAGAGAGTTGTGATAATTCCCAAGGAATACTCCCATGGAACATATTGGATCGTAGCTGGAGAAACCTTAGTAAGGGATTGCTAGTTCCTATCCATGAAGGAATTGTGCCAGAAAATTTATTGTCAGCAAGATCTAGAATAGTTAGCCTTTTGCATCGCCTTAGAACCAATGGAAACCCCCCAATAAGATTGTTGTTTGCCAGGTGCACTGATTCAAGTGATGAATTGGACTGCGTCGACGTCGATACATTCCCAGAAAAGGAATTGTGTGACAAATCTATAAACACTAGGTCCTGCAAGTTCCACAAGCATTTAGGGACCTCTCCATATAGTTGATTGCTTGATAGGTCCAATATTTTCAGAGAAGTGTGCTGACAAAATGCCAAAGGAAATTCTCCCGAGAAGCTATTGTTAGACAACCCAATTGTGAGCAATTGCCTACTGGCGAGATCATTTGGTATGGTGCCAGTAAACTTGTTACTGCTAAGGTCGAGGTCGTGCAGATTTTGGAGGGATGAGATGGTTTTAGGCAACTCACCCTCTAATTGGTTGTCACCGAGATCGATACCTTCCAATGCTGTTAGATTGAAGACTTCTGGTGGTATCATACCTCTGAGGTTGTTGGAGCAGAAAGCCATAAGTACAAGTCTTGTCAGGTTTCCAACCGAATGGGGAATTGGTCCGGCAAGGGAATTCCATGATAATACTAGACTCTGCAAGTTTGCTAGTCTCCCAATCTCCACCGGGATTTGACCGGTGAGCTTATTGCGGAAGAGATACAAGGATTGCAGCTTCATCGCGTTGCCGATCTCGGGCGGGATGCTCCCAGCAATTGAGTTGTTCTGTACACGGCATGAACAGGTCTGGAGGAATGGTGCCGGTGAGCTTGTTCCTTGATACGTCGAACAAGCGCATCTTCTGCATACGGGATAATGACCGTGGTATCGGCCCATATAATCCATTGGACGACAGGTTGAGGTACCTCAGTTCACGCATCGTCGCCGGCAACGTTTCCGGTATGGGCCCGGTGAAGCTCTTCTGCGACAGGTCAAGGTATGTCAGCTTGGTATGTTTTGCCGGGATGGCGCCGGTGATGTTGTTGCTGCGGAGGTCGAGCTTGGTGAGTGCCTGGAACGCGGCGAGGTCGAATGCGCGGAGCGTGCCGTGGAGGCCGGCGCCGGAGAGGCTGAGCTTGACGACATGGCCGGCGGAGTTGCACGTGACGCCGGGCCAGGAGCAGGTGGGGTTGCCCGGTGACCATGAGAATAAGGGAGATGGATAATCGTCGTCGGCCAGTGACAAGGTGGACTTCCATCGGAGAAGTAATTCTTCTTCTTGCTCGATCTTACACGATGTGCGTAGTAGCAGGTAAGCAGGAGAAAGGAGAAGTGGAAGAAAAGAGATGCTTTGGTTTTTGTCTTCAGAACCATCACTTAGTTTTGGTGAAATGATGGCTGGAATATCAGGCAAGAGTTTCAGTGATATATCATGAAAGAGTTTCAGCTTTTCATCCTAGTAGCCAAGAAGTCAAGGCACGTGAAACTGTCCAATGTTTTTCTATCTATTCAGCATTGATCTGATCCACAGATTTGTATGTTTACTTACTGGATTGATCCTTTCGGACGTGACAGTGTTCACAATTGCAATGCGTCAGTGAAGACTGAAGACTAGTGTGTGTGTACGGATTTGGATCATCTGCCAATACACTCTGATGGCCAATGCGGTAAGACTTGAGAGAAGTGTTTGGAAGTAAACCACACCAAACGTGGGCTATCATTCATTGATTACTTATAGGGAGTGACTATTGTATAGGCGACTGAAATTTTTTTATCTTTCAGTCACCTGAAGTTGCATTCTCAATCACTTGAAGTTGCAGGTGATTTTTTGGAGGGGAGCTACAATTTCAGGTGATTGAGAGTGTAACTTTAGGTGACTGAGAGATAAAAAAATTTCAGTCGCCTGTGCAATACCAAAACTGTTACTTACACACCGTAATACAATGAGAGTTAACTGAATACAAGAGATAAACACAACAACCGCAAGAGGAAATATAGGCAGCCTGATAGAGTGAGTTAGTGGGCACCTGCATGCATGGTTTGCAGGCATGCGTCTAACATGCCCCCTCAGTCGGAACGGCAGCTGTTCGAACGTTTAGACTGCGACGAAAATTGATGAAGAGGGATTGCGGTAGTCCTTTGGTGAAGACGTAGGCGAATTGCGATGAAGAGGGAGCATGTAGCACCCGCACTTGGCCCATGGAGACACGATCACGCACAAAATGTACATCAATCTCAATATGTTTCTTGCGCTGGTGTTGAACGTGATTGCTTAATATAAAGACCACACTGACGTTGTCGCAAAGACCATAGTGGCGGTGGTGAGGGTCTATCTATTCAGCATTGATTTGATCCACAACTTTGTATGATTACTTACTGGAGTGATCCTTTCGGATGTGACAGTATTCACAATTGCAATGCGTCAGGAAGACTGAAGACCGATTGTGTGTGTGTGTATGGATTTGGATCATCTGCCAATACACTCTGATGGCCAATGGCACACTTCCATCTCTCTAGGCTATAGCAAGCACTGTAACTACACTAGGGAAGTGTCCGACAGCTCTGGAGTATGCGCAATAGAACAGAACAGATGCAGGTAAGTGATATATAGATAGCGCTAGGACTTGCCTCTTTGACAGCAGTAGGGAAGTGTGCGACAGCTCTGGAGTATGCGCAAAGCCTCTCTTCTATGCCTTCGTCAAACGAAAACCCCCTCTCTGCAGCCGCTGCAGATGTTAATTCAGCTATCAGGCTGGACACCTGCGAGAACAAAAACGCAAATGAATCTTGTCTTGCAAGAAGGACTTACTGAAGCAGATATACTGGTAAGCTCAACAGATATATTAGTAAGCTCTATCTTGGAGCATTATCTAAAGAATTGCTGAAGCAAATTAAAGGCATGGATATTGTTTCAAGCAGACGAATAATAGACAATTTTGCGCAGTCAACTGGAAACAGGAAAAAATATAGTTTTGTATTAGACTATGTGGTTAGGTTTAGGATTTTTTAGTGATGAATAGTTGACAATAATTAATTTGTGATCAATAATTGATGATATTACTTATTGTTACTTGAGGTGTGTGGTGTGTGTGAGTGGACTCATGTTAGCTAAGTTGGGGAGAATTTGTGCCGGAAAAACGTTCTTTGGTCTTTGCATTTACAGGTTGAACATAGAGACGATCATGGTCGGTGATGAGGTAGAACAGGATTAGGATGGGAGATTCGAGATTCAAACGGTCAAAGAGATCACAAGGTGATCGGGCTCATGCTTGGAGCGCATGGAGGTTAGAGATGGAAGATACATGTTAAAGCTACGGAGGTGTGGTCCGAAGGCTACGATACGTAATGGATGATGCATGTCAGAGCTACGACGGTACGGTCCAAAGGCTATGAAGTGTGAAAAACCTGTGTGGCAAAAGGGTTTCGGTCCCTTGAAAAATAATGGGTCAAAAGCATAGTTGAGGTAAAAAGATCTGATTAGATAAGTTGTATTAGAGTTAACGTATTGTATTAGGGGTGTATGTGGGCCGAGGGTCCGTATCAGCCTTATATGGAGATAGGGTACATATATATTGGTTGGTCGTGACTTTTGATGAGGGTAGATTGGCTTAATAAAGAATTAGGGCAGCTTTTGGATGGTGCGGCTGCATGCTTCCCGTGATCTTTCCTAGTGACTCATGTGTCTTTTGGGATTGCCGAGGCTTCAAGTAGTGCAATAAAAGGTTTGCCCTGCGATTTTTTTTGGCCGAGAGCTTGTGCATAGATTTTAGTATTTGCTGTGTTTGAGATGGCTGCACGCATGGTGACTAGGGCCCGGCTGGAGGTATGATTAGTGCTGTGAATCTAATCACATTTTTGTTTTTGCATGGCATGATTTTCTTTTTCGTTGGTCTGGTTGTTGCCGAGACTTTGGTGATCGGATTGTGGCCGTACGAGGTGATGAGACAAGGTGAGCGACCGGTTTTTCTTGGGTAATCATTTGGTGATAGCATGCATACATGATTTTTCGTTGGCTGTGCTGGTTGATCTCACGGCTAGGTTCATTAGGTTTTCAGTTTTTTATCTGTTGCTACAGTAACTCCGAGAGAAAAAAAATATATTGCTTTTTTTTTCTTGCTGCTGTGTGGCAGGATAGGCTTTCAAGAGACAATAAACGCACTGCAATCATTCATCCATCTCTGATTGCCATCGACGATCCTACATATTATTCAATAACATGTCTTATAATTGTAATGCGCAACAAAGAGAAAACAACTATATTGCACAGGAATTTGATGGTTTGGAAAAACTCAGGATTTCTCACAGTCCTCACATTGGGAAAGACAAGCTGTACACCTCTACTGCTTTAAAGCCCCGATCAATTCGGCTTGAGTTTCTGGCTTATTTTTCACTATTTATAAATTTCGTCTTTTTCTGAACTTTTGGCTTTTTGTTGAGCTTTTTTGCCTGTTCTTTTTTTCCCATATTCGTTTGTATTATACGTAATGGGCTAACATATTTTTTATATTTTTAAATTTTTAAATTTTAATTATGCTAAATAAGCCTCCACATTCACATGCTTTTTTCACGACTCTGATGTTTTCAGCCATAAGCCATGAGCTTTTAAGCCGAACCGATCACCACATAACTCAAAACTTGGGCAGATCTAAGACATTCACGAGAAAGTGTTACCTCCGATCGGTATTCTTTTTCTACCACACCAACAGTTACCCCTGGATGACGAGGTCCAACGAGCATGAAAGCTGAAATCCATATCAACTTCTCTAGCATTTGCTTCTGAAAGGCTTCCTTTTTAAGCTGAAATCCATATCAAAATCAACAAATGGAGTTTAATCCTTAAGGATACAACTCAACATAAGGAAAAAAGAATCAACATTTTGTGAAAGCTATGGGGCTAACTCGAACCATATCCATATGTTGCCAACAATTTTTAGTTTAGATCACACCAGTCAACACCAATACTTTTTCTCCAAGGCTTTTTTTATGTAAAAATTCATGTTGTTTGCACCTTACCTAGTGTTAGTCACACACGATTACGGGTGTCGGAATTAGACTCGGATTTGGGTGTCTGATTCGGCAAAAAATTTTGGAAACGGGCACTATTACTCGGACATAGACACCGGCAGGGTTCCAAATCCCGGCGGTAACCGACCGGTTACCAATTATACCCGTGGAGTCCGGGAAAACAAAAAACCAGTGGTTTTTATTTGATTTAAAATTGAAATTTTGAATGTAAAAGTTGATTTTCCTAATGATGTTTATATTGTTTAATACTAATGAAATGTATTAGGGAGATGCATGCATCTCTTATGCTTACTTCATGCTTTTTGCCATGAATATATTAGTCCAGTGGTTTTTATTTAATTCAAATTTAAAACTTTGAATGTAGCAGTTAGTTTCCCTAATGATGTTTACATTGTTTAATACTAATGGAATGTATTAGAAAGATGCATGCACCTTCCGTACTTGACTTTATATTTTTTTGCCAAGAATGTATTTTAAAATTTGAATGTAACAGCTAGTTTTCCTAATGATGTTTATATTGTTTAACACTAATGAAATGTATTAGGAAGATGCATACACCTTACATGCTTAACTTCATACTTTTGCCATGAATGTATTAGGAATTTTCAATTTCAAATTTAAAAAACCGGTTTTTAGCGGTTTTTTCTATTTTTTGGGTAGTAACCAGCCGGTTTTTTGGTTACTGATTTCAAATTCAAAATTTGACACTTGAAATTTGACTAGTTTTTTCTGGTTTTTCCTGTTACCAGCCAGTAACCGGTAGCGGCCCCTTGCCGGTAGCGGCTTTTTGAACCTTGGACACGGGTGTCAGAATCTGATTTGGGTTCGGGTGTCCGATTCAGCAAAAGATTGGCATAATATGTTTAGTGTGCAAAATTTTAGCAACTATGGAGCAATATCCCACAACATCATAGGTGCACGTGCTGTAATTATCAGACATAACTACAAAACAGCGGAACTGAATGTCGTCCCGGCTATGCCTCCATTGCGACAGCGGATAGCAGCTCAGAAAAGAGCAAGTGTTTGAAGTATGGGTTGGGCTTTAAACTACGGTTGATGGGCCAATTGGGCGGATGTTTGACTGGTTTGGCTGTGTGTGTGAGAGAGCAAGCAGCATATAATCTCATTGTAGCCTGGAGACAGGGGATTGAACTGAAAAGATGAATCAAATCTATTCCCCATTGCTGCCATCTTCTTCTCTGAGTTCTTCTATCTCTGTTTAATCTTCTCCTAAGTCCCTTCTATTCTACCCCACATTCCATGCTATTCCCAGTCTAGATTCTTTTCCTGGGAAGCACCGATACGCCTGGGAGGTGCTATACCCGTACACGATATGCCATTCTGGAAGAACACCAGATCTGCTCCAATATTAGCTCAGAAAGTTCCAATAGGAAGCAATAATAAGCAAACAAACAAGATACACAACGCACCAGCTAGCATGCGATTTCTTTTGACTGAAATGAGACGAAGTGAATGTGCTATAGACTTATAGTTAGGCAGGACGGCTTCAGAATGGTGATCAGATGTTGTTCAGAAGGACTTCGTTGCGAAGTTACATCTTCCAGTTGCAGAAAATGCAGAAATTATATAGCACACTTAGCGTTTGAACAAACGAACTTCTGTACATTCTGAAGCACTTCATGAGTTGTGTGCATGTTTGTCAGTTAGCTCTAATAGTTAGAAATAAAAATTGCAATAGGAACGAGTTCGCTAATACATGAATAATCACCAACCACCAGCTCTGCAGCCAAGCTTTCCATTCGCAAATGAAAACCGCCTTAATCCATCAATCATTCGAGTTAATTAATCCGGGGCCAAATTGCAGGCAAGCACCAGCTTTATGCAATGCGGAGCAAACAGGGCCGTGCCGTGAAATTTGGAGGCCCTGTACAAAGGTCTAAGTGAGGTCTAAACCAAAGTATCAAATATAGCCAAAATAATGTATGTATTACAGAGCAAATGCGATATATCAAAAATAGTACCTTTTAAACTCTTAGTTTGCATAATCTTTACTTGAATAACATCATTCTCTTAGTGTTCTTTGAAATAAAATAATCCTCCCGTCAAGAACTGTAACTTTTGGTGTGAAGAAAGGACACGTAAAATATGACAAAGACAAACCGTACTAGTAGCTTGTTTTTCTTACCAAGCAACATCTTTGGTCTCTAGGGTGACTAAGCTTAGTGTTTATATATCATAATCAATGAGACATAGAGGAATAGGAAAATCAAACTCTGTGCTTGCATCACAAGTTCTTGTTTAGTACTCCTTTTGGGGGTCGAATAAATAGTGTAGATGCACGGTGGATTACTAGTAATAGATTATCACAATCCGTATTTACAGCAGTATATGTATTCAAATTTATATAGCCATGAAGTTACATAAATGGATACCCAACGAGAGTTGGATCTTAGGAAGTTGAAGCACTTGTAGCCATGGATCATAGGACACTTGTGATTAAAAGACTTGGACATTTATATAAATGTTAGGCTACCAGTTTATTGAGTTACTGTTCATATCTTGCAACAAATTTCTCTCTAAATTGTGCAACATATTCATATTCTCTAGAGATCTTGTTTGATGTGTATACCTGTTGATCAAGAGGTTATCCTAAGTTTTTTTCTTTTCAGTTTGATTCATTCAGCTTGCTATCTAGTTCCTTTGGCCCTCATAAATGATTTCTCCACAGTTACCACGCACATTGACTACGCATGACTCGTGCGCATCACAGGCTTCAAATTTCTGGCACAAAATCATTAGTTCCCGGCTTGCATTCCTGCAATGTAATAGTAGTGCAGTATAATTTGGCCGTGACTGTTGGTTAACTTGCACAAACACTATACATAGAGCCAAGAATAGCTAGCTCTCTCACATCGATATCAGCCTTGTTTGGAGCATACTCGAGAGACCTCCAGAAAGAGAGCGAGAAGGCGAGAAGCTTTGTTACCTATATGTCCGACGAAGGCGGTGTCGACGAGCGCGGCAATGGGGTCGGCGGCGAGCGCGAGCGCGGCCGGCAGGGCGATGCCGTCATGCCGAGTATGTCGAGCCCAATCCTATCCACCCCAGCACCCCGCGCCCTCCTCTCGCTCCTCCTTGTGCTCGGGCTTCGCCTCCCGCATCGGCGTGGTCTCCTCGTGGACCACGGCGGCCTCCAGAGACTGCTTGCCGCGGCATCGCGGAGGCCGGCGGCGGTGAGGAGCAGCTTGGCGGCGGAAGCAGGAGGGAAAGGACAGGCGGTCCAGGCGTGGGGTTGCGGCAAGGGTTAGGGCGGAGGCGATTGCCCTCGCCGGCGGAAATTTGGGGCCCTGTCAATTTGGGGGCCCTGTACAGTCGCACGGGCTGCACGCGCATGGGCCCGGCCCTGCATAGAGCCAAGAATAGCTAGCTCTCTCATCGATATCAGCCTTGTTTGGAGCATACTCGAGAGACCTCCAGAAAGAGAGCGAGAAGGCGAGAAGCTTTGTTACTTATATGTCCGACGAAGGCGGTGTCGACGAGCGCGGCAATGGGGTTGGCGGCGAGCGCGAGCGCGGCCGGCAGGGCGATGCCGTCATGCCGAGTATGTCGAGCCCAATCCTATCCACCCCAGCACCCCGCGCCCCTCCTCTCGCTCCTCCTTGTGCTCGGGCTTCGCCTCCCGCATCGGCGTGGTCTCCTCGTGGACCACGGCGGCCTCCAGAGACTGCTTGCCGCGGCATCGCGGAGGCCGGCGGCGGTGAGGAGCAGCTTGGCGGCGGAAGCAGGAGGGAAAGGACAGGCGGTCCAGGCGTGGGGTTGCGGCAAGGGTTAGGGCGGAGGCGATTGCCCTCGCCGGCGGAAATTTGGGGCCCTGTCAATTTGGGGGCCCTGTACAGTCGCACGGGCTGCACGCGCATGGGCCCGGCCCTGCATAGAGCCAAGAATAGCTAGCTCTCTCACATCGATATCAGCCTTGTTTGGAGCATACTCGAGAGACCTCCAGAAAGAGAGCGAGAAGGCGAGAAGCTTTGTTACCTATATGTCCGACGAAGGCGGTGTCGACGAGCGCGGCAATGGGGTCGGCGGCGAGCGCGAGCGCGGCCGGCAGGGCGATGCCGTCATGCCGAGTATGTCGAGCCCAATCCTATCCACCCCAGCACCCCGCGCCCCTCCTCTCGCTCCTCCTTGTGCTCGGGCTTCGCCTCCCGCATCGGCGTGGTCTCCTCGTGGACCACGGCGGCCTCCAGAGACTGCTTGCCGCGGCATCGCGGAGGCCGGCGGCGGTGAGGAGCAGCTTGGCGGCGGAAGCAGGAGGGAAAGGACAGGCGGTCCAGGCGTGGGGTTGCGGCAAGGGTTAGGGCGGAGGCGATTGCCCTCGCCGGCGGAAATTTGGGGCCCTGTCAATTTGGGGGCCCTGTACAGTCGCACGGGCTGCACGCGCATGGGCCCGGCCCTGGGAGCAAAAGCGCAACCCACGCGCACACGAACTCGCAGCCGCACGCGCTAGTCAGTCAGACGAGCTTAGAGGAGATGGAGTCATGGAGAGGGGAGTCGAGGGTGTTGGCCCAGCTCACTCTCACACACAGCACTCACTCTCTTGGTTTGTGATGGACTCTGGAGACAAAAGCTAACGAGGGAAGGCAAGATCACTCACACACAGAGGCACAAGAAGAACACAGAATGATTTTTGTGGCACTCCACTCCAGTGCCTTTTCTTCTTTTTTTCACATTACTTCATGCACCTGATTACATACTTAAATAGCACACGCACATGCACGAGAGCTCAAGCACGTTCGGCCGGCCGCACGACTCGTCCAAACATGCCCATATTTAGCTCCACTAACAGATCGTGCATGCAGGATCACCTCCACACTAATTCCTCTATGCATGCAGTACAGTTGCCACTCGTTCCTACATGCACGTACTGACCAAGTCTACATGCAGCAACTTCCCTTGAGTCCAATTAGTGCACTAGTGACGCGCTGATCTGCCGCACACACTCTGTGCTACACTGACAACTAATCAGCTCTCTACGCCATGCGACACACTAACTAATTTGGACTCAGACCAGTGCAATGCAGGGACTCAATTGAACATGACAATAACTCAAAAAACAAGATTAACTCCAACAGAGGGAGCCGTACGTAATGTCAGATCCCAGGTAGGGAATCCGTCTGGGAAGTGGAATATCTCAGAAATCAACGGAAACTCCAGAGAAGAATCACAGATCTGGAAGTAGAGAAAAGGGGAAAGCTAACAAGAACAGGGTAAAGCTACGCTACTGCTACAGCTTAAGCAAATGTCGGCAATCAGCATAACCATTCATTGCACCGTAGTGTCTTATGAATACAGACCCGAGTTAGGCATAATTGCCAATTACAGTGATTACATCCCAGATTAACACCACATTAAACATTGCTTAAAGTAAACTAACTTCCCCACTTAAACAAACATTAGCTGGACTGTTGTAGACCGTTGATGCTATCCCATCCGTAGAAGCAATCCTGGCCATTGAAATTAACTGAAGACCAACGAAACGGTATCCACTGAAAACAAGTATTGAACTTCCTTCAGACATTACTTCCAACATCCTTCTGATTCTGACATTGCCTTCCCCTAAACTACATACTTGTCCTCAAGTATTTGTATCAGGAAACCAGGATTTTACAGTTTGTGCGTAGAATTCGGGAAATATACCTTTGATAAAGTCTGCATCCTCCCATGTGGCATCTTCTGGAGGCAGGTTTTCCCACTGAATCAGCCACTGTGTAACGAGCCTGTCCCTGCGCGGTAATGCTCTGGTTTCAAGCACTGAGATTGGTTGTGTTTTGATTTTCCCATCTTTGTTGACAAGAGGGAGATCTGGACTAGGCACCGCTGCTGGTCCACAATGTTTCTTTTACTGGCTGACATGAAAAACTGGATGTATCCCCACCCCTTCTGGCAAATGAAGTCTGTACGCTACCTTCCCAACTTTCTGCAGCATTCGGAATGGACCATAAAACCTACTGGTAAGCTTCAGAGCATTCCTGAGTCCGAATGCTGTGGTTCTATAGGGCTGCAGCTTAAGATACACCATATCACCCACTTCGAATTGTCTCTCACTGCGATTTAAGTCTGCATACTTCTTCATACGAGATTGGGCTTGAGCCAAGTTGTCCTTTAGCCTCTTAAGCATCATTTGCTTTTCCTGCAAAAAATCTCTAACCTCTTCTTCTTTTGGGCCGGGAATCCCCACTTCATTGATTAAAGGAGGAGGAAATCCATATAATGCTTGAAATGGAGATATTTTGAGTGAAGTGTGGAAAGTGGTGTTATACCACCATTCGGCAAATGATAACCAAGCTACCCACTTCCTAGGCTCTTGGAAAGCCATACACCTCAAATATGTTTCCACACATTGATTAACACGCTCCGTTTGCCCGTCCGTTTGAGGATGATACGCCGTGCTAAACCTCAATTCAACTTTTAAGGACTTGAAAAGTTCTTGCCACAACTTGCTAGTGAAGATCCGATCTCTGTCGGTGACAATCGCCAAAGGAAAGCCATGCAACTTGAAAACATTGTCAATGAAAGCTTGTGCGACAGATTGAACACTATATGGGTGAGTCAATGGGATGAAATGGGCATATTTCGTAAATCTGTCCACGACAACAAAGATTACCTCATACCCTTTTGATTTCGGCATTCCTTCGATAAAATCCATTGTAATATGCGTCGTGCCATGTCGGGATTGGTAGGGGCTCTAGCAAACCAGGTAATGACAATGCTCGACTTTGATCGTTGATGATCGCGCAATTCGACAAATGTCTGCACTTCCCTCTTCATTCCAGGCCAGTAAAACAAGCCTTTCACTCTATGGTAAGTGGCCACCATTCCAGAATGTCCCCCTACCGCTGAGGAATGCAGCGAGTGAATAATATTTTGCCTCAACTCCGCATCACAACCCACGTAAATCCTTCCCTTATATCTCAGTATTCCAGACTGGTTGTATAGCCCGATTCTGGTTCTGGAGCCAAAGTGAGACGCTCCATCAGCTCCCGACATTGATCATCAGCAATATAACTCTTCTCAATAGCTTCCACCCATGCAGGAACTGCCATAGATATAGCAAATGTCTCATCACTTCTTCTAGACAATGCATCTGCGACTTTATTCTCCTTCTCTCTTTTGTATTCAATAGTATAGTCAAACTCGAGTAGCCTCAACATAAGCTTGTGTTGTATTCCTTCCCCAATCTTCTGTTCTGCCATGAACTTAAGACTCTGCTGATCTGTTCTAATCACTAACTGAGTTCCCAAGAAGTAGTGTCTCCATCTCTTTAAAGCCTCCACTATTGCCAATGCTTCCTTGTCATATGTGGACAGCACTGCCGACTTCACTCCCAACGTCTTGCTAAAATAGGCAATGGGTCTCTCATTCTGCATAAGAACCGCCCCAATACCTTTAGCACTTGCATTAGTCTCCAATATAAATGGCTTGGTAAAATCCGGAAGGGCTAACACAGGTGCCGAAGTTAGCTTGAATTTCAACTCTTGAAATGCTTTATCTTGAGATTTTCCCCAGCAAAAGCCTTCCTTCTTCAACATATCATGGAGAGGACGGCAGATGAGTCCACAGCCTTGGATAAATCGCCGGTAATACCCTGTCATTCCCAAGAAACTCCTCAACTGTGAAACGTCTTGCGGCTTGGGCCAATCCCGAATAACGCTAATCTTCATTGGGTCGGTGGCTACTCCCTCCCTGGAGATAATATGGCCCAAGTATTCTATGTGTGTTGCTGCAAAAACGCATTTGTTGAAGTTGGCGAATAACTTCTGTTTCCTCAGAGTATCTAACACAATTGTCAAGTGTTGTCTGTGTTCCACCTCATCTTTGCTATACACCAAGATGTCATCAAAGAAGACCAATATGAATTTTCGCAAGTACTTGGCAAATATATTGTTCATGAGCGATTGAAAAGTGGCAGGAGCGTTTGTCAAGCCAAATGGCATGACCAAGTATTCGAAGTGCCCCAAATAGGTCCTGAAAGCTGTTTTACATATATCTTCTGGCCTCATCCTTATTTGATGGTGTCCAGATTTCAAATCTAGCTTACTGAATACAGTAGCCCCATGTAGCTCATCCAGAAGATCCTCAATAACTGGAATAGGGTATTTGTTTTTGACAGTTAATGCATTCAGCTTCCTGTAATCAACACATAACCTCCATGAACCATCCTTCTTCTTGACCAATATGGCTGGAGAAGCAAACGGGCTTGAACTAGGACGAATAATTGAAGATTCTAGCAGCCTGTGAATTTGTTACTCCATCTTAGCCTTTAACTGATGTGGAACCCGATATGGACGAATGTTCGGGGGGGTTGGCACCATCTTTGATTGGAATTGAGTGGTCACAATCCCTTTCAGGTGGTAAACCATGTGGGTCTTGGAATATGTCTTGGTAAGACTCCAGCAGTGACTGATATTTAGTATTTACAAGCTCTGGTTCTGCCGAAGACTCCTGATGCTGCAAGTCAATCACATATCCACATAGTCCCTTTACTAAGGCCTTGTCCAGACTCTTCGGGCTAATCATTTTGACCATAGGAGTCTGCTGCTGGCCTTCAAGAATTATCTCAGTAGTCCCATTCTTTATAATGGTCAGCTTCCTAGCCTTCAAGTCTATGCTCACAGGACTGTGTTGGTACATCCAGTCACACCCCAACACTAAGTCATAACCCTTTAATGGTAGAACCTTGAAAGAGTTATTGAACCTCTCTCCTCGAATTTTATACTCAGCATCAGCTATGAATGACCCAGTCCACAAGATTCCCCCTCCAGCCACTCTAACTTTTTGCATGGGAGCTAACTGAACTTTGCAAGTAGTTTGGGTTGCAAAACCCAAATCAATAAAAGTATGGGAACTCCCACTGTCCACCAATGCCACTCCAATCTTTCCCCCAATATTAACTTCCAGGGTATAAGTTGTGACTCCCATCAGCCCATTGACTGCCTGAAGTGAAATTTGCATCAAGTGTTCTTCTGTACCCGAAGGTGAAGATGGTTTTTCTGCATCAGTGCCTCCTTCTTGCTCTAAATCTGCAGGGATTGTCTCATCACCCTCATTGGCCATCAAGTTAACCTGCTGGAATTGCTTGCATTTGTGTCCTAGAAACCACTTGCCTCCACAATATTTGCATACTCCAGGGGTAAAAGGTTTGGGTACTATCTCCTTCTTTTGGATATTAGTTTCAGGTGGAGGTTTGAATTTGGTGAATGTCAAGGAACCCTTGTTCTGCCCCACACTGGAACCTTGGGTACCCCTCCTATTTACTGCACTCGCGCCCTTTTCCATATCTTTAGCCATCCAATAGGCTTCACATAAACTCTGTGGCTTCAAAGGTTTGAGGAAATGTTTGATGTCATTCCTCAATCCATTGACGAAACACTTGACAAAGAAAAGAGGGTTCTGCAGAGGATTTTCACTTTTATACACTGCCATGAGTTCTTCAAATTTATCTATATAATCAGATACGCTCATACTATACTGCTTCACTGAATGGAAGTTCTCCAGTACCTCATACCCGCTATGCTGAGCAAATCTATCACATATCATAGCGCAGAATTCAGACCATGGAGGTGGATTCCAAAGCAATCCAGTGCTCCTCAACCAACGATCAGCTCTACCAACCATGTACATTTGGGCCAAATCCAGCTTAGCTTCCTCTGGCACATTAGCCATGGCAAAATAGGTCTCACTCTGTCTGATCCACTCCAGTGGTTCACTGCCATCGAATCTAGGAAAGTCTAACTTAGGCCCCTTAGCAATGGATTTGTAAAAACTCTGAACCCTGTCAGTGCTAGGATTAGGATTCCACTGTCTTGCTTCATACTGGTAATGAGGGTGACTCATATATTCCCTAGGGTTCGGGTGCCATCGTTGGGCCAGAGTTGGTTCTTGATTAGGATTCAGATGGTTCAAGGTAGGGGATGAGAAGGAAGAGTGCGGCACTTGATCTAAACCCCAACCAGTTGCAACGGCTGAAAAACCAGTAGAGGGATGAGTATAATTACCATCTGGTGTACCCCTCAATTGTATTCCCTGAGTGTTGTTGATGTTGATGTGCCCTAGTTCCTCCATTCCCCGCGTCATCTCCATCTCAACCTCCCCGGACGGCGCAACTTCTGGCATAGCCCTCCGCTCGGGTGCTCTTGTCTGGGAAGTAACCAGCCCTTGCAACAGGGTCTCCACGCGGTTCATTTGATCTTGCATACTGGTTACCTGCTTCTGAAGATCTCCCACCTTCTGCTCCAGTACGTCCACCCTGTAGGTCATCTCCATGTTTTCTTGCCGGACCGCTGAGAGTTCTGACGCCTCCGCTTCATTCCTTGCCATAGACTTGGTCATCTCACTTCCAATCGAGGCAAGGTGTAGGGATTTTACCACGGATTGGGGACCGGAACCTTCACCCAGCGCCGACCAGATCCGCCGCCACAGATCGGAACAATCGAGGATTTTACGGGAACCTAGCTCCCAACCCAATCGCACCGACCACCTCTTGCCAAGAATCACAAGGCTCTGATACCAAATGTCAGATCCCAGATAGGGAATCCGTCTGGGAAGTGGAATATCTCATAAATCAACGGAAACTCCAGAGAAGAATCACAGATCTGGAAGTAGAGAAAAGGGGAAAGCTAACAAGAACAGGGTAAAGCCGTAAAGCTACGCTACTGCTACAGCTTAAGCAAATATCGGCAATCAGCATAACCATTCATTGCACCGTAGTGTCTTATGAATACAGACCCGAGTTAGGCATAATTGCCAATTACAGTGATTACATCCCAGATTAACACCACATTAAACATTACTTAAAGTAAACTAACTTCCCCACTTAAACAAACATTAGCTGGACTGTTGTAGACCGTTGATGCTATCCCATCCGTAGAAGCAATCCTGGCCATTGAAATTAACTGAAGACCAACGAAACAGTATCCACTGAAAACAAGTATTGAACTTCCTTCAGACATTACTTCCAACATCCTTCTGATTCTGACAACGTACCGCGCCACCGCGACTTGGGGGTGGCCTCGAGCATGGCGTCGAGGTCGTCGTTGCGTGTGCACACCAGTATGGGCCTGGGCGCCCCCTCTGGCACCTTCTCGCCGCGCCCCACTAGCACGTCCTCGCCAGGCGGGCCCATGGCCAGCAGCGCCTGCCCGACGCGGCCGCCGCCCACCACCACGGCCGGCTGCACCGCCATCACCGCCGAAACCCTCACAACCCGAGAAGCCGCCGCCCTGGATGAGGAGGAGAGGCGGCGGCGGAGTGGCGGATGCAGGGGAGTAATCTGGTTGGTTTGTGGTCGACGTCGGACTGGTCTCAAGGACCTATAAGAGCATGTTCAATGCATGTGCTTAGAGAGATGCTTAGCAATAAAAAACTGATTTTTCTTGCCACATAGGATAGATAAGGTGCTTATTTTGAAGCATCGATGCTTAAATAAGCATCGATGCTTAGTAGGTGCTTATGTGTATAACTATATCTATTAATAGATAATATAGCATCTAAGCACCCATAGAAGAGATGCTTGCATTGGAGGAAATAACTTTGCATAGGTGCTTGATGATGTGGCTATATTCTCTCTCTTTAAGCATTCATATATAAGCATCTTGCATTGTACATGCCCTAATGGGCTGGCTTTCCTAAATGATTACTAATTTTCTTCTAAAAAGTGATTACTATTTTCGGTCCTTTGAAAAAACAATATTTCTTGGCACGATTGAGCTTAACCCCACAATTAATTTTGCTGGTTCTAAACAGCATCGGTTGTTGCGGTGATCACAGGATCATGTTCTGAGGTGTGTCGTGAGCTCCCATTCTTTTGAGCTGCTACAACGGGGTAGATATGATAAATAGTATTGATTAATAGAAGTTAAACCTAAACGCCGGTTGAAAAGCCCCCAAAAAAAATAGTGCTAAATACTATCGCCAGTAGGCACGCTGAATGATATTCATATCAGGGCTTTCTACTTCGACATCACATTGAGTCTCACTAGTGAGCGTACCAAGAGAAACAGCGTCCAATGGTAGATCTCAAGAGACATGTCAACCTCTCCTGTATGCTGGAAAAATGCAGCGTAGAACAATAAAGCAATAACAAAAACTGCATGCTTCCATTTGTTATATTGACAGCAACAGTTCGTCACAACCAACATACTCCAAATGATCCTTTGAAATACAGCGGTCAACAAGATGAACATTGACAAAAACTTCCACCGGTAACTACTACGAATTGACAAGTCGTGCGGTTTCCAATGAAATACAGCTTGCCAGAAAGGGAGCCAAAGTCATTTTTGACACTGTTTCGCACCGTATTTATAAAAATAGCAGTATATCAAATGCATTGACAAAAAATATCGTTTCTACCGTCCGGGGGCCAGGCGGCAGCGCCCGCGACATGACACACACCTACCGCTCTCTTACTGGATGGCAGGCAGCCTACTGCCCAGGGAGGGGGCAGCAGGTAAATAAAAAAAGTAGGACAAGTAATTAGGCTGGCTAATTAGCCGGCCTAATTACCTGTCCTAATTTTTTTATTTAGTGTTTGTTTGAATTTTTAAATATATCAAATGAACACAAAAAACTATGAAAAAATATATATAGTCTCTTGACACAACATACCTTATAGTGTAATTTTTGGGTAATTTTATCCACTGCGAATGTTGCTCAAAAATTCATACAATTTTGGTATTTTTATGAGTTTTTATATATAGTAAACGAGCTCCAAAAATTACGAAATTTTATGTAAAGCCTCCTGATATAGTAATAATTATTGTGTAACTTTTTAAAAATTTTATGTGATCCAAATTTTCCACATTTATTCAGATTTAATTAATCATGAATTTATAAATATTTTGATATCATGACGGCATCGTAACAATGATAAATGTGCAAACGAGGGATCAAGCGAGGAGGGCGACACTCAAATAATGACATTAGTGCGAATGAGAGAGCACGCGAGAGGAGCACATATAGAGAGAGTGACCATTGTGCGAACCAGATAGCAGCAAATAATATATGCAATGATTGCCTGACACATGACCCTTTAAAATATGTGTGACGATCGTTAAATTTATGATTAAGTTAACCCAAATAAACATGACAAATTCAAACCACATAAAATTCCTAAAAATTACACAATAACTATTACTGTATTAGAAGGCTTTACATAAAATTTCATAATTTTTGGAGCTCGTTTGCTATATGTAAAAACTCATAAAAATATTAAATTTTTTTGAATTTTTGAGCAACATTCGCAATGGATAAAATTATCTAAAAATTATACTATGAGGTACGTTGTATCAGGAGGCTGTATATAAATTTTTGTCATTTTTTGAACTCATTTGATACATTTAAAAATTAAACAACACTAAACGAAAAAATTAGGATGGGTAATTACCTGCCGCTAGCGGCAGTGCCGCGTGTCACCTCACGGGTGCTGCCGCCCGGCCCCCGGACGGCAGAAATGGTATTTTTATCAATATGCTCGGTATACTACTATTTTTGTAAATACGGTGCGAAACAGTGCTAAAAGTGGCTTTAGCTCGCCAGAAAGGAGAATATCAAGTATCAACATCTCCTGCATGAATTAGTAGCGCCATGATGTTTTTAGTACACCATGGCAAAAAAAATATGGTAACCTAATTCATCATACCGTTTTCACAACAGACAGCTACCTCTATCACGCTATTAGATTTTTTTTGCCACTACCGGCACAGCAAATCTCGAAGCAAAGTACATCGACATCAATACAAACCAACACAGCCACCACCAAAAATCTACAGATTCAAGGTATGAATAATAAGAATTCGGCGACCAGAAGCGCATTGTAAACCTCAATAATTTGGTCTTCAACAGAGCCTCCAACGAGACAGAGTTAGAGAAATTTCAACTTTCCATGTCGCAGAGCAGATTTTGCCTGACATACAGCCCTTTCAGTGCCTGCCAATCCAGAGCAAGCATCTGCTGCCCCCAAGGTTACTGCAAAGTACAAATAGATGGTGCACAGGAAGGCAAGCACAACTAGCATCGCAGGGCCGTGCCGTGAAATTTGAAGGCCCTGTACAAAGGTCTAAGTGAGGTCTAAACCAAAGTATCAAATATAGCCAAAATAATGTATGTATTGCAGAGCAAATGCGATATATCAAAAATAGTACCTTTTAAACTCTTAGTTTGCATAATCTTTACTTGAATAACATCATTCTCTTAGTGTTCTTTGAAATAAAATAATCCTCCCGTCAAGAACTGTAACTTTTGGTGTGAAGAAAGGACACGTAAAATATGACAAAGACAAACCGTACTAGTAGCTTGTTTTTCTTACCAAGCAACATCTTTGGTCTCTAGGGTGACTAAGCTTAGTGTTTATATATCATAATCAATGAGACATAGAGGAATAGGAAAATCAAACTCTGTGCTTGCATCACAAGTTCTTGTTTAGTACTCCTTTTGGGGGTCGAATAAATAGTGTAGATGCACGGTGGATTACTAGTAATAGATTATCACAATCCGTATTTACAGCAGTATATGTATTCAAATTTATATAGCCATGAAGTTACATAAATGGATACCCAACGAGAGTTGGATCTTAGGAAGTTGAAGCACTTGTAGCCATGGATCATAGGACACTTGTGATTAAAAGACTTGGACATTTATATAAATGTTAGGCTACCAGTTTATTGAGTTACTGTTCATATCTTGCAACAAATTTCTCTCTCTAAATTGTGCAACATATTCATATTCTCTAGAGATCTTGTTTGATGTGTATACCTGTTGATCAAGAGGTTATCCTAAGTTTTTTTCTTTTCAGTTTGATTCATTCAGCTTGCTATCTAGTTCCTTTGGCCCTCATAAATGATTTCTCCACAGTTACCACGCACATTGACTACGCATGACTCGTGCACATCACAGGCTTCAAATTTCTGGCACAAAATCATTAGTTCCCGGCTTGCATTCCTGCAATGTAATAGTAGTGCAGTATAATTTGGCCGTGACTGTTGGTTAACTTGCACAAACACTATACATAGAGCCAAGAATAGCTAGCTCTCTCACATCGATATCAGCCTTGTTTGGAGCATACTCGAGAGACCTCCAGAAAGAGAGCGAGAAGGCGAGAAGCTTTGTTACCTATATGTCCGACGAAGGCGGTGTCGACGAGCGCGGCAATGGGGTCGGCGGCGAGCGCGAGCGATGCCGTCATGCCGAGTATGTCGAGCCCAATCCTATCCACCCCAGCACCCCGCGCCCCTCCTCTCGCTCCTCCTTGTGCTCGGGCTTCGCCTCCCGCATCGGCGTGGTCTCCTCGTGGACCACGGCGGCCTCCAGAGACTGCTTGCCGCGGCATCGCGGAGGCCGGCGGAGGTGAGGAGCAGCTTGGCGGCGGAAGCAGGAGGGAAAGGACAGGCGGTCCAGGCGTGGGGTTGCGGCAAGGGTTAGGGCGGAGGCGATTGCCCTCGCCGGCGGAAATTTGGGGCCCTGTCAATTTGGGGGCCCTGTACAGTCGCACGGGCTGCACGCGCATGGGCCCGGCCCTGTAGCATCGTCAAGAGGAACCGATGCTGCTCAACCAGTGCAGACCAACTGCCCACGTCGTCACGAGATTATTGAGGCTTCTTTGAGGATTGCAAGAAGAATGTGTTTTGGGACCTCCTGTGAGGAGATGATAATGAATCAAGAAACACTATGGCGATGAGCTGATTAGTCCGTATCCTGTCCAAACAACAAATAAGTAAGATTAACGAGAGAAATACACATTTTAAAGCTATATACATGAAAGATCGCGTCAAGGAAACAAAATCCTTCAAATGTTTAAATCAACCACCACAGATGCCCATATGCTATGACAATTAGATAACAATAACTCAATTACTAACCACCGGATAAATTAAACGAAACAAATTAGATTTCGTATCTGGAGATACAGCTTTATTGAAAAGTAAACATAAGATGCACATGTCTAGACCACCCAAGCCAAATCATAGATCATGCAGGAAATAATAGTTGACATTATTACTAAAGCATTCACTCTCCTACTTAACTCTTCCTAGATATTCTCAATGCATAGGTCATACTACATATTTCACAATTTTATTCCCTCAACTGTTTAAAATCATGCGTTCTTAACTCAAATTATAATAATGTTTTAAGAGTGAAACAACTTACAAACAAACCAGCAATCTAATGAGCAACTCCAAAGGAACACATAGAGGTATAAAGAGAAGGATTAGAACGAATCAATTAATTTTGTTTGAGGGAAGGAAAGAATGAATCCATGAAGGATAGGAAAAAGAAAGGCAAAGGAATGAGTAAAGTTACACCAACCTAATTTGTGCATCCTTAAGATGCCTGGTGCTGCTGCATGCTTTGCCACTCAAAGTGTATTACAAAACAAAAAAATTTTCACACTGTTAACTGACAGTAGAACCCTAATGGACAATCAAAGTTTCTGGAAACAATTATCGCCTAGTGTAGCATGTAACAATCCCTAGTTATTACACTGAAAAGGACAAGGATCTATCACTGGCATTCTGTAAAATCATATATAAACTAAAACCTGCAGAAACATTAATATTTTACATGCATTGGAATTTTAGTCAAGCACTGAGTGTTTACATCAGTTGGCCACAAAATGCAGCACCAAAAGCATGTATAAGAGTACAGTTGCCAATCACCAGCAACATGCTTTAAATGCCACGTATAAGAAAGATGGTTTATTAAACAGATACACTGTACAAGAGACAGACATCCATGACTTCATGCATTTTCTCCCCATGGCTTCATTTAGTTGTATTTCAATAAAGAAAAAATGCCACAATAGCCCTGGAGTATCATATCACTCTGCATTAGTAGGTCAAGTTCAATAGTTCATCATATATCAGATCATAACACAGTGAATAAGTGATAGTAAAGCATATATTATCCATGTCATGAACTGGCCCAAAATAAGAACCTTGACAGATCATTACTGTTCTTTCTCTTATATCTGTTCTATTGTAGTCCACAACGGCAGGAATTGAAGCACTAATGTAACATCCCAAATTCTGGATATTCAAAAATGTGGAGTTTTTAAATTTTATTGCATTTTTCTAGCACTCAAAATTCCTTCTGAATGTTTATTTGAAATCTTTTCGAGTTTTGTGACATACAAATTAATAATCAAGAATACTCCCCAATGCAAATAATAGTCTTGTAAATTATAAAAATGGAAAATATCATTACAGATCATGAATTCAAAATACCAACATCTTGAATTCAAACTCAGGTCCATAAAATGAATCCATAAAGAATATTAGAATATACCCATTAAAATCTAAGGTGGGATATTTAGAATTTATATGTATATATATATATATAAAATTCACAGCAAAATAATGTCAAAATCGAAATCCGAGGGCAAACTGAATAAAATAGAAAATAGAGAAATAATAGATTTTGTAGCTAGATATTTGGACCAAGATGTGAACTAAATGCTCAAAGATTGAAATCAGTAATTTCAACAAGGAAAAGAAATGTAAAATCCAAAAGCATTCAAATTGCAAAACCTTTTTCCTCTCTTTCTTTTACTCTTTTCTCCCTATTACATGTGGGCCCCAGCTCCTCTCTGATGCTCCTCGAGCAGCACAGCTACCATGCCATATCCTTGCGCAAGATTTCTGCTGTGCCCCGCCCGCCATCCTCTTCTCTCTGCCACCCGCGCTAGCTCTTTCCTCCCCTTTCTCTTTTCTTTCTCACGCGTGCCTGCGCTCCCTGCCCCCGAGCTGTCTCTTCGCCGCTCTCTCTCTCTCTCGCTGCCCTCCTCTGCTCTCAGCAGCGCCGCCTGCGTCACCCTCTGCGCTGCGTCGAACCGTCCCCTCGCCCTGCACCTCTACGCGCCCCGAGCCCCGCGCCGGCTTTACCCGGCGGACCATTTCCGCCACCCGGTTCAACACCCCGCTGCCCAGTCCGCCGCGCCACGGCCTCTCCCTCTTTTTCTTCCCCGTTCTGCCGAGCCATCCCCTCACGCGCGCAGCTCAACCTCTCTGCTACACCACGCACGTCGCCCTTGCCATTATGCCGAATCCTTCCCCAAATCCTCTGCCGTGCGCCGAAAAGACCGAATGGGCGAGTTCCCGATGCCAGCGTCGCCCGCGCAATTTGCCAACTATAAAACCGCCTTAAAGCCGCAAAACTCCTCCCCGCACTCCCCTTTCACTCCTCCCCAGAGCAATCGGTCTCCCTTCCCCTCTCCTCGCCGGAACCCCCTCTCTTCCCCAAGTCCGGCCGACGAGCCAATCTCCCGCACCGAGCCGCCATTTCCCAATTCCTTCCTCCCCCGCCCTCCTAGAACCCCAACCAAGACAAATCCACCCTCGGCCAAGCCTCTCCGGCCCTGTAGCTCTCCGGCGTCGACCTCCTCCCTAGACCGCCGCCACCGCACGCCGCCGGCTCTACTCCGGTGACCCCCGCCCGCTGCCGACTCCACCATCGGGTTCCCCGGCGTCAGGACATTCCATTTTGCCCATCACCCTCAACCCTCCGGCGACCCACCAACGACCGCACCGCCGTCTCCTCTGCCCCGGCCTTCCTCTGCTCAGGTCCCCCCTGTTGCCGCTCGGGTAAGAGGATAAATTGCCCCTTACTGGTAAGCAACAACTGAGAGGAACCCTGGCTGTTAGCGCTGCGCTAAAGATCTCCTGCCGCATGTCGAGCGCCGCTCACGCTGGCGGGTGGGATTTTAGGCGATTATTTTTGGGGCCGATCGCGCTTGATGGGTTCACCGAGTCGATGAGGCGTGAGAAAAGGTTTAGGGGTGTGTACTAATTTCTTTAGCTTGAACAGCTAGATTGGGCCATGAAATGTTGTGTGTATATACACACACACACACACATATCCATGGGTGCACATATGAGCATATATAATAAATAATCCTTTTTAAATCTTTAGTAAATAAATAAGATGAATGATTAAATGTAAGTTAAAATGGCACATGTAATAGCAAGAATCTTGTATTTTAACCTTGTGAGTTAATCTCTACCAATTCCAACTAAGAGTATTTAGGGGCTTTTGAGCATGGATAATTATCATGTGTTAGAAGACAACACTTAGATATAGGATAGGTTATTTGGAATTTAATATTAGGAATGATTTATAAAAAAACTAATGAATTCAATTGGGTCACAAAACCAGATTGTTTAATGTTTAAATGTGGAGTAGTCATCATATGTGAATGATTAATACTATTTGAACAATTCACTAAAAGACTGAATACTAATTAGAGACTTTGATAAATAAAAACAACTCAGGATAAATGATCAAATAAAGATTGCCATGAATTAAAATTAAGCCTAATAGTAGCTAAGGTTTAAGCAAGATAGTAATAACGCCATTAATTAAATCCTAACACCAGATTTAATGTATAAAAACATTGAGCGTAAATGTATAGCAAGCAGAAGCCCGTATAAGTAGACCCTGGATCGAGCTAAAGTTAGCTGAGTGATGACTAAAGGTACATAAAATATCAGAATCAGTAACTTTCAGAGAGTACTCGAAATAAAAAGGGTCACAATCGTAAACAGATGTTAAAATGCAACAACCCTAGGTCATCAAGCATCAAAATAATATCACCAACATATAAATAATTAACCAATAACACAAGCAATTAGGGCCACATAAAATGATACATATCAAATTACTAGTAATATAAATTAACTCGATAAGCTAAGAATTGTATACATCGCATAAACCCTGAATATGGGCGCTTGATAGAGTAATGCCCCTTTAACTCATGTACACTGAATCCTAAATCTAACCTAACTCAAGGGATCCCAGTAACAAATATGAAAGTAGTAAAAGAGATTGTAAAGGGGTTAGGCTATCGTATTCCACCACCGGCCATGCCTCAAATCACTCGAAACACCCATTAACTCATAATAAAACTAAATTGAGTTTATTCGGATTTGTTTGGGTCTTTTGAGTTATTTGCTTTTATTTGGATTCAGTCGTTTGTAGCGTAATTAGAAATTGGGAGTCCTGAAGATTCTGCAGATCAAGCGAGACCAAGATCGATGAAGACCAGGATTTAAAGATCATCGCATGAGACAACTTGTGTGAGCTCAAGACCGCGGTTAACCTCGCCAGGTGAGTCAATACTTTGATCATGTTGATCCTACATTTTCTACAAATTAATTTGTTTTAAATTAGCAAACTGCAGGCTGTTATTTTATATGCAAATACATGTTAATTTAAGATTCTAGTTATATGCCGATTATTTACCTTGAATATATAATATTACCCTTCCTTTGGAATATTTGAATGTGTGAACCTTGTCGCCCTAGCAAAATTATAATAGTAATACTTCGAAAATAAGTCCCTAATTATATGCCATGCTTAGTGTTGCTTAGATACTCAGGGTTGCGAAAAACTCTCAAGCATCGCTTTTAATCATGAGAAAATTTGGTTGGGCAGTCATGGTGGTAATGACTGGTATATGTTGGATATGATTATTTTATATTCCCGAAAACCTCAAATTGCTTAATTATCTGGGCGGATGGTTCGAGGGTGTGTGTGTGTGGTGCAGTGGAAGCACAAATTGGGTAGTGGTAGAACCGCCCAGATACCACTAAGGACCGAATCTTGTCATGACCTCCTGTAAAACAGACAACCACAAGTCTGTAAGTACAACTTGGCTAAGTAAATTTATCGAAACCCGTTCATCTCACGGTAGTGGATGGAAGTGGATACGCAAAAGGGCAATGGGAGGCCTAAAGGGACACCGAGTTGGAGGGTGAAGTAACTAGCCGTACTAGCGTTGCTGGAAGTGGAGCCTGTGTCTTCGATAGTAGACGTGGTTACATCCCGTGCATAGATGGGACCCACCGCAAGTGGGCAGGTTCCCATAAGGTGAGATGACAAAAGGGGCTAGATACTTTGAAAAGTCACTGTGATGGTCTACTCAACCATGTGGCTAAGGAATCATGTGGGGCAGCAAGCAGATTGTCTCTTGTGGTGAAAGTGTACAAACTCTGCAGAGTCAAAACTATTCGAATAGCCATGCCCACGGTCAAGGGTGGACATGGGAACTTAACTAGATATAGTTCTATTTCAAAAACTTTGTGGGTGGGAATGGAAAAGTGGAGGGCAGCGGAAAGCCCTGATTTGAGTTGTCCTGGGTGTCGTCCCAGTGGTAATGTAAGCGGTTATAACGCTGAAATATTAGCATATGGTGCGGATGCCATGTAATGGTGGATGGAATCTGGATCGCTATTATTATTGCATTCCTTTACACATTATGTTTTTGTGCAAATCTGCTAGGTCTCAGGAAATTTTTATGTATTGTATTTTTAAATAATGATGGCACTTCTCACAAAATAAAATGTCAGGAAAATAGATGGAGTTGTAAGAAAAGAAGATGGCTGTTGGGTTAACCGCATGAAGTTGTTGGTGGATTCATGTCAATTATAGTGGTGTAAATGATAGTGTGGATTCTGGGAGAAATAAATTGACGGAGTCTAAATGAATATATAGGCTAGATAGATGATTTAAATGATTTTTGGAGAATTAGGGAGTGCAAAGGAAATTGATGGATTACTACACTGATGATTAATATAAATTCTTGGAAGATATTGGCGATAATGGGAATTAATAGGATTGGATTAAATACTAGATGGATGAATTGAATTGCTGAGAATATTGGAGGATTCATAACAATTAGTGGATTATAATCTTGATAAAGTGCATTCTCGGTGGGTGAATACAGTGAGTCATAGATTTGATCATTGATGTTTTTGGTGGAGGTATACTTGTGGATTAGTTAGTGATAGATAATGGAAAAGGAGATTGATTATTGAAAGAATGAATTATGGATTTGGATCAATAACAAAATGATTGAAAACAAATGAGTTCGGTGGATTTAAAAGTAATGGTGTTAGTCAATTATTGGAATTTAGAAATGAAGAGTAGATGATTAACCACCACAAGATTGGATTGTTAGGAATTTAGAATACAAAAGATATTGGCAGATCTAAAATAAAGGATGACACCCACTGCTTGGAGTCTTAGGCAGTAAATGATTGGTGGATTATATAAATTATGATACTCGCTGTTTGGGGATTTAGGCGGCAATTGATTGGTGGATTGTATTATTGATGATATACGTTGTTTGGAGCTTTGACAGCACGGAATATAGAAAAGTGTATGTTTGGTGGATCAATTAACTGATGTCGCTCACTGTTTAGAATCTTAGATAGCAATCAATATAGGAAGAGTAAGATCGGTGGACTAATCAAATGATGTCACTCATTGTTTGGAGTTTTAGGCAATGATCAATAAAGAAAGTGCGATTCGGTGGATTAAGTCAATTATGGCAATTGTTGTGTGGGGTTTAGGTAGCAATAATAACACTATGATTAAATAATAATAAAGCTGCTAAAAGCGATTTTTGACAAATAAAATAACCTGAGCCCCTCCTTTGTTAAGCCATGCATACTATTTATTTGCATTCTGTGTATTGGCTCGCGGAGCACGGGGTTGGAGTGCTCACACTCGCTTTTGCGACAAAATTCAGAGTCAGGAATCAAATCACCTCGCCTCAGCAACAAGATTGGACAAGCTGGCAGAGAAGATGAAGATGTCAAGGGCTAGGTCGCGAACCTCCAGTTGGCTGCCTGTGGGCATGTCCTGAAGGTCCCACCTGTGTACTTCGTTCTTCCGCTGCTGCAATTTTATGATTTCGGCCTATTCGGCCCATGAGTAAGTTTATTATTTTAATTACGCTTCCGCATGATATGTATTTTGATATTCGAGCGTAGAATCGTGAGCACTATCTACGATCCAGGGAATAGTGCGGTGGAATCACAGAGGAATCCGGATATTAATATCTGGGCTCCTACATCTAAGCACAAAGTTGGAATGAGCACAAAACACAGATATGCATATACTATCATATACTGCTATACAATTTCTATCTTCCTATATTTAATCTGCAGCCCTGCTCTAAAACTCTCCGTTAGTTTGGGTCTTGATCAATAGAAATTAGGAGACTCAAATATCCTATTACTATAATTCGATATCACACTTATCCGGCTTGATAGTGGAATCGCCTAAGTGGAACCACGATTGTGCCTTTGTACAATGAAAACGACTCCTTTATGCAGCATTATTCCAGTCCCTATCAATAGTGAAATAGCATAAGCCTCACTTATGTAGTGTTGGACCATGAATTCCAAACCAGTTTTTTCTTTGTAATGTTTCAAGATCCAAGCCAGAATTGATCCCCACTCAGATTTGCGTTGATTCCGACACTGGTGCTTTCCTCAAACTGGTAACCATTCTCGGACAAAGAATTAACGTTTCATCCGGTCTAATTCTAATCCCAATCCTTGTGCAATCGGTGGCGAATTCCATGATTCAGCGCCTAAGATGGTATCGAGTTGCCATTGTTGCATCAATTGGTAACCGAGCAGTTGGATTCCAATTCCAAGAAGAGATATCATATGATTCCATATCAACGTGGTCATAACCAACGTGGTTGTAAACCAATATGTGGTCGAACAACTAACGAGATCGAAGGCCAACGAATGATCTGCGACCAGCGAGATCGATTTAGCTCAAAAACCAACCAGAGAAAACGAGGATCCATGAGCGGTCAGAAATCCCATGCAGACGGAAAAAGCAAAGCAATCGGAAGAGTGAATGTGATCGAAACGGTGTGATGTAGTCTAGAGCTTGACCATGGTCGAAACCAACGTGGTCGTAAAGTTGAACGACATTCCAGATAGAGAGTGCACCGACTACCGACTGCTTCAGTTCAGATTCAACAAAAGAACACAAAGTGATCAAAAGATTTGAATGTGGTCTAAAGCAATGCGGTGCGAAGCGATCGAAAGACTGAACGTGGTCAAAAGCACCACGCTTCAGTCTAGAACTCGACCGTGGTCGTAAAACTGATTCAGAAGAACAAAGTAGCGCACGACCGCATGATATAAAATCCATATGTCTTTTGATTAAATGATCAAATGGCAGTGAAACTTTGTACACAAAATAATTAAGGTCTCAAGAGGCTACTCCGATCTTGGATTGAAAACTTAGTAAACAAGTTAACACCTTTCTGTGATTTAACCAAGTGCGCGCAAGACCAAGACTTCCAGATCGAAGAAATGAACAGGCCGTGCTCGTGGGAGAAGAATAGCCAAGATGGTTTTGAGTATGATTCCACACAATATAACACGTCAGAACATCACAAAAACAAAGCAAGAACTTCCTCTCGAATCAAGAAGGGAAAGGGACAACCGAAGAACAAAGGAAGAAAATAGAGAAAGAACCAAATTAAACCCGAGCCAACTCAACCAGACAAAAGATACACAAGCTGTAGATCAAAGATTGATATATTGCTCAAATGATTGGTTTCACAACCACTCCCCTTGGGAGGACAAAGAGCACACCATGTGCTCCACTCTCAAAACCCTAAACCTAAATATGAAAGCACATGAGAGGGGTGTGATAGTTAACACCATATGCCTCCATCCTCACCCCTTTTATAGGTGAGCAACCAGCCACCTACTTTCTAAATTGGATCATATCCACTATTACAATGGGGGAAACCCGTTAACAGCACAGACACAGGTTTTACTCTCTAAGTCCACTTATGCATGCTTTTCAAAACACATAAGTGTGCATCCGCTAAATCCTTAGCCTTGATCTATTAGCTCCATCTTGACATAAACCACTCTACAACGCATAACCTATGCGCCGCGGTTTTGATCTAAAATGGTTTGTGGTATTTTGATCAAAATACTGAAATACCACTTGTTGACCCGGTCATTATCTTCCTTTGCAAGAAAACGCTATGTTTGCTACGTGTAGGTACACCATTTGCTTGCCACATGCTACCAAGTCTCTCCCATCTTGGTTTCACCTAACCACGGTTCAACATTCCCGCCTTTCTCGCGCCATACTTGATCTCACCGTCTCACCTTGACATCCTTGATCATTCTGGGCTTCAACTCCTCCATGAGCGTAGCTCCGATCATCGCCGTTGACCACAGTTGACTCCAAGCGACCCTGCACATCCAAAGATAAAAAATTCGTTTTCAGGCACAAGTTCTTCACAACTTGACCTACATTAGCCAAGCCATGCATCATGCAACCTTAACCCAAAGACTCAGGACAACCTAATTAAATTCATGACTCAAATCCCAAATTCTCAAAATCTGCACAAAACTAATCCTGACATAGAGCTATCTTTACAAAGCCAATTGACCACTCCACAAACATTACAATGGTTCAGCACAACAATAACTTGGACCATCTCACATGGTCCATCACATAGCCAATATTTAGAAATGAGAGGGGTAAACAACCTATATAATATAATTACATTTGATGAGGGGCTAAATAGCACTAACAACAACAAAATTCCTTAAAATATAAAAGTCTAGTGCAAATTTATCCAAAAACCTTGAGGGCTGCGTCACCATAATTGTTGGCTTCTATGCGAAGAGAAAGGCAGCACCTAGATCTTTGTCTCTACGCTTGAAGGGATAATTAATACCAACTATTTGTTTACATTTGGATGCAAAATCTTGGAAATAAGTCTAGGGTGTGTCTAGTTATCATCCGGATGTGTTTTTTAAAATAATCATCTAAATTGATGATTCTTATATTAAGATTCAAAGACCCCATCCTTCCTTTCCTATATAACCCATCTACCCCTGACCCTATCACTCAACCCTGTCGCTCCCTCCGCACCGCCTCCCACCCTGCGTTGCTCCCTCTGCGCCACCCCCTCCCATGGCCTCCTCCTCCTTTCTCACCAGAGCAGCTCCGTGGGCCTCCCATTGCCACCCCTTGCCCCTTCCTCCACCACCCGTTACCCCCACTGCCTCGTCACACTGCCCCCTACCCCTCCTCGCGGTGCCGCCCCATCCAACCTAATGCTAGTACCTTTCGCCACCGCTGTCCTCGCACCACCTATCACCCTCCTACCCCGTCAGTCGCCCCTCACTGTCGCCCACCGTGGGGTCACCGCCCCAGGCTCCCTCTATGCTCAGGAAACGGTGAACCCTAGGCACACCCTAGACACGGGGCAGGATTCTCTCCTCAGACTCGTTAGCAAGGAGGAAAAAGAGGTCACTGGAGAGGTAGAAGAAAGATCATCGGAGAAGGTAGAAGTGGCGGCATACTAATCTTCGTGCACATCCAAAAATTAAAAATTTAGATGATTTTTTAAAGAAAATATGCAGATGATGTTTATCAAAACCCATGAATCTATATCCATACGCCGAAAAATTTGACCTGTTCGACGAATTCACGAGCACAAAGAATTCGCACGACTACCAACTAACCGGATCGAATTCAAATTAGAGAAATCTGATAGAATAAATCCCGTGCATGGCACTGTTCACGTGTACGGTTACTGTTCATGTATACGTACATACGTGCCGGTTGCCGAAACGTCGTAGCGTTTCCGCGAAGAGTCAGGCATCGCGATGATTTCGTTTCTGCTGGAGAACTATCGTACGTAGTGTTATGTATAAAAGAAGACAGTGTTCTCTCAAAAGATTGAGAATATGAAGTGTATTCCATTCAGAGCAGACTTCATCATTCTTCCTTCGTGTGCGTGCGTTTTGTGATTGTGCTTCACGGAGTCTCTACTTTGCGGCGGGAGGCAAACGCAGAACAACGCACGGGTTGAGACCGAGGGTCTCAAGACTTTCGACGGCGCGGGCGGCGCTGCGGGAGAAGGCGTCGTGAATCTGCCGTGCCGGACGTCGTTACCAAACCGAAATCAAGTTTCGGTTGCTACATTTGGTATCAGAGCGTGGACGCTCACGGGCCATCATGTCCGTCCAATTGACTCCCGTTGGCGGTGGTGATCATTCGCCATCACCCCCTCCTCGACGACGGGTATCGCACTTGTCATCGAGCGCGTCATCATGGAGTCAGCGGCGTCTGTCCAGTACCCGATACTGACGAAGACAAACTACCCGGAGTGGGTGGTGATGATGCGCATCAACTTGCAGGCACAAGGCCTGTTGGGTGCAATTGAACCCGGAGACAAGTATAGCAAGGATCGGCTGGCATTAGCAGCGATCGCTCGCTCGGTCCTGATGGAGATGCTGAGTTTGATCGGCAGCAAGGAGACCGCGCAGGAGGCGTGGGAGGTGGTCAAGGTCATGCGGATGGGCGTCGAGCGGGTGCGCGTGGCGAACGCGCAGAAGCTTCGGCGCGATTTCAACAACATCGCTCTCAAGGAAGGCGAGAATGTGGATGACTTCTCGATGCGAATTGCAGGCCTCGCCAACAATCTACGTCTTCTCAGCGATGAGATCGACGAAGCCGAGGTTTTCGCAAGTGTCTCCAGGTGGTCCCTGATCGGTTCATGCAGGTCGCGATCTCAATCGAGACGCTGCTGGACATCGAGGAGGTCACAGGCCGTCTCCGGTCCGTGGAGCAGCAGCTCGACGCGCGAGCAGTGGCCGCAGAGTTGGGTTCTCGACTGCTTCTCTTGTCGAAGAAGGAGGATCTCATCCATCGCCTACGCAAGCGCGACGAGGAGGGTGCGCGTGTCGGCAGCGCTGGCGCCAGCGGAAGTGGTACGAGCGGCGGCTCGGTCCTACCACAACGTGGCACGTAGCCACCCAAGCGCGATACCGACGACGCATGCAAGGACGATGGTAGCAAGGTCATCAACAAGGATACGTGCAGATACTGTAGGAAAATTAGGTATTGGGCCCGGGAGTGCCGGAAGAAGAAGAGAGATGAGGCGACGGTCGCAGGGCTGCTAGCCAAGGTGGACGATGACCTCAAACCATCCCTCTTGATGGCCCAGGTGGTCTCTCTTTCACCGGAGCCCGCGCGGCTTCCAGAGCGTGCTGCACCTGTGCACGTCGGCGGACGGTTCTTCCTCAATGAAGAATGCGCGATGGTGCAGTTGGGTGACACCGACAACCACATCGATGGCCAGAATAACGGTGTGTGGTACCTCGACACAGGCGCGTCGAACCATATGACAGGAAACGGCGCGGCTTTCTCCGAGCTGAACCGTGACATCGTGGGCACGGTAAAGTTCGGCGATAGATCAATGGTGTACATCCTCGGGTGTGGCACGATCATGTTTGCTACAGGGGGTGAACACCATCGTTTGCTATCGGACGTGTACTTCATCCCACGTCTGCGCAACAACATCATTAGCTTGGGACAACTCGACGAGGTCGGGTGCCATGTGTTGATCGAGGACGGCGTACTGCGGGTGTGCGATCCGAGGAGGAAGCTTCTCGCCAAGGTACGACGATCGGCGAATCGATCATCGAGATCTCCCTCACGCTCGCTCCTGGCGCATGCAAACGACGATGCGTGGCGCTGGCATGAGCGGTTCGGCTCCGAGCGGTCGGGGCCGACACCAGGGCTGAGCAGCTGCAGGCTGGTTCAAGTATGGCGGCGACGCGGCGCTTCGGGCGTAGGCGGCGAGCGGAAAGTCCGAGGCGGCACGCGCGTGCGGCTGCGGGTCGGCGTGCGGCCGAGGGTGAGGCCGGCTGTGGGACAGCGAGGCAACGTGCAACGGCATCGGGCCAGTGGCACACGACGGCCGAGCGGCATGCGCATGCGAGCAGAAGCTGAGGCGGTCGGCGCGTGCAGCGGCACCATGCGGGGCGGCCAATGCAGCAGCGGTTTCGGGGTGCCGAGTTCAATTTCGAGCGAGTTACGACAGCAGCTGGATGTGGTAGAAGTGGCACGGGATTAGAGGGTGAAATGATAGAATAAATCCCGTGCATGGTACTGTCCACGTGTATGGTTACTGTTCATGTATACATCCGTGAAGAGTCAGGCATCGCGACGATTTTGTTTCGGCTGGAGAACTGCCGTGCGTAGTGTTATGTATAAAAGAAGACAGTGTTCTCTCAAAGGATTGAGAATATGAAGTGTATTCTATTCAGAGCAGACTTCATCATTCTTCCTTCGTGTGCGTGCGTTTTGTGATTGTGCTTCATAGAGTCTCTACTTTCCGGCGGGAGGCAAATGCAGAACAGCGCACGGGTTGAGACCGAGGGTCTCAAGACTTTCGACGGCGCGGGCGGCGCTGCAGGAGAAGGCGTCGTGAATCTGCCGCGCCGGATGTCGCTACCAAACCGAAATCAAGTTTCGGTTGCTACAAAATCAAGAATACGCGTCTATAATCTGCGAGAGAGAAAAGGATCCTAAAAATCCATGGGAAAGATGAATGAATAAACATAAAAAAAAAACACATGGCACATGCGTCAGGCGGCATCAAGAAGGGGTAAACAAAAAGAAGAGAAGAACACGACGAAGCTCAGATCTGAGGAGAGGGAATGGACGATGGATCGAGTGCTTATTTTGTTCCGATCCGAATAGGCCTTCCTTCTCCTCTCCTCCACACTCCCTCTCTCTCTCTCTCTCTCTCTCTCTCTCTCTCTCTCTCTCTCTCTCTCTCTCTCTCTTCGGGGATGTGAGAGTTGCTAGCTAGCGGATGCCACTGTTATCCCTTGTCATGTTCTTTAGAAAAAATATATATGCTCAGTTTGCAAACTGCTATTTTATGCCATTGTCAATGGGTCTCGCTTTGCAAACTGTTGATAGTCCCTAGTTGGCCATTCCTCTTTTTATGCCATTATCAATGGTCAAACCCATTGACCTGCTAGATATTGACCAAAATTTTCTATCTCTTCCTTCTCGTGCCCTTGTCGGATTTAAGCTGAAAGAAAGCTCATTGGGGATGGCATCGTCGAGGGCGACCTTCAGGTTGGGTGAGATGGGCAAGTGCATCAAGTGGGGAGGTTGGCGGAAGAGAGAGTGAGAGGGGTTGATGGTAGAGTATATTTGCCGTTTCAGTGAAAACCTTACAAGGTCATCGTTGACAATGACGCAAATTAAGCAGCGCCATTTTGTTTTTACAAAATAGTAAATACAAAAATTGCATAAGCATACGTGGTACGTACGGAATATCACAAAGTCATATTGGCATATGCATAAATTTCTGCAAGTAAAATGGTGCCTTCTCACTTACTATAAAAAGGTTAATACTAGACGTCTTATCACAGACGGTTAACCAAAATCGTCAGTATTAAATACAATCATAGACAGTTTTAGTTTAAAAACCATCTGCGTTATTGTCAACGCTAAAAACCATCTGTAAAGAGGTAATATCACAGACGATTCATGTTAAAAACCGTCTGTAAAGTATCACAGAGGGTTATTAACAAGAATCGCATGTGATATTTTGCCGTCCAATTTTGCCACTATCTTTATTCAAACTTTCAAACTAAAGCGGTGTCACGACCTCTCAACTACTGGTCAGTTTCATTACCCAAATATTCTTATATATGCTGCCCATACGTCTTCCCTAAACACTCCTTGTTGTGCCCTTGTCGGATTTAAGCTGAAAAGCTCATTGGGAATGGCATCGTTGAGGGCGAGCTCCAGGTTCCGTGAGATGGCCAAGTGCATCAAGTGGGGAGGTTGGCGGAAGAGAGAACAGGTTGATGTTAGGGCATATTTGCCGTTTCAGGGGAAATCTGACAAGGCCACCGTTGACAATGACGTAAATTAAGCAGCGCCATTTTGTTTTTACAAAATAGTAAATACAAAATTGCATAAGCATGAGTGGTATGAACGGAATATCACAGTCATAGTGACATATGCATAAATTTTCTACAAGTAAAATGTTGCTTTTTGTTCATGGCATGAGAACTTTCTTTAGTGCTAGAATAAAAAAAATGTAATCCGTTGTTAGGCCCTACTCTAAACGGTTTCAGCTTTTAGTCTGTTTTTGGTTTTCAGCTTATTTAAACTAGAAGCCACTTGAAACGTATTGACTTCTAATTTTGGTTTATTTTGTTTTTAGGGTTTTTTTGCCCTTTTTTCCTGTTATTCCTTTTGCATTATCCGTGATGATATAATAGTGTTTTCTTTTTTTAATTGAATTTCTTAGAAAATACTAACAGTCGCTACAATACAATTTCAGCTAAAACCAATAGCCAAACCATAAGTTAGAAACTTAAGCCCTTGGAGCGGCCCTCTAATATTGATTCATGCACTTGTCTCCTAGTGAACAACTCTTCACTTTCTTTGGGTGAGTCAACCATCGAAGTCCTAAAAGTAGTAGAACTACTGGTCCTAATGGTCGAGTCAAATTAAAATTGATGTACTAAAAACAAAGTCATTACCAACTACCAAGCTAGTAAAAGCATGAACATAATCGAAACTTCATTTCTAGTATATTTTCCAATATATTTTCACAAACATACAATTGATAGGGCAACATTCAAAACGTTAGCATCTAGACATAATTCCCTTTAATTACCTATTATTGAATTTCGCAAAAAAGAACCTATTGGTGGCAACACCTACTGAATTTACAAGATTCTAGGGAAATGTAGGTGCAATGCAAAGATTACCGGTCACTAGCTGTAATGAGGGGGCTGCTCCAGTGAGATCGGAAAACTGTCCCATAAAAAGCAGCTTGATTAGATCGGAGTAGGGGAAGGTCTGTACATGGACTAATTATACCAAACCTTAATCTTTGCGTTGTTTTGATTAGATCGGAGTCTGGTCAATAAAAATAATCCTGACCTAAGGCATCATTGGACTGCCACTAACAAAGATTACTTAAATCATCTACCTGAGCATATCTTGAACCAAAAAAAACAGAGTTGCATGAGATAAACAACCAAAGTGCTTTTATGCTTTTCCTCGAACAAACAAACGGAACGACTTGTTCACTGTCATTTCGAAATGGCTTATCGAGATAGCCTTTTCGAAGCGCCTTATCGACATTCGGTTCGGTCGTATGAGTGCTCGCATTAAAATCAAAAGTCATCAGCCGCAGTTATAAGTTATAAACTATGACCGAAAAAAACGCAATATAAGTAAATAGGGTTATAATGGTTTATTTTTATCTATACCTAAGTTAGGAGAGCTCAACCTCCGACAAGTGATTTTTAAGTCGAAGCTTCCTCCCCAGGAAAGCCATTTGGACAGCATTAACCTAGTTATTGTTAAATCTGCAAGACCGGACACCCCGTGTCTGCTTGCTTCCTGCAAAAACAGCCTTTTTCAAAGGCACCTACAAATAGAGGTGAAAATGGATCGATACGATTGAATAGTCTCAAATACGAATACGAAACCATATTTTTAAAATGAATATAAATATAAATTCAAATATTCTTGAATACAAATATGAATCAAATGCCGTAACGAATTCGAATTGCATACGTACTTAATTAGGTCGAATACGAATTTGCTCCTACAACTTCTGTAACAAACCTCGGTAGAGCAAATTCCTAGCAGTTTTACCGGTTTTTCATCGATTTTTGACCAGTTACCAGTTTCAAACTATCTAAATTCAAATTTTGAATCACAAAATCTGTTTGGGTTTTTCTCAGAATTTCCCAACCGGCTGATAGGCATAGAAAATGGATCGAATAGTCTCAAATACGAATACGAACATATAGTCTCAAATACGAATACGAACATTCTCAAATATGAATGCAAATGCGAACATTCTCAAATATGGATATGAATATTCTCGGATATGAATACAGATTTTTCTTACCACATTCACGTTTTCTCGGATATAAATATCGGATAAAACAGATTATCTGTTACCGTTTCCCACCCCTACCTACAAGGCACTGCTTCAAACAATTTTAGCTTATGTGTCAGTTTCTTAATTTTGGTTTTTTATTTTTTCCTCTTATTCCTATGCATTGTTCCGAAAAGATATAGTGGTGTTTTTTTTAAAAAATTTCTCATTTTTTGATTCAGAGAAAGCTAACAACCGCTACAGTACAATTGCAACCAAAAAGCCTGCAGCAGAAACCAAAAGCTATGGTGTTTAAGCCATTTGGAGAATAAGAGATCTGAATGAATGTTTGGGTTCCGATATGACCCCGTTCCAAACAGCTTTTGGCTTTTAGCTTTTAGAAGCCAAAACCGTTTAGAACACGTTGGCTTCTTAACGTGGCTTTCTTTTTCCTTTTTTCATTTACATTGTCCATAGAGATATAATATTATTTATTATTTTTCCTTATTTTTGTTTATTTTCCTTTAGTTGAATGACTCAGAAAAATCTAACAGCTGCTACAGTACCATTTTAGAGGCTAAAAACCAAAAGCCATTAGAAAAAAACTGAATTGAACGGGCACTACTACAGAAAAGGTCATCACGAGCGGTTCGAACGTCATCACAGGCGGTTTTGTGAACCGTCTGTATTTATTGGTCGATGATAATCGAAGGTCATCACGATGCGGTTTTGAACAAATGTCTGTGATTGTGAGCTATCACGAGCGGTTTTGAGTAAAACCGTCATGATGTCCGATAATCACGAGATGGTTTTGAGTAAAACCGTCAGTGATAGCTGATAATCACGAGCATGCTTTTTGAGTAAAAACGTCTCGTGATAGCGATCATCACGAGCGGTTTTGAGTAACAACCGTCTATGATAGCTGATAATCACGACGGTTTTAACTAAAACCGTGCGTGATTCGAAGCTATCACGCATTGGTTTTACTCAAAAACCGTCTGTGATATTCCCTTCATCCCCTACATATATTTCTGTTTATTGGCTAGCCTCAGGAAATGCTAGCCATGCCCTCTGAAACAAGCAGATATACAAGTATATGTATACATACAATTCACATCTCAATTCATTTGACAAACATCCAATTCACATCACATTTCATTCACAGACATAAGGCATCCATTTCGTAAATGAATTAATTGAAATGAAATAAAATATCCATTTACAAATTCACAATTACAGAGTGATAAGAGCAATACAAAATCAATATGCGCAGTGGAACTCTCCATCTGATCTTATGACTTTAGCCCACAAAAACCAAATTAACTCTCCTCAAATTTTTGCTAAGTCCGCCTGTTCCAATGCAGATTTAGAGATGGGCGCAACCTGTAGATAGGAATATCAATGCGCGCACATATAAAACCTAACATGTATGAAATAAATGTGGGAAGATTGACAAACCTTAGAATTAGTGATCTTGGAGGAATCGAGGAGTGGTCTCATATGGTGGCACACGTAGTATCCACACGTGTTGCCCAGCTGCAGCTGGTGGCACTGTAAAAAATAGAATGTGTTAAATCAAGTGGCATTACTAATAAGTGTTGTATATGATTAATTAATGTGTAGCTAGCCAATACCCGAAAATTGCGATCATGTTTCAAGGGCTTGGCAGCTGTCGTCGAGCCACTTGTTTGTTGAACGTATGTGACGAACGACCTTCGTTATTCGAAAAGTTAGATTAGTCATTCGGAAGGAAAGAAAGAGTACAATGTACAATGTACTTACCTATCGAGTATTTCGGCGATAGCTGTGTACTTGGATTTGTTCTTACTTAGAGAATCAAGGTATATAGCCTTGTTCCATTTTGGTATAATTACAATTAAAATCCAATGGAAGTTCTCATTGTATGGTATAAGAACAAATTCCTTATCGTGGTGAGCCAGCAGTGCTTTTGTAATATAGGTCTCGACGAAGGATGCATCCTCGTTGATGGTATCAATGGCGACCAAGCGTGAGTCCAGGAAACCAATTGGTGATTTCGATGATCTAGCTTCGGTCAGCATGAATATATATATACACAGAAAAGCAATAAATTGTGACATATATCGGTATTACGTGAATAGAGACGTGATTGTACGGACTTACGGCCCAAACATCGAACGCAGTGAGGCGTCGAGAGCGTTGAGCGTGAAAAGACCAAATATATCGTCAAAGGTCACCGGGAAGACACATTCCTGAGCTTCATGCAAGAAATGTTCCGGCTTGAATTTGACAGTGATACCTGAGCGCCGTTCTGCCTCTGCCTATTGGACTGTTCCATATACCAAGAGTGGAATCTTTGGCAACCAAGTCCTAGCTTTATGAGTTGTTCTTGCGGGAATATCATCGGCTCGCCTAGCACGAATTTGTGGGCCAATGGCAGGTACGGGATATCGTCATCATCCTTCGTCTTTGATTTTCCATGGCCACTGCCTCGACTGTTGGTCGACTTCATGGTAGTCGACTGTAATGGTACAGACGGTGCAAGTTGCTTTGGCGAGAATAGCACCCGTGGAGATAGCACCGGTGCAGGTAGGGTTTCGAAAGGAGACGTCCCCCGATGTCGTTGTAGATGACCTTGCTCTAATCCAATTTCGAGCGCGCTCATCCGGGATATTGGAAAACGGCGGGGCGATGTCCTGTGCAGCTGCCGAGTCATCCTCCTTCCTCCATCATGGATTTTACCCGCATACCCAGATGTGCCAAGTCTATGGGGGTGTGTGTTTTTTGCCTGGAGGGCCTTGTGCACCATACTTGTACTTTTGAAATCTTCGGTCGTTTTCATCGCCTTGAACTCTTCCCATTGTGGTTCCAGGAATGGGTATTTATGAACAGGTGTTTCGTCTGTCTCCACGTATTTCCTGACAAGCGTGCTCTTGAATTTCTTCCATGCTTTGCACGCCGCTTGGTAGGTTTGTCGTTGCACAGCGTGTAGGTGTTCTTCTGGGAACTCGAACGATGCCAAAATTTCGGTCCACATCTCACGTTTCCGAGTGTCAGGCACGTTCTTCCACGAATTGTATGTGATCTTAATTCGTTCTCGTGCAACTATTTCGACCATTGTTCAGAATGCGTTTACCGCTTGTTTAGGAAGGATAGGGACCCCAGATGCGTTTACCACTGTGATGGTCTGTCGGCCCTCAGGCTTCTTTGATAGCCCTCTTCCTTGGCGTCTTGATGTTGGAGCGGACGCCTCTGGCGATGATGTTGAAGAATGCGCGGGTGACATGTTGCTCATTTTGTGGGTCTATTAAGATAAGATGAGAAAGTGATCATATTGAATTGGAAGAGAGGAGAGGAGTAGAGGGGAGGGGGAGAAGGGAGGGGGTGATGTGCCTATCTTAGCACCTACTTTAGTTGCTAATACTATAAACCAAATGGCAAAGTCCCTAAACTAGTGTATCCAATTCATTGAACGGGAACACTAGAGTATGTCACTTGCTTCATTTGCTGTTTTTTGGCTAGATACATGGAGCATTTGGGTGGAAAGATGAACTGTTTCGTCAGGCGCATGACTACCAATTCGAAGCATAGCATAGCATCCGAGGCATATACTATTACTACAAGGTCTCTAAACAAAGTCGACTATGTCGATTGCTCACGAAGAATCTGGGAATGTCTTTTTTTGCACTTTTGTAATAAAATTGCCTTGAATTTAAGAAGGAAAAATAAGGATTATGGGAGTGGACATCACATCTCGGCAGTAGTCGGCATATACTATTACTACAAGGTCTCTAAACAAAGTTCTATGAAGCAAATGACACAAACTAGTGTATCAGGTTCATTGAACTGGATACACTAGAGTGTGTCACTTGCTTTATGCCCCTTGAAGGTCTATGTGGCATATACACTAGAGTGGTCCTTGATTGGTTAATTTGTGCCCTCAAATTGTAGGGTTGCACAAGATTAATCTTGGCCGTCCCGCTACTAAATGAGAAAGCAAGAAAAGTGAAACATGATAAGATGAGGAAGCAAGAAAAGTGAAACATGATGCTCAATGTTAGGAAGAGAGGAGAAGAGTAGAGGGAAGGGGGAGAAGGGAGGGGGTGATGTGGACAGAGAGAGAGGGGTTATGTGCCTATACTATATACTATATACTAACACAACAAGCAATGTAATATGTACCAATGTAAACTAAGCAACTGCAGTAAACAATGTACCAATGTAGTATGTACCAAATAGCAAATTAAACTAAGCTACTGCAGTAAACAATGTACCAATGTAATATGTACTAAATAGCAAACTAATTAAGCTACTGCAGTAAACAATGTACCAATGTAGCATGTACCAAATAGCAAACTAATTAAGCTACTGCAGTAAACAATGTACCAAATAGCAAACTAATTAAGCTACTGCAGTAAACAATGTACCAATGTAATATGTACCAAATAGCAAACTAATTAAGCTACTACAGTAAACAATGTACCAATGTAATATGTACCAAATAGCAAACTAATTAAGCCATGCAGTAAACAATGCTCACAATGCTCAAAACCATAGTCCATCACGAAACCGCTCACAATACTCAAAACCCTAGTCCATCACGAAAGTGCTCACAATGCACGATGTCGAGGAGGTGGCGGCGAGGGCTCGACGAGGGGCTCGGGAGGCGGCCAGCGACGGGCTCGACGAGGGGCTTGGGGAGGCGGTGGCGACGGGCTCGATGAGGGGCTCGGGAGGCGACCGGCAACGGGCTCGACGAGGCTCGGGAGGCGGCCGTGACGGGCTCGGGGAGGCGGCGGCGACGGCTCGGCGGAGGCGGCCAGCGAGGGGCTCGGGGAGGCGGTCGACGAGGGTTCGGGGAGGCGGAGGCGACGACAGGCTAGGGATTTAATTAGATCTAGATCGAATAACTGCGCAGCGCACAGGGAAAACCCTAGCCAAAGGGTATATATAGGGAGGTTATCACAGACGGTTCTAAACTTAGAACCGTCTATGATATTATATCACAGACTGTTCTAAGTTCAGAACCATCTGTGATAAGCCTTTGTGACTGTAGTTATTAAGACAACACCAATAACCACAGCTGCATTCATATCTCAACCACCAAACAGCTGCATTCATGCAAGCACTGGCACAGTTCTGTTTTCTCAGTCTTGGACAGAGTGTAACACGCAGGGGAAGGTACGTTCGTCCATTATCAGTGCATGTCGGTGCTAACTCAGGCCTGATGTCCATGTCAGCCAAGTCAAGCCGTGCATTAACACCGTCCTTTGTTTTATCACGGATGTTCAGTAAGAGACCAATCAAGCTGTTGCACACATTCTTTTCTACGTGCATGACGTCGATGCAGTGCCGAACATCTAGGTACTCCCAATAAGGTAAGTCCCAAAATATTGATCTCTTCTTCCGGTGTTCTTCTCATGAGCCCTCAATTTACGTCCCTTTCCGAGGACAACATCTAAATCCTTAACCATATCATAAACCTCGTGTCCCCTTAAATGCCTTGGAGCTGAACCGTCTTCCTTCTCTCCGTCAAACTGTTTCTTCATCTTGCGGTATGGGTGAGCCCTCCAAGGAACCGGCGGTGACGCATGTAGACGGTTTTGCGTGAGTGTCTCAGCCACACTCTCGGTACCATCTAAACAGTGAGTACAAGCTTTGGCACCTTTTGTACTATGGCCCGATAGGTTACCAAGGCGGGATAATCATTTATGGTGCGAGAACAATAAAGAGCGCAGAGTGAAGTTCTCTGTTTGTATGCATCCCATACCTGTACCCCTTCGTTCCACAAGACTTTTAGATCTTCCACCAACGATGCTAGGAACACATCGATATCATTCCAGTTGTTTTGGCCCTTGGATAAGTATCGACAACAAAATGTACTTTCGCTTCATACACAACCAAGGAGGAAGGTTATAGATGCAGAGAGTCACGGGCCATGTGCTATGTCGGCACGCTCATGCTCTTGAAAGGATTCATTCCATCTGCACTCACCCAAACCTTATATTCCTTGGTTCTACACCAAACTCTGCAAAACTCCTATCGATGTTTCTCCACTGCGCGGAATCAGCAAGGTGTCTTATCATTCCATCCTTCTTGCGCTCCTCCGAGTGCCAACGCAGCAGTTTTGCCTCCTTTAGATTTGCAAAAAACCTTTTCAAACGGGGAATTATAGGAAAATACCATGCCACCTTAGCAGGAGGTCCTTTCTTTGCCTCTGTTCTCTCGCCATCATCTGATTGATTGTTACGTTTGTATCGGGATGCGTTGCACACTGGACATACATGCATGTTTGCATACTCTTTACGGTAGAGGATACAGTCATTCGGGCATGCATGTATTCTTTCTACTTCCATTCCTAACTGACAAAGAACCTTCTTGGCTTTATACGTGGTTTTAGGCAACTCATTTCCCTCCGGAAGCATGTCCGCTAAAAGACCTAGCAGCGCCGTGAAACTCTTGTCGGACCAACCGTTGCTTGCCTTCAATTTCAACAGTTCAAGCACGGCCGACAACCTCGTGTACTTGCAGCCCGTGTACAAAGGTTTCTCTGAGTTCTCCATCAAGCCATGGAATTTAACATACTCTCTCTCATCATAGTTCTCTTCTACATCGCGAAGCATCTGATCCAGATTATCATCGTGCAACCTATCCGAATCCGAGCCACAATCGACATCAACCGGCTGCATGTTATTCACTTCACCGGCGATGTCATCCGGGGGCATATCATTCACTTCACCGGCGATGTCATCCGGCGGCATATGATCATTCACTTCACCGGCGATGTCATCCGGCGGCATATGATCATTCACTTCACCATGACTGGTCCAACACGTATAATCCTTTTTGAAACCCCTCCGAATCAAGTGCGCTTCAATTTGCCCTCGGTTCTTAAACATCTTCAAATTCTCGCAGTCAGTGCATGGACAACACATATATTCCACCCCCTTATTTAACATATCCTCCTCGGCGGCTCTTATAAAAGCAGAAACACCATTAATGTACTCTTCACTCACACGGCTCGTGGCATACATCCAGCTTCGGTCCTACGTTACGTACATATATAACAACTTAGTATTAAAATCTAGATTAACTAATTATAACTACATATATACCGGCCACATTTATTATATTGAGACTTAATTTGCTAGCTCAATTCATATTACAAACACAACAGCTATTATATAACCAACAATTTTGCAAATTAACCATCTTCAATAACCACTCATGGATTACTTAGACCTAAATTGTAATGCAATTAAAGAAAAATAAATTTCATTACTAACCATATCTACAAAGAACCAGGAAAGTCCGAATCTTCAAAGCTCAATCTCGCCTCTTCCTCCCGAGTGAAAAAGTGCGCAGCAGATGGCTAGATCGGATCGAAATGAAGACAGATGCGTGCGAGCGGCGCAATAAATGCCTTAGCCATTATCACGAGCGGTTTTAACTAAAACCGTCAGGAATTATCACTGACGGTTTTTAATTAAAACCGTCAGCGATAATTAACTTACCACAGACGATTTTTTATTAATAACCGTCTGTGATAATCCATTTTCCCGCCACAAATACCACAGACGGCCTCCAAATTACAACCTTCTGTAATAGTGTTCATCAGAACGCTTCATGTTTCGATCGTCTAATTAACGTCTCTCGATCGTTATACGAAGCATCTATATCATTAATGTTTGGGTATACGAACCGTCTGTGCTAAAGGTTAAATATGCGCGCCTAATCCAGTCTCTTCTACGCACGTACAAATGGCTTCTAGTACTATTCTTGTGATCATCTCCTTCCTCTCATCTGTTCATCAAGAATTGTTCGGCCGGAACCTTACACAGGCGGCCAGCAATTTGCATCTGGAGCAGCTTCTCCGCACACGCCCTGCTCTCCTTCCCGACTTTCTTGCATCCGCTACCGACTGATCATCCACCGTCGACGGAGGCGTCTCGCTGCCGCTCAAGAAAGGGAAACAGCCCTTACCCTGGTTCTTCTCCACAATGTGCGCAAAGCGGAAGAAGCTCTACACGCATTGGAGAGACTGATGGATAGCCTTGCCGATCAAGCAGAAACAGCAGATTCTGAGGAATCTTTTCATGCTATCCTCTACAACAGTATGGGCTATGCTACTGATTATTTGCCCAGGCTGGAGGAGGAAGTGCTGAGGACAAGGACAATGTTAACGGCGTTCGAGAAGTCAGTGGCTGATCCTCCAAGTCCCAAAGTCGAAGAAGAAGCGTATGAAGCCTAAAAGATTACAATCTGGGAAACTCTTTACCTATGCGACTTTTGTAGTAAATTTGCCTCTAATGGAAACTAATAAATTTGCCTTTAATTTGTGATCTCTTGTCTCAGTAGTTCTGATCATGATGGTAATATGACAGACAAAGGGACATCACAGACGGTTCTTGTTAAAAATCGTCTGTGAACATTCACAGACGGTTCTTAACAACAACCGTCTGTGATAGTCTACAACACAAGCGGTTTTCATAAAAACCGTGCGCGATAATCCCATATTATCACGCAGCGGTTTTATTAAAAATAAATGCGTGATACTCGTTTTATCCGACGCCACTAACACGCATTTGTGTCCAAATTAAAACCGTCGTGTTAATGTCAATCACATATGGTTTGACAAAACCGTCTGTGATTGGCCGTCTAGTATTAGGCTTTCTGTAGTAGTGGGGCCACAGTGGCTCACTGCTTGTGGAAGCAACTGACTATAGTGACCTTTCAATTCTCCAAAAGACAGTTAAGCTCGATTTATTAAGGGGATGTTTATATTAGTTTATGGCTATGTCTTATAGTTATTGGCTGAATATAAATAGTAATAACTGAAAGAAGTAATTTTTAGAAGGAAGGGGGCGTGCAGTGAAAAAAGTGAGTAAGAGATACGCGTGACGGAAGCGAGAGGAGTGGGGTACTTAATGCACTTGTGACCACTGCCTTATCTTCGGAGCGAGATGGTTGTGAGAGGAGTGGAGAAGTCGCTTCGAGAAGTCAGATGTTTATATTGGTTTTTGATTTTTCTAAATAGAAAGTAAAAACAGAAATGAATACGAACTGCATCTGTTTTATGTAGTATTACTGCTACCAGTGCGATCTCTGTTACGAAATGCCACTCTACTCGTTGTGCATAGTTACATCCAAGAAGTTTTATTTACTTTACCATGAACATTACGGCATCACCCTACGCCTGCCTTGACTGCTATTCGACGAATCTAGTACCTCCGGTCAAAAATAGACTTTTTAGAAAGTTTGTTTTGGTTTGCAAACGCCTAACGTTTTGCCTTTTTTAGACAAAAAAAAATTCACCACGCGCCTCCATTAAATACTTCTTGGCAGCAGTATTAGAGAGATGAGTTATAATTGAAGCAATTACCTTGCCAAACTAAAGCAATCGCCAACCTAGCTTTGCTTCTGAAATGAAATATATTTACAGTTTTTTACTCACTTATAGATTGTTACATAATGCATATAAGCGGTTTTAAAAGTGTCAGTTCACAAGTATAGTGTGGAGAATGGTACGTCGTCCAAATCTTTTTATGAGGGAAAGATACGTCTCCCACTTCCCTGCGTTTCTTTCTTCCTCCTATCCTTTTGCGCTGTGGCCAAAGATTTTTGACTATAATTGATAATATATATATATATATGATAATAGACGATGAAGATATTGATGTAGACAATATATACGATTTTAGACTCAAAAAGTCGTTTGAAAAATCTATTTCAAGAAACCACCTAATTTATTTCGACTTTAGAAACCAAAAGGCCCCAAAAAAACATGGCAGTATTTGTAGTGGCTGAACGTGTATATGCAAGAGTTGTGACTTCCTTGTTTCTTGGTAACATTACAACCAGATTTGCTCCCAAATAAATGAAATATATTTTTTGTGAAGTTACGAATTGACAGTTGAAATCTTTATGGCCTTTGTTAGCCTTGTTGATGTAACATCCCAAAAAGAGACTTTTTGTATTTGTGAAAATTTAAAAATCTTTTATTTGTGTTTCCAGTGTTTTTTTAAAAAATTTTGGTGTTTATTCGAATTTTGATGGACCATGTGGAGGTGACCACATGTGTATGATGAGTAATTGACATTGGTTTACGTGAGTCGAGTTTGGTTTGCGTAGTTCGGAGTCGAGTTGTTGCATGGCACAATCGGATTCGGTCGGACTTGGTCAAACTTAGTCGTATGGGATTATGATGCATATTCTAATATTTTCGACAGGTTTGGACTTCAGCATGGTAAGTGATGTTATTTACGCTTTCATGTATCGAGCGGTGCTATTTGACGTGTTTCTTGTGCGTGTAGCCGCAAGGCGTCGAGGCTAAGTCGTGGCGACACGGTGGACCGACTAGCGCGGTGGCGCCGAGGTCGAAGCGGTCGGGATGTGTCGAAGACGGCGTGGACTCGAGGTGGTTGCGAGGCGTGCGAGGCAAGGAGCGCGGATGCTTCCCGGAAGGTGCACGAGGGGCGAATCGGGAAATTCGCGTGGCTGCACAAGCGGGAGCGGGCTCCGTTGGACTTAGCGGGCGTAATGGGGCGGAGACCCGTTAGCCGTAGGCTATAATACATGTGAGGGGCTGCATGCCCACTTGAGCACTCCAAGGGTTTTAGGGTTTCCTTTAATCAAAATAGGCTTTAGTGGTTGTTTTGGCTTTAGGCTTTAGTGGTTGAGGGCAGTAGGTGTGTCCTCTGAGTGTCTCCTTCGATGGTTTCCATGTGAGCTCTCTGTGTTGGTGTTGTGTTCCTCCCAAGATGCATGTGTAGCTCTTGGTGATCTTGAGGATTAAGAGGGTGAGATGGATTGATAGTCTTGTAATCAAACCTCTTGTTCGAATGTCCACGGTATCGGGACGTCTCTGTACTCGTTTTGATTCAATGAATGAAAATCTGGAGTTTGGTTTTATCTGTTTGTAGTCTCTGTTCTTCGTTCATCTCTTTCGGCTTGATTTCTTGATTTTCGTTGTTTTGAGTTCTTGCTTGCTGGAGAGTGCCAAAATGGGTTGCAATGACATGGGTGATGCTCAAAAGCCATTTGGCTAGTCAATCCTAAGAGTAAACTGAGTTTAATTTCAGATTTGGCATTTTGGCTTCCCCTGTTCTTCACTCTTCAGTTTCTAGGGTTCCTTGAGAAAATCTTGATTCCCTTGGAGAGATGTCCTGATTTTCGGTTTGAGCATTCCTTGTGATATTGCTATCTTATCCCCAAAATCTTATTAGCAAAGGATTTGAGATTATTGAGTATTTTGGATTTTTAAGTTGTCCCTGCTTTCATTTTGCATTTTTAGGGTTTTGGGTCTTTTCTTGATTCCTTTGGAGAGATGGCATGAAATTTGGTCTGGAAAGTCCTGTGGCTATTGGTAATATATCCTCAAAGTTTCGTGGCCAAAGGATCAAAGAGCAAATGGGAATTTAAGTCTTTGTCTCAGCACTCTGTAACTTTCAGATTTTGGCTCAAATCTGATTTTCTTGACTTCTTGATGAATTCTTTTAATGCCTGATGCCTCTCTCCTATTTAATTCTTGTTCTTGATCTTTTGGGCTAAGTAGAGCAGCTGGATTTCATCTTTTTCCTCAGTTTATGGGTGGTTTGCAATTTTAACTGCTTGCTATTTTCAGACTGCATTTTCAGCACTTGTTAGCTGCTTTTTTCAGCATCTCTTCATTGCTGTTTTCAGCACTTGTCAGCTGCTGTTTTCAGCATCACTTCATTGCTGTTTTCAGTATTTGTTAGCTGCTGTTTTCAGCATTTGTGCAGTGCAGTTTTCAGCCATTTTGCAGTGCTGTTTTCAGCCAAAATAGTGCAGTTTTCAGCTGCAGTTTTCAGCCACAAATTGCTGCAGTTTTCAGCTCTTCTTTGCTGCAGTTTTCAGCACTTCTTTAGTGCAATTTTCAGCACTTCTTTAGTGCAGTTTTCAGCCACATATTGCTGCAGTTTTCAGCACCTTTCTACTGCAGTTTTCAGCCACAAATTGCAGCAGAATTCAGCCAAAAATTGCTGATGTCCTGTTTTCAGTTTGCCTTCTTTGCTTTGTCAAGTGAAGCTAATTTTCAGTCTGTTCTTCCGAGAAGAATTTCTATCAAGCTGCCGCTCCGGTTTATGAAGTGATTTCACTCGTTTGTCAGTCTGGTTTTTAGTGAGCGAAACTCTTCTTCTTTATAGCTTCAATAGCTATCGGAGAGTAGAGAATATTGTGGATACTTTTGAGGGGTCGTTTTTAATTGAGCGCCATTCACCCCCCCTCTGTCGCCATTTCGGTCCTACAAATTTCTTGTTTTGGATCCCTTGCTAAAAATCCAGATTAATAAAATGTGAATCCTAATCAAGAATCAAAACCGAAAAGCAAATCAAGGAAATTTCAAAACTTCCTTTGCAAACCATAAAGTCTGAAAACAAAACATATAATAATTAAAATTAAATTAATTAACACTAGAAAGTTTAAGATAAAGAATGGGAAATTTAAATCAGAAGTTAATATTATAAAAAATTCCCATCTAATTAAATTAGCGAATTTACCTAATTCTGAATTTTCAAAACAAAAAAGGGACAAAACCACTTCTTGGGCTGCAGCCCGTCTTTTTCCCTCTCCCGGCCCACTCCTTTTCCTTCTAGCCCGTTCGGCCTTTGCCCCTCCTGGCCTTCGAACCGAACCCCTCCCTCAGTGTCTTCTTCCTCTGTCCCTTCTTTGCCTCCGCCCGACAGCGCGGCCCCGCTGCTCCTGAGCGACCGTCCTCGCGCCTGCGCCCGCATCACATCGCGCGTCGCCTCAATCGCATCCCTGCGAGCAGCTCGTCCTCTCTGGCACCTTCGGCCCCCAGCACTCCCGCGTCACGCCATGCCCTTGAGCACGCCCGAGGTGCTGACTCCATCACGTCGCTCTGCCGTGCACTGCTCCTGGGTCGACGGCCATAGTAGCAAAACCACGTCCCCTTCACAGCTACAAATGGTCGTGAATCACTCCTAGCCTCCAGCATCTCTCCCCTTCCTCCCCCAGTCCGTTCTTCCATTGTACCGCACTGGCCGCCGCCGCCGCCTCCGTGTCGTCCGCCGCTCCGGTGACGCCCCCGCAGGTTGGACCACGTCACGGCGTGCCCCGAGCAGTGTCCTCCCTCCTCCCTCGGAGAATCGGACTTCGGCGCCCCCGGCTCGCCATGCGGCCATTCCTCCTCGCCGCCGGCCAAAGCTGCCATTTTCGCCACCGTTTGCAACTCGACACAAAGTAGCTCGATTACTCGGGTGTGGAGCATCACCATGTAGACCTCAAGCTTCCCCATTGGTCGCCGAAGCTCCCCCATCGCCGCAGCTCGCCGGCACCGTGCCCCTACCTGCGCCGCCGCCGGTTGCCGATGCCAGAGCTCCTCGTCGCCTCCCCGCCACCATGGACTGCACGGTAAGGTTCCCCATGACTCACTCCCACTCGTGCTCCCCTTATTTCGTTCCCTACCCCCTCCGGCCGCCGCCGCCATTACCGACCTCCCCGCTTCGCCGCTCCTCGCTGCCGCCGGCCCACCTTGGTGCCTTTCGGCCGAATCCGACGCCTCCTCGGGCTTCCTCGTGGCCCCATGGTCCCGTTTTTCCGGTCACCTCCGTCTCCCCGGTCGCTCCCGCGGCGCGCCGCCACCCCGTCGCGCCTCCTCTCCTCCTGCCGGCCGTGGTTCTTCTGATTTGGTCCGACCCACCCGCTCGGTTCTTTTCGTTTACTGCCTCTAGCAAATCGCCAAAGGACCGGTGCCCAGATGGCTAGCCGAGTGAGTGTTGGCAGCACAGGTCATGGGTTCAAACCATTTGCTTGCTCTTGGTCATGGCAGCACAGCACATGTTCTCCTTTTTCCTTTCTTTTCTTTTTGCTTGCTCTTGTTATCTCTCTTTCATCCATTTCAAATAGTAAACTGCAGAAAATTTGAAAACAATCTCTGGAAGCTAATAAATTTATTTAAGATTTAATGTTAGGATAAATATCATACTTGAATAAATTAATTTAGCAAGTTTGTGCCACATAAAATCATAAAAATAAACTACTGATCTCTAAAAATCATAAGACCTTTCTATAAATAGTATTTAAAATAATTTTTGGTAGATTCTCCCGTAAAAAGCCAATTTTTAAAAATCAAGTGTCACCTCATATTTGTTTAAACCATTCTCGAAATAATTAGAGCGTCAATAATCTTTTGTCAATATCCCGATTAATCTCTCCCATCCATCTAAATACCTTGTCCAACCTTTGAGACTTCCCTAATAAAACTAAAATTTTAATTGAAGCAAGCTCGAGACTCGGTATCTTGCAATCGGCTATGTCTCACCACGTTCCGATCTAAAAAAGGGATATTCTCATGAATGTTCCTTCGACGCCGATCCTTCTTTTATGTCCTTTCCCGGCGAAGTTACTCCGTCACTTCGCTTCCATCCAAAAATTCATTCGACTCCGCCTCTATCCTACAACTCACTACATACTCTTAATCATAAGCAAGTTATAAATAAACTCAATTAAGCTTATTTGGACTTTTGCTGGAGCCGCAAAGAGATGACAAGTTCCAGCAGGATCAAGACTTGGAAAGAGATGAAGATCAATAATCCAAATGATCGACTGAGAAGGCTTTGAATGAAATCAAGGCCATGGTAAATCGAGCAAGGCAAGTCATCACTTTGATCATGTTGATCCTACGTTTTATGAAAAATTATGTTTCTTTAAATTATCAAATTGCATGCTTACTTTACTATGCAAATGTATGTTAAAACTTAAGGTAGTTACCTGCCTATTTGATGTTTTAAATACTACTATGCCTTTCCTTGACACTTGAATCACCTGACCATTGTCACCCTAGGTGTTAATAATAACTTTACTAGCTTTAAGTCATATTAATGTCGTGCTAGTCTTGTCAAGTCTAGGGCACTAGTGGCCCTGATCATCAATCTTTAAATCTGAAAACTGATTTTTGGACAGTCACGGGATGTACGTGGCTGACTATTTGTGATAACTTAAGTTATGCTTCTCAAAACTCTAAAAATCTGCTATACCAGTCTGGGCGGATGGTAAGAGTGGTGGGTGTGGATGTAACACAAGTTGTGGATGTAACGCAAGGATTGTGGTGTGTGGAATGAACCGCCCGGACAAATTAAGGACTTAATCCTGTGTGGACCTTCCGTGTATAACAGTACAACCAAGCTGGCATATTGTAGGCTTGGCTGAATAATTTACTAGACTTTCTAGCCATTTCACGGAGAACGTGTGTAGGTGGGTAATAAAAGCCCCATGTGGAATGGGACATCGGATGTAGGTGACGTCGCTAAGGCTAGCGTATGTGGAGAGTGGAGTCCGACTGCGCTAACCTGTGGTAGACATCCCGCACAACTCATGGGAGCAACCCCATAGGAGTGAGATGTTAGAGAGCGAGGTATTGTAAAGGCCTCGTGATATTCTCTCGATCTGCATGGCTAAGGAATCATGTAGAACCATTGGGACGATTATCTCTTGTGGGTAAAGATGTACAGTCTCTGTAGAGTATGTACAACTATTCGAATAGCCGTGCCCACGGTCAAGGGCGGACACAGAAATCTTCCTCGAGTTAGTTCTATTTCAAAACTTTTGAGGGTGGAAAGAAAATTGTCAGGCGGATGTAACCTGACTTTGGAAATTTTCCTAGAGGGATGTACTCCAGTGTTAACAATAAGATGGAAGTAACCTATTGATCAAAAGCTAGCATAGGTGGATGGAACCTACACCACTATAATTGCTGCACAATTTCAAACTCTATAAAGCATGCTTGTAAAATGCTAATTCATAGGAATTTTAATTATGTTTATTGCAAATGTCGCTTTTAGCAAATAAATGAACCTTAAGCCTCACTTGACAGCCTTGCATCTATTATTATTTGCATTCTGTGTGGTGGCTTGTTGAGTACCATTGTATTCACTGTTGCTCAATTACCATCATCAGTCAATAAGGAAAAGCAGATCAAGCCCTACGGTGTCCTAAGGGAATCAAAAGAGTTTAAAAATGAAGAGGCCAAGAACTAGGTCGCGAACCCCAGTTGGCTGCCTGTAGGCAAGTCCTGAGGGTCCCACTTGAGTGAAGTTTCCGCTGCTGCATTTTATTTTCGGCCTGATCGCCCCATGAGTAAGTTGGTACTATATTATCTACGCTTCCGCATAATATGTTTGATATACATCAATGTAACTGTGAGCACTATCTACTGATCTAGAGAATAGTGCAGTGGAGTCACAGGGGATTTCAGACGGCTAAATTCGGGGTCTTACAGTTGATTCCAGCAAGCAAACTTCTCAAAAAGAAAAGCATCCATTACTACTGCAGTCCTAGGTTATCATACATTCAGGGCTCACTCAGTTGGGCTGCAATAAGCTAATTTATGATTTTTTACAGTTTAGTTGCGGATGGTTTTTTCTATAATTAAATTTAAAAATAAAAAAATAGTTTAGCCTATCACAGATAATGTAAACGAATATGAAAAAAAGACAAAATAGCTCAAAAAACTAAAAAGTCAGAAAAAAGACGAAATTAAGGAATGGTAAACTAAAAATCAGAAGTCAGAAATTAAAGCTGAAAGGAGCAGTGCAAAATTTATCATACGTTCTTCTTGAGATAACGTGGTGGGCATTTCCTTTTGACCCGAACAGGTGAGCGTTTCAACCATTGAGGGGAAACATAGTTTTTAGGATGATTATTTTATATCTTAGTAAAGAAAGGGTCTCATCTTTTATTTATTGCCATTTTCAATTCACAGGGCTAGTTCTTTTCGGTTTTCAGTTTAACTTCTTTTGGATAAATAAATGAGACGATTTCTGCGTCGCTATTTAAAGACAAATCAACTAGAAACTAGCAGGAAAGATAAACTTTTCCTCCTCAAATCCATCGCTACAACCCCAAGAAATGATATCGCCAGAGCGGAGCTAGGTTTCAGACCGCCGAGACCCAAGGCCCAGATCAAACTTGCTGTAAGAAAATTGCTTGATTTCGGAAGAATCTGGTTGGCCCATGCTATTTCGGCTGGAAGCCCCTGGATATCGCAGCTGCACACACGCACGCGCGACGAGTACCTCCTTTGGCCATACACGGCGCCTCGCGCCTCGCGCTGCCACCCCAACACCTAGAGGTAGCTGCCGACGAGCGCGGTCTACGTGGCGGTGCACCGAGGTGTAGCAGGGACTTGGACGCCTTGTCAGCGGACTGGAGCCAGGAGAGCTCGTAGCACATCGGGCCTCCCGCAAGAATGCCTGGAGCTTCTCCTCGCCGACATCGCTGATGGTGGCTGACCAGGGCCAGGCCCATGCGCGTGCAGCCCGTGCGACTGTACAGGGCCCCCAAATTGACAGGGCCCCAAATTTCCACCGGCGAGGGCAATCGCCTCCGCCCTAACCCTTGCCGCAACCCCACGCCTGGACCGCCTGTCCTTTCCCTCCTGCTTCCGCCGCCAAGCTGCTCCTCACCGCCGCCGGCCTCCGCGATGCCGCGGCAAGCAGTCTCTGGAGGCCGCCGTGGTCCACGAGGAGACCACGCCGATGCGGGAGGCGAAGCCCGAGCACAAGGAGGAGCGAGAGGAGGGGCGCGGGGTGCTGGGGTGGATAGGATTGGGCTCGACATACTCGGCATGACGGCATCGCCCTGCCGGCCGCGCTCGCGCTCGCCGCCGACCCCATTGCCGCGCTCGTCGACACCGCCTTCGTCGGACATATAGGTAACAAAGCTTCTCGCCTTCTCGCTCTCTTTCTGGAGGTCTCTCGAGTATGCTCCAAACAAGGCTGATATCGATGTGAGAGAGCTAGCTATTCTTGGCTCTATGTATAGTGTTTGTGCAAGTTAACCAACAGTCACGGCCAAATTATACTGCACTACTATTACATTGCAGGAATGCAAGCCGGGAACTAATGATTTTGTGCCAGAAATTTGAAGCCTGTGATGTGCACGAGTCATGCGTAGTCAATGTGCGTGGTAACTGTGGAGAAATCATTTATGAGGGCCAAAGGAACTAGATAGCAAGCTGAATGAATCAAACTGAAAAGAAAAAAACTTAGGATAACCTCTTGATCAACAGGTATACACATCAAACAAGATCTCTAGAGAATATGAATATGTTGCACAATTTAGAGAGAAAATTTGTTGCAAGATATGAACAGTAACTCAATAAACTGGTAGCCTAACATTTATATAAATGTCCAAGTCTTTTAATCACAAGTGTCCTATGATCCATGGCTACAAGTGCTTCAACTTCCTAAGATCCAACTCTCGTTGGGTATCCATTTATGTAACTTCATGGCTATATAAATTTGAATACATATACTGCTGTAAATACGGATTGTGATAATCTATTACTAGTAATCCACCGTGCATCTACACTATTTATTCGACCCCCAAAAGGAGTACTAAACAAGAAATTGTGATGCAAGCACAGAGTTTGATTTTCCTATTCCTCTATGTCTCATTGATTATGATATATAAACACTAAGCTTAGTCACCCTAGAGACCAAAGATGTTGCTTGGTAAGAAAAACAAGCTACTAGTACGGTTTGTCTTTGTCATATTTTACGTGTCCTTTCTTCACACCAAAAGTTACAGTTCTTGACGGGAGGATTATTTTATTTCAAAGAACACTAAGAGAATGATGTTATTCAAGTAAAGATTATGCAAACTAAGAGTTTAAAAGGTACTATTTTTGATATATCGCATTTGCTCTGCAATACATACATTATTTTGGCTATATTTGATACTTTGGTTTAGACCTCACTTAGACCTTTGTACAGGGCCTCCAAATTTCACGGCACGGCCCTGTGGCTGACCGCCGTCTTGCTGCGCCTGCAATGCGGCAACGATGAAGGAGTCAGTCACCCTCCTCTCAAGTGAAGTTGGCCGTTCAAATGGTGTGCAACGGCGAGGCCCCTCGTGCAGTAGCCGGCGACCCGAGCTCGGAGGCAAGGCATGCAGGTAACTGGTGGCTCACCATGAGCTCACGCGGAGGTGGAATCTTGGCCATAGATTTTTGTTAATTCATGGCATCGAAGTGTCATCCACGCCAGTGAATATAGCACCTCATATCCATGTGGCAGCGTCAGTCAAATCGGGTTCATGTAGATGACATGTAGCACAAAGCCACATCGGAATAAGACAAGGGTTGTGCTTTTTGATAGTTCAGATTATGTTTTCGACGGTTTCAGAATTGAAGATTAAAAACCGAACGGAAGCTAGAGTTCATAGTTAAAAATTGGCCTTTTTAATTTTTTTTCGGTTGCCTACAGACATGGAGAACTGCCTGCAGCTTTCTTTGACTCAACTGCATACTAGGATGGAAGAAGCATTGATGGAACGGCAGTGTAAAGATCAAAGCGTTTCTGCCAAGGTATTGAAGGAAAGACAATAATAAAAGTTGTTTTAACATTTTAAATCCAACTCATGATATATTCTACTTAGCTAATGATTTTAAAATGAATGTGTTAGACCATGTGGATGGTCGTAAATAAAGTGATGATGAATAATTGATATTTAGATTATTTTAGATTTTGCGTTTGGAAAAATTTCGGTTGAATGCAATCAAAGGTTTTAAGTTCAAGTGGTTTTAGTCGTTTACGAGTGGCTTTGATCAGTTCCGAGTACCTTCAAACTAGTCCGCTTTGATCAGTTCCGAGTACCTTCAAACTAGTCCGCTTTGATCAGCCTTCAAGTTGTTTCGGATCAGTCTGATCGGATTCAAGTGGCATCGGACGGTGTTCGAGTGGCACAGATGCATCGCACGACGTCCGAGTACCACCGGAAGATCAGACGGCGTTCAAGTGAGCTCTTCGACCACGGTGTTTCGACTACAACCATATCCAGCTACGACCATATCCGGCTACGACCACGGCGTTTCGACTACGACCATGTTCGGCTTTGACCACAACAGGTAGTCGTAGGTACAATACTTTTTCATAGTCGTAGGTATAGTATTTTTTTCATAGTCATAAACTTTACTATCTGTGATCGATAGTCATAGATTTTACTGGTCGATACTCGTAGACTTTCTAAACTGCTGTCATAGTCATAGACTTCGTAGTCTTGACGTCATAGTCGTAGACTTTGCGGTTTGTTATCATTGTCATTTGTAGTCGAAGTATTTGCGATTGGTTGCCGAAGGCTGGGTGGTCGGTATGAGTGCTTTAACTCTTGCTATCTTTGGGTACTTCGAGTACTCGTGTTGGATCAGTGGTTGACTGATCTGGTCGTAGGGGTTGTCAATGATACTCGATGATCGATGATACAGTGATTGGGTAGCGATCGATACTCGATAGTTCTGGATGGTAGCGATGTGTGGTATTCCTGAGTGTTTTGAGCAGAACGATGGTAATTCCCGAGTACTTGTTGTTTTCGAGTACTCATTGAGCTAGCAGTCGTATTGAGTGATCTAAGGCTGATGTCTGGATAGCGATGAGATTTATGGCCATGGATGACCTGGTTGGTATTGTTGGTTGGTTGAGGTTGTGGTCTGCTTGTGTGGATTGATGATGGTTAAGTTGGGAAAAACTTGTGCCGGAAAAAATGTTTCTTTGGTCTTTGCATGTGCAGGTGAGCGTGGAGACGATCATGGTCAGTAACGAAGAGGACCGGGACTAGGATGGGGAGATATGAGGTCCAGACAGTTAAGGATGTCATGCGAGATGGTCGGGCCAATGCTGGAGTACATAGAGATCAAAGGTAGTGATTCGTGAAGAAGCTATGGGTAGTGCAGTCCTAGAGGCTTCGACACGGAATTGATGAGGTGTGATGATGATACAGGAGGTGTGTTCCAGGAGGTTTCATCACGTGATGACATTGGAAACGTTGTGGAAGGAGTCCGTAACGTGGAAAATTTGGAGAATGGTAAAATCTGTGTTTGGAAAATTTTTGGGTCTCTTGATTTTTGGATGAGATAGGATATTGTGTCCTTGTTGATTAGGATATGGTTGGTGCGTTAGCCTATAATTGGAGGGAGAGACTATATGTTAAGGTACGTGTTTTAGAAGGCTTTCATCGAGAGGGTTTTTAAGGGTGTTGTGAGGGTGCTTTGTAAATCTACAATCATCCAGCAATAAAGATCATCTTGAATCAATCTGGTTCTTGGTTTTGTTCAGAAAAGTGTTGGTGTTTGCAGGTAGATCAAAGTGTATGACTATGTGCAAAGGTGATCAAGAAGTTCTGCTTCTGGATTGACGATTTCGAGTACGTTCAATTTGGTCGAAGATCAAAGTCGAGCAATCACACGAGCAGGAGTGAGTGAGCGGTCGTGATCTTCATTGAGCGATAAGAAATTTAAAGAAGGGGAGGCAATCATTCACCCCCTCTGATTGCACCATACGATCCTATAGAATGGACAAATAGTGTTCAAGCAACTGAAGAGGATCTAGACATAGCAATGGTTGCTACCCTTTTTTCACTTCTGAAAGTTCATCTATTAATCTATTGCTATGTCCTGGTCAGTGAAATGAAGCTACTAACTAGTAAGGTGCCCGTGCGTTGCAACGGAATCCAAAATTTATAGCAAATATCATGCATGTTCTACCCATTCATCCTAAACCACTCCCCCGGTATGCTTATTTGTGGAGTGCTAGCAAGATGTTATCAGATAGCAGATAGCATCGCAGTTAATAAGAGATAGAAAGACATTCTACTTCGCAGTATTTGAATTCAGAATTTAGAAATTAGATAAACACAAAAAAACAGAATACCTTAAAAAGTGCACAACACGGAATATACCAATTTTACAGTCAATCGTAGTATGTGCAGATAAATACCAACCGAGTCTGATTGTTGCAATAAGTATAATCTATCCTTCATTTTGTGCAGTAATTTTGAGCTGTCTATTGTTGTTGTTTCAAAGGATCAGGCTAACTTTTTAATCAAACAATGCACTAAATGATTAGATATCAGATTACATTTGTTTTCTTTAAAAAAGCTTCAATAACATGAAAAAGAACAAATGGGGTATGGTATGGTCTGGAGCAAAAAGGAAAAAATATATAATAGACTGGACAACACAACTCATAAGCTACGATAGACTACTCCTAAACAAACCCAAAGCTAAGTTTTCGCAAGAATGATGTACCCAAACAGTGCAAAACACATTGTTTCAGAAAATATCGAGGCTATATAACTTGGCTACTTCACATGCTACTGTAATAGCAAAAAAAGGAGTAGAAAACAATTCATACTAATATGTGTCGGTTGTAAAATTGTTCCCAGCATGTCAGCTTCATGTGGAGCGATGGAAATAAGAATATGTCTCCTTACGTAAAAGTAGACTAACATATATACCAACAAGGAAAACAAGGAGCAGAACTTACCTCGTTCCAAGCAAGATTCCATAATGTCCAACAATTCTATCATCCGCTTAGCGACAGTAACATGACATATTCTGAGACAAAGGGAATAACTTCCATATTATAAAGTAGCAAGGATAAAATAGTAAGAACTTTCATATGAACAAATCATTAACAACGCAAACCATGAAATTAAAGCAGGCAAGATTCTTTGTTGTTGCTCTTAAATAGCAGAAACAACGGCTTTTGTTACTAAATGGTAAAAAATGGCATGAATCTGGATTCAGACTCGTAATGCATGCAGCAGCTTGTCATATGCAAACCGGTAAGGCATCTTTATGGAGATAATTTCTAACTGGGGAGAAATGCAAACATTGAAGCATCAGGTAACCTTCCTTTAGTATTCGAACAACAAACCATACTGCCTAATGTTTGAAATCACGGTAGCAAATGAAAAGTTACATATTTGGAATACAAAAGCATGCTTTCTTTTTGTTGATTTTGAAACATGGACCCCGTCTCACAGATCATTGCTAAAGCACACATGTTCCTAGGGCAAATACACAGGGGACAAATCCAGAGCAAGAGCATGTGGCTGCAAACTAAAAAAGAGAAAGATAATAATATATAAATCTATTCGTCTAACCATGGATGCATACTATCTATTGTTTTAAACATGCTTTCCTTTTGCTGATTTTAAACAATGGACCCACTTAGACTAACCCAAAGGCATCTGGAAGTTCATCCTTTTGCTGATTATAAACACGCTTTCCTTTTGCTGATTTTGAACCATGGAGCCCATGTGACAGATGCTGCTTGAGAGCACCTCAAAACATTGTTGTCCAGTTGTCCTGTAGAAAACAGCCAACTGCCCGATCAAGAGATTAACTTTGTCGCGAGGAAGAGATGAGCTATATTGACAGCAATAAAATTATCAAGCTCAACCATACAGGTTTCACAGACAGTGAACGAAACTATAAAAGGCCCGCACATTGTTGTTATATATATCATATAAAATTATCCAATTCATGTCAATAGAACTGAAGCAAAAGTGATCCTAAAAGATCCAAAAACTAAAAATGCATATTACTCCTTGAATTGTGAGTTGCCTTTTTTTCTTCTATTATACTCGATATTCGGTTGTATTAGCAAATCAAAGCATTTGCAAATATAGTTGCAGGCCCCTCATTGTTGGTAGTGACTGTATAAAAGAGTCAAGAAGAATGAAATTTGACAAGATGCCTATCTTGATTGTGTTAGCCATACTCACTGTCCGCCCGGTGCGCCAGGGCTACATAGACCACCACGAACCATACACCATGCAGGCAAGATTCGGCCAAGAAGATGGAGGTTGGGAAGGGAAGAAACAAAGAATAGGTAACAAGCAGATCAATCGAATCAAGAAATGGACCAAGAATCGCAACGAATTGTGTGTACCTAAGATCAAATTTGATTCCCCATGCTGTCATCTGCAGGATCCAAGATGTTGTCGTCGAGATGCAGTTGGTTCTGGGTCATGGTACGCCCATGGGGAAGGCTGCCACTGGCAACCAAGAGGAGGGTGAGAAGGTCTGGGCAGCCTGGATCAAGAGGGAGGCCATCGGGGCATCACTCGCAGTGCACGGGAAGGGTGTTCACGGTCGCTGGCGAGTGATGTCGCGACAGTGGCCATGCTGCTTGTGGGCTCCTTGTCAAGCTCTGTGAGTGTCCCTGGAGTCGTCACAGTCTGCTACATCCACCGCACACGGAGGCTGACCCCCGCCTCCCCCATCGGATCTTCCCATGCCACCGTAGCCGAGATCGGAGAGATTGCATTGGCGAGATCGATAAAGAGGAGGTAGGTTTTATCACCTTTCGCTTCCACTCGCTGGTGGCTCCACTTGATCCTGGCGACGCATCCCTTTTCGCGGTGAGATCGAAGGATGAAGGGGATCTAGAAGGAGGAGGAGATGTGTACAGGGGAAGAGGGAGGAAGCTACGGTTCTGATGTGTGCAAGAAGTGGGGTGGTTGCGACGGTTTGGTCCTTAGTTGCTGGGGTGGGAGCGGGAAAGGAGGCAGCAGAGCAGAGGAGCGGGGGAGGAGGAGGAGGCAGCGGCGGCGCGGGGTGGGAGGGAGGGGAGGAGGCGTCGCTGCGGGGTGGGGAGGAGGAGGCGGCGGCGCGGAGGAGCGGGGGAGGAGGGGGCGGCGGCGCGGGGTGGGAGGGAGGAGAGGAGGCGTCAGCACGGAGTGGGGAGGAGAAGGCGGCGGCGGTGGCACGGTGTGGGAAGGAGGGAAGGAGGCGTCGGCGCGTGGTGGGAGGGAGGTGTCGGCGGAAGATTCGGCGAGGGAGGCAGCGCTAGGGATTCGATGGGGGGAGGCAGGCACACGCGTTTTGTGAGGAGGGTGGGGGTCCACACGTCAGCTAGTTTTTTTCTGAGAAGAGGTGGTAGAGGCCGGACCAACCACCAATTCCTTCTTTTATAATAGTAAAGATATGGCTTTTGTCATGGAAGCATGTGTTAGCAAAACAATGGCCCCGTAAGATTTTGGGCTCTAACAGCAAAATTTATCAGAACTCAATTTGAGATTTTCAAAGCGTACGTTGGAGGGCAGCTACTTCGACAGTCAATTATGCAATAAATTACTTTAAGGAAATGTTTAATCTCTCAAGTAGGTCCAAGTGTTACACAATTTCTATTGAGTTCATGGCATCTCATTTTTGACCTTAGCCTTTTCTGAAAATTTGGAGTTTTAGCAATTGGCAAATATGACATACTAAAATCCAGTAAGATCGACACATTTTCTCTACAAATGTGACATAATATGGATCACCCAATCGTTTCCAAAAATCCTTACATGGCTTATTGCGAATTTACATGCATTGCTGTTGGAAAAGCAAACCTTCCCCCATTTCCCCTGTAAGCCAGGTGGGCAAATAGATAATGAAATTATAATGAGGCATAAAATGCTGCTACTTATGCTAGTACAACATCACCACCATTATGTGCACCTTGCAAGGGCTGTCGCAATTTCGCTTCGAAGTCCTCCAACTCTCCAAGTACTCTCTACTGTTGATCTCCGTCAACCTGTAAAAATGAAAAAAAGGGCAAAAGATAGTACCCAAATTTCAATACCATTTTAAAGGGCAATTATAATTTAGAATGACAGAAGGAGAGCTCATATAAAACCTATAGCCTGCTAAAATCATATGCATAAGCACATATTTCCCATTACCTACTAATTGTACGATCTTTCGCAAATCCTAGCTCGTTGTCCACACATAGATCAGGATCATCAACTTTCTGTGAACGTGACGATCTAGTTGAATTTTTTTGTGCTTCAGCCATCGTCACTATAATCTCAAACAGTTCTATCGGTGCAGCCTCCGCTGTGCATCTCATACATAACCTGAAAAACTAGTAGTGTTTAAGAGATAAGATCATTTGTGCTGCAGTATACAGTATACACATCTATTAGCAGCAAAGTTCAGATCAAGTGGAACTTTATTCTAATCGTCAACATTCAAGAATAACTAGTTACCTGCTCGTGCGTTGCAACGAAATTTGTTGGAAATATAGAGAATCATACTATAGAAGATGGCTATTCTGATTAGTTGAAAAGTGGAGAGTGACGAGAAGTTTCCGGCGAAGCGGCCGTGTCTGCGGCCAGGGCTCCACCGGACGTCTAGGGGATTCACCGTGGTGACGGGGATCGGGAGCTTGTGGGATTCCAATGTGTGCACCGAGGTTCCTCTGGCGCGCTCCCCCACTGCTCCTCGGGCTACCCTGTCCCCCATGCGAGAGCAGTCAACGCCGGCCCCGAACGCTGAGGCGTCCACTCCTTGCGAGGCAACGCTCCTGCCGAAGGCTAGTGCCATTGCTATCCCACCTGGGACTAGGGAGGCGGGTCCCCGAAGCCCTCCGTCTGCTACTGAAGGTGAGACGGCGTAATTGGTGTGCTCTCTATGGTACTTTGCGGTGTTTTCACCTGCATTTCTTCCTACAGCGTCGCTTATTCCGGAGGAGGCCCCGGCGGAAGACGGGGGCCCGGGCGCCAGCGGTGCAATGCCCGCGAGGCCGAACCCAGCGGACTTCATGCCTCCACCGGAGACGCTGAGGGCGTGGCGCGGGATCATGGATGACGCAGCTGCCAGCGTCGGCCAGCAGGCGCTGTCGACGTACGGGGTAGGACGTCTCGGGGACGCCTTTGAGGTGTCGGGGGTGAGGGTTAGTACTTGCTCACACAACAATGCCTGGCCCTGCTGAGCTTGCTAAGCCTTCATTGCTCTGCAGACACTTGTGCTGGGGCAAGCCTTATAGGCGGCCCATGTTCGTGCGCACAGGGCGCTGGAGGAGAGGCTGCGGATCGCCGAGGAGGGGCTACGCGAAGCCGCGGGGGCCCGCGCTGCCAAAGATGCCCGCATCCGCCGGCTAGAAGCGGAGTGCACCGAGGTGAAGGCGCACGCCGAGGGACTTGCCGCGTCGGCACGGGAATCGGCCGCGGAGGCGGCGCGGGCAGAGTTCGCGGCGGAGCGAGACGGCCTTCTGCAGCAAGTCGCCTTACTAGAGAAGGAAAAGGGCGAACTTGCCTTGGCTCTAGCGGAGCGCAACCGGACGCTTGACGAGGCTTCGGTAATTGCATGGGATGCCATGCAAGCACTGGAAGTCCTTCTCCAAGGGCTTGTGGCGAAAGTGCCGGACCGCGCCTTCGGCCCGGAGGAGTTGTTGCGGACCCTCCGCTGGATCAAGGATGTCGCCGACGTTGCGCGCAGTGCTGCGACAACCTTCGGCAACCACTGTGCCTATGTGGCGTCATGTTTGGTGTGTGCCCTCCTACGGCACCGTGGTTGCACACACATCGCCGGGCTGGAGGACCCTCAGCTGGAGATGCCCGGTGGGGCTGGAGTGATGTCCGGTGGAGTCCGCGCCGTTCGTCGCGTCATCAAATTCTTCCACGAGCGGATCTGGGACTACGTCGGGGTGGCCAACACGCAGGTCGAGCTCCGGAAGTCCCTTTACGGGGGGGAGCGTCGGCCAATTTCTGGACGAAGTCCCGCGGCGCGACGAGGGCGGCGCTGAGGCCTCCGAAGATGCCGGGGGCTCACAAGTGCGACGCCGAAGTGGCTAGGTGTGGGCCAGCATTGTAATGTCCGCCCCTTTCTTTAATGAATAAAGTGCGCGCTTGCTTTACGAACTGACTACTTGACTTGTATGCCGGGCAGCTTCCTTGCTGGGGGTGACTACTCGCGTCTGACCTTGCGACCCGTCGGCGCCTTCGACGCTGGCAAAGGGCCGAAGAGTCGCTGAGCTTTTGGGCAAGCCGATCTTCTTCGGGCGGGGTCCTGGCCGCATAGGCGAGGCTCGCACGCGCTCTTGCCGCGTTTTTTTGCACAATGAGAAGAGATTGGCGACAAACGGTGATTTTTATTACATCCCCATTTGCGCGGGTAAGCAATTTACACAAAGCGAAGGTACTGACCGCTTGCCCTTGGTTCAGGCGGAGCCTCTAGTAGTTGGACTATCCGTTGGGCTTGCCGAACCGCCTTTGTATGATGCCGCGGGTCCCCGCGCTGCGGTGCCAATTCTAGGCGTGCTGTTGAGTGTCACGACGAGGATATCTGGAGCCATGCTCGATGCGCCGGGCCATGTCTTGGTCGCCGCGGACGGTAATGATAGCCCGCGGCCCTGGGAGCTTCATGCACAAATAGCTGTGATGCGGCACCGCTCCGAAGGAGTTGATAATTGGATGCCCCAGTATGGCATTGTATGGGTACAGGAGGTCGACGACGTCGAATGTGGCATCTTCGGTCCGGACATTGTCGTCCCGGCCGAAGGAGACTTGAAGACATATGTGTCCAAGCGCCTGTAGAGGTTGTCCTCCGAAGCCTTGCAACGAGATTCCCGGTGGGTCGAGGCGGCTTCGGGGGATGCCCATTTGGTCGAAGGCTGTCACGAACAGGACGTTCGCGGAGTGCCACCGTCGACTAGGGCACGTCCCAAGTCGCATCCCGCTATAAGGACCCGAATGACCAGGGGGTCCTGGTGAGGAAGCTCTACACCTTGGGCATCGGCGGGCGTGAATATGATCTCGTGCTGCGCCCAGTTGGTGGTGCCTACGCTGGGTACGCCGCTACGTGGTGTAGCCTCCGTATGTAGGCCTTCCGCTGCCGCGCCGAGGCGAATCCCAGCGAGGAACCTCTGGAGATAGTATTGATAACACTACGGTGGGCTGCCTCCGGAGCCTGCAGCTGCAGGAGGCCCTCCCGAGGCTGCTGCACATGAGCCTGAATCCGCAGAGGGCCCTCCGGGCGGCTGCATCCCTTGCGCTTGGACCTGCATGGGGCTTCGTATGGGTGCTGGACGTGGGCCACTACCGGCGGGCGTGCCTCCAGGTTCCTATCCCTGATGACGCTATGGCGGAGTGCCGCGATGGAGGTGCACGCATGCGTGTCGTGGGTGCCGCGACCGTGGACTTCGCACCACAGCCCGTGTTGCCGATCGTCGTAATCTACATGGCCTCTATCATCGCGGCCCCAACCACGGCCGCGTCCTCGGCCTCGGCGCACCCGATTGCCACGACTCGCGGAAGCGTTTTCTTCGGAACCGCCTTCGATGTCGAAGACGAAGCGGCCTCGGCGCGACTTCTGTTGTCCGCGCTTGGGCCTATTGGACGGCTCCTTATGTGGGGCTTCCTTGTGCTCGGACGACTCCTGCTTGCGTTTGCCCTTCGAAGGGCCATCCTTCGACGGTCTTCAATTCTCGCCGAGCCACCGGCCTGGTTAGTATCGGAGTCGTCACCTTGCCTTCGCCGGGCGTCCTCATCCGCCCTTGCGTATTCCTCCATTTTATCAAAGAGCTTCGTGACCGTCTTGATTGGCTTCCGCGCGTTGTACTCGGCCATCGGGCCCGGGCGATGGCCCTGTATGGCTGCATTGACCACGGTGGTCTCGTTAACATCTTTGACTTGGCATCGTATCTTCGCGAAGCGTTTGAAGTAGTCCCTGAGCTTCTCTGAAGGTTTCTGCTTCACGGCGAAGAGCTGGTCCGCATCGACTCGCTCAACGTAGTTTCCCTAAAAGTTGTTGTGGAGGCGGTCGCGGAGCTGCTCCCACGCGTAGATGGAGTTTGGCTCTATGGTAAAAAACCAGGAAAGCGCCACTCCTTGCAACGCGAGGGGGAGCCCCTTCGCCTTTGTGGTGTCATCTCCCCCCGCGGCCTCGATTGCGGTTTCATATACGCGCACGAACTCGCGGGGTCCGTGTCGCCTTTGAATGGCTCGATGACGCTGGGGAACTTGAAGTCTTCGGGCCACTCCGCCTGCTGTAGTCCTGCCGAAAGCGGGGACTCTGGATCGACACGTCGCAGCGGCACGCGGCTTGATGTGGGGGCGTCGCGGCTATCGCGCCTTTCGGGTGGGCTCGCACGACCATCGGCGCAGCTTTGGCGGCTCCGAGCCTCTTGCATGTCTCGGACAACTCCGCGAAGATCCCCAGCTCCCGCTGGAATGCGTTGATGGTCGCCAGCAGAGCGCTTTCCACCGCAGGTGCAGTCGGGGCCGCCGGCGCGCCCAGCGGATGGGTCAGCGCGGGGATGATCGCCTCACGAGGTCCGAGCTGTCGGTTGCTCCACCGCGGCTACCTCTAATCACTCGATCCGCGCTGCCGGCGAGCGTTGCGGCGAAGGTGGCGGGAGTAGTCGTCGTCGCAGCAGTGGCGGGGTCGGTCATCGTCGCGGCAGTGGCGGGGTCAGTCGTCGTCGCAGTGGCGGGGTCGGTCGTTGCAGCGCGAGCGTCGACGTCTGCGACCACCGCGCCCACGTCGTCACCCGTGCCCGCGACGGCCGACGCCGAAGCCCTGGTTCTCACGCGACGCTCCGATCCCGCCGCCTTCTTTCCCTTTGCTGCCGTCGACGAAGCTTTTTTCGGTGCCATCCTTCTTCGGATTTCAGGCTTGCTCCTGTCCTCCCCACGGACGGCGCCAACTGTTGTGGTTACAGACCAAACAGAGAGAGAGATGGTAATGGGGAGTTGGGAGAGAGTCTGTCTTCCTCCTCCCATAGCCTTCCCTTATATATATCTGAGAATTGATCATATACCCTCCATTTAGATGGAAATTGAGGATTTACCCTCCTGGTCCACGTGTCAGTGACTTATGATGACCCCACGTGTCATTGAGATGTGGAGGGTAAATCCTCAATTTCCCAACTAAAGGGAGGGCATATGATCCAATCTCCCTATATATATTCATATGGGGTGTACTTTTACAAATATGCCCTTACATCAGTACACCCCCATCAGGGGTATTTAAGTCATTATACATGTTCCACTCTGATCCTTATAACCTTCTAACAGGCCTGCTGGATTTAGGTGGGGGCCACCCCTACAACAGTGTACAATTAAATATTGTTCAGTTTAACCATTGATGGATCTAGTATTACTGATTACATTATGACATATTGTTGAAATATATGTTTCCATTAGGAAAAGCAAAATATGTCCTACATAAAATTCGTACTTGCATAAAAGTAAGAGTTGTGCACTAACTTAAGGATCAATGCCACTCTTCTTGTATGATAACTAACCATAGGTTCAATTCCACTAGAAGTTGTGGCAATTGTTGTAGAATGGAAGCTCTTGACCTCTAATGATTAACTAATTTGAATTCAAGTCCCGTATATCAATCTTTTTTTAGAGTCCCGCAATATCAATTGGTCTCACTAAATCTGTTGCTGATAACATTATTTCAATAACTAAGATAATCTAGCTTGTTGCAGCCATTATGTATTATGGGTGGGTTTTTTGGGCTGAGACTTATGATTTATGGTTGTGGTTTTTGAATTTTGGTCTATTTATGAGAGGCAGTATGTAGAGAGAAATAGTCACATACGATTTTGGCTAGTACAGCTGAATTTGGTACAATTTGTACTACAATTTACCTATAGACCCTGTCTTGAAAAAACACACTGTTTAATGGCGTGTTACTATTCATCCGTACATAAGCCGTAACCTGTAAGCACTAACAAACCCAGCCTATATTTTAGTTCACATCATATAGATCTTAGGCTGCTTTTATGTAATTGCACACAATTGATAGATGCATATACTTTCAATAATTCTATAATTTAGGGATACCTTATCAAATATTCTTCAAATCAATTATGTTGAGGTGGCCTCATTATGATAATAGAGTGCTGCCGACACCCGAAAGCAATAATCTTTCATCTATGATATTAAGTTTATATTTTATATACCCCATACTAAAATGCAATTTGAATGCTTCAAAGATAGCGACTAAGTGAGATGGCATCCACACAGTCTTTGGGCTCAGTTTCACCAAATGCGACCGATGACTAAACCAAAGGAGCAACCAAACAAGAGGGCCAAAGCATATCGAAAATGCCTAAAAGCCGAATGACCATCATAGAGGTCAGTCTAGTTGGGGTCCCTCTATATCCCAAGAAAGCAGCAACCGCATTTTGGACCACCTGCGGGATAGTTGCAAGGCAACGAGTCTCCATTACCACACCAATCTGGAAGTCTCTGACAAGTGAAGAGACAGAGTAGCTTTAGGAGGAAGTCTCAAGGTCCTTTAAGATCGAACAAGAATTCCAGCACCTCGTGCGACGATAGACGTTCCTGGCAATGGGCAAGACATGGAAGAACTTCAAAAGCATTGTTGTCACGAACTACATGAACGAGGATGGGACGCTATTCATGAAATATCCTTTCCTCCATTTGCATATATGGGACGCCTTTGTGGGCATGAAGACGACCGCCGAATTCCAGGAAGAAAGCATGGCGCACAAGAAAATCTAGGCCAAGAACACTCACCCTCACAGACTCGACACTTCTGGGGACGTGGGTCCCACAATGAAGGAGGAAGGACGAGGAGGAAATCTTGTCGGAGGCCTCCCTACTATTTGCCAGCATCACAGACGAGTGCATCCGAAACTGGTTAAGAGCAAGGACATGTACCACATTTTCAGGTGCCATATCTTTCAAGAACCCAACTGACTACGAAGTGTTACAACGCTTAGGAAGATATCGTACTACCTAGCTGGTAATATGTACATAACTTTATAAGAACTGAAATAACATGTTGGCCTCTTGCAGGAAATGTTGGCTACGGAAACCTCCCAAGGCAACTTCCAGGTTGTTAGGGAGAAAGACGTATTATCCATGACCCTGGAAAACAAGGAGCACCCGGGTCGCACGCAAGGCCTTAGGGTTTACATTCCTTAGAGGCTAGAGGTAGGGACTCCCAGACGACTCGGACTCGTACAGGAGTTAGAAGAGATCAAAACACATAAAAGAGGAGATTCATGTAGAATTTTTTTGAGAAGCTAGCACGTTTGGAGGAAAGACTAGAGCAGGTGCTCAGCCAGTCATAGGCCACCCCATTATTGTGGGTGCCAGTCTACATTATCATCGGAGTAGCTGCGTTTTCACACACCAATCTAACCAAAGCGACACCCAACTTTCGATCAATGAAATCTATGTAATGTATACCTTTGGAATGCTTTAAAGATAGACCTGTAGGATGGTTTGGCTAATTGTATATCATTTTGTAGGAGCCCACGCCCTGCAAGCTCCAAGTAAGACTAGTTGGGTCCATTCCTATTAAGGATAGGTGGGGGATGGTGTTTCCATGCCAGGAAGGGACAGTGTTGCACGGTGCCTAGCTAGTGTAGAGTTATACCGAGGTTCATGTGGACATGGTACATATCCATTTCATGGCCATCTTGCTGGAGAAGCCCCCGAATGATGACATGATAACACTAGGGGAAGTCGTGCACACTAAAGGATCACCACACGACCATGCTCCGCCAATAGAACCCTTGATTACTTCATCTCAACCCCTGCTTCAAAAGGTCACTATATCAGCTCCCCGGAGATGACACCGAAGAAACAAGAAAAGCGTGCCAAGTCATCTCCTAGGAAGACGTATCATAGGTAAGGCACTAAGGATAAATCGAAGAAGTTTAAGGTGCCCCATGAGCCCTAGACATTCTTCCTTGGAATGCTGTTGGTCCCCGACACACTATTGCCCTGCCTTGGAATGGGTCACGTGAGTTTGCATATGAAGGACCAACAAGCAGAGGATAAACCGGCCTATTGTATTCATCATCAGATACACAGAGAGGCATTTTCTCTACAACACAGGCTTCTTCATCATGGGTTTCGATGATTTATTCCTACTATTCAACCTCGACGCCCTCGACACTCACTTCTATGATGTTTGACACTATAAGTGTGTATAATCAAGTTCTACATTCATGTAATACCGATAAATTTCATAACTCATTGTTTATTTATAGATACATGACGCAAGAAGTCCCGTGATTGTGAGAACCGGTGGGTTTCCTTAATCCACAGTTGATCTTACAATCAGTTGCCTGATGCATTGCATAGAGATCACCGGTGGGTTATGAATCACTTATCGGTGGGTTTCCCTGACGGGATTGTTTTCTCAAGACAACAAGGACTACATACTTATGCCCTACAACTAGGGGTAATTAATTCATTAGTTGCTATGCAAATTTTATTTGTACTTTATACACAACACAAACATGGGTTTAATAATGGCGACATACATGAGTAGGTGGCACTGGATCCTTATAGTCATTGTACCAAAGTGGAACAATGTAATATACCTTGATTCCCCACTCAAGAATAACCATGACTTCATCCTTGTGCAATAAACACCCGATAGGTATGCTCATTTTCTCCATAGATAATTCTATTGTAGTTGTCCATTTGTTGCAATGGAATCACATAAGTCGTTCAGCACCTATGTTGTCATGGGAGGGACACACAAGGAATAGAGCACTGCACTGCAACATAGGATGTGATTTTCGGAACCCCTATAACACAATGATCATATTTCACACTTCGCAATAATGCCTCTCGAATTGATTATTTCTATGTATGTAATCTATTTTTGTAGTGCCACAAGTAGCTACAAGGCAACGTATGTGTATTCTATGTTTGCCATCATATATAGGAAATCATGAGTGCTAAGACGAATGATCTAGAGGTTTGTCAATCTCACAATAATTATTTTCTAATTATCAATTTAAATATATATACTTACTACTTTACTACTCCTAACGACAGGGTATGACAATCAAATCAAGTATATTCGATCTGAACAAACTCTCAGACGTTCAAGGATGGCTCTCCACTTTCTTGATGATGGAGGTCACTGACTCAAAAGGAGAGTTTCACTTTGGCGACATTGATTAATACATGTTCAAACATTTGATTCAATTGTAGTTCACTTTGAGTTGTAATTCAATTGTAACTCTGGCGACAATACATGAACATTCTTTTGTAATTGATTTTGAGTTGTAAATCACTTTGAGTTGTATTCACTTATCTGTCATTTATCTGTAATCTACTTGCTTATTTTATAGGGCATGGCTAGCATTTCATGTGGCTAGCCAAAAAATAGAAAAAATTTTAGCTATCACAGATGGTTTCTAACACAAAATCATATGTAATATGCAGACCATCATAGATGGTTTTTTGTATTAGCCGTCTGTGATATGTCAGATATCACAGACAATTATTTTTAAGAACCGTCTATGTTGTAACTTATCACAAATAGTTTGGGAGCCATATATGATAACCACTTGTTATCAAGTTTGTCAGAATCGTGATCCTGAATCAGATCGGAGACACTTTGGTAGAATCGTATTCTAGGGTCGAATCGTAAAATCTAATATCCCACCTGATTCTACCATAAACATTTTTTTTCAATTTACTATGTATTCCAGCAGTGATATGAACATTTATTTGGTCATTTGACATCTAATTTGAGTAATATATGTATCTTATTCATGACTAGAATCATCCTTTAAACTCGATGTCATTGAGAGCTACGACTAGAAAAGTAATGTTATCAATATTGTGGTAATCTGATCATTTACATAAAAAGTAAAATAAATAGATAATCAAATTAAGTTTTATTGATCTAAACCTCCAAATCTTAATGTCATAACTATTAACTACTTAGTACTTAACATATGTTGTAGGGGTGGCCCCCACCTAAGCCCAGCAGGCCTGTAAGAAGGTTATAGGGCCCAAAGTGGGACATGTGTAATGGCTTAATACCCCCGACGGGGATGTACCGATGTAAGGGCACAATTGTAAAAGCATACCCCATGTGAATATATATCAAGGGAAGGCTATGGGAGAGGCAGAGGCCATCACATTCTCTCCAACTCTCCAGTACCACATCTCTCTCTGTTTGGTCTGTAACCACAACAGTTGGCGCCGTCCGTGGGGAGGACAGGAGCAAGCCTGAAATCCGAAGAAGGATGGCACCGAAAAAGGCTTCGTCAACGGCGGCGAAGGGAAAGAAGGCGGCTGGGTCGGAGCGTCGCGTCAGTACCAGGGCTTCGGCATCGGCTGTCGCGGGCGCGGGTGACGGCGCGGGCGCGGTGGTCATGACGGAGCTGCGACGACCGACCCCGCCACCGCGACGACAACCAACCCCGTCACCGTCGCTACGGCAACCGATCCCACCACCCTCGCCGCGACGATCGTTGGCGGCGTGGACCGCGCAGTCGCAGGTGGCCATGACGGAGCAACTGGCAGCTCGGGAGCTCGGGAGGTGGTCGCCGCCGCGCCGACTCGTCCGCTGGGTGCATTGACAGCCCCGACCGCACCCGCGGTGGAAAGCGCCTTGCTGGCAGCCCTCAACGCGTTCCGGCGGGAGCTAGGGGATCTTCGCGGGGCCGTCCGAGACATACAAGAGGCTCGGAGCTAGCAGACCGCGCCGGTGGTCGCACCAGAGCCCACGCCGGAAAGGGCGGACAGCCACGACGCCCCCACGTCCAGCCGCATGCCGTTACGACATGTTGATCCAGAATCCCCGCTCTCGGCGGGTCTGCAGCAGGCGGTGTGGTCCGAAGACTTCAAATTCCCCAGCGTCATCGAACCATACAAATGCGATACGGACCCCCGGGAGTTCGTGCGCGTGTACGAAACCGCAATCGAGGCCGCGGGTGGAGACGACACCACAAAAGCGAAGGGACTCCCCCTCGCGCTGCAAGGAGTAGCGCTTTCCTGGTTTTTTTACCATAGAGCCAAACTCCATCTACATGTGGGAGCAGATCCGCGACCGCCTTTACAACAACTTTCAAGGGAACTATGTCGAGCGGGTCGACACAGACCAGCTCTTCGCAGTGAAGAAAAAACCTTCGGAGAAGCTCCGGGACTACTCCAAGCGCTTCGCGAAGGTGCGCTGCCAGGTCAAGGACGTTAATGAGACAACCGTCATCAACGCGGCCATACAGGGCCTTCATCCGGGCCCCATGGCCGAATACCACGTGCGGAAGCCTATCAAGACAGTCGCCAAGCTCTTCGACAAAATGGAGGAGTATGCGCGGGCAAAGGAAGATGCGCAGAGACGCAACGCTGCCACCCCCGACCTCGCCCAAGCGAAGTGCTCGCCATACGAGGAGGGGGCGGGTGACGACTCCCCAAGGCAGGGCCGCAGTCGAGAACCCCGGGAAGACACCCCTGGAGGTAACAATACCGGGGAGCAGGAAGGCTCTGCAAGGAGCAGGCGCAAGCCCTGGCATCACCAGCGCAGGCCACAAAAGGCCCGCCATGTCCTTGGCATCGAGAATGCCCTTCGAGGACCGACCCCCAACTCGCGGGGAGGGGGCCTGGGATGCGAAGGCGGACCCGGCCGCAACGAGCGACCCCGCGCGGAGCAAGAACTACTAGATTACGGCAAGTGGTGCGAGGTGCATGGTTACGGTGATCATTACACGAAGGCGTGCACCGCGGTCATGGAGCTGCGACGGGTGATGGCCGAATCTCGGGTTTCGTCCCTTCGGCCCCCTGCCGAAGCCCATGTATGGCATCCAAGGGGTAGCCCCCCGCGAGTCTCCGTCGGGGAAGACGCACGACACCGCACCATCAGCGTCATTACCAGAGGTTCCCTATCAAGGGCCCCCTTGGAGCAGCCGCAATTGTGGACGCTGTCCTGCAACATCACCTTCACCCTGAATGACGCTAGGGGTGTGGAGTTCCCTCACCAAGATCCCTTGGTCATTTAGGCCCACATTGCAGGCTGCGACGTCAGGCACATCCTCGTCGACGGGGGAAGCTCCGCAAACATTCTGTTCGCAGAGGCCCTCGATCGTATGGGAATCCCCCGAAGTCGTCTAGAGCAGTCAGGAGCTCCACTTCAAGGCTTCGGAGGTCAACCGCTGCAGGCCATAGGGCATGTGTCCCTCCCAGTCACATTCCGCCAGGAGGGCAACATCCACACCAAGCATGTCATCTTCGACGTCGTAGACATCCCACACTCCTACAATGTTATATTGGGGCGGCCCGCCATCAACTCCTTCGGGGCAATCCCACACCACGCCTTCTTATGTATGAAGCTCCCAGGCCCAGAGGGTGTCATCATCGTCTTCGGCGACCAGGACCTTGCCAGACGCGCCGAAGTCAGCAGCCGGGATCTGCATCGCCCGGTGCATGTCCTCCCAGACACGCTTGGCGATGCGCCCTCCGCTCCGGGATGGACGCCTAAGCCTCGGCCTCAGGGTGGAGTCAAAAAGGTGCCGCTCCAGGCGGAGGGGCAACTTGTGTCCATTGGCGAGGGGCTTCCTCCAGAGGTTGAACGAGACTTACTCCAAGTGCTTCAGAACAACGCCGACATTTTTGCATGGTCACCGGAGGATATCAAGGGTGTAGACCGCGCAGTAATCGAGCATCGCTTGGCGGTCCGCCCCGACGCCAAGCCGGTCAAGCAAAAGCTTCGCTGTATGTCCATGGATCGGCAACAGGCGGCCAAGGTAGAGGTGTCGAAGCTTCTCCGGGCCGGGGTCATTTGTGAGGTCCACCACCCAGAGTGGCTCGCCAACCCAGTATTGGTCAAAAAGGCTAGCGGGGCCTGGCGTATGTGCATCAAATTTACGGCACTCATCAAGGCGTGCCCAAAGGACAATTACCCCTTGCCACGCATCGATCAACTGGTCGACGCTACCGCCGGGTGTGAGCTAATGAGTTTCTTGGATGCCTACTCTGGCTACCATCCGGTATACATGGCCGAAGACGACGAGGACAAGACTAGTTTCATCACACCGATTGGGACTTTGTGCTTCGTCAGGATGCCCTTCGGCTTGAAGAATGCAGGTGCTACCTTTACCTGCCTCGTTGCACTTGCCTTGGCCGCCCAGCTCGGGAGGAACGTGGAAGCCTACGTCGACGACGTGGTAGTCAAAACCCGGCAGCTCGCTTTGCACGGCCGGGACCTCCAGGAGACCTTCGACAACCTCAGGAAGGCCGGCATCAAGCTCAACCCCGACAAATGCATCTTCGGCGTGCAGGCGGGCAAACTCCTGGGCTTCCTCGTATCCGGACGGGGCATCCAGGCGAATCCTGATAAGGCTGAGGCCATCTTGGGTATGGAGCCGCCCAAGAGGACAAGGGAGGTCCAGATGCTGGCGGGCCGCATGGCAGCCCTAAGCCGCTTCCTATCTAGGGCGGCGGAGCGGGGTCTGCCATTTTTTAAGACGCTCCGCGGGTGTGATGGATTTCGTTGGGATAGCGACTGTGCGGAGGCCTTCAACGAGCTCAAGAAACACCTGGCGAGCCTCCCCACTTTGGTCGCCCCAGCGCCAGAAGCTCCCCTCTTGCTCTATCTGGCCGCGTCAGCTACAGCGGTCAGTGCTGTCCTCGTCCTAGAGGAAGGCGCCATACAACGGCCCGTATACTTCGTCTCCGAAGCCCTCCAAGGCACCAAGACGAGATATACGGAGCTTGAAAAGCTCGCTTACGCGTTGGTCATGGCCTCCAGAAAGCTCCGACATTCTTTTTTGGCCCACCCGATCATGGTGCCTTCCTCATTCCCCCTGGTGGAGATGTTACACAATAAGGAATCCACAGGGCGCATCGGCAAGTGGGCTGCTGAGCTCGCCCCATTATCCCTAACATACGCTTCGCGGACGATAATCAAATCTCAAGTTCTCGCCGACTTCCTCGCAGAGTGGACTCCGCCGGCTCAGCCCGCTCAGAAGCACGACGACCCGGTCTGGACGCTCACCATCGACGGAGCCTACGGTGTCGCGGGCGCGGGCGTAGGCGCAGTGATTGTTACGCCTGAGGGGCAGCGCCTGCTATACTTGGCGCGCCTCGCGTTTCTGGCCACCAATAACACAGCTGAGTATGAGGCACTGCTCTTCGGCCTGACAAAGCTCAAGGCAATCGGTGCGCGGCGAGTACTCGTCCGCACGGACTCGTGTTTGGTGGCAGGCCACGTAGACATGTCATATCAAGCCAAGGACCCTGAGCTGGCCAAATACCTCACGTCTGTAAGAGCGAGGGAAAGGCATTTCCTGGGCGTCACGGTCAAGGACATCCCTCGCGTGGAAAATGAGCGAGTTGGCGCCGCAGCGGCGATCAACAATCGCCACCCCACGGCGGGCGTTTTACAAAGTGTTACCGCAGGCGGCCATCACGCAGGACAACCGGGACGCGGCCCTCGTTCACCACATCATCCAGCAGGGCGACTGGCGAGAGCCCATCTTCAATTTCCTGCAGGGCATCGCCGAGCCGGAGGACCCCGTCGAGCTCCGGCGTCTGCAACACCGTGCCAGATCCTTCCAGGTGTTTGAAGGGACACTCTACAAGAAGGGGGTCTGCGCACCGCTCCTGTGCTGCCTCTCGGGCGAAGAGGGGGAAAAAGCTCCTTGCGGAGATCCACGCGGGTGTGTGTGGGTCTCACCTGGCGCCGAGGTCATTGGTCAGCAAGGCATTCAGGCAAGGCTTTTACTGGTCGACTGCCATCACTGACGCCCAGGACCTCGTGCGTCGGTGTCAGGGGTGCCAGTGGATGGCACGTATCATCCGCAGGCCCCCGACGAACCTCAACCCTATTCCCCCGGTGTGGCCGCTGGCGCGCTGGGGTGTCGACATAGTAGGACCACTTCCCCGAGCCCCAGGGGATCTGTGATTCGTGGTAGTCACGCTGGAATATTTTTCCAGATGGCCGGTGGCGGTAGCCCTAGCCAAAATAACCTCGGCGGCCATGCAGCGCTTCCTCTGGCAGAACATCATATGTCGCTTCAGCGTGCCTAGGGAGCTCACCGTTAACAATGGCCTGCAATTTGACGCCACCCTATTCAAAGAGTTCTGTGACGGCATGGGCATCACGCTTCGGTTCGCCTCGGTTGGGCACCCCCAGTCCAATGGAGCGGTCGAGAGGGCGAACGGCGCCATCTCTGTCGCCGTCAAAAAGCGCCTGGTCGGGTTGCCGAAGGGCAAGTGGCCGAGCGAGCTTCACAGCGTCCTCTAAATTAAGTCATAGCATCGAGGTCCGCCTCCGCACGCGCCAGTCTACGGACTCTAAATTAAGTCGTAGCGTCGAGGTCCGCCTCCGCACACGCCAGTCTACGGACTCTAAATAAGACGCAGCAGGGGGACGCCCTCGCGTGCACTCTCCGGAGTATAAATAAGACGCGGATGTTCTCCCTGCGCACTCTACGGAGTATAAACAAGACGCAAATCCCACGCACGCACAGGCGTTGCTCCTGTGCGTACTCCTCGGAGTATAAATAGGACGTGGATGTCGATCCCACGCACTCTTCGGAGTATAAACAAGACGCGAATCCCGCGCACGCACAAGCGTTGTTCCTGTGCGTACTCCTCGGAGTATAAATAGGATGGGGATGTCGACCCCAAAACACAGCATACAACATTAAGAACAAGCGCTACTTCGATTCATCGCAAAAAAATGTCGGGGTTACATGACCACAAGCATGAAGCTCACAATACACCACCCCCCTAACCAACCGCTCAGCCTTCGCGCGGCGCCGACGGGCCCGCGCCACCGTCGTGGCGCCGGGGAGCTCCTTCGAGCCAGCGGAGGAGGTCTCCTCCCCCGTGCAGTGTTTGCTACACTGCAACCTTGGCCGCGTCCTCCCCAACATGGCCCCAGATCCGTCGGTGGAAATTTCGGAGGCCAGGCTCGATGAAGTGAATAGTGTCCAACATCGCCTCCGGTCGGGCAGGAAGATCCAGCTGAGGATTCGCCAGCTCATGGACATGCCTACACCCATGAGTGTGAAGCATGGCGAGGGCGAGGCACGCGCCAAGGAAGCCGCAATGCTCGCCGAAGGTTCTAGCGCGAGCAACGCCGGCCCCCTCCTCGACCAACCCGAGCGTCTCCACCAAGTCTTCTGGCCCATGAGTAGCATCCGGCACGTCGACACATAGATCCTGGAGGGCCTGGTTCAGAGACTCCATTGCCCTCCACGCCGACATGGACGCATCGTCCAAGGCGCAGTTCCTCTCCGCAAGAGACTCCGCCAGCCGGGCCTTCTCCTCCTCTAGAGCGGTGATCTGCTGCAAGAAGGAGGTACGTTCCTCCGCCGCGGCGCGCTGGACTTCCTCGGTCTCGCGCCGCGTGGCCGCCAGCACGCCCTCCAGTGCATGAAGTTGTTCGTCCTTCGTGGCGTGAGCATCATCCGCGGCACGAAGATCGACCTCTAGGGCTCTCCGCTCCCGGATACGAGCCTCGTCTAGGGCTTGGCTGATGACAAGTGTCTGGAAGCAGCAATAAGAGTCAGTAGGTGCCCGGTAGTACTCTAGAAACCGCGAGCGCACGTACTTACCCTTATCTCCGAGGCCCGCAGCGCGAGCGCACGGAGGTCTCCCTCGCACAACGACAGCATCTGTTGGTCAAGGCCGCCGCTGGCGCGCTCCACGGCTTCATTAAAAACACGAAGCATCTCCAGGCGCGGGAGGAAGTCGGAGAGGACAGGCTCCGGCACTGCCGCGTCAGGGGCTGCGGAGGCTTCGGCCACTTCGACGGCGGCAGACACTTGCAGGGCACCCTGCACAGGGTTTGGGACTTCGCGCACACCCCCGTTGCTCGATCCTTCACCACGTCCGGGAGACTTCGTCTCACCTGATGTCGACGGAATGAGCGAGCAAATCGAAGAGAGTTTCGCGAAGTCGTGTGAGGAAAAGGAACAGCGCCTACCTTTTGCACCCTCCGCCACGACAGGAGGTGGTGCCTGTTCAACCGCCATTCGGGGGGCGAGTGCCTCGATGGGCGGTTGAGAAGACCCTTCGGCCGCGCCGGTCGCGTCAGGCGCCACAATTCCAAGCATGGGGCCTGCAACACCGTAGCGACCCCTCGGAGGCGGAGGGGACTGGACTCGAGGACGTTTCGCCTGGGGCACTGAAGGCGATTCTTCCGCGGTGCTAGCAGCCGCAGCTCCTGTCGCGCCTTCAGTCTCTGCCGCTCTGGACACGTCCTTGGCAGCCTCTGCGGGTGGCAAAGCACCACCGGCCGCAGCACTCTCGCCAGGAATGACGTTCCCCCCCGGGTTGGTGGGTTCCGGCCCAACGAAGGCCGTACTCATAGGCTCGACAGCGCCGGCGGATGGTGCCGCCAATGGATTCGAGACGGCGCGCCCCCCAAACCAGTCCGGTCGAACCCATCGCCGGTCGAATGTCCCGTCCCAGCTGTGCCAGCTGCCGAGGTGGCTGACGGGCTGGATACGGCAACCTCGGAGCGGGCCCGGTGCCGCGAAGACAATGCCCCCGCTTGGCTGCCACCACCGCGATGGCTCGGAGTCCCTGCGGGAGTCTCCGCCGGCACCGCGCGCTCGGGCACAGCAATGCCCAGAACCTCGCACGTGCGGTTTAACCGCCCTTGCTTCGTCGTTTTGGTCGCGTCCTCGCGTAGCTTGTGCTCCTTGAGCGTGTATGGGCCGAGGAACGCCACTACCGCGCGCTCCGCATCTTCTAGCCGAGCCACTGCGCATGCAAAAGATAACAAGTCAATCAGGCGGGGACTACGCAGACACAAATAGGGATGCGTACCAGCGCGCTGAACGACTTACAAGGAGCGGAGGGCGGAAGTAGGCAAGACAATGGCGGGCGAACCCCGTCCTCTCGGTCGTCTCCCCGTCGCACGTACTTCCACTGGGCGGAGAGTGGAGCCACCCCGTACATCGTAAACTCCTCGGCCAAGTCGCGCATACTTAGCCGGCGGGCGACGCCGGCAAGCCTCCATAGCCTCTCTGCGTCATCAGCCTCCGGCTTCACGCTTGGCGAACTATTGAACGAGATTGGCCCACCTCGGCATAGCAGGCCACTCGTGCTGGTCACGTGGTAATAAAACCGCCGCCGCGTCCAGCCGGACTCCCACTTCCCCAGGGTGGCCGGCGCGGGGAACATCGTCGAACATGACGTTCGTAGCACGAAATCCACGCCGCCAAAGTTGGATACAGCCCCCTCCCCAACTTTCTTGGGTCGACAGCATGCGTCGTGTAGGGTGGCGAACAGGCTCGCGCTGGGATGCCGGCCTTCTGTCCACGCCGCCCACGTAAAGACGACTAGGCGGACTATTGCGTTTGGCGTCAACTGTGCTAACTCCAACCCGTAGGTCCACAGGACTTCGCCCATAAACACCGTTGAGGGCATTCGAAGGCCGGCGTCGAAGAACGCGACAAAAACGATCGCCTCCATTTCCCGGGGGTTCGGCTCCGTCTCGTCGCGACGGGGTAGGCGAGCCCCATCGCGCTCCTCGATCTTCCCTTCCCGGACAAGCGCTGCAGCTGTCTCTTGATTCTGCGCTCCTCCCAAAGACACGGGCAGCGGCCCGAGTATTCCATGGCGTCCCACCGCCTGTCGGCACGTGAACGCCCCCGCAGCACCAGCTTGTACTCCCCAGAAGGGAAGGACAACTCGTCCATGCTAGACAAGGAGCCGCCGCTGGGATGGCGGGAGGCATCGTCATGGCTGACCATTGTTCTCTAAGATCAGGGCAAAAGGAACCAAGGCAGAAGCAAGTTGCGCTACTATCAGCACGGAACAAGCAGACCTAAGCGACAGGCGAGACAGAATGCCCCCACCACAACGATGGCACCTTATAAAGCCCGCTCGCCTCCCCCACGGCTAGAAGCGCAGCCAGATTAAACCCCCGGCGGTCCAGCTACCCACGACTTGGAAAGAAGAACCGCCAACATTTGGAGGAGCGTGCCTGGTAGGTGGCCAGACAGCGCACAACGCAAACATGCGCCCGCCACGCGTCCCGCTTCCCTGGGGAAGAGGCGAACTGCCGCGGTCACACAACCGCTCACATCCCACGACGCACCAATCACAAGCCGCCGCGTGCCCCACCCACGGGAAGGCGGACTGCACGGCGGGACAGCCGCCCTCGACAAAGCCAGCGTCGGCACGATTCGAGCACCATTAAGCGCACTACCGCATCGCGGGGTCACAACGGCGGCACACAGCGACATCGGCGGCAAGAGGCCCGCCTCCACTACCGAGTCAACCACAGCTCCGACTACACCTTTGGGGACGGAGCGCGCGCGCGTCTACTTCGGCTAGGCGCCAGCTCCGCTGCCACCCGTTCGAAGGGTAAGGGACGGAGCGCGCGTGCGTCTACTTCGACTAGGCGCCAACTCCGCTGCCACCCGTTCGAAGGGTAAGGGACGGAGCGCTCGAGCGTCTACCTCAACTGCCAGTCCAGGCATCGGCTTCGGCTTCGGCCTCAGACCCCGGGCCCCGCTGCACACTAAGGCTCCGCAAGTTCGGAGAAGTTCACGGGCCGCAGGGACAGAGGGGGCCAAAGGACTCGGCAACATGGCTTCGACCCTGTGAAACCCTTCACCATGAGAGGCTCCTGTTGTAGGGGTGGCCCCCACCTAAGCCCAGCAGGCCTGTTAGAAGGTTATAGGGCCCAAAGTGGGACATGTGTAATGGCTTAATACCCCCGACGGGGATGTACCGATGTAAGGGCACAATTGTAAAAGCATACCCCATGTGAATATATATATCAAGGGAAGGCTATGGGAGAGTCAGAGGCCATCACATTCTCTCCAACTCTCCACTACCACATCTCTCTCTGTTTGGTCTGTAACCACAACAACATACAATTTGAATTGAGAGATAGGACACAACCAAACACGTAGATCTTTTATAATCTTGGATGATACGTGATTCTACACGATTCTACAATGATTCTACCATGATTCTTCACGATTCTAGGATTAGGATCATAATTCTACTACGATACTACTAGATAGACTCAAGATGCGATTTGAGTCGGATTGGTTTTGTTGGTTATACAATTATATGACTAGAATCGTGATTTTAACAACTTTGCCTGTTATCACTAACTTAATACATCAGACGGTTTAGAAACCGTCTCTGATATAGATTATGAAACGTCTATGATGATCTCATATTTGGTAGTACACATTTCGTAATTTTCTAGTATCTTAAACAAAAAAATGTCCGGTCAGAAAATCATGTGGTTAGAATGTTCTGTGATGGCCCCTTCACGGCTACACGATGTGTGTGTGGGGTGCGGCCGACGAGTGGTGAGAATCCATCGGATTTGATTGAAACATGTTCGCAATTTTCGGGTATTCTCTAGTACATTAATTAATCCTATACAACACTTAGTAGTAATGCCCCTTGATTTAACACTTTCTATTTTTTGCAGTGCCACCAGCAGCAGCCGGGCAACACGTGTGGATTCTACGTGTGCCACCATATGAGACTACTCCTCGATTCCTCGAAGATCACCAATTCTAAGGTTTGTCAATCTTCCCACATTTATTTCATACTTGTCAGGTTATTTATGTACGCGCATTGATATTCCTATCGACAGGCTGCGCCCATCTCTACAACTGCATTGAAACAGCCGGACCTTGCACAAATTCGAGGAGAGTGCGCTTGGTTTTTGTGGTCTAAAGTCATAAAATCAGATGGAGAGTTCCACTGCGCACAATGATTTTTTATTATTCTTATCACTCCGGAATCGAGGTCTCACGAAGGTAACGGATCCATAATCAACGAATTTGTTGGCTACACAAGCAATACTTGAATGACAATCATGCACCATCCAAGTATAGCTTGTGTAACCTGACAAGTTCGTTGATTATGGATCTGTTCCTTTTGCGAGACTTGATTCCGGAGTGATAGAGCAATAAAAAATGCAATGTTACCATCTAACTGCAAATGCAATGTAGATCTTTTGTAATTGTGTATTTGTTAATGGATATTTTATTTCATTTCAATTAATTGATTTGCAAAATGGATGCTTTATGTTTGTGAAATGAAGTGCGATGTGAATTGGATGTTTTATGTTTGTGAAATGAATTGAGATATGAATTGGATATTTTATGTTTCTGAAATGAATTGAGATGTGAATTGTATGTATACATGTACATCTTTATTTGTTTGTTTCATAGGGCATGGCTAGCATTTCCTAAGGCTAGCCAATAAACAGAAATAGATTTAGGGGTAGAAAAGAATATCACAGATGGTTTTTAGTTACAAACTGTCTGTGATAGGTGATAATCACAGACGGTTTGTAAGTAAAAACCGTCTGTGATTATCACCTATCACAGACGGTTTTTAACTAAAAACCGTCTGTGATATATCAATATCACAAACGGTTTTTAACTAAAAATCATCTGTGATAATCAGTTAAAAACCGTTTGTGATATTGATATATCACAGACGGTTCGACAACTGTCTGTGATAACCTTCGATTATCACTGACTCATAAATTCAGACGGTTCAGAAAACCGTCTGTGATGATGTTTCTGAACCGTCTGTAATATGGTTTTCTGTAGTAGTGTGATTTGCTTAACGGATAACATAAAAGCGCCACTTAGACAAGGAAAAAAACAAATGGAAGAGATACATCAATTCAGTTTGCATTCAATTGGCCAAGAAACGCTGACTCGCTCTACACTCCCCTAGCCAGCCCTTGATTGGCATAGCCAACGTGATCTCTCAGGCTGAAATTCGTTAAAAGATACAGTACAGACTACAGTGACAGAACAAGACTGGCCATGCATCTCCAAAAACCAGTACAGAACAGGACTACAGGGGTTAGGGGTGGATATCGAGCCGAGCCCAGCTCAGCTTGGCTCGCTAAGGCTCGTTACATACAGCTATTAGTTCATAAGTGATTCATAAAATGGTAACAACAATAAACAAAAGGTCTTCTATTTGAAGATTTCAACCGTTGACAATTTGGTGCGGAACAAAAGGTCTTGAACTCTTGATTTCAACGTTGCTACGAAACAAAAGGTCTTGACTTCAACATTGTTTCATCATCAAAGGATAAACAAGCGGAGGATAAACCGGCCTATTGGATTCTCATCATCAGATACACAGAGAGGCATTTTCTCTATGACACAGGCTTCTTCATCATGGGTTTCGATGATTTATTCCTACTATTCAACCTCGACGCCCTCGACACTCACTTCTACGATGTTTGACACTGTAAGTGTGTATAATCAAGTTCTACATTCATGTTATACTAATAAATTTCATAACTCATTGTTTATTTATAGATACATGTTGCAAGAAGTCCGGTGATTGTGAGAACCGGTGGGTTTCCTTAATCCACAGTTGATCTCACAATCAGTTGCGTGATGCATTACATAGAGATCACTGGTGGGTTATGAATCACTTATCGGTGGGTTTCCTTGACGGGACTGTTTGCTCAAGGCAACAAGGACTACATACTTATGCCCAACAACTAGGGGTAAGTGATTCATTAGTTGGTATGCAATTTTATTTGTACTTTATACACAACACAAACTTAGGCTTAATAATGGCGACATACATGAGTAGGTGGCACTAGATCCTTATAGACATTGTACCAAAGTGGAATAATGTAATATACCTTGATTCCCCACTCAAGAATAACTATGACTTCATCCTTGTGCAATAAACACCCGATAGGTATGCTCATTTTCTCCATAGATAATTCTATTGTAGTTGTCCATTTGTCAAACATTTGATTCAATTGTAATTCACTTTGAGTTGTAATTCAATTGTAACTTTGGAGACAATACATGAACATTCTTTTGTAATTGATTTTTCGTTGTAACTCACGTTGAGTTGTAAATCACTTTGAGTTGTATTCACTTATCTGTCATTTATCTGTAATCTACTTGCTTATTTTTTTATAGGGCATGGCTAGCATTTCATGTGGCTAGCCAAAAAATAGAAAAAATTTTAGCTATCACAGATGGTTTCTAACACAAAATCGTCTGTGATATGCAGACCATCATAGACGGTTTTTTGTATTAGCCGTCTGTGATATGTTAGATATCACATTCGATTATTTGTATGAACCGTCTATGTTGTAACTTATCACAAACAGTTTGGGAGCCATTTATGATAACCACTTGTTATCAAGTTTGTCAGAATCGTGATTCTGAATCAGATCGGAGACACTTTGGTAGAATCGTATTCTAGGATCGAATCGTAAAATCTAAGATCCCACTCGATTCTACCATAAACATTTTTTTTCAATTTACTTTGTATTCTAGGAGTGATATGAGCATTTATTTCATCATTTGACATCTAATTTGATTAATATATGTATCTTATTCATGACTAGAATCATCCTTTAAACTCTATGTCATTGAGAGCTACGACTAGAAAAGTAATGTTATCAATATTGTGGTAATCTGATCATTTACATAAAAAGTAAAATAAATAGATAATCAAATTAAGTTTTATTGATCTAAACCTCCAAATCTTAATGTCTTAACTATTAACTACTTAGTACTTAACATACAATTTGAATTGAGAGATAGGACACAACCAAACACGTAGATCTTTTATAATCTTAGATGATACGTGATTCTACACGATTCTACAATGATTCTACCACGATTCTTCACGATTCTAGGATTAGGATCATAATTCTACTACGATACTACTAGATAGACTCAAGATGCGATTTGAGTCGGATTGGTTTCGTTGGTTATACAATTCTATGACTAGAATCGTGATTTTAACAACTTTGCCTGTTGTCACTAAGTTAATATATTTGACAGTTTAGAAACCGTCTCTGATATAGATTATGAAACGTCTATGATGATCTCATATTTGGTAGTACACATTTCGTAATTTTCTAGTATCTCAAACAAAAAAATGTCTGGTCAGAAAATCATGTGGTTAGAATGTTCTGTGATGGCCCCTTCACGGCTACACGATGTGTGTGTGGGGTGCGGCCGACGAGTGGGACAATCCATCGGATTTGATTGACCAACAATACGCCATGAGCTATGGTCCCTAATGTACGCCGAAGCAAACACAGCGTGACAAGGATCGGTACATAATGAATCTCTGGACGTCGCCATCTAGTGATGGCATTCAGACGAAACAATATTGTCCATCAGACAAGCATCCCACAAGTACCTAAAGTACACCTATCTCCAAATTGCAATCACAGATAATAGCCAAAACAAAAATCACATAATATAGATTACCATAACAAGTTTGTAAAATTTAAAAGATGGATAGTATAATGTTGTCTACATCACAAAATTGGAGGTCATGCAGTTTGTTTCTCTCTAACTATGATGTGCTTTACAAGTAAACATACACAGTCAACAATCAACATCTAGGATACACTCTCCAATATCCATTAATCTCTCAAGAAGATGGGTTGAGGAGCTGCTTTACCGTGGCTGCTAGGGTCGGAACTACATTAGCACTACAAGGTGGCCGTGGACAGGGGTTGGGGAGGTGATTCACCACTGGGGTCGATGCGAAGGCGGAGCTAGATCCGGAGACGGAGGACCTCCTCTCTTCGTGGTTCTTCGACTCCATGCTGGCATGCGCATGCCACTCCATGCGCCGGATGCCGACAAGACGTCGACGGCAAGGGGAGCTGCTGCGGTGCTGTGCGGTCGGTGTTGGTATTTTCTACGGTTGAGACTTGACGGAAGGCAATGAGAAGGGGTGGAGGTTGAGGCGAGGAGGAGGGGAGGGGCCAGCGGCGGCGGATGGTGATGGTGCTGTGCGGCACCGTGACAGTGGCGCCGGATTTTATAGGGTGGACACAAGAAGGGGAATTAGAGATGGCAGACGGGAGTGTGTCGAGCCTGTCGGCACTCAGCAGGGGGATGTGGATTGAGAATCTGAGATGAGTCAGAGTCTCAAAGACGCACAAAGACGAGACGCACAAAGACGATCGTCTGACTGAGCCAGCCGAGCCGGCCAAACGGCTGGTGAGCCAACTCAGGCTCAGCTCGTTAAAAACCGAGCTCAACCTCTATCTTGACTCAGCTCGTAAATACCACGAGTCAAGTCAAGCTGAGTTGAGCTTGTATTGAGCTGAGCTAGCTTACGAGTATCAAGCTTTTTGTCCACCCCTACGGCACTCCGTAAGAACTGGTGGTGATGCGTGCCGCAGATGTTGCCACAGATATGTTCATCCTGTATAGCTAGATATCTAACACACTGCCGTCTGATGGCGTTACCCCTTAAAAAAATATTTAGATTTTCTTCGTTCTGGTTTGGTAGCTTGCCATATAACATTATAAATAATCCTCGCAAGTGTTGGAAATTAGTTGCGAAGGCTCTCACATTACAAGACCACTGAAATGATCTCTCCATCCATGATCCAATCGTGCACATGGGAGTTTAATTTACATGATTGCATGTAGAAAAAAAGGTTACTATTCTACAAACGTTGTCCAATAAAGTTCCATTTTTATTCTACTACTTAACTCTATTTATATTTTTTTGCAACTTCAAACAACAACAACAATAGTACATATACTATACAACAACAATAAATCCTTTTATCCTAAACAAATTGGAGTAGACAGTGCATATATTATATAATAATTATTACTTTTAAAAACCACATGTATCTCCTTGAAAAAATATACTAGACCTCCGGCCTTTATGTTCGCGGTAATTTTTGAGGTCTAGTATATCTTTTGAGAGTGAACATGATGACTTCTTTTATGTTTGTTTTGATAATATAATAGATCGTTTATGATGTGTACCGCAGAGAAAACAACCACATTGTAATGTACTGTAGGAGTTGTTGTGGGAATATCTTTACGTTTCCAACGTATTATATGTAATGAATACCGAAGAACCTTTCCTAGAACGAGGCTTCCATAAAGCGTAGAAACAAACAAAGTTGATGATATTAGGCAGGAGTATAATCACAACTTATTTTTATTTATCAAATGCAAATTGTTAGAAGATGTTTAACTGTAGAATTCTATGCCAGTGTGTGCCTTTGGTGTCACCGGACGCCGCAGGGATGCAGACTCCTAGAGCTCTAAAGAGGACGTTTCAAACTGTATATACCACTGTAATATAATGGTTTGTTACGTCGACCGCAGAGAAAACAACCGCATTGTAATGTAGTGTAGTTGTTGTGTGGGAATATCTTTACGTTTCCAACGTATTATATGTAATGAATACTGAAGAACCTTTCCTAGAACGAGGCTTCCATAGAGCGTAGAAACTAACAAAGTTGTTGATGTTGGCAGGAGTATAAACACAAACTTATTTTTAATTATGTAATGCAAATTGTTAGAACATGTTTAAGTGTAGAATCCTATTTGTGCCTTTGGTGTCACTGGACGCCACAGGGATGCAGACTCCTAGAGCTCAAAAGAGCACGTTTCAAACTATATATACCACTGTACCCCATGATTTTACGCACTACACTCTACTATCTACACCTGATGTGGTTCTGTAGGGTCGTAGGCTGTAGCATTGCATAATTTTGGAAGCGGCTGGTAGTATAGTAGGCATCCAGATTTACTACAAGTCCAGGGTAAGAAGCGTTGAGTCCTCGAGATCAGACCAGGCCATTGGAGAAGATTTTTCTGATACTACTGTTTGCTTGCATAATTAGTTCGACGGATCATCCACAGAAGTACTATTGAGGGCTTGCTTGGAGTATATGAATTTTATATAAATTTCATAAGAAATAGTTTACTTCATACACAAATTGAGAAGGTTTCTGCATTCAAATTTAGCCCCTCATATTTTTATTATTTTGAAAGCAGCCAGGAGATTATTTGAAAGCGTTTCAGAATTGATGTTTTACCAACCCTGCCATTCTTTTATTAATTGTTTGTGATATTGACCGCAGAGAAAACAACCGCGTTGTATTGTAGCGTAGGAGTTGTCGGAGGAATATCTTTATGTTTCCAACGTATTATATGAATCGATGATCTGGACCACATGCCTGCAACGTACTGAAGCCATGTGGTTGGTCGAAGTATTAGAGATTGTATAGCAGATATTGTTGTACTCTACCTAATTTAGTTCCTGAGATTACGGATCTCCTGTAACGTTCTAAACTGGGACTCTCCTGCATATATAACACGGAATCACCCCCACCGTTAGGCGTGGTGTTTTCTTCTCATCTGTGCCTACCTCCCTACATGGTATCAGATTAGATAGAATCGATCCCCTTTTTTTCCGCTGCTTCCTCTCCGCGCGACTTCTCTCATCTGCGCCGCCACACCAACGCATTCTTGCGATTCCACCGCTCCCGCACGCCGTCGCCTGCGCTGAGCCCTCCCTGCTGCCATGTCCGCACCGCAGTCCCCCCCGTCGGCGGAGGTCATCTCCACTTCCTCTGCTGCCGCCTCCGCTTCGGTTCCTGCGGTCATCTCCGATGCGGCGCCCGTCTTCCTCAACCCCTTTGCATCCGTTGCTGTCAAGGCCCATGTTCCGATCTCCTTGGAGCTCTCCAATCCCAACTTCAACAAATGGGCCTCCTTCTTCCGCTCCATGTGCGGCAAGTTCGGTCTCATGTCGCACATCGACAGCTCCGCGCCACCACGTCCCGCCGACCCGCAGTGGGAGCAAGCCGATTGCTCCGTCCGTAGCTGGCTCTACGGGTCCGTCTCCGACGAGGTTCTTGACCTCACCATGGAACCTGCTCAAGACGCGCATGCTCTCTGGGTCGCCATCGAGGAGCTATTCCAAGCCACAAGCAACCGCGCGCCATCTTCCTCAGCCACCAATTCCACTCCATGGTTCAGGGCGAGCTTTCCATCTCCGAGTACTATCAACGCATGAAGACGGCGGCCGATGCCCTGCGTGATGTCGGTCACGCCGTGACTGAATCCCAGCTGGTACTCAATCTGCTCCGTGGCCTCAACTCCCGCTTCTCCAACACGGCCGATGACATCGCCAACATGCCCGTGTTTCCTTCGTTTGCTCGTGCGCGCTCCATGCTGGTGCTCAAAGAGTTGCGCTTGGCGAATGAACAGAAGGTCGCCGCGGATATTGCGCTCCTCGCGGCCGGCTCCTGTGGTTCTGGAGGCTGCCGATCGTCGTCCACGAGAGGTTCAGTCTCCTCTGTCCGAGGTGACGCCAAACGCAGCAAAAACGGCGGAAAGCGTGGCTACGGCAAGAACGGTGCCAAATCATCGCAGCCGGCTCCCGCATTCATCCCAGGATCCCAGCCCTCTGGTCCTTGGATTTGCTTCAACCCGATGGGAGTCTCTTCCGGTGCGCCGTCCTGGCGTCCTCCCAGTGCCGGCATTCTCGGCCCGTTTCCTCAAGCTCACACTACATTCGCGCCGGCACAAGGAACTCCGCCCCCGGCTCAATCCTGGGACTCGGCCGGCTTGATTGCAGCACTGAATCAACTGGCTGTGCAGGGCAACACTCCTTGGGTGCTCGACACTGGTGCGACATCACATATGTCCTCCACTGATGGTATTCTTCTCTCCCGTTTACCTCCCTCCCAACATTACATTATAGTAGGTAACGACTCCTCTATTCCTGTTGCACACCGCGGTCATGCTGTCCTATCCACATCTTCAGCAAATTTCCTTCTCAACAACGTTCTAGTTGTCCCGAGTATTGTTCGTAATCTACTTTCGGTCCGTCAATTCACACGCGACAACCATGTCTCTATTGATTTTGACCCTTTTGGTTTCTCCATTAAGGACCTCAAGACCAAGCGCGTGATTCTTCGCTGCAATAGTGACGGCGACCTCTACACTTTTCCTGTTGCCAACCACCCTCCAGCTGCCCAAGCTCACCTCGCCGTGTCATCCACCCTTTGGCATCAACGTCTTGGTCATCCGGGCTCAGCCGTTCTCAACACACTTCGCAATAAAGCCGCTATCTCATGTAATAACAGCACATGTTCTCCCTGCCATTCTTGTCAGTTAGGCAAACATGTGCGCCTTCCATTCACTAGTTCTACTTCATGCACTTCTGCACCTTTTGAGTTAATTCATTGTGATGTCTGGACTTCCCCCGTTGTCAGCAACTCCGGCTTTGCATATTATTTGGTTATTCTCGATGATTTCACCCACTTTTGTTGGACCTTTCCTCTCAAACACAAATCCGACGTTCATGAGCGTATTGTTGACTTCTATCACTACGTCTCTACATAGTTCGGTCTGCCTCTTAAGAGCCTTCAAGCCAACAATGGTCGTGAATTCGTCAACCATGCCACTATCTCCTTTCTTGCCTCCCGTGGTACGCTTTTGCGTCTCTCGTGTCCTTATACATCTCCACAGAATGGCAAGGCTAAGCGCATTCTCCGCACCCTTAATAACACTATTCGCACTTTGCTTCTTCATGCATCCATGCCTCCGACTTACTGGGCCGAGGCTCTCGCAACTGCTACATACTTAGTCAACTGTCGGCCTTCCTCCTCGGTCATGAATGCCATCCCCTACACTCTCCTACATCGCAAACAACCCGAGTATGCCCACCTACGAGTTTTTGGCTGTCTTTGTTACCCCAACCTTAGCGCCACCGCACCGCATAAGTTGGCACCCCGCTCCACAGCATGCGTCTTTCTCGGATATCCCTCTTCTCATAAAGGATACCGATGTCTTGACCTCTCTACACGACGGGTAATCATCTCCCGCCATGTCATTTTCGACGAGTCATCTTTTCCCTTCGCGACCTCCTCTACTCGGACGCTGCCTCCCGACCTCGACTTCCTCCTCGACGACGCGATCGTGCCAGTGCGCCCACGCACCCTGGCCACAGCATCCTCCTCCGACGGAGCTCCGCCTCGTGACGGCGTCGAGCGACCGCGGACCCCTCCTGCAGCGGCTCCATCTCCCATCGATGTTGAGCAACTGCATCCATCTCCAGCGGCATCAGTGGTCGATGTCGCCCGGCTACCTCTGTCGGCAAGCCCTACGTTACCGACATCCGTGGGCATCGCAAGACCTCCCGTGCTAGCAGTTGTCTTTCCGTCTACTGCTACGGGTCTTCCGCCTACCGCTGCGGATGGCTTTGCGTCGCCATCTCCAGCTACTTCTACGGGCGGGCGTGTTCCACAGCCACCCGAACCAGTTGACCGTCCTGCCACCCGCACTCATCATATGGTGACGCGGGCACGTGCTGGTATTGTCAAGCCTCTCGTGCGACTGAACCTCTCGGTGACACACGGTGCCATCTCTCCAATTCCAGCAAACTACCGCAGCGCACTTGCCGACCCTAACTGGCGTGCTGCCATGGCCGATGAATTCCAGGCGCTCGTCGACAATGGCACTTGGCGTCTTGTCCCGCGACCCGTCGGAGCCAACGTTGTCACTGGCAAGTGGATTTTTAAGCATAAATTCCACTCAGACGGTACTCTTGCCTGGCATAAGGCCCGCTGGGTTGTCCGAGGATACTCGCAGCAGCACGGCATCGACTATGACGAGACTTTCAGCCCCGTCGTCAAGCCCTCTACTATCTGCGTTGTCCTCAGCATCGCTGTGTCTCGTGCATGGCAGATTCATCAGCTCAACATCAAGAACGCATTTCTCCACGGCCATCTCGAGGAGACCGTGTACTGCCAGCAGCCATCGGGCTTCGTCGACCCTTCTACTCCTAACCATGTTTGCTTATTGCAGAAGTCCCTGTATGGCCTCAAATAGGCACCACGTGCCTGGTACCAGCGCTTCGCCACCTACATTCGCCGCCTCGGTTTCATCGCTTCGACTTCCGACACGTCTCTCTTCATACTCAAAGATGGAGACAGTGTTGCCTACCTTCTGCTGTACGTCGACGACATCATCCTCACGGCATCCTCGACACCTCTTCTTCAGCGCATTACTCAGCTTCTGCACTCTGAGTTCGCCATGACAGATCTCGGTGATCTGCACTTCTTCCTCGGCATCTCCGTTACGCGCTCCTCCGACGGGTTATTTCTGTCCCAACAACAGTATGCCCATGAGCTACTTCAGCGTGCAGGAATGGCAGAATGTCACCCGACCTCGACACCTGTCGACACTCACGCTAAGTTGTCCGCTGCAGAGGGTGTGCCAGTGGCGGATCCTACGGAGTACAGGAGTCTTGCTGGGGCCCTACAATACCTTACACTGACTCGCCCTGACTTGACATATGCAGTCCAACAGGTTTGTCTCTTCATGCATGATCCGCGCGAGCCCCACCTCGCGTTGATCAAACGGATTTTGCGCTACATCAAAGGGACTATCTCCGCCAGCCTTCACATCAGCACCGCTCCTGTTCAATCCCTCACCGCGTACTCTGACGCGGATTGGGCTGGCTGCCCCGACTCTAGACGTTCTACGTCCGGCTACTGCATCTTCCTCGGCGACAACCTGGTGTCTTGGTCATCCAAGCGACAGACTACTGTCTCCCGCTCCAGCGCCGAGGCCGAGTATCGTGCGGTTGCCCATGCTGTTGCCGAATGTTGCTGGCTTCGCCAACTTCTACAAGAGCTTCATCATCCGATTGCTATTGCGACTGTTGTCTACTGTGACAATGTCAACGTCGTTTATCTGTCCTCCAATCCAGTCCAGCATCGTCGCACGAAGCAGATCGAGATTGACATCCACTTTGTTCGTGAGCAGGTTGCCCTTGGCAAGGTTCGGGTTCTCCATGTGCCGTCCTCCCACCAGTTCGTGGACATCATGACGAAAGGCCTGCCCGTGCAGTTGTTTTCTGATTTTCGGTCCAGTCTTTGCGTCGAGTTCCTCCCGATGCGACTGCGGGCAGGTATTAGAGATTGTATAGCAGATATTGTTGTACTCTACCTAGTTTAGTTCCTGAGATTACGGATCTCCTGTAACATCCTAAACTGGGACTCTCCTGCATATATAACACGGAATCACCCCCACCGTTAGGCGTGGTGTTTTCTCCTCATCTGTGCCTACCTCTCTACACGAAGGACCTCAACGTAGAAGAAGGGTGGTAGCTCTCTTGCGTGTATTCCAGCACGGGCTTAAGGGTTTTCCTTCCCAGAACAGGAGCGCCAGGATTCAGACGCTGCTGGGCACCACCGAAGACGAGGCGCGCAGGGGCGGAATAACAGGCGTGGGTCGTGATGCAGCTATGAGCACTTTCTTTGAATTTATATTTTGTTAGCTGTTTCTTTTTTTATTTCTCCCAAAGCGAGTTGAATTTGAAGCTAGAATTTTGATGGAGCCATGGTGAATTAAGAACGAGCTCTATATTTTTTTGGGGGATTTGCCGTCTTGATTTTATGCTCAAGTCAAAGTGGTTGTAAAACATCCATCACTACGGTTGTAAAACAAGTTGGCCTCGTGTAGACTGTTCATGGGTCGACCCAGCCTGATTTATCTGGTCTCGTGCCAGGTTGGGCTCGTGGCCGAAGTTTTCAGACCACAGGCCCAAGATCGAAAAAATAAATATCTAAAAGTATTTTATTAAGTAAAAGAATTAAAAATGACATTGCATTTTCTGGGACCGATCTTTGAACCAAGTCTAGCCTCATGAGCTCTTCGAGAATGGTTTGAGCCAAGCTTACCCCCGAGTATTGTCCTTCGGCTCCCATGTTGATAGAAATAAGCACCTTCTTGATCCACTCTTTGAATAGGAACTAGAGGTAGGTTGTCAAGCTAGAATCCTGTTGAATTTAGAGGCTTTATGTTTAGATCAATTGACAGACATGAATAAACTATTGGACAATCAAGAAACTAAATTATTAACATACATGTTCACACGGTACTCATCTTCAATCTTTTCCTTGAGAACCTTCGCTTCTTTCTCCCCAACTGAAATCTTGCAGACTATTTTGGCACATCTGAGGCTCCCTCATCTCAAACTGAAAAACATATATGTGATAAAATTAACTAAGGCCTAATGATTCAAGAACTGATCAACGAAAACACTGCATAGCGAAAGAACAAACCGAATATGGAGAGATCTCAATGCGATCACCACGAAGAACTTCACCCAGATTTTCAGCACTGTCAACTATAGTATCCGGCTTGCAGAATGGGAGAGAATAGTAGTAGGGAAGTTGTGTCTTCATTGAGGTCAGTTTGTTTTCACGGGGAGAGGATCAGAGGATCTTTCTGCAGACTATAGAACGAAGGCAATAAAGGTTAGAAATGGCAAGTGTTAGGCTGGTTGTATGACAACAACAAAAAAAATCCATGTTAACTGAATTGTAAGAAAAATTATTAGCGTGCGTGACACATGCCCAAACACTGTCAAGGAAAAAGACAGCATGAAGCAATGTAAGGTGACATCAAATGTACAATAAAAAATTTGAACACCTCCTACAACAAACATATCGACCTATCAGCTATACAAAGATTAATAACATAAAGAAAGACAACAGGTCAGATATCTAGCTACCGCAGGGGAAAACACAAAGTACAAGAAGGCGTACCCCCGGGGGGCGCCCTCAGATTTTGTGGCCTACAAACAACCAAATCTATATTCCAAACTACTTACAGTCCCAGTAAATCAATCATCACTGACAATAACCACTAGTAAACATCTAAACCCAACAAGCTCCTATGGTGATGTCATCATCCAAGCACTCTTGAACGTAGAATTCTTCAGCTCCACGTTCTCCCCATCACCGTAAATTTCGTTACCCTCGACATCGTGCATCAGCAATCAGAAGCGCACGCAGATATTTGTGAAGGTAAATGTCTGCACTAAAAGTTATCGATCACCAAATCTCGTCACCCCACGGCTTCTCATTCATCACAACGCGCGCGCAGATGGCCTCTCCTTTTGAGCTTCTAAAAATTACTTTTCAGTTTCTACAATGACTATTTTTCAAACAGAGTCTCTTTTCAAAGCAAGGTCTATAAAACTGATTATAGTACATACTGTAGCGACTTCATTTATATCGACCCAAATCACACGCGAATTTTTGTTACTCCGTACTCTCTCTTATGAATAATTTAAAAATCATAAGCTGCAGCCAAAAATTACGAGCTGAAACTAAAAAGAACATGCCAAATAGATTCTAAACGCAAAACGTGACTCGTGTATTTTTTTTCTGTGTTTGTGTACCATTTTCATAAAATAATCACCGGAACCAGAAAAAATACGTAACATGTGCTCCACATTTCAAGTTTCCTTGATAAGGTTATTTCGCTTCTATTGAAGCATGGCTATGTTAACCTACGTGTTTTGTGAGGCAGGAAGTTACCTTAACTTTATATACTCACTTTGTCCATAAATATAGATCTTTTTTTTTACTTTTTACGATCTCCATCGCAAGACTTTGGCTATAATTTATTATTATAATATACTAACAAAATTAATAAAAATTATATATTATCAAAGAATTTTGTAAAATAAGTGTAATGATATTATTTTTATATAGTTAATCTATATATTTTAACACATTAACGATCAAAGCTTGATCGTACGAAATTTTCGGTGAATTTTTTTGTACGGATAATTTATTTTTTATTCGAAATTACAAAAATAGGCTCTAGTTGCCTAATGGTTGGGCGACTGGAGCCTTTCGCCAACCTCAATGACGGTGGAAAATCGCCAACTGTTAGCGATTAAATGCGATCATTGCACCGTTGAAGGCGTTGCAATCCAGTCACCCAATCGTGTGGTGACTGGGGGTGGGTTAAAAGCGCAGCGCGCTCGACTGCCACCGAGGAACACTATTTTAATTCCGATCGACCGAGCGAGTGCGAGAGAAGAAGAGAAGAGAAAGGAGAAGAGAAGAGGAGAGGAAGAAAGGGGAAAAGAGGAAGGGGAGAAGAGGAGAGGGAGGATTCAGATCTAGGTAATTTTGTTTAGAAATTTAGTTTAGAAAATTTAGTTTACAAATTTAGATGTAGTTTAGAAATTTAGTTTAGAAAATTTAGTTTAGAAATTTAGTTTAGAAAATTCAGTTTAGAAATTTTGTATAACATTTTTAATTGATTATTGTAGAAAATTTAGTTTAGAAATTTAGATGTAGAAAATTTTAGTGTCAAAATTTTCTATAGCATTTTTTATGTATTATTGTAGAAAATGTAGTGTACAAATTTAGATGTAAAAAATTTAGTGTACAAATTTTGTATAGTATTTTTGATATATTATTATAGAAAATTTAGTGTAGAAATTTAGATGTACAAAATTTAGTGTCGAAATTTTGTATAGTATTTTCGATGTATTATTGTAGAAAATTTAGTGTACAAATTTACATGTAGAAAATTTAGTGTAGAAATTTTGCAGGTATGACTCGTGATGGTTGTGACTCCGACTGGCGGTACCCGTTGTTGGACGAGCACGTGGACCGCGTGCACCGCGCTTCCTGTCGTGTGCCGCCACCGAGGAGCACGGACGAGCCTGTTGAGCTGGGAGTGGTCCGGACACGCACACCTCGCGTGGCCTTGAGACTCGACCCCCGTTCGACTGCCAGGTTTGCACTACGCCAGCTTTTTAGTGCTGCCGTAAGAACGTTCTGTGCTGACCTTCACTTTGTTTGCAGGCTACGGGATGCCAAGCTACTTCCTCTTGCCCGGATGGTGCAGGCCACGGAGGAGGATGGAGCCGCCTTGGCCGCGGGCGGGGACGAGGCCGCTGACGGCTTTGGTGGACCGTTGGCGGCCCGAGACGCATACTTTCCACCTCCCATTCGGGGAGATGACGCCGACCCTGCAGGATATGTCCCTGCTTCTTGGCCTTCCGATCGCGGGAGGTGCTGCCTTTCTACCGGAGGCCCCGGCCGAGTGGCACACTGACATGCTCGGCAGATTCGAGGGGGTTGTTCCACCGGCCGATGACCACTACATCTTCGAAGAGACTCAGACCCATGGGCCAACGCTGAGGTGGGTCGCACAGTACCGGGTACGTGGTATTTACAATCGATCGTGTCTTCGAATCTCTTATTTGTGCTATTACGTACTAATAACAACTTGTTTGCATTCAGGTAGACCGCATGGATCCACAGGCAGACGATTACCAGGTCTCGTGCCACTTGGAGACGTACATGCTGTGGCTGTTTGGTTGGGTGCTGTAACATCCTGAAAAATCTAAATTTGAAAATATGAATTTCTTGAATTATGTTTGCAAAATATTTTATTGGAAATTGGATTTTGTCGTGTCTTTCTAAATTTGGTTGAGATTCCAAAACTTTAATAAATTCATAAAAGACAAAGACAAACATTAGTAATGCCGAAAAGGGACTATGCAAATAAAAGCAAACTAAAATTTTAAATACGAATCTGAAAAGATGATCCAGTATAAGGAGGGAGGAACCCGAGCTAAAACCAAAATCTTATTTTGGAGATAATGGCATAAATAGCAATAAAGGAAATAACGGTATAAAAATAAGAACATCAATTAAAACAAAAGGGCTATTATGTTTTGTCTTTAAGTAATTGAACAAAGACATGAAATAAAATTTCAAAAATTAGGAACCAATATCTTAGAGAGAAAATAGAAGTTCAACATACAAATTTAAAAATCAAATTCAAAGCCTTTCTCTCTTTTCTTTCATCTCTCTATTACATGTGGGACCCACTCATTTTTCTCTCCTCCCTCCCGTTTCTTCTCTGGCTTCTAGGCCCGAGTGCCCCGCCCGCACCCCTCTTCCTCTCGCTCCGCCCGCGCGTGCGGCTCCTCCCTTCTTCTCTTCTTCCCCGTGCGCCTGGGGCCCCCTCTCCGTTTTGGCCGAGCCACGCGACACCATCACTCGCTGCTCTGCCACGCCGCCTGCAACGCTGCCCGATCTTCCCGCTGCGCCGACCCGCTCCACCAGCGCCCTCTCCTTCCTCTCCCGGTGCGCGCCCGGACCCCCACGCTCCTCCGCCCGCTGCGGCAAGGTCGCGCGAATCCCGGCCGCGGCCCATGCCCCGCGAATCCCGGCTTTCACGGAATCCGCTGCAGCGCCGCCTCGCCCTGCCCGCCCGCTCCCGTCGCTCGCGCCCGCACGTCGCTCCTTCGCACACCGAGCCCGCGCCGCCGCCTGCCGCCGCCCGGTCGGCCGGTGTCCTTAAAAGCGAGGGAGCGCCTCCATCCGTCTCGCCTCAGCCCCCTCTACTCCCACTCCAGAATAATTGAAGTCCCGTGCGCCGAGCTCGCTGAAATCCATTTCTTCCTCACCGTCGGCCGCTGCCGCCAATTCCACCACCGTCGCCCCCCTCAATCAACCGTTTGTCGATTCCTTGCTTGGGGAGCATCTTCTTGCCGCCCTGGACCTTCCCCGACCAACACCGGAGCTCCTCGTCCACCGTGGACCGTCGGCACCGTGAAGCTCCCTGCGCCGCCCACGGTCTCCGTCGCCGGCCAACCTCGGCGCATCTCCCGCTCGGCTAGCCCGTCGGTAAGATTCCCCATGCCCTTCTCCGGCTCACGCCCGCGCTAATTTTCCTCTTCCCCACGCCGGTGCCGCCACCCCCTTCCACCCTCGCCGCCGTCCGCCCTCCACCGCCGCTAACCCATCACAGTGCATCCCGGCCGGAGCCGCCACCCTAGAGGCATCCCCGCCTCGAGGGGGATCCATTTTGTTGGTTCCCAGCAGCTTCCCGGCCGCACCTCGCCGGCGGCGCCATCACCACCGTGCACTGGCCATCTTCTCTGTTTTGGACCCGGAAACGGCTAGCTCTTGTGCATTTGCGGCGCTTGCTCACTCAGCCTGTGCCAACGGCCCACTTGGCTAGCTCAGCGTGTTTAGGAACACACCTCAGTGCGAGTTCAAATCCAGACAAAGGCATCATTTACTCAATATTTTGTTCCATTCTTTTGTAGCTCCTTTAATTACTAAAAATCAAGATAAATTTAGGGATAAACTAGAGAAGTTCATAAATTTAATTAGGTCATAGAATTAGATTGATTAATGTTTAGATATGGATTAGTTACTATGTTTGAATAATTAATACTATTTGAATAATTAGCTAAAAGACAAAATGCTAATTAATGACTTTGATAAAGAAAAACAACATATAGTAAGTGACCACATAAATATTGCCCATAATTAAAATTAAGATATATGCCCATTATTTACAATGCTACCATTAAATAAATCTTAAATGATAGATTTTGTCGATTTGCAAATATTGAAATATAACATTGTAAAACAAACCTTGCTAGATAAATAAATTCTAAATAAAGCTAAGCCTAATAGTAGCTAAAGTATAAGCAGAATAATGATAGCACCATTAATTAAACCTTAACACTAGCTTTAGTACATATTTATATGGAGTATAATTGTATATATATGGCAAGCTGGGACCCATATAAATAAACCCTAATTAAACCTTAGCCAAGTGATAAATGAGGGTACATGAAATATTATACCGCAAAATGTTATAAACATAGACTACAAGATTAACTCGGTAAGCTAAGAGTGTAAACATTACTTATATGTATATCATATGCCCTCCACATTAGCACTCGATAAAATACACCAATTCATAGGTTTAACCTAGCTCATGGAACTTCCTTGATAAATACCAAAAATAATAAAAGAGATTACTAATAAAAAGATCAAGTCATCGTATTATACCACTGACCTTGCCCCAAATTACTCAATTCACCCATTAACTCATCATAAAACTAAATTGAGTTTATTCGGATTTATTTTGATCTTTTGAGTTATTTATTTTATTTGGATTCGATAGTTTGTCGCGCATTTAGAAACCGAGTCTGAAGATTCCACGGATCAAGCACGGTCGTGGTAAAGTGAAGCTCAAGAGAAAGCACCGTGTGAACTCAAGACCGCGGTAAACCGCGCCAGGCGAGTCAATACTTTGATCATGTTGAACCTATATTTCATGCAAATTACTTTGTTTTAAATTATCAAATTGCATGCTGTTATTTTATATGCAAATACATGTTTAATTTAATGTTCTAGTTATGTGCCCATTCTTTACCTTGAATAATATTACCCCTCCTTTGGAATAATTGAATGTGTGAACCTTGTCGCCCTAGCAAAAATATAATAGTAACATTTCGAAAATAAGTCCCTAATGATATGCTATGCTTAGAACTGCATAGATACTCAGGGGGCGCTAAAATGCCCCAAACATCATTGTCATTTTCTAATCAATGAGAAGTTGGTTTGGGCAGTCATGGTGGTAATGACTGGAATATGTTGGTATGACTACTTTTTGTTTCCAAAAACCCCAACTTGCTTAATTATCTGGGCGGATTGGTTCGAGGGTGTGAGTGTGGTGCAGTGGAAGCACAAAGTGGTTTGTGGTAGACCGCCCAGATACCACTAAGGACTGAATCTTGTCATGACCTCCCAGTGTACAACAAGTACAACCACAAGCTGGCAAAGTGTAGGCAGGGCTAACTAATTTGCATCGACTTAGTAAGGGTTGCGCCGGTGTGACCACGGGCGGGTAGAGGGTGGCCACATCCTCCGACGTGATGGCGCAAGAGGGGGCTTCTGGAAGGGTGGTCGTACCCTGAAGGAAGTGGAAACCTTAGCGGACGTGACCCTGCTAGGAAAAATGCATTGTAAAGGTCCTGTGATAGCCTACTCAACCGCATGGCTAAGGAATCATGTGGGGCAACGAGTGGATTTATCTCTTGTGGGTAAAGTGTGCAAACTCTGCAGAGTCAAAACTATTCGAATAGCCGTGCCCACGGTCAAGGGCGGACATGGGAACTTAACCAGATATAGTTCTATTTCAAAATGTTTTGTGGGTGGGATGGAAAAGTGGAGGGCAGAGTAAAGCCCTGATTTGAGTTGTCCTGGGTGTCGTCCCAGTGGTAAGATAAGCGGCTATAACGCTGAAAGATGCTATATGGTGCGGATGCCATGTAACGGTGGATGGAATCTGAATCGCTATTATTACTGCATACTCTTGAACATTATGCTTTTGTTCAAAACTGCTAGGTCTCAGGAAATTTCTATGTATTATATTCTTAATTATTGGTAACATTTCTCACAAATAAAATGTTAGGAAGAATAAATAGAGTCGTAAGAAAGGAAGATAATTGTTTATGGTAATCACATAAAGAAGTTGGTGGAGTCATGATTGATCATAGGAGGGATAATGATAGTGTGGAGCCTAGGAGAAATAAATGGGTGGAGCCCAAATGGATATATAGACTAGATAGATGATTTATATGATTTTTGGAGTATTAGGAAGTGCAAAGATATTGGTTGGATTACAACACTGATATTTAATTCTTGGAAGATGTTGACCATATTGGGATTATTAGGATTTGAACAATCTCTAGATGGATGAATTGATTATTTGGAGGTGTGATAACAATTCTTGGAGTATAACTTAATCAATGATCTTCTTGGTGGATATATACTAGCGAATCGTAGACTTGATCTAATATATTCGTGGTGGGTGTATACTAGTGAATTAGTTAGAGATAGATAATGGAAAGATAAGGTTGATTATTGGAAAAACAAATTATGGTTGTGGATCAATAACAAAAGGATTGGATTGTTAAGAATTTAGAATGCAAGAGATATTGGTGGATTAAATAAATGATATTTGATAAATGATGTCGCTAGCTATTTGGAGTTTAGACAGCAATTGATTTGTGGAGTGCATAATTGATGATATTCGCTGTTTGGAGTTTTAGACAGCAAACAATATAAAAAGAGTAAAATCGGTGGACTAATTAAATGATGTCACTCGCTGTTCAGATTTTTAGACAGCAGCCAATAAAGAAAGTATATTTTCGGTGGATTAAGTCAATCGATGTGAGGTGTTTAGGTAGCAACCGTAACACTATAATTAAATAATAATGCTACCAAAAGCGATTTTTGCAAATAAAATAACCCGAGCCTCTCCTTCGATAAGCCATGCATACTATTTATCTGCATTCTGTGTATTGGCTCGCGGAGCACGGGGTCGGAGTGCTCACGCTCGCTTTTGCGACAAAATTCAGGATCAGGAATCAGATCACCTTGCCTCAGCAACACGATTGGACATGTTGGCAAAGAAGATGAAGATGTCAAGGGCTAGGTCGCGAACCTCGGCTTGGTCGCTGTGGGCATGTCCTGAAGGTCCCACTGTGTGCTTCGTTCTTCCGCCACTGCAATTTAATGATTTCGCCTAATCGCCCATGAGTAAGTCTACTATTAAATTTTATGCTTCTGCATGATATGTATTTTGATATTCATTACTGTAACTGTGAGCACTATCTACTGATCCAGGGAATAGTGCAGTAATCACAGAGGAATCCGGATGTTAATATCTGGGTCCTTACAGCAGTGGTATCAGAGCATATCGACTGCAGGTCGTGACCTAGTTAGCCTGGCCGTTAGTTTCATGACTAGAATTATTTCTTCAAAATCTATTTCCAAACATATAAGTAGTATTGCCCATTCTCATCTTTCCTAGATGATTCCCCCTCATCTATATGCTGCCCTAGCCATTTATACTTCTAAAAGCTCTCTTACCTGAATTCAAAACGATAACACAAAAGTGAGTTCTAATAATCAGACAAATTACCCCAGAATACTTCCCTCTTCTTTCTATTGATGTTAAAAAAAAAGATTTCGCTCTTCCTATCGTACCCTTACTCCAAAAATTTAATGTTAGGAACATTGAAGATATTCATGAAGATTAGGTGGTTTCGTTTTAGACGAACCATGCAGATGAACCCTGTTTCTTATGTGTGCTTCCTCGAGTAGACGTTGTATTGTCGCAAGATTTTCGTTGGACCCTGTGCATTGCCTTCTTGCCCTCGGGCGTTCTATTTCGCAGTCATGGGAAAAGCTTGTTTTTGAAAGATTGTGTGATTTTTGTATCACCCCGGCTCTCTCGGTGTGCTCATTTAAAACTTAGATGGGTCAGATTACCTTGTCCCCACGATTCTGTTCTCATCTCATGCTATTTCCTCTCACCTCTTCTGGAAAAATCCTATCAGGCCCAATGGATAGCAGCAGGACAACTGCCCCAGTCAGAAGTAAGAGAGGGAAAAACAATAATGATGCTCGCCAAAACTCTAACCGTCCCTACAAGCTATCACCTAACCCCACACCGCAAAGAGTGCCAAAGGGAAGCAGTCACAATGAAATTATTTGTTTTAGTTGTGGTGATGTGGGGCACTATGCCCATAGGTGCCCCCAAAGGAATCTGGAAACACCAGCAAAGGGTGCCATCGCCACCAACCTTGACTTTAGCAAGGAAAGATCTATCATTACTGTAACTGTGAGCACTATCTACTGATCCAGGGAATAGTGCAGTAATCACAGAGGAATCCGGATGTTAATATCTGGGTCCTTACAGGTGCTCTTCACCACCAGCCACGGCAACTCCGTGGATGTGTGCCTTATCACTTATGTGAGGGCGATCGCGGACGACGAGGCCCCCCAGGTCAGCTGGGGATCGGCCGCACTTGCCACGACATACCGCGGGCTGTGCGATGCGTGCACGAGGAGCAAGGCGAACTCGATCCTCACGGGTTGTCCCCTGCTACTACAGTTGTGGTCGTTCGAGCGCTTCAGCCTCGGACGACCTGTGCTAGACGACATGGGTCTGTACGGGGCCGAGATGCAACCGGGGGGCAGACGTCGACCGGCCAACGATGGATTCTCTTTGGTGCCATTGACGAGTAAGTATTATCATAGTCAACTATTTCTTTCTTATTAACGATCATCATACTAAACAACTTATCTTTCTTGCAGGTACAGTTCACACACGTGCAGGTCACACGGGCGTATCTGCCCTTTATGGAGCAGTTTGACCGCCTCACAGACTCCGACGTGCGCTAGGAGCCTTACGTAGATACGGCAGTGCAGGCCCGTGCTCTTGACGAGCTGTCTGCACTGTGCTGGTGTGACCGGGCTTTCTGTCTCACCCGCCAGAAGCTCGTGTACCATTTCTACGTGGAGGACTACGCACCCTAGCGAGTCATGCGGCAGTTTGGGCTACGGTAGGCACTTCCTGCACTAGTCGGTCCACCGATTCCGCGGAACGTGCACGCGTGAGTGATCGCTTCTGATAAATATGTACGTACTTACTACTGTGTTCGCAAGTACTTACATTACGTAATAGTTCTATAAGCAGGCACAACACGAAGGGAGTTAAACAAGGCACGGACTGGTCGACGAAGATGCAGCCCTGGATTGCGCAGTGAGAGGGTGCGCTCGACTAGACTCAGGTGGAGTCGGAGGTCTCGGTCGGTGTCGAGTGGACACGACAGGCAGCGGCGAGTGATTGGGATTTGGGACTAGACTCAGGGAGGAGTCGGAGGTCCAGACGGTCAGGATGCCGGGTGCGGTCCTGTGCAGCAAAGCGGACTGGACTAGACTCAGGGAGGAGTCGAGGTCCAGTCGGTCAAAGGTGCCAGTTGCGGGAAGCTTCCGGGAAGTTGCTTGAGGGCAAATTGGAGATCTGACTCAAGTGGATGATTTTTCCCTCCATTTCCTGGAAAGGGTTTGACCCTTGCCTCTTGTGGTTGAAAGGCATGGAGTGGAGGTAGTATGACAATTCTTGTTTTGCCTCTTGTGGGTGAGGTCCTGCCTTCAAATGGAGAGGTGGAGGCAAGTGGGAGGACTCACTTGTGGTAGCAAGAAGTGGAGAGAGTTCAGCTCATACATTCTGAGAGTGAGCTCAGGTGTGCTGTGTGTGTTTTGACCTCCTGCGTGAGGGTTCTTCCAGAGTGAATCATGTAGTGTGTGTTCTACTTGTTATTAATTGTGTATGGGGACGTAGAACATTTGCTTGTAATCATTCATCTCTCAGAAATAAATTCTCTTGAGGATTTCACTCTTGCTTGTTACTTTCTGTTGGATTTTAGTTTTTTAGCGATCTCTCTATCTCATTTTGATTTGAGTTGAGCTCTTGAGAATAGCCTTTGATTTCTGGCTCTGTGATGGGATTTGGTCTCAAGACAATTTGGTCTGTTGATTCCCAAAGAGCCAAATGAAAGAATCAAGAATTTCTAAATTTTCATTCATGGGCTGCAACTCCTCTGTTATTCTCAAATACGAATATGAATCGGATGTCATAATAGATACAAATTTGAATCAAGTATGTATTTAATTCGGTCACATACGAATATCCTTCTACAACTTTTGTAACAAATCTCGGTAGAATAAATTCTTAGCAGTTTTGTCGATTTTTCACCGGTTACCAGGATGGTTACCGGTTTCAAACCGCCCAAATTTAAATTTTGAATCACAAAATTCGTCCAGGTTTTTCCTGAAATTTCCAGTAACTGGATTTGTTACAAATAGGTATAGAAAACGGATCAAATACGAATCGAATAATCTCGAATACAAATAGAATATTCTCGAATATGAATAATATTCTCAAATATGGATGTGAATATTCTCGAATACGAATATTCTCAAACGTGTAGTTGGGGGATAGGAAGAGGGTGTATTTTTGTTGTTCTAATTGGTTGCCAGTGGGTCCAATCAATTCCTTTTCACCAATGCTATACAGCCATGTGAGAAATTCTGGCATCACCGTTGTAGTTGATATCAAGGGGAGTTTGTCCCTCCAAGCTTTGGTGAAGTACTTGAATCTGTGGGACATGCTCTCGCAAGTTGTTCTTGATTCGGATACTGAAGATATTGTCTAGTGGGCAGTGGCTGGCTTCCCAATCGGCTCTCAATACTTAGCTTCCTCGGCCTAGCTACAACTTCTTCTTCATGGCCAAAACGAGATCAACCTGTGGAAAGACCATTTGGAAAGATGTAGCACCAGGTCGCTACAAATTCTTTGTGGTTGGCAATAGTCGATGCTTGACGGCTGATAATCTGCAAAAACACGGGTGGCCTCACCAGCAGTCATGCATCATGTGCTCGGCGTTCTAGGAAACAGGCCCCCACCTTTTTCATCTGCTACGCTTATTCCTGGCAAGTTTGGAGTCTAGTCCAGGATTGGATCAATGTCCCGTTCCAATTACCCTTAGCAAATCAATCTGACTTGGAGTCTTGGTGGTACTTGGTCAGGAAGAGCTTCACTAAGCAATTCTTTAGGCTTTCGACTCTCGTCATTCTTGTGCTTTGGCCTATTTGCAAAGAAAGAAGTGCAAGGATTTTCATTTCTGAGCAAAATGCATCGGGCGAACTTCTATGGATGATCAAAGAGGAGCCGTGGACTTGGCGGAATGCCGGTCTCTTCAAGAGGGCATAACGAAGCAAGGATGGGCCAGCGCACATCGAGAACTAGAGAGGGTTGCCTGGTAGGACAACCTTATGCAGCATGCTGAGCCTTGCAAGGATTTCATCTTTTCTTTCTGTTGTGTTGTGTAGTTCTATTACGAAAAGTTTTATTACAAAACTGTTGTGTTTGTTGATGACAACCTTGTTGTCATTCTCTTGTATTTTGTTTTTCTCCTGTTAGACCATGTGGCTAGGTCTAGAATATTGTTGTGATGAATAATTGACAATGGTTAATTTACGATGATGAATAATTGATGATTTTGTTTAGCGGTGTTATGCGAGTTGTGTTGCGTGTGTGCGGATTGACGTTGGTCAAGTTTGGATGAACTTTTGCCGGAAGAATGTTCTTTGGTCTTTGCATGTGCAGGTTGAGCATGGAGGCGATTATGGTCGGTGACAAGGTCGACCGGGACTAGGATGGGGAGATCCGAGGTTCAGACGGTCAAGGAGGTCACGAGATGGTTGGGCTCATGCTTGAGGCGCATGGAGATCAGAGGTGGACGGTGCGTGGAGAAGCTACGGGAGGTGCAGTCCTGGAGGCTTCGACACGAGAGAGTTAAAAAAAGTTGGAATTGTGTGAAAACCCGTGTTAGGAAGGGTTTCGGGTCCCTTATGTGTTGGAATTGGATTAGAATTCGTGGGCTTAGGGTAAGCCCAGGTTTTGGGCCTTAGACTATAAATAGAGGTAGGGTTGGAGGCAACCCTATGGCTTTGGAGATGCAAATTTTGTTCTAGGGTTTGAGGGGTGCCAGGAGGGAACTTTGTAGCCACCATAATTCAGAAATAAAATAGATATATTAGAGAGAGAAAAATTTCTGTGCGTTGGCCGTTCTGGTGATCGAGCGAAAAAGAAAAGAAAAATACCGAGCGGCTGCCGTTCTGGGCGTATGCATGTACATGCGAGATTGCGTTGATTAGAAGAGAAAAAGGGAGCACTGCATGCATGAAGCAGGATTGAAAAAGAATTGGAAGCATGCTTCGTTGAGGAAAACAACAAACAAGGGAGATGTGCACGGATTTCGAGATTTGATAGAAGCACTCTGGATAGGTACGTGCATGCATGATGGCAAAGGTTTCTGCGTTTTTCAATTAAGTTTGTGAGTTTTTAGATTCGTAAATATTATCTTTTTTTTCTTGGTTTTTCATTTCCTAGGGATTTTCTATGTCTTGATCTTTGTCTAGATATTTTCTTTGCCTACATACATTAAGTAGTTTTTGTTAAAAATTGATTCCTAGTTTGAATAGAAAAACAAAAAAAAAGGGTTCTTGCATGCATACACTGATGCCTACAAGATATTTTGCGTGACCCGTCTCGTATTGATTGAAGAACAAGTGACATGCGAGCGGCGGCGTATCGATCTGAAAACGCGAGCGTTGGCTGGGTAGTTTTTTCGCGAGAGAACAGTCGTGAGGTTTCTTGAACACGAGCGAGCCACGGAAAGAGAAGACGCAGCAGACAACGCCGAGTTCGTTCATTTCCCGAGGCCGCCGTTCATCATCAGCGCTGCGCGTGTAATCCTCGTCGTGATCGCTCGTGACTCTGTGAGTTTAATTATTCTTATTTATTTTTGCAATCTTTTGCTTTTGTGTTTTTCAGAATTAGCAGGTTGAAAAATTAGAAGAAAAAAAAATTTGAGATAAAGGTTCCGCTGTGTGCTGCAATCATTCACCCCCCTCTGATTGTTATCGACGATCCTACAAGTGGTATCAGAGCAGGTTACAATGGCATCAGATCGGGATCGATTTTCAGGTAAGCCACCGTTTTTTAATGGATCAGATTATCTTTATTGGAAGACGCGCATGGAGGTTTTTCTTCAAGCACAAGGTAATTCTATTTGGCAAAAGTTGAAAATATATATGAGGTGCGTCCCGTTGTTACAACTGAAAATTCATCGATGTTGAAGCTAATGCTAAGGCTAGAAATATTTTGTTGCAAGGTTTAAGTAGAAACGAGTTTGTCAGAATTGCTCATCTTAAATCTGCAAATAAAATTTGGACCACTTTAGCTGATTATCATGAAGGATCTAAATCTGTTAAAGGTGTGCGTCAGAATCAATTTAAAAAGGAGTATTCTAAATTTGAGATGAAACCTGGAGAATCAGTAGATGCTCTTTTTGATCGCTTCAATAAAATTGTTAGTGATTTGCAATCTGTTGATGTCACATATTCTGATTCTGATAATGCTCGTCAAATTTTAAATGCTTTGGATATGTCTGTTTGGAATGTGTTAGTCACTACCATCAATCATTCTGTTAATATGGAGACACTCACTTTGAATGATCTTTATTCTAAGATGAAAACACATGAGATTGATGTTTTGGCCAGGATAAACAAGATTAATTCTTTGGGCTTAGTGACTAACCAAGCTGACAGTTCTTCTAGTTCTTCTATTGTTTCGTTGTCTGCATTGTGCTCTATTTCAGATGAATAATTAGAGGAGATTCCAGAAGAGCAGCTTGTACTTCTCTCCAACAGGGTGACCAAAGTGATTAACAACATCAGATCAAGACGGAGAGGAGTTCCAATCAAATGCTATGAATGTGGTGAGCTAAACCATATTAAGATGAATTGTCCCAAACTGAGGAGTAAGGAGGTCAAAGATGACAAGGCACCAACTCGCCGCTCTCAAATCAAGATTGATCCAAACAAGAAGCGCAATTATCGCAGGGCAGTCAACAAGATAATTTCAGCACTTGATGAGATTATTTTGAGTGATGATGATTCTGAAAGCGATGATGAGGGCAATGAAAAGAAGGCAAAGGAGGTGGACTTCACAGGGATGTGTTTTATGGCCAACAGTGAGGAGCTCAATGATGATGATCTTTACAGTGATCCTGATGAGGTAAAACCTTCTTATGCTGATTTATCTCGTGCTGTGCTTAGATTGACAAATGAGCTTAAGAAGTATAAAAAGAAAATTAAAAATCATGATTTCATTGTTGAGAGCTTAAATTCTGAAATCAATAGACTTAGAGCTTCTATTCCTGATGATGAATCTTGTGAGTCTTGTCAAGTTTTACATACTGAGTTGGAATTTGCTAGAACAATTAATGCATCAAACTTAGTTCAACTTAGTGATGTAACTGCTAAACTTGACGAGTTGACATTGGCACATGACTCTTGTGGTGAAAAGTTAAAATTTGCACATGATGAAACTGAAAAGCTCAAGTTTAGCTCTCCTACATGTTTAGAGTCAAGTATTTCAAATGCTCAATCTAAAGCTTGCTTTAAATGTGATTTGCTAGAAGCTAAACTTAATTCATCACAAGAAACAATTCAACAGATACTTTACCAGGATATATCTTCTTGCTCTAATTGTCCTAAGCTTAACACTGAAATAGAAGTTTTGACTAGACAACTTAATGATTTTGCTGAAAAAGAAAGATTGGCTCAGTCTAGTGCTTCTAAAAATCTTGTGAATGAACCTGCTAAATGCACAACTTGTCACACTCTAACTAAAGAGAATGAGTACTTGAAAGACACTTTAGAGAGATTTTCTTTTGGCAAGAAAAATTTCAATATAATTCTAGACAAATCAAAAACAAGTGTGAAAAATCATGGTCTAGGATTTAATTTTGTTGAGTATGCTAAGAATAATCCTCCTAAGGTTGTTAAGCCTCTTGAACCTGGAAAAATTGAAGTGAAATTTGAACCAAAACAAATTGTGTTTAAATCTGCTGACTTTATGCAAAGTTCATCGAATAATAATGTAGGTGCTAGCTCATCATCTCAAAAGAATTCTGGTAATGTAAAATTTCAATGCACCTATTATGGAAGAGATGGTCATTTGAATGAATTTTGCTTTAGACGTGCTAAGAAAGAGAAGAAGGAAAGATTGAATACTTTAAAACAAAAACGTGCATTGTCTTTTGTTCCTAGATCACATGCGAAAGCTATGTTTTTAGAGAACTTTCATGATGTCTTTAAATCTGCTTTACATACACGTGGCTTTGGTTCTAGCTTTGTTGCTCATGTTCATCGTGTGTCTCAGTACTGGATTCCTAGATCTTATTTCACTAACCCCAGTACTGTGAGATCGATGTTTCATGTGATGTAAAAACAGCTGATAAGGATGGAGAATATGAGCTTGATTGGGTTCTGGTCTTTTACATCATTACTTGATTGGAACGCTTGATGATTCTTCACTACTTTGATATTTTTACAAGATATTCCACTTTTTGAGAGACCATGTGGAAAAGGTGATGTTGTCTTACATCTTGTTAGATTCTCATATTGATGATATTCTCACAAAATCGCTTTGATACTTCTCATTTTGCTCATTTTGCGAAGTGAATTGCGTGTTACATCAAATGGGATTATTCTGAGGGGGAGCTTGTTGTTTAAAAATTTTAGGAGTTTTGTTTATTATACTTGTCAATTAAATCAACAAGTCCAAGCCATCAAATTTAAATGAGTTGTGGAGCTCTCTTTATCATATTTACCCATATGTTGTATAGCTTTGATCATGACTAGTTATAATTAATTTGCTATACTTGAACTAAAATATGACATGGCGGAATACTTTGACTATATTAATTATATATAGTACTTTACGATGTTCATCAAAAAGGATTAGCTTGATTGTGAGTCTTATTTTAAATCTTGGCTATGAGGCTTGCATGTTTCATATTGCAATCTTTTTATGATCACTCAATTTGGCATGTTATAAAAAAAATTGAGGAAAAGAATTGAAAAGATGTATGCTTCAAGCATGCCATGGTATACAAAAGAAAAAAACACAAAAGGTGCATGAATAAAAAGAAGTATGCTTCAAGCATGCCACCATCTAAAACAAGAATGCTACAAGCATTTTTTTATGAAAAGAAGTATGCTACAAGCATGCCACATGCCTATGAATTGAGTGTGGAGCAATAGGTTGTTTTATGAGACTGCTAGCTCGTCTGGATTTAAAATTTGCTTCACTTTTAGGCTTTGACTTTTTGTTGTGATATCTAATTGTGCTCTTTATAATTGATTTGGTCATTGTTGAGATGCCTGTTATTAATATAAATTGTTTGATCATGCTCAAGACTGGTTTTGACATTGCTATATGATATATAACTTTATATGATCTGGATAGCTCTACTTAAAAATATGGCTTGGTTTCTTTATTTAAGCAATACACAATGACTTGTATAATCTACAAAGCTTCTTGATTTTTATTCTGAATGCTCCTTCTTAGAATTATTCTTTCTTTGAAATTTTCTTGATGATTACATTGCCAAAGGGGGAGAGATTTGATGTGCTTTGTGAGAAATTGGAGACATTTGTTAGAATTACCTCTCTTGTGTTGAGGGGGAGAGATTTGAGATTTATGGCTTACAAAATGCTTTTTCGGCTTAATTGTTCACTTATATTTATTTGAAGCTAATTCATCATACAATCTTGTAGTGTTGTCAATATATTCATCAAGGGGGAGATTGTTAGACCATGTGGCTAGGTCTAGAATATTGTTGTGATGAATAATTGACAATGGTTAATTTGCGATGATGAATAATTGATGATTTTGTTTAGCGGTGTTATGCGAGTTGTGTTACATGTGTGCGGATTGACGTTGGTCAAATTTGGATGAACTTGTGCCGGAAGAATGTTCTTTGGTCTTTGCATGTGCAGGTTGAGCATGGAGGCGATTATGGTCGGTGACAAGGTCGACCGGGACTAGGATGGGGAGATCCGAGGTTCAGACGGTCAAGGAGGTCACGAGATGGTCGGGCTCATGCTTGAGGCGCATGGAGATCAGAGGTGGACGGTGCATGGAGAAGCTACGGGAGGTGCGGTCCTGGAGGCTTCGACACGAGAGAGTTAAAAAAAGTTGGAATTGTGTGAAAACCCGTGTTAGGAAGGGTTTGGTCCCTTATGTGTTGGAATTGGATTAGAATTCGTGGGCTTAGGTAAGCCAGGTTTTGGGCCTTAGACTATAAATAGAGGTAGGGTTGGAGGCAACCTATGGCTTTGGAGATGCAAATTTTGTTCTAGGGTTTGAGGGGTGCAGGAGGGAACTTTGTAGCCACCATAATTCAGAAATAAAATAGATATATTAGAGAGAAAAAATTTCTGTGCTGGGCGTTACGGTGATCGAGCGAAAAAGAAAAGAAAAATACCGAGCGCTGCTGCTCGCGTATGCATGTACATGCGAGATTGCGTTGATTAGAAGAGAAAAGGAGCGCCGCATGCATGAAGCAGATTGAAAAAGAATTGGAAGCATGCTTCGTTGACCGCATTTTTGTATTTTAGCCCTTTTTTGAAAAATATTCACATTTAGACCCACGGTAGTTTTAATTCCGTTTTGGACCCGGCTCGGCGCGTGTCTCATGGCGCCGAGGTAAGACGTCTCGGCGCCGTGATCCACGGCGCCGAGGTGCCGAGCCCGCACCACCGTGGCGGCCAACGTGGCGCCGACGTGGCGTGACCTCGGCGTAAGAAAGTGGCGCCGACCTCGGCGCCATGGATCTTGGCGCCGAGCTCGGGCACTTACCCACCCGAGGGCATGCTGTTCATTCGCGTCCCCTCGCCCCGCCTCCCGTCGCCTCCCCGCCACCGCCTCCGGCCCCGCCTCCCCTCCCGCCCGCGTCCCGGCCGCCGCGCCCGGCCCGGCCGCCTCCAGCCGCCTCCGGCCGCCGGCCCCGCGCGCCCCACAGTGCCAGCGCATCCCCGCCGCTGCACTGCGTCCCGGCCCCGCCGCCTCCCCCTCCCGCCGCGTCCCGGCCGCGGCGTCCCGGCCAACCGCTCCCGCCCGCGTCCCGGCCGCCCGCTCCCCCGCCGCCGCCCCACAGTGCCTTGCGGCGTGCCGGTCGCTGCGCAGTATGATATGTGTATGATATGTGTTGATATATGAAGTAGATGCTTACTTCTTACGTAGGAGTAGCATTGTGTATGATATGTGTTGATGATGAGGAGGTTTACAATTATGGGAATGTGATCTTTGCAGCCTTGATTTGGATTATGATGGGCTTGCATTAGGTTTTGCTTGATGCCCTTGCTTGTGTGTGCTATGTGTTCATGGTTAGATAGTGTGATTGGTCGTTGAAATGGGACAGAGGAAACGATGCTATGGCCTGTAGGATGGGCATGTAGGACGAGGGTGGGAGGCGTGAGTATGGTAATAATATCCTAAGGCGATACTGCAATAGAAAACTGGCATGTTTGGAATGCAGGAATTTTGAAGGAAACAATATAATTCCTACTTGCTCTGGATGCAATGTCAGATACTATACCATCATACTAATTGAATTTTTATCATGTTGAAGTTAGCTTGTTGGTAATTTTCTTTTTACAATGTTGACATTAACTTGTTGGCTTGAAGTTAGGTAGCATTTAGTTAGTGACTAGATACTTATTAGTTACTATCTAGTATCCAATTTCGATTAAAGGTATTAAGTTTGGTTTTCTGTATGAACTAGATGGACAACCTAGTGACCCTATATCATGGAGGCAGTGTGACAAGTGATGATTATGGAAATGTTCAATTTGTTGAAATGCAAAGGGTGCCTCTGATATTCGGTGATCGGCCGTCGTTTAGTGAGTTGGTTGCTAGGGCTCGAGAAGCTACATTGTCATGCAAACGAGGAGAGCATCACGTTGAGGGGTTACTTCACTTGGTTCGAAAGACCTAGTTCTCAGGCGGTTGATCTTAATTGGTTCAGAGGATGAGTGGGACCAATATGTCAAATTGGTTATGAGGAATGAGTTAAAATGTTTGGACGTTGTTGTGCGGAAGGTGTCCATTGATCCCACCCCTCACGGTTATTCACCAGAACTAGGTGATCAGGCACCCTTTGACCCTCCGTTACCGGATCTTGCGGTGGATGTGGAAGAAGTGCCTGAGGTGCCCGATGCTCTATCTTCCCCGAACGAGGTTCAGATTTCTCAACCAGTTCGAGTTGAATGTCGGACTGATGATGTCGTTGCGGCCCCTCAGGAGATGGGATTGACCCAGAATCAGCCCAGTAAGTGTCGAGCAACACTTTAGCCTTTTCCCGTCATTGCCCTTTTTGGTCTCAATCCATCGTTTTTGTGCTTATGATGCAGGAGACAACGTTCCTGATAATGTGGGTGTTCTTCCCGTTGCTCCATCTGGCAACGTTGAAGAAGTCTGCGAGGACTCAACAAAGTGGATGTTCAAATTGTGGATGATCCGGAGCCTACGAGATCGCAAGGGCCGTTGATTCTCGATGATGACCGCCTTTGGAGAGCTGACCGAAAGTGATATTGAGTGATCAGCGTTATTGCCTGGCCGATCCATCGGGCTTCATGAATTCGATGATCTTAGGCATTCTCATGGGGCTTATGCGAAGGAAGGATGACGAGTTGCTAGATGCTCTGAGGCCGGTCAAGCATGACAATTGAGAAGGGCATGGTGTTTGAGGACTTGTGCGCATTGAAAAGGTGGCTGCAGGAGTATTCGTGATCCGTAAAAGGCCATTCAAGGTGAGACATTCTTATGTGGAGCGGAGGTACACAGTTGTGTAGAAGGAGACATGTGAATGGAGGGTTTGTGCTAGCAAACAGAAGGTCACTGGAAAGTTCAAGATCACAAAAATCGTTGGCCCACACACTTGTGCCGCGAGCTCAAGCGAAGCATCGGCAGCTTGACCTCTACCATTATTGCCAAGTCACCGTGTCACATAGTAAAGGAGAACCAATATGAAGGTGAAGACACTTGCTGGGATTGTTAAGGAGAAATTTGGATACGAGATAAGGTATGGAAAAGCATGGAGGGCAAAGCAACGATCCGGAAGATGATATATGGGGACTGGAAGATGGGTACTTGCGCTTGCGGCACTCTTCAATGCAATCAAAGCGGTTAATCCAGCATGCAATGAGTACGTCCGAAACCAAACGAATGGACTCAAGATGGGATGCGAATATTCTTCCGTGCTTTCGGTGCTTTGCTCACCCATCGAGGCCTTCGGCATTGTCGTCCCGTCTTCGCTATTGACGGTGCGTTTCTTCTTGGCAAGTACCGGGCACGCCGATAGCCATTTCTGTGACGCATAACGCGTTGGTTCCTTTGGCGTTTGCTTTGGTTGAGAGGAGAACAAAGACAGTGGGGATGGTTCTTGCGGCTCGTTCGGAGGCACGTGGTCGGCCCCGTAGGGAGGTTGGTGTCATTTCGATAGGCACGGGGGCATACTTTGCCCGCACGGAGCAGATACGGGTATGCAGCTTTGCACCACCGTTGGTGCACTCGGCATCTTGCGAGAATCTACTCCGTAAGGATGGTGCGAAGGATAACTTTCCTCTGTTTGAGGAGGTCGCTCGAATGCTTGAGGTGAAGTTCTTCGGGGAGAAGTTGGAGCGCTTAATCTCGCAACAAACGCGAAGGTAGACAGTGGTTGACGGGATTGATGAGAGATGTCGACAAATGGACAAGGGCTCATGACGACGGTGGCTGGAGGTACGAGTTTGGACAAGCAACATGGCGAATCCTTCAATAGTTTGCTTAGGGGTATACGTGGTATGCCCACAATGCTATCGTATCCTTCACCTTTTACAAGCTTGTTGCTGGTTCAGCGAAAGACACGCACATGCAATGGCGCTACAAAGTAAACAAGTGAGATGGGCGCCAAAACCGAAGCGCCACCTTGAAAAGGCAAAGGCTAGGGCTGAGGCACATGAGGTACATTGTTTTGACAACGCCACGGGCACTTATGAGGTTGTAGAAAGGGGTGGTACAACGACCGATGGAGAGCTCCGCCGACGAGGATGCATAAAGTTGTCCTTATTGATTTCTCATGCACATGTGGTAAACCGAGGCGCACCACTTTCCATGTTCTCATTATGTGGCAGCAGTGAGGCATCGCAACTTTGACTACGAGCAAGATACCTCGGGAGTTCAGTGTTGACAACCTTGTGCTTACGTGGTCTCCCGTTTGAGCCTTACGGGATGAGGAGAGTGGCCACCGCACACCGGCCCAAATACATTGCGGATCCGGGTAGCGTTGGAACAAACGTGGAACCGTGAAAAGGACGAGACACAAGATGGTTATGGATCAGCTTCCAGAAGAACGAGGCGAGGAGATCAACCCCTTTCTTACTAACCCCGAGCGAACCAATGTAGCGTATGTGGTAGACTTGGCCACAATTCACGCACATGCCATTGGCCACTTAGTCAGGTGCGAGTGCTTGTTATTCGTTATGTTTCATAGTTCGTGTAGTTGTTTTTTCATATGTAATTTGCTATGTTTCTTGTTTAATTTCTTATTCTTTCCATATTGTATGCATGTTCAATATTTTGTTTACTTGTATGTTGGACTGACAAATTCAAATTTTTTTTAGGATGGCGCAATTCCACCTGCTAGACCCGTACTCACGAGCCACGGAGGACGGCTCACCGCGGAGGGGAGGGTATTGCCTTCATCACTTCCTGTACAATTTGAGTTTATATTGATGCATTAACTAAAAAAATTGGTGTATTCTATACAGGAGCTGCCCATCCTTCGTCCTCGAACCCATGACGGGTTCCTGGACATGCAGTACGACGAGCGGTACACTCCCTTCCTGGAGAGGGCTGGCCTAGACGCCATCTCTTACCAGGTTCGCCGTGGGTTGCCCACCTTCAACCCCCCGGCCATCACTGCACTGGTTGACAGGTTAAGTGATGAACCATTGCAACTTGCATGTTCATTGTTTATCGGCTATTTGCGCCTCAAATTCTCTGACATGTAGTCCTCTTTTTTGTATCATGTAGGTGGAGACCGGAGACTCACAGCTTCCACCTCCCTTTCGGGGAGATGACTATTACGCTCCAGGACACTCAGAAGATACTTGGTGTCGCCATTCACGGCCGTCCGGTTATCGGGCCGTGCGTGCTCGCAGTTGAGAGAGCGGTAGAGGCCTTCCTCGGGAGAGAGCTTCCTCCTGAGGCAGGCCATCGCAGTTCTGGTGTTCCTATCACTGCTCCGGCAGACTTTTGCAGCGTGTCCTGAGGGTGCGGACGAGCAGACAGTTGCCTACCACTGCAGGTAGGGGTGGATATCGAGCCAACTCGTCGTCTTATCGAGCTTTTTGTAAAATTGACATAGTTTGATCTAACATCATTTTACATATAATTGCAGAGCATGGATCCTGCACTTGTTTGGCTGCGTTCTCTTCCCGACGGAACAGAGACGGCGCCGTGGATGTACATCCACCGCCTCACCGACCGGGACACGGCGGGCAAGTGCAATGGCTTCCGGGGTGTTGGCGTTCCTTACCGCCACCTCTGCGGCGTGTCGTCGGAGTTCGCGAACTCGACATTAGGTGGTTGCCTGTACCTCCTCCACCGTGGATGTGGTGTCGCTCTACCGGTTGGTCGTCCCACGGTTTTGCACGGTCGTCCCATGGTTCCCGAGGTTCCAGTTAAATCGACGTCCGACGCTTGCATATCTTTGGGACCAGTCTCGATTCCGTACGCCGTGAAGAAGCGGCGACGAGTAGTACATAAACGAGCTAGATGCGCTCACGGCCTCCAGTGTAAGTTAATTACATGTGGTATCGTGATTTTATTTGTTAGTCCTGTACCTTACAAGTAAATTGTTGCTATGCAGGTTAAGTGGGAGCCGTATGCCGAGGAAGAGGTGGTGGACATTCAGTTCAGCGCACTGTGCAGCATAGACGAGGCCCTCTACAGGATGAGGTGCCCCCTTATCTGTTTCTATGCTGTTGAGTATCACCTGCCACATCGAGTTGCACGCCAGTTTGGTATGAGGCAGTTGTGGCCAGTAGCGCCGATCTCCACGTCTGTGGCCTTGCACAAGTCAGTGCCATGCAATTTCAATTCTAACCTTGGATTCCAATTGCACGGTGTTTCTACTAATGTTAACTTTTGGTTTACGTCATGCAGATTTGATCGTCGGCGGCGTAAGAAGGTCACAGACTTGAGCGGCACCACCACGTGTGCGTTGAGGAGTGGGGACACTCCGGGACCACGTGGGCGACAACAACGAGTCGCACAAAGAACGAGCGGTTCGGTACCAAGTTTGGTACCAGCGCGCGACGCGTCCAAGCTTAGGGCCAATGGACTCAAGATGACTACGCCGACATTGCGTCCTCCGACGCGATGACACGCCCTACGACGATCGACTCACCTTGGGACGCAGGTGGAGATAGCACCAGTCCTGGACCGTGTGGTAATGTTCAATCTCATTGCTTATTTTTCAATAGACCTAAATACCCCTGACATGTAGCAAATTATCCATTCTTTTATTTGTTTGCAGGGCAAAACCCTGAGGCAGTCCGTACAGGACATAGAGCGTATGTCCAGGACAGTCGGCGACGACGTCAGGATGCGTACCTTCCTGGAGGTAAGCTTCGACAAAGCCACTCACAAAATTAGTACATAATATCTTCGTGTCTTGTTGGTTAACAAAATGTTGGAATGCGAGAGGCTCGCATGTCGGCTCGTCGTGCGGCTGCTCGTTGTGGTTGCAGACACGGCGGCGAGGACGTGACGTGCCTTGACACGACTGCAGACACCGGCGCGCGAGGGTCGTGACACGGACAGAGCTCGTCCCCACGAGGAGCGACACTTTCCCATCCCGGGCGGTGAGGCGAGGACGGCGGCGAGTGGAGCGGACTTACGATGAGATAGGCCCGTCTCGGCTCGTGACGCTCCTTCGACTCAGCCTACACCCGTCAGACGACGCAGACGCCGCCACGAGCCTAGCCGTTACACTCCGGAGCACCGCGCCTTGGTAAGGGTAAGGGTAAGGCTAGGAGGCGTGATGGCCGTGTATGCTTGTGGTTGGGCTTAAAAGTCGTTGTATATATTTTGTAATGAGCTAGGAGGCACTTGGTAAGTGGTTGGACTGAGATGTGTTTGTAATAAGCTAGTTGTTGTATACATGTGTTTATGTTATATTCATTGTGCTTTTGTAATTTTTGTGAGGTTTTTCAAGTGCTTGATGGTTTGATGTTCACAGATGGTTTGCAGTATAAAAGGGTTGCTCTAAGTTTTTTTATTACGACAGCATACAACCAACCAACCAACACACCAACGAACAAAACAACATAGCATAAAACATTAACAACATAGCTTGACGACAACATAGCATAAAACATTACCTAAATAGCTTGACGACACGATAGCATAAAATATTACCAACACACACGAGCGGAACCTCGGCACTACAACTTGAGGATAACAATAATCACAAGTAGTACACCTAATAATTTAATTCAACACAATGAATCGATCGCCACATCATCAACACATCAACATGGAGAATTGCTGAATGCCATAACCTCGTTACCTAAATGTCAAACGAGCCTCGTGGCACCCACATGGAGAATTGCTGAGGGGCCGCCTCGGGCGTGGCTGGCGTCGTGGTAGTGGCATGCACATATGCAGCTCGGGTTCGCGCAGCAACATGTGGGATCATAAGAGCTTCCTATATTCACGACCTCCTCGTTGCCCCTCTCGCGTTGCGGCTGTTCGCGGAGTCGTTGTTCTCCTCGGTGAGATTCTCCATTCGTACTCCAAGTCCCAAATTCGAGCCCATAATGTATCCACATAACGATCAACATACCGTTCATGAGGAGGGTCGATCCAGCGGAGAAGTCGCATTTGGCCATCTGCACAAAAAGTACGGTAAACTTGAGGGTCCATAAGCAATAAAAATGAAACATTACTAATTTGTACCGGGAGCGCGAGCATCGAAGAAACGTCGCCCGCCATCGTTCGGGAATCCAAGATCTGGACAACCGCGTACTCATTGTGTACGCATTTCGCCACGGTGGTTGAGCACGCCGGCTTGGTATCAATCGATCTCTGCGGACCGAACATATCCCTCGTTTCTAAGGGAATGTCATCCTTCGGTGACCCAAATCCCACTGGCCCCTCGGCTTCAGACATGGTATGTTTCACCACAAAAGAGAGGGTACTACTTTGTTCGATTCACAATGTCATAGGACCCCAACCGTGCTACTTATAGCAAAACGGGGCAATTTAATGCAGTGACCACCAAAAAAGAGGCTTTTGCTCAGGAACATGACAACACGCCCCAGCTTTGCTCAGGGACATGACACAAGAGGTCAGCTTTTGCTCAGTGAGATGACAACAGAGGGCAGTTTTGCTCAGTGACATGACAAAAGAGTTCAGATTTTGCTCAGTGACATGACAAAACGGGGCAGCATATGTCAGCTTTGCGCAGTGACGGAATAGGCCTTTAGCTTTGTACACATATAGGCGTAGGTCTTTAGCCTTTACAGGAGTAGGCCAGTAGGCCTGTACACATATAGGGGCGCAGGTCTTTAGCCTTTACAGGAGTAGGCCTGTAGGCCTGTACACATATAGGGGTGTAGGTCTTTGAAAAGGCTACGAACTATGAATTTATTACGAGACTATAGTCTCTGAAAAGCCTACATAGGACCATTTATTGCTACACTTGAATCCAGGAAGAGCGAAAAGATCCTCTCCATGGACTATGCCCACTGCACCGATAACCTGCCTATATGAAGGCCTCATATGTCTTCCATACCACATCTCCTCCTCAAGACATCACAATACTACCACACAACAATGTCTTCCTGGAAGTCCGACCCATTTGGAGTGCCGGAGTGGCATGAGCGCCCGAAGTGCCATTGCGGCTTTAGGACGATGTTGGGAGTCTGGACTGATCGAGTACAACGAGCCAAATACGGCCGTAGATTCTTCAAGTGTCCCGACACGGATGACGACTTCGTGGTAACGACCATAACTAAACCATTTCTTTCCGTTATCGTTTTTCAACTTGATCCATGACATCTACCATGCCACACATAGGCTTGCGGGTTCATGGAATGGGTGGATCGAGTGCCGCCGGCATGGCCAAATAACCGGGCAGTGGAGGTGGAAAACAAAGGACAATACTGTGTCAAGATGACTCAGGCTCGCGAGGTGGAACGACAGATGCGGCTTGAGCAAGAGCGCCGCGTGAGGGTGGACCAAATCCGTCTGCAGGGCAAGGAGGATGAGCTGCAAAGGAGGAAGGAGAAGTTAAGTCTGCGTGAAGCAGCCATCAAGCGTCAGGAGGAAGAGCTTCAAGCTCGTGAGGCGGCTCTCAAGACCAAGAGTGACAGGAAGAAGGATGCGGCGGAGCCATCTTGAGCGCGATGCAGAAGAAACAACCACGCTACACCCAGTAGACAAGATGTAATAGACTCGGTCCACACGAGAGGTCGTATGAGCAGTTGGGTAGATTAGTCGGATATCATGCTAGCATGTAATAAAATTGTACGCGCCATGTTCGTCCCAACTTCATAAGCTTATTATCTGGGCTTTTCGCATGCAATGATTCCCACGTGTCTTATTATCACTTCCCCTCCTTTCGTCCAATTGTTCCTATCACAGTTGTCATACAAAATAATTCAAAAAAATCCTTCCAATACAATAACATAACATGATCAAAAAATGTTATTGCCAGTTCAACATATTTTTCACGGTCAAGATTGTACAAAATCACAAATACACTAATCGTTACTTCACACATAACTCGTTCATCAATCCACAAGCAGAGGGGATGGGATTGACCTAATCATCCTGTAATTATTTCCCCAAGTGTGTAGTAACAACTGAACAAAGGAAGAGGAGAGTTGCTTGTATGCCACATGTCGCCTCCCCTCTGTCTTGCCCGCAGATCTCACGGCCCGAGAACTTCACACAAAACTCGTTAACACGGCCTGCATAATTTTATTTTCAAAACCATTACCAACGTACCATAATGTTTTAAAAAATCTACACGAATTTTCCTACATGTATCATCTGCAATACATAACGAATTTTCAAAACATATGTCGTATTTTTTGCTCTCTATAAATAAATAACTAACTATATTACATAATATTACTATCATTAAATAATCCAAATGAAAAATACAACTAATAATTCATTTTGCGAAAAAAAGGCTGATCGGTGCAAACCCTAAACAGCGGCGGGGACAGAGGGAGGAGGATGCGAATGAACGAAGCCCGCGTGCTCGGTGCTGTTTCAGAAGCCACATGCTCGGCGCCACGAGTCACGGCGCCGAGGTCGGCGCCACGAGTCACGGCGCCGAGCGCTCACACGTCGGCGCCACGACGGCCGCTCTGGCCCAGGGCGCTGGGCTGCACCTCGGCGCCGTGGTCCACGGCGCGAGACGTGTTATCTCGGCGCCGTGACCCACGGCGCGAGCTCGGGTCCAAAACGGAATTAAAACTACCAGGGGTCTAAATGTGTATATTTTTCAAAAAAAGGGCTAAAATACAAAAAATTCGGCTTCGTTGAGGAAAACAACAAACAAGGGAGATGTGCACGGATTTCGAGATTTGATAGAAGCACTCTGGATAGGTACGTGCATGCATGATGGCAAAGGTTTCTGCGTTTTTCAATTAAGTTTGTGAGTTTTTAGATTCGTAAATATTATCTTTTTTTCTTGGTTTTTCATTTCCTAGGGATTTTCTATATCTTGATCTTTGTCTAGATATTTTCTTTGCCTACATACATTAAGTAGTTTTTGTTAAAAATTGATTCCTAGTTTGAATAGAAAAACAAAAAAAAGGGTTCTTGCATGCATACACTGATGCCTACAAGATATTTTGCGTGACCCGTCTCGTATTGATTGAAGAACAAGTGACATGCGAGCGGCGGCGTATCGATCTGAAAACGCGAGCGTTGGCTGGGTAGTTTTTTCGCGAGAGAACAGTCGTGAGGTTTCTTGAACACGAGCGAGCCACGGAAAGAGAAGACGCAGCAGACAACGCCGAGTTCGTTCAATTCCCGAGGCCGCCGTTCATCATCAGCGCTGCGCGTGTAATCCTCGTCGTGATCGCTCGTGACTCTGTGAGTTTAATTATTCTTATTTATTTTTGCAATCTTTTGCTTTTGTGTTTTTCAGAATTAGTAGGTTGAAAAATTAGAAGAAAAAAAAATTGAGATAAAGGTTCCGCTGTGTGCTGCAATCATTCACCCCCCTCTGATTGTTATCGACGATCCTACAAGTGGTATCAGAGCAGGTTACAATGGCATCAGATCGGGATCGATTTTCAGGTAAGCCACCGTTTTTTAATGGATCAGATTATCTTTATTGGAAGACGCGCATGGAGGTTTTTCTTCAAGCACAAGGTAATTCTATTTGGCAAAAAGTTGAAAATATATATGAGGTGCGTCCTGTTGTTACAACTGAAAATTCATCTGATGTTGAAGCTAATGCTAAGGCTAGAAATATTTTGTTGCAAGGTTTAAGTAGAAACGAGTTTGTCAGAATTGCTCATCTTAAATCTGCAAATAAAATTTGGACCACTTTAGCTGATTATCATGAAGGATCTAAATCTGTTAAAGGTGTGCGTCAGAATCAATTTAAAAAGGAGTATTCTAAATTTGAGATGAAACCTGGAGAACCTGGAGAAAATTTGAGATAAAGGTTCCATTGTGTGCTGCAATCATTCACTCCTCTCTGATTGTTATCGACGATCCTACGTCTCCTAATCTTAATACAATCTAGTCGACCATCCCTGACCGGCTCGGCCAAAAAAAAGTACATGGCTTTGAGCTTCAACACCGCACAACCCAATGATGGTGATGGGAGTCTTGGCGTAGAAGAATCAGGAGTACATGTGAGCGAGCAAGCGGCCGTGGCACACACGCCTGTCTGGTTGAAGGCCTGAGAAAGATTCACCTGGCCGAAAGCACGACAGACACTTGTCTGTGGTCTGTTTGGTGGACGTCTTGAGAGTTTGTCAGATACAGGCAAGACATCTCAGGCTCAGGCAGTCAGGCTCACGATTTGATTTTCGGGCGTAGCCAGCAACTTTAGAAGGGGATTAGTTGATTGCTCTTGCAAGTTCTTCTCATCGTCCACCATCATCGAGCCCTCCGAGGCACCGATTGCTGCCGCTGTGTCGCTGGCCACTGCTGCCATTGCGTCGTAGGGTGTCGTCATTGCCACTTGCCATAGCCGCTGCTTCGTCGTGCTGTTCGGCGCCGTCGTGGCATGTAGCCGGCACCACCAAACTTGCTCCCTTCAACATCGTCGCTTTGGATGCACACAAGGGTTGACGAAAATAGGTTTGGATTTGGGATTAGTTGTTTTCTTTCTCTTTCCTTCTTTTCTTCCATCCGGCTTAACAAAGATCTGTGCGTGTGAATATACTGAAGTGTCTATATAACATTCGACTATTTTTGAGGACAAAAACAGTCAGATTTTGAGCCGTTAGATGGAGATCCAACACCTTAGATCATTTTTTTTGGAGGGGGTCATTTTTTTTTTTTTTGAGGGGGGCTTGTATGGGTGGATCCGTTGGATGGAGATCTAACGTCCAGATCAATCTGACTGTTTTTGTCCTCAAAAACAGTCGAATGTTGTATAGCAATACTCTATATTAAGTATGGGGGACTCCCCGGAAGGGGAGGGGTGCCACGTCACCCTTTTTGCGAGATAGCCCGCAACGATTGGTAATTACGTTTAGTCTTCGGTTTTCACAAAAAGGCCTCTAGATTCTTGCGAAAAAGCCCCTGCACATTTTTTTGTTGGGTAGCGACCCGGGGTTTCCCGTAATTACGAACAGGCCCTTATTTCTTCCGAAAAGACCCTCAGTTTTTTTGCGAAAAAGCCCCTCCACTATCCTTTTATTGCGAAAAGGCCCTCGATTTTTGCGAAAAAAACCTCTACGCTTTCTTTTTCTGTGAATTTTCACCTCTTTTACTTCGGTCCACACGGAGGCTGGCGTGGCGCCACGCCTACGTGGCTAGTTGGCTTGGAACTTGGATAAAACTTAAAAAATGTGGATAAGGATTCTATGGGTGCAACATGTATGATTCACTTTTTTTAAAAAAAAAAGTTTCATCATATGTGATTTATCTTAGATTCATCATGTGTGATTTATGAAATGGTTAATATTTGTTAACCTTTAAATAATAAGAGTAATTGTCAAACCTTAACCATGTTTTAGCATTTGCCTCATGTCTAACCAAACAATGATTTCCTGATACTCCGATCACCAACCAAACAAACAGCCCCTACAATGCTCCCCTCGCTGCTTGATTCCTCCTTTGCATAAAACAAAACAAAACATGCACTACTACAGAAAATCGTATTACAGACGGTTCAAAAACATCATCACAGACGGTTTTCTGAACCGTCTAAATTTATGGGTCAGTAATAATCGAAGGTTATCACAGACGGTTTTTGAACCGTCTGTGGTGTAAATATCATAGACGATTTGTAACTAAAAACCGTCTGTGATTATCAGGTATGACAGACGGTTTTTAGTAAAAAACTGTCTGTGATATTGATATATCACAGACATTTCTTAGTTAAAAACCGTCTGTGATTATGACCTATCATAGACGGTTTTTACTTACAAACCATCTGTGATATCTAGCACAGACGGTTTTTAGTAAAAAACCGTCTGTGCTATTCTCTTCTACCCCTAAATCTATTTCTGTTTATTGGCTAGCCTCAGGAAATGCTAGCCATGCCCTCTGAAACAAGCAGATCAACATGTACATGTATACATCCAATTCACATCTCAATTTATTTCACAAACATAAAACATTCATTTCGCAAATCAATTAATTGAAATGAAAACAAGCAAATATAGTATGAAACACAGTACACATTTTATTTTTATTAAGATTAGAGCCTACCATTACAATATCCCAAAACAACAAACAGATTGCCCATCTAGCTAACACAACAAGAACAGAGAAAAGCAAAGATCCTCGTCCCTGATGCAGCGCACGAGCTGGATGTCTTTGATGCCCACCATCGTCGGCGTTGATTGAGCACTGCCTTGTGTATCGTCTGCTTCGTGGGGATATTATGGTATAGGTCAAGGAGGAAGAGGAGGAGAACAGTAAAGAGGATGAGAACAGCAAGGAGGAGGAGAACAGTAAAGAGGAGGAGAACAGCAAGGGACGGAGAGGAGAACAGTAAAGAGGAGGAGAACAACAAAGAGGAGGTTCTGGTGATTATTTATAGGGGAGGGAATGTGAAATTTTTTGGCGCGGGGACGGAGAGGCGGAGCTACGATTCATGGGGTGAGGATTGGTGGATTTCTATTAGCTAGGATTGGGTTTAGGAGGATTGACGGGCCCAGCAATCAGATTATCATAGACGGTTGGTAGCTAGAACTGTCTGTGATGAATGAATATCACAGACGGTTCTATATGCCAACCGTCTGTGAATTAGAGCACAAAATTTTATATACCGATGCAATATAAACAAGTAGTTTGAAAAGATAAAATAGCAAAATTTTATATGGCTTATATATACTCATTTGAAAGGTTTCGATGAGATCTACAACTTTTCAGTTGAAGCAAAGTCCAAATTCCGAGATGACGACCAAGAAAAAGGGCAAAACAGAAACCAAAAACTTGTGATGCAGGTTTAGGTCCAAAGATGGACAATTTTTGGGGTCTTGGAGGGCGACTAGTGCAAGCTGGTCATTGTTTTGGAACGGGCTCGTCGTTAGCTTTCCAACGAGTACAAGAATGTTGAAAACAAACACCGTATGCAAAAGTTATGCCTGTTTTACTGAAGGTGTCTCAAAACTAAATCCTACTCAGATTTAGGCGGGAAATTATGAAATTTTAGGGAATTGCAAGGCGAGAAACTTATCACAGACGATTTTTAATACGAACCATCTATGATAACTTCATTATCATAGATTAGCTTATCACAAACGGTTTTTTTATTAAAAACCGTCTGTGACAATTTCAGATTATCACAGATTTAAAACCGTCTGTGATACTGGAATATTATAGACGGTTCATCGATAATAACCGTCTGTGATACTCGTTTTCTCTGACACCATCAACACAGACGGTGTCTAATTAAAACCGTATGTGTTAGTATCGGTCACAGACAGTTTTGTCAAACCATCTGTGATTTGGTATCTAGTATTAGGCTTTCTGTAGTAGTGATGGCACGACAAGCAAGGGGGCCAATGCACCAACCAGGATCCTTCTAGAAGCGTACACGACTTACACTTCATGCGCACCCCAGCGCGGGTATATACGGTATACACACACTATTCCTTTATTGTTTTTTTACTCAGAGGAGGTGTGAACAAAATTTTTATGGGATATATACAAGCAGAAAAAAAGAATGAACTGAGTTAAAAAGGGTCAGAATATCCATGAACCATAAGGTACCATGATGGTATTTCTCTACGAACAAGTGTTTGTAATATATATGTTTCAAATGACCCTTCCGAGCGAATCATTTTCATACGGTCAATTAAAAAAAACCAAAATTGCATTATTGACACAAAATACGAATGTTCGACAGCATGCTTCGGCATGAATTTGTGGCAGGAAGGCATAACTTCGAAGGCAACATTCTATTGCCAAACTAGTCAATGTAAACTTAAATAATCAACATAAGATGAATGAGGATTTTCTGAACCCACATGTTAGCAGCAAAACATCCTATACTGTTCTCAACCAATGTCAATTGTCCTCGAAAAGGTAGTGCTCTCTCTTAACTCTGAATGTAAGTCTCATCCTAAATGTGTATGATTAAATATTGCTCAGTTTAACCATAGAAGGATCTAGTATAACCAGTTTCATTATGACATATTTTTGAAAGCATTCGCTGGCATATTTAAGCAAGTTTTTTCTAAAATTAAGTCAACTTATGATTGCATATGTCATATATAGGCAGCACACTCCTCACATATTACTTAGGTCCTTTTTTTTTTTTGAGTTGTCACTAGTGTTCATCGACGATGAGCCCAACAACTGGTGGGTCTGGTTGACATGGCTAGGGTGGATGGTGGAGGGGAGGAGGAATTTGGGATTTTTGTGGTAGATCAAAGGTTAGGATCTAGTGTGACTAGATCCAATAGTCATGATGATTTTGAGTGATTTGGTGGATTTTCAGTGGCCAAATCTACACATACATGCGTGTGGCTAGGAGGGCATGGACTGCCAATGCGGCGAAATGGGACAATAAGGTGGCCACATGGGCAAAACCATCATAAAACCATGGGGGTGTTCCAACTGATCCAGTATTAGAAGTTTAGAGGGTTAAATAAAACATTTTAATTTTTAGGGAATTAAGTGGACTCTTGTGGGTGTTGTAAAATGGACTTTTCCATTAAAGAAATGCTACGCATGCGCTCTCAACAATTCAATCTGTATTTACAAGAAAGTTCACAAATCATGCTTGACCCAACTTTTATGATTGAACACATCAGCCATTAGGTATATAAACTTGTGGGTCTAGTTTGTCAGCTCCACCCGCAATACCAGCCATCATCTAGTGCTTAGTATGACTTGTCCGCTTTGTCGCATTACTTGTCACACTACCACTACTTTGTTATACCCAATTAGGGACTCATCGCTACACTTCTTGTACATATGTATCTCAATTCACAAGTGGAGGAACAAAACGTGCTTGGTGACATACGGTTGCTTCTTGATTTTGAGCAATATAGGAATATTTGTGTTTGATCGATGAATCTCCATGTGCAATGTTGTGGTGGTTTGTTATTATTTATTGGGATGTTGGCGCCTCAACAAACCGACAATACAAGGATATGTGTTTGCTAGGTACGGCCTTGTTTGATCTCCTTAAGCTGGGCTGCTGCAGGCATCCAATAGTTTGTGTCAAAAGCAATAGCTTTATTTTTTTCAGTCGTTTGAGATGGCCAGTTTTAAGGCACCACCCGATGGAGTTCGTCGAGCCAGTACGGTACCATAATTTCGTCCATCCGTTTTTTATTCAACGCTTATGATCCATTCGTATCTGGCGTGCAGGTGAACTGTTCTGTTACGAAAAAGATCCCAATAGAACTCTATTCATCGTAGGCAGCTTCTTCTGCCTTCGATCGAGCTTGCATCACTACCTCCAAATCGAACACGACTGGTAACTGGTAATCGTTGTGATCAGACTGACGCTGATATACTAATGATTCGTTTTTCATGTTTGTGATTTTGTTTAGGTGTGGATCATGTGAACCTACTTTGTTCAGTAAGAGTTCATATTGATTTTTACTGATAGTTTTATCTGATAAATAGTAACAGCTTATAGAGAGACACTTACGTATGATTTTGACTGATATAAATAAAGTCATTACAATATCTACTACAATCGACTAATAAATTCTACTTTAAAAAGACACTCCGTTTAAAAACTAGATATCATAGAAAATCATTTACCATAATAAAAATGGCTTTTAGAAGTGAAAGCAAACATGGCCTAAATATATTCCCTCTGAAATATTAAAAGTACTAGCTACTAGTAATTGCTTAGGGGGGCATCAGATAATCTCTGCACCATTTCAGACAAATGTATGTGCATTATGCTCTCAGGTATTGTTCAATGTGAAAATAGACGCTTTCATGACTGTTACTGAACACAGTATATTTTTTAAATAAAAAAATATAATTTAGGACCATAGGAAATACTCTGATATACGCAAACAAAGAAACGATGACTTAACCAAAAAGGGTGCCGAATACAAACAATTGAAGTTATTGATATGTACAGTAAGTACCACAACTTAGACCTCAACTCTGCTCAATCCTCAAACAGCTCCTTCAACTCCATGAAGATTGCATTGGCAGAACAAGAACCGACCTCTTCATTTCAGTTGATTAGTGCCATGGTTTTGTAGTCTGCTGTGCCATTTGTCCTATGACATGCTTGCATCGGAAAAACTAACCATAAGTATACTTCTGCAGAATTGATAAAGTCAGCATCTGGTTAGCAAGCATTCTAGTTTTGTTCAAAGGCAGGGTATTCTTCCAGAAAGAAATTATGCACAACTGTGTAAAACAGAACAAAATGCCAAATACTATCTCTGTTTTTTCTACTTGTCGTTTTAGACATTGACACGGTCTATAATACACATCTTTAACAATTAATATTTTAGTTATACGATAATAAAAATTATTAAAAGTACAACGATATGAAAATATTTTTGATGAAAAATCTAGTGATAATATTTCCATGTGACAAATCCAAATACTTTTGTGCATATTAGAAGTCAAAGTTTTAAACAGTTGATGCATTCTAAAACGACATCTATTTGAGAATGGAGGGAGAATATGTTATTATGTCTTTGAACCTATCATGGGAAAGACCCACCTTGAGTTTCCTTTACTGTAACTTAATTCCCGTATTCCCTTTGTTTTTGACAACCACAAAAGTCCTTTAGTAGCAGACTAGTCCGTCTTCAGAAACGGAATGTGGAATTGCCAGATGTTGTTTAGGCGTGTGTGTTAATTAATGCATGCGATAGAAACTACTGGGTGATTTTCGTATTCAGTTGCCTAGCTTGTTCTCCGCTTATTTTTTTGTTTTGTTTTCCAAATAAGCATAACAGTGTCCCCTATGAACGAAATGGAAATATGAAAAAAAAGATAATTAATGTGCTGAAAAGAAATAAGAAGCATATAGTGGTATAAAGAAAAACTTTGTAACACCCCGCCCACCCTATGGGCCAGAATGTTACCTCCACTGTGTACACAAAACATTTCATCACTACTAGACGAATTTAAGCCAACACTAGGTTTATTTATTTTGCTGCATTCAGAAACAACATAGCATCCTTAACAATTACTCTAGCCTAGTAAAAGCTAAAGTAACTGGCAAAAGTGATACAAAAGTGCTGCTGGGTCGTGCTGATTATTCATGTGCTACTCCCGCCCGAGCATGACGTCCTCAACGGTCACCTAAAAACATCAACGAAGCAAGGGTGAGTCCGAAGACTCAATAAGTACATAATAGAACAATAGACACTACCAACATAAGTAAGCATATAACCATAATGCACATATATCATCATGTTCATAACATCATTCTCATAGCCAAGCAATACAATGCCATGCCTCATTACTCTACATGCTCATATGCTCTTCACTTTGCAAGTACCGGTACTGTCGAGTGAACATCCGTCGATGTTCACCCATCGTGGGCCCGCCCTCATAGGCACGGGACCCCTCCACTCCTGTGGAGGCCTACCGAAGTAGGTCTTACTCAAGAGCACTCCGGATTAGTCCACTAGTTTTACTCATAGTTAGGGACTTTCTCACCGCTCTCACTCTTGAGTGCTCCTCATGCAAATGCACATGCCCATGATCATAATCACGCTCATCACTAGCATTACTAGTAGACAAGCATCTTTGCCTACCCCACTCCATCATTATTGCCATCATTTACCATGCAACCTTATGTCAGGTAAATATCACATTTCCACATAGATATCATGTAATCAACGCATTTCTACATAAATATCATCATACCAGATAAACATCGCATATTCATAAACCTTGGTCTACCGCTCTACCATGTACTTGCCTGTTAACCAAACGAAATGGAGCGTCGTGCAGACGGCGTCGGCTCGGGTCCTCCACCTGGACAAGCAAATAGTTCGATTTAACGCATCACAACGAACCATAAATTAAATGGGCGTCGACGATACTATACGCATATCCCGTTTCTGGCGTAGAAACGCGCGGGTTTCAGGGATTGGACACGTAGGTCCCGAAACCCCCCTTTTTCCCTCTTTCTTTTTCTCCTCTTTTCTTTTCTTCTCTTCTTCTTCTCTCCTTCTTTTTTTTTCCTTCCTTTCTTACCCGGCCGGCCCCCTTTTCCCTTTTTTTTCTCTACCGGCCGGCCCCCCTTTTCTCCTCCCTCACCCGTCTCTCTCTCTCCCTCCACTTCTCTTCGGCCGACCGGCCCCCCTCCTCCTCTACTCCGCCTGGGGCGGCGCGCGGCCAGGCGCGGTGGCGCCTCCTTCCTTCCCTCTCCCCTCCTACCCCTCTCTCTCTCGCGCGCTCGGGCACACCCCCGGCGGCGCGGCAGCGTGCGGCCCGGCTCGGTGGCGCGGCCGGGCTCCCGCGCCGACCCGCCTCGGCTTCCCCTACTCGCCCCGCCTACCTCGCCTCAGATCCGGCCGGCCCGACCGGATCCACGCCTCTCGCGCAGCGCGCGGGCGGGCGCGCCGCCGCCGGTCGGCTCGGCCAGCACTGGCCGCTGTCCTCGCCTCCGGCCTACGCCACCGCGCTTCCCTCGGCTTGCCCCATGTACACTCTCCCTTCCTCTTCCCCTAAAGCTATGGCGAGGGGACCTTACCCGGGTACGGCTTGGACGAAGAAAAGGGGGGGTGGCGATAGCTATCTGCTTGGGTTGGCTAAAAAGGAGCTGAGTGCTGACTTCTACAGGGTGCATGGCACAGGTGGCATGCATGCACGCTAGGGCAAGCATGCGGCTGGCCACGTCTCCCTGGCAGAGGAAAAGTGGGTGGGTTGACCTGCTGGGTCTCCCTGGTATTACAAACTTGGAGGCCGATTTTAGGTAAGATAGTTTGGTAGTGCACTTACTATAACTTTGATGTGGGCGAGCTTCATCTTGTTGTCCTCTGATTCACACCACTTCTTTAGTCCTGGGCTGTCCACGATTTTTAGCTTCTTGAGCTTGGTGAGTTGTTGTATACACTGTGGCAAAGACTTGATGCTTTGGCATCTGTAGATATGGAGGCTTTCAAGAGAGGTGAGGTGGCCCAGCCATTCCGGCAGCGCTGATATGCCATAAAAATCACTCAAGCCTAGCGATTGGAGGGAGGCAAGGTGCTGCATATTCTCTGGCAAAGACTTGATGTATTGGCCTTTGCTGATATAGAGGCTTTTAAGAGAGGTGAGGTGGCCCAGCCATTCTGGCAGCGCTAATATGCCACCACAATCACTCAATTTTAGCCGTTGGAGGGAGACAAGGTGCTGAATATTCTCTGGCAAACTCATCAGTATATCACAATGGAAGATCATCAACTTTTGGAGCGTAGGGAGGTGGTGGAGCAGCCTCCACTCACCCATGGGCAATTGGCTGGACCTAACTATCAACGTGGTGCCTGGAGTATCGGAAGGGGAATGGCTCACGTGGCCTCCCTCACTCCATGACGATATCACCTCATCACTCCTCTCTATTTTCCACGAGCGAAAGATAGGTGGACGTGGTGTCAACCTCAACTTTGGGCAATCCACTATGTCCAATTTATAAAGTTTAGGGAACATGAACTCCTCCATGCCATCCTCTCCGCAGTATGTTGTGTTCCACTCTTCCAAGTTCTCCATATCATCCAAGTCAAGTGTTAGCAACTGAAGGAATGCTCCTCTACCACCACAGAGATCTCCGTCGATTTTTGTAATGCTGTGCAGCCTTCTTAGATGCAGCTCTTTTAGTTTTCGTAATTGTCCGAGTGGTGGCAGGTTGTTGCACCGAGGCAAATTCTCCAGCTTAATTTCAACGAGATTTGGGAGATGACGAGAAATGCCCATGAGCCAAGTAGGAAAGCTTATACTACTATAACCATCTAGCTTCAAGTGCTTCAAACGTCCTGGTGGCACTAGTTCTCCCAAAACAGCCTCGTCCTCCAGAATTCGATCATCATCCGAAGTCCATTCAAGTGTCAACTTTGAAAGCCTTTGTCTGTCTAACAATTTAATTTTACGTGCTTCTTCAAGAAACCTTACACCTTCAAGACAAGATATTTGCAACTCTCTGAGATTTGAAGACATGAAGAGCTGTAATGAGACTGAATCATTCTTGGGCGAAGAATCCCCCACGGAATCACAACCGCTGTAACTCTGCAGAGTTGATAAAATCAGCAGCTGGTTAGCTAGCATTAGTTCTAGTTCTGTTCAGAGACAAGGTAATTTATCACAAACAATTCTGTATCACTCTGAAAACAGAACAGGGGGACGAATATATGTTCTTTTGTATTTGCACCAATCATAGGATTGATCCACACCTTGAGTTATCTTTACCTTAACATAATTCCCGTATTCTCTTTGTTTTTCACAGATACATTATTCATCTTAGAAGTTATAATAATAATCTCAGACTAGTCTCAGAATAATAATCTGATATTATTCATTATCTGATATTGTTTAGGTGTGTTGGTTAATTAATGCATGCGATAGACAGCAAGAGATTTGCCTAATCTTCCCCTTTGCTTTGTTTTTCAAATAACTAGAGCGAAATGGAAACAGGGGTACCCTAACGGGCGTTCACATCCCGCACGTCCGCTTGGGGTGCACACCATGTATGCACCCCAAGCGGATGTGTGCTGCACACTATTTCCTTAGTAGGCGGAATGAAAAACAACACAATGGTGAGATGACAAAAGATAGTGCGCTGAAAATAAAAAAGAATTCTATAGTGGTATAATGGAGAACTTGCAGGCGGAATTCAGATAAGAGATAGCATCGTAGTGCACTTACTATATCTTCGATGTGGAAGAGCTTCATTCTGTTGTCCTCTGATTCACACCACTTCCTTAGTTCAGGGTTGTCCCAGATTTCTAGCTTCTTGAGCATGGTGAGTTGTTGTGCACATTGCGGCAAAGACTTCATGCTCGGGCATCTTAATATCTGGAGGCTTTCGAGAGAGGTGAGGTCACCCATCCATTCCGGCAGCACTGAAATGCTGTTACACGAACTCAAACTCAGCGATCGGAGGGAGGTAAGGTGCCGCATGCTCTCTGGCACGCTCGCCAGATAATCACATTCTTGGAGATCCAACTCTTGGAGTGTAGGGATGTGGTGAAGCAACGTCCACTTGTCTTTTGGCACTTTGCTGTTCATGACCCATAACCTGGTGGCTGGAGTAGAGGATGGAACGCTGAAGTGGCCTTCCTCACCCCAGGAGGATATTACTTCGTCGCTGCTACATTTTTTTTAGATAAAGGATATAAAATCCGGCCTCTATATCCACGAAGGATATACACAGCCAAAAGTTACACGAGCTCTTAGGCTCAAAACCTCAAAACTGAGGTACATAAAACAACATGAAAGATAGCTTAAGGACTATGAAAAAACTAGAAAGGCTAAGCTCCAGCACTTTTTCTCCGTCCTTGCTTACATCCAAGCCCCTATCCTCATCCGACTGTGCCATCCAAACTTCGGTCTGCTTTGCGTGAAGATGGACCTCCGAGGCGACGTCTCCAAGAAGGCGACGAGAGTCGCCGACGCCGCCCGCCTCACCGAGGCAAGGTTTTCACCTAGAGATCAGTAAACATGAGAGCTATGTAGTGCCACGACACACCTCCAGGAAGGATAATGGCGCCCGAAGGCGTCATTGATGTCGAGACCGGTAAGATCACCGGCAAGGCTTTCGCCAGCACCTCCACAACACCCCACGCACTACCCACACACAAAATAGACTGCCACCAACACTCCGGGGCCCTGCATGCCTCAAGGCCATGGCATAGCCACCCTTAAACTCCACGACGAGCCGCTTCCTGCGATGTCCGCTACTGTAGAAACCACTAAGCGACGTCTAAGCGCCACCATTGAGCAGATCCAGGGACATGAGCCACAGAACAAACCTACAGCAATAGAACGGAAGGGCCTGACACAAATCTTCCTAAACGCCTTACGAGCCTGTACGGCACGTGGATCACCACCGCCTTCTTGCTCCCGGCCGCAACCAACTGGAGATGTTCTTGCATTGATCGCTTCTTTGCGCGAATCACAGCATCGCCTACTACCACACCCGCGCCCGGCGGCGTCCTCCGACGACCGATCGCGGCACCCGACGCCACAACGCGCGGCGGCCGGCGGCGCGCGCGCGCGTCTCACGATGCGGCGACGCCCAAAGCCCGACGCGGCGCACACCCGACGCGGCTTGGCGCGCGATGCACGGCGCGAGTGCGGTCGATGCGGCGCGCAGCGCGGTTGCGCAGCCGGAGAGGCGTTGCGCGCACGCCGGGCCGGCGACGGGCGCCGGCGGCGCGACCGGCGGTGACACACGACGCCGGCCCGGCCCGCGAGCCGGAGACGTCCGCGGATGGCCGGCGCGACGGAGCCCAAGGCCGGTGCGGCGGTGCCCGAGCCGAGACGCCCGCAGATGGCCGCGCGCGGAGCCCAAGGCCGGCGCGGTGGCGCCGAGCCGAGACGCCATGGATGGCCGGCGCGCGGAGCCTGCCGAGACGCCCGCGGATGGCCGCGCGGCGGAGCCCAAGGCGAGGGCCGACGGTGGCGGTGCCCAAGGCCGGCGGCGGTGGAGGCGGCGCCTAGGGCCGGCGGCGGCGGCTCCCCATGGAGGCGCCCCAAGCGGCGGCTGGCTAGGGTTTCTAACCATCAGACCTCAACCAGTTGCACCCAGATCCAGATGCCTCTGCCCAGATCCATGAGAGACAGCCCCGCCGCCGCCTTCCTAGCACCCGCACAGGCCTCCGGCGGCGTGCTCCAGCGGCGGCAAAGCGGAGGGGAGAGGAAAGAGGGAGGCGACGGCGAAGGAAAGTGGAAGCGGAGGGGAGAGGAAAAGTCGGGAGAGGAAAGGTCGCTCCCGCTCCCTTCGTCGCTGCTACATATGAGCCATGAAGAAAATATTGGAGGGCATGGTTTTAGCCTTAGCGAACGGCAATCCAATATCGTCAGTCCCTCAAGCTTAGGGAACATGAACTCCTTCACGCCATCCTCGCCACTGTATGTTGTGCTCCACTCTTCAAGTCGTTCCATATCTACCAACCGGAAGGATGACAATCGACGGAATGCTCCTCTGCCACCACAGAGATCTCCATCGATCTTTGTAACGCTGTGCAGCCTTATCAGATGCAGCTCTTCCAGGTTTGGTAACTGTCCGAGCGGTGGTAGCTTGTTGCACCTCGGCAGATCCTCCAATGTAATTGTTTGAAGATTTGGGAGATGATGAGAAATGCCTATGAACCAGGTAGGAAAGCATACACCGTTATAACCTCGTAGCCCGAGTTCCTCCAAATCTTTTGGTGGCACTAGTCCCCCTAACACAACGTTGTCATCCAAATAAAGTCGATTAGGACCCAAGGTCCAATCGAACGTCAACTTTGAAAGATTTTGTTTCTCTAATAATTGAATACCGTGCGCTTCCTCGATAAACATTACATTTTCGAGACAACAAATTTCCAACTCATTAGGATTTATGTCATTGAGCTGATGAAGATTGCTGCAAGTATTGACATCATTAGCGTGAACCGTGAAGAGTGGTAATGAGACTGAATTCTTGAGCCGATAATGCCTCATGTGTTTTGTTAGGCCTGAGCAGTCTGCCATCAGTAGAAACTTCAGCGTATGAATTGCACCTATACTTTCTGGTAGGGTCTTTAGGTCCGAGCAGCCTGAGACGTCTAATGTATGTAGCCTTTTGAGGTTACCAAGACTTTCTGGTAGGGTCTTTAGGCGCCAGCAGCCTGAGACGTCTAATGTATCTAGCCTTTTGAGGTTACCAAGACTTTCTGGTAGAGACTCTAGGCGCCTGCAGTCTGAGACGTCTAATGTATGTAGCCTTTTGAGGTTACCAAGACTTTCAGGCAAATGATCAAGATCTTTGTTACGAGATAGGTCCAAGTGCTCTAGATTGGTAAGGGCACTGATACATTGAACATATCCCTCTCCTTCACTTCTTGTTGAGTGATAAAAGATTGAATCCAAGCTGTCTGACAAGTTCAAATACCGGAGTTCTGAGAGCCCTGTGAGATTGCAACATTTTTTCTCGGCATTGTAACACCGCGGTCTTGATATGTTCAAATGTTGTAGTTTGTTTAGGCCACTCAATGCTCCCGGCACCCCTTTCACACGGGTGCTTGACAAATCGAGATCCACCAAATTTCCGAGCTCCCAAAATGACTCTGGCAATTCTCGAATATTTTCACTCTGTGATAAGTCAAAATATCGGAGCTCGGTGAGTCTGCCTATGCCTTCTGGTAGCTTTTGAACATTGCAGCAACATGATAAGTTCAAATATTCGAGTTTGGGGAGGCTACACAAAGCTTCTGGTATCTCACAAACACCGGAGCCAGATAATTCTAGATGCAACAAATTTTTGAGATTCCCAATTGATTTTGGCAGTTCTTTTATTGCAGAACAACCTGACAAGTCAAGATGCAATAAATTCTTTAGATCACCAAATGATTCCGGCAGAATTTCTATTGCAGAACAACCTGACATGTCAAGATGTGACAAATCCTTTAGATCACCAAATAATTCCGGCAGAATTTCTATTGCAGAACAACCTGATAAGTCAAGATGTGACAAGTCCTTTAGATCACCAAATAATTCCGGCAGAATTTCTATTGCAGAACAACCTGATAAGTCAAGATGCAACAAATTTTGAAGATTCCCAAATGATTCTGGCAACTTTTCTATAGCAGAGCAACCTGATAAGCCAAGATGCAATGAACTTTTAAGTTTCCCAAATGATTCTGGCAGTTTTGATATAGCAGAGCAACCTGATAAGTCAAGATGCGATAAATTTTCAAGATTACCAAATGATTCTGGTAGTTCTACTATATTAGAACAACCTGACAAGTCAAGATGCAATAAACTTTCAAGATTCCCAAATGATTCTGGTAGATCAACTATATTAGAACAACCTGACAAGTCAAGATGAATCAGACACCCAAGTTTATCAAATGATTTGGGCAATGCTGAAATTTGTGAAGATCCATGCAGGTTTAGGTACTGCAATTTTGAGAGTTTAGTAATACACTCTGGGTGCCTGTCCTCTTGCATCCTTGGAGCAATAAGACACCTGAGCAGCTTCAGTTGGCCAACTGAGGCCGGCAACTCTGTAGTGGAGCATTGACTGAAATCCAGAACACGCAAGTACTTTGCAAATGAAAATGCATCACTCCTGAGCTCCGGCTTGCTACTATGCAGAAAGTGAAGTGCCCTCACCCTGGTGGGCAAAATATTTGACAACCTTGATGATCCATCATAGTTTGTGACCAATGCATACCGACAGTATTTGTGCTCACTAGTATTTTTCTTTGTTGCAGCATCGAAAACAACTAGCTCGTCATCCATGACTGATCTTGCCAGATCATGCACTAGGTCGTGCATTGTGTAGCACAATACATGCTTTCGGGTAGCCTGAAACAAGCACAGAAATTTCAATTAGAAATGTCAACTTCTATCCTTTTTTCTAAAAAAATCATGTCCTCTTCCTGTCCATATAAATTGTCAAGAACACGCTATCATTATCTATGTGTTAATATCTTAAAATATGCATACTACCAAATTAATTAAGCCAGCATTATTTACGGAACAAGCTGCTACAAAATGTAAGACCCTGCAACTCGGAAAGCTAAATAGAATACCACAATTCGGTAGTTATTTCAGTTTTGTTAGCCGTACCCCTGACAAATGTACCGATGCACAAGACCTATATCAAGCACACACATGAAAATTGAGAGTTGGAAACTGAGGTCACTAGACCAGATGCTATTTCAGTCTTGTGTGCTCGTACAGGTACAATGCATACGTTAAGAGCTAATATTTACACCAATAACAAAATATCAGTTTCAAATTACTCCATTTTTAAAATCTTATCTGGCTAGGCTTAACCACCCCCTTTCCAGAAGTTAGACTCCATAATTCAGAGCGAACAATGTATTTGGAGAATTGGTTCAAGAAGCTAAGCTCTCGTGCGGCTTTGAGCTCCACCGCATTTGAAGCCCACTATAAGACGCCTCCGTTGATAGGGGTCAACAAGTTTGATCGGGACCAAAAGACTATTATGCCCTTCCCAATGATAATATAAAATAACAAGAAATTTCGCTCGCCCTTGGGCTCACCACTATTCTGCTAAGGGTTAATGAGTTTGATCACGACCAAAATACTATTATGCCCTTCATAATCATTACTATTATAAAAAGAATGAGTTGGTGGCTGTACGTCCATTCTCCTCTAACCACTCTATTTCCTCAACTTCTCAGCATTCTTCACTTTCTAACCGATCAATGCAACTCTCTTTCATAGCATGATTCTCTATACATTCAATAAATTCTGTTACAATATACGGGTACGTAACTAGTAACAATAAATAACAAAAAAATTCTCTGGGCCAAGATGTTGCCACATGCTCCACTGCATCTGAAGTCCACTAGAGGACGCCTCTGTTGCATCATGCCAGTTGCCCTCACTTCTACGTCGAGGTTGAACTATGAATGGGTGACGGCCATGTGGTGGAGAGGTGCGGTTATACTTTTACTTTATAGCTATGATTTTTTGAATAATCATGGAAATCTCTGTTGAGAAATCGTTGAGAATAGATAAACAGGGATGCAATTCACGCAATTAATTACTAAGAACACAATAAATCTATTAATTCTAATGATGCTTCCACGCGTATAGGATAGAAAATTTCAAGTACATGGGTCTTTGACCAATTTTGTTTGCACAACTGGAAGTACGTAACACAAACTGAATAAATCTCCTTCCAAAATATGTATAAACCACAGTCTCATGTATGCCTATGTGAACTGCATTACATATATGTACAATATACTAAAATGAATAGTTTGATGACCGGTCCCAAAAAAAGTTCGATGATTGATTATGTACAATACAGTAACTCACCGAGGACAACTTTGAATGTTGGAGAAAGGACATCCCCGAAAGTTGTTTGATGTATTCCTCACCAACCCTTGTGGATGGCTTAATGAGATCGAGAGCAATCCATTGGTGAATCAGATCATCTTTAACAATATTGTGACCTTTTGGAAAGATGGCACAATAGGCAAAGCATAACCTTAAGTGTGGTGGCATGCTCTTGTAACTTAACTTCAAGGACGGAAGCACTATGTTGTGTGGCGAGTTTTTATCATTAATTGATTCATTCCAGATACCACTGTCCTTCACTTCTGACCACCCACTCAGATCTTTGAATTTTAGCATGCATCCAAGTGCTTGAGCTGCTAATGCCACACCTCCACATTTCTTTGCGATATTGAGACCAATCTCCTCAAATTTTTCTTTGTTAGCTTTACATCTGAAGTCACTGTATTTCTTGATTATATCCCAGCACGTATCTTCCTTCAAGGGCTCTAGCTTGTATGGTTTATCGGTGCAAATTTTCTCTGCAATGTCTTCCTTGCGTGTGGTTACTATGACATCTATCATACTGTCCTCCTTGCCCACACGGAGCATACGCTTCAGGTCCTCCAACTCAAGGACCTTTTCCTCCCATATGTCATCTAAAACAATCAGAATCTTCTTGTCACGAAGAAGATCATCAAGGCACCGGCTTATCAACTCCATAGTTTCTGTACTCTGCTGGCTTCCTTGTTTTGGCAGTTGAGAAATTATGGATCTTCCTATTTTCTTCAAGTCAAACACCTGGGACACATAGATCCATACCCGATGATCATACTCCTTGACTTTGTTATCATTGAAAACCAGTCTTGCCAAGGTTGTCTTTCCAATGCCTCCAAGTCCATAGATAGGAAGAATCATTGTCCCTTTGTTGATGTCGCTTGCAGATAATAGATCTATGATTGCCTGTTTTTCTCCATCCCTGCCTACGATGTCTCCTTCATTCACATCTGATGTTGTTTCTCGTGGATCATTTTGCTGCTGTTCAGTACTAGCGCTAGTGCCTTTTGTGAATTTGTATGTGTTATGTTCCTCTGCGATCTTCCTCAGTCTCTCTCTCATGTTCTTCATCTTGCGTGTTGGGAGACGAGAGAACATTCCTGGCATCTGCACTCAGTTGCAAAGTAAAGTAAGCAAAGAAGCGTCAAATTTTATAAACTTTTAAAGATAGCACCTACTATCTAACCACAAGCTGAAACATGACCAAGGAAGTTATTTTAAATTTCTCTAGCAAGTATCAGAATGCATCAAACAATTGTATACATAAGTTGATAAATACTATCTGTAAACTGAAATCAACTGCTGCTTGGTTGGCCGCCGTCCGTTTTTTTTTTAAGAAAAAGGTTGGCTACTGTCGTAAAAGATAAATTTGCGTCCCCATCCTGTTTAAGTATTTAGCCAGTCTCTCTCATCCCACCTCTTGCCCGGGCCAACTTCAGCATATTTGTTAGAGCAAGTCTTATAATACAACCTTCAGCTGGCTGTATGAATATTTACAGCTCACTTTGCAGCCTACTTATATAGTAGTTACAGCCAGCTGAAGGCTGTATGACCTACCCTTTCCTCTCACAAAGTTTATTGGTTCTTGTGCTTCAGCTGGCTGTAAGCTTACAGCCCACCTCTCTTCTCTCTCCTCCTCTCTCTCCTCCACCTCAGCATACAGCCAGCTTACAGCCACTTATAATACTTGCTCTTATATGCCGTAGAACAAAGCTCCACTCACATGGCCTGCTGCACACTAGTAACAGACGAATTAGCTGACATCAGCGTTCCTCAAAAGTGAATTCAAAAATTCAAAATCTATAACTTTTAAACCGATTATCTGATTCGCTATCCGTTTGAACCATCGTGATTGTTACGATGAGATGTTTAAAACAATGATCCCACTTGCATACGTTTCAACTTCATTTTAGTAGCACTTTTTTCATTTGCTCTCTTAATGGTTTCCATTTGCTCCACTAGTATGTTTTATTTGTTCAACTAGTGATTTTGATTTGATCCACTAATATTTTTTGTGGCATTTTTTTAGTAGCACTTTTTTCATTTGCTCCCTAACCATAGTAGCCGCAACGACATTGCCTTTCTTGTGGCCGTGGCTCGTCGGTGTCTCCAGCTGCAGTGCACCAGTTTGATGTAGTTGTCATGGTTTTGTTCTTGTTGGTGTAAGTGTGTAGCAACCTTAGTTCTCAACTCATCTAGTCTATAGTCTGTGAAAAAACGTAACTAGATTGATGTGGCTATAGACCAAATAGTGGATTATGGGGCTATGAAGAGGCTACAAAGGGCTGCCCAAAGCCTAAAGCTAGTAATAGGGAGTGAATGTAGAAGATATATACTATGCTCGTGCTAGTAATTAGCATTTTCTCTAAAAATGAATCCTCTCCTCCATGGTGCCCTAGGGGCATATTTATGCTCATGTGGAGGTTGTTTACACAAATACCCCTCTTGGAGGTTACACTAACAGGGGCAAACATGCTTTTTCACTACCAAAGTCATTTTGGAGTTGCCACAGTCACATACATAATGGGACTTCTAGCATAGTAGGCTGATTGGGTCAAGGTGGCGGCCACTCCCTCAACAATAGCTTCTTATAGTAAAGGGCTTCATTACTGGCGAGCTAAAACCATGTTGCTTGCTCCTTGGCCCTCGTCCCTTCGGCTCACTGGATGCTTGCCCGTTCGGTTTTCCTGCCTTTTTTCAATCGAGGCCGCGGGCGCGCGTGATAGTCGCGAGTAGGGTACACGTGGCAGTCGTATCATTATAGTTCATGTGACATGGGTCCATGCGCCGGTTACAGGGCTGTGCATATCCCCTAAAAAGGTGTTCCCGCTGTCGCCATTAATCAAACCTGTCACACTATACTTAAGCATTGTGCCGGTTGTGTTTCAGCTATTTGCTTCTTCTTTCTCGCACTCGCCCATCGCCACTTGCCATTCCTTTGCTCGCCGTCTCCCTTTCCCTGTCGCGCTTTTGTCATTTAGGATGGGTTGTGGTAGAGACCACGACGGTCGTGGTGGCACGTCGACTACATTAAGCACCATGGTGGTGAAGATGAGCGGTCCAAGGCTACTGTTGACAAGCGATGGAAGGTGTATGGCATGTGAACGAACACTCTCGACTGGTTAATTGCGTTGGACAAGCTCATGGATGCACTCATGCACGATGACAAGGTGTCTGACCACGAGCTTGTTTGCCTCCTCGCAGATGATGAGGTAATCCTGCGGCCACGGGAGGGTGAGATGGTGGTCTTCGCGATCTATTTTGACGCTAAGCTTCGCATCCCTACCGCGTGCTTTGTGGGTGACCTTCTCTGAATGTACGAACTGGGGCTCCTGTAGCTTACATCGAATGCCATTGTGCGTCTTATGGTCTTCTCTGGGTGGCTCGCTCGAAGGTCGTCATTCGCAGCGCACCAGTCTTTACCTCCCTGCACAACACGCAATATCGTGTTTGTGAAGCTCGCGGGCTCCCCATGGTTGATCGTCCCATTCCATGAGCAGAGGCCATGCTTACGGCTCTCATGGGAGTGACAACGAAGACCGCAACAACCCCAACATCCACGAAGGCTCTCGTCCAGCCATCGCCACCATACTTTTGTCCTCGCCCCCTCCCACCCCATTGGAGACCGATACCAGCCTGCAATGGGGTGGACTCTGAGGCAGCGGGAGACAATGGGGTGATGCGGAGAGTGGCAGCGAACTGCCTCGAGGTAACAACGTCAAAGGGGAAAACATGTGTGACGAGGAAGCTTGCGAATTTGAAGATGAGTGGTGCACCGTTGATGACAAGAGGCACGAGTCAGATGACCCCGTGGGGTGTGTGTCAACCATTATGGAGGGCAGTGTGGTAGACGCTACTATGCCCTGTGCTGTTGTTGTAGGAGCTACCACAGAGCCTGCTTCATCCTCCTTGCCTATCCATCCTGTGAAGCATGCTCAGCTAGAGCCACCACCCTCGGTCCCGAGACAGGGTATCACGTTATGGTGGATGCATTGGAGGAGGACTCAAGCTCTGAGGTCGGGACGCCCCACACCTTTTGGGCGTGGCTGTGAATTCTCCGCTGATGTCAACCCCTGCGGGAACCCCATGTGCGGCAGAGACAACCACCCCGTGCGTGTCTCTGGTAGGCCTACAGTAGGTATGAGCTCTGTTAGACCATGTGGCTAGGTCTAGGATATTTTGGTGATGAATAATTGACAATGGTTAATTTGTGATGATGAATAATTGGTAATTTTGTTTAGCGTTGTTATGCGAGTTGTGTCGCGTGTGTGCGGATTGATGTTGGTCAAATTTGGACGAACTTGTACCGGAAGAATGTTCTTTGGTCTTTGCATGTGCAGGTTGGGCGTGGAGATAGTCATGGTCGGTGACGAGGAAAACCGGGACTAGGAGGGGAAATCTGAGGTCCAGACGGTCGAGGATGTCACGAGATGGTCGGGCTCATGCTGGAGCACATGGAGATCAAAGGTGGATGATGCGTGGAGAAGATACAGGAGATGCAGTCCTAGAGGCTTCGACACGTGATGAGTTGGAGAAATTGTAGTTGGAATTTTGGAAAACCCGTGTTTAGGAAGGGTTTCGGATCCCTTATTTGTTGGAATTGGACTAGAACTCGTGGGCTTGGAATAAGCCTAGGTTTTGGGCCCTAGACTATAAATAGAGAGGTGGGGTTGGAGCTAACCTTGTGGCTTTTGGAGAGAAGAATTTTGTGCAAGGGTCACCTTGTAACCACCAAATGCAGAAATAAAAATCAGATCTATTGGAGAAAAAAAACAGACGGTGACGTCTCGTCTCCGTTTCGGCAACGGCCGTGTATCTCCACACGACGCGGTGCGGCGCCTGCCTATTTGAGCGAACAACAGAAGAAAAAGTAGAGGGCAACAGCTTGTACGTAGAAAACAAGAGATGGATAATTGAGAAGGGCACGCTTGTCGAGATCTGATGGATATGGAGTGTTGACCTGCATGCATACATGGTGTAAGCAGCTACCGTGACAAGTAGATGTGTATGCATGGTTGATGCTTAATGGCCATCAGTCTTCTGACTGCATGCATAATTACTATTTGCTTTTCGATTTGATGACTGCATGCGATTACTCTTCGACTTGTGACTGTTTTTTTTGGTTGACTGCGTGACTGCTGCTGGAGACTTGGTCTGTCGATTTTTGTAGTTGCTCGGTTTTTTTCTGTGAATTTGAGCGAACAAAAATTAAAAAAAAAAAGAAAACATCAAGTCGTGCTGCTAGTTGGCTATAGCGTGAGATACTTTTGCATTGCAGCCGTACTGTGCATTGAGGAGAGAGGAAGCCATAATTAGTGCTAGGGGATTAGGTGAGGCTAATTAGGTTTATGTTTTTGTTTAGCATTAAGTTTTTAAGTTTGTGATTCATGCATGCATCAAGAAATATATATACATAAATTGATTTGCATGCATTGTGCCTGGATATTTTTTTTGTTGTGTGCTTCTGTGATTTGCAGGTTTAAAAATATTAATAAATTTTGAAAAGCTTCTGCTAGACGCCGCAATCATTCACCCCCCTCTGATTGCCATCGACGATCCTACAAGCCCTTCTGTTCCCGAATTGTCTTTGATATGCTTCCTCACGCTGTCACCATCGTCAATGACACCACCATCTCTGGTGATGGGTCCACAGTAGTCCGATGACAACTTCGCTTAAGGACTCAAAGGCACCCTTGGTGTGGAGGATGGTTCACGAACCAGCACTATGGAGGTTGTGGGCGCGGAGGCATAGTGATTATCCAATGGAGGACTTCATCCCCCGGCTAGAAGCACTTCATACCATGCACGCCATGGTGGATTGTGTTGGCGTCACCCTTGATCGAAGGTCCCTTCATTCATGTGGTACTGAAGCCAGTGAGGTGAGGGTATGTTGGGCCTTATTCCTGCCTCCTTTTTTTTATCTTTTTTTATGTGACGTCCCCCTACCAACCATTGTTGTCCAGATGGTGGCCTTGGCATGGGCACTGCAGGTGGCAATGCATCGTGAGTCTGCAAACTTGGAAGAGCAACTAAGTGCTGCCTAAGCAAAGGTCATCATAGCCCGCAAGCTGAGAAGGATGCCTAGGTGGAGCTCGACACTGCCCACAAGGCTAACGAGGAGGCCTCGGCTCTAGCTATGGAATGCATCCATTTCCTCGATACGAAGGGCACGAAGGCCATAGCTGACGCAAAGGCCATCACACTACAGGCCAGTTCCCATGTAGCGAAGGAGTGGGACAATTTCCTACATCAGACTGCAGCTCTTGAGCAAGATAAGGGCCGCCTGTCATTGGAGGTAGAGGAGGGCCATGGCCTCCGTGACTGTAATATCCCAAAAGTGATTCGAGAGATAATCGATTAATTGGAGGGAAGGACCAAATAAAAAAGAGTTAAACAAAGATTTTTAGAGGGGGATTTCTGAAAATTCCTGGCAACCTGGGCCTGGGCCTTGGCCCAAGAGGTGGTCGTCCAAAAAGGGGGGAGGCGCCCCTCCCCCAAACCCTAGCCGCCACCCCCTTTGCCCCCTCCTCTTTCTCCCTTGAGCCGCCACCTCCCTCTCCCCCTTGCGCCTCCCTTGCCCCCATTGCGCGCCCCCTCCAGCAGTTCTTCCCCCTTCCCCTCCCCAATGAAGCCCTTCTACCGGTGGAAAAGGTCTTCCTTTGGCTGCCGGTCGAACTGAGGAGGGAGATCAACCGCAGCGAGGCAATTGGATTCGGAGGAAGGGAAGAGGAAGGGAAAAAGGGGAAAAGGAGAAGAGGAGTCCATAGGGCATTCATCGTAATCTACATCGGTTCATCAAGGGTAATCCCCGTTGTTCCCTAATTAGATGCATTTTTACTAGTTGTTGCAAGGTCGGTATTCTGGACTGCTAGGACAGATTTCGTTGGACGGCTGTTTTGGGGTAGTTTCGTGGGGATTCAGATCTGGACTTCTCCTAGAGAGTTGTAGAGGACGTCGTTATCTTTCCATGAATGCTAGAACATGTCAATCGGACCTTTGTAGTAGAAGTTATGATTTTTCTTGTAAGACTGTTCTGCAGATCGGGAGATTTCTGTCAGATTTTGGTAGATTGGATTGGGCGATTAGAAAACGGGAGAATCAGAGGATCTCCATATCATGAAAGTTATATATAATTGTCTTAAAGTTCCAGGAAGGTCAAGAAATCATGATTCGGACACTCGGGCTGGAAGTTATGGCATTTTTAGTGCTCTGTCCAGAGAACCCAACGTGAAATTGATGTTTTAGAATATTGGATGGTGCGGGTAGAAGATGGCCGAATCAGGGAGGCTCACCAACTAGGTTTAGTTAGATAATTTAATTATCTTTCCAGCAAGTCTAAGAACACCCTATTCGGACTCCTGTAAGAATATATATGAATTTTTGAAGTTGACGGTCCACAGAGGGGGGCGGGATGACCTGTAAGATTTGGGAATTGGAGCCAAGTTAGACGAATTTACTAATTCGTGATTGTTTTATTTGGGCAAAGGTCCGCTACTGTTATCTTAGCAAATATTATAATTATTATTCAGGTAGAAGACGGATCCCAGAGGCGGCACCTTCTGCACGTCCCCCATTTTCTCGCGGTTAAGGCAAGTATAATTATGGTTTAAATTTGATAGTGTGGAATGTCGATGTTTGATCTATAATATGAATATATGTGTTCATGGTTGTGGTAAGGATGTATTGGTGCTGTTTATGGGTGATTGCAATTTACAGTGTTCATGAGTATTTCTGGTGCATGGATAATGTGAATGCAAGATTTATTTTATTGAGACATTCACGCATATGCATCATGTTGATCTATTGAAGTCTTGGTCACGAGATGACTAAGCGCCGAGGTCCCCATCATGTTGATGACATGATGGGCTAAAGGTCCCCATACTTGTGGAGTATGGGCAATTGATCTCTGCACTGTGGTACGAGCATGGGTGTGCATCGACGGATGCACACTTTGCATTACCGTAAAATGCAAAAGAGAAAGAGATAAATATATTTTTGATCATCTTGCATAGCATGGCTTGTTTATATGGTTGATGGATGGATTTGTGAAGTGACGTTCATAAATGTACTTGTTACTATCTATTATATTTGCTGGGTCGTTGGACTCACTCTTGCTGTTGTTGTGTTTGTTTTAGGTACCTTTATGTGATCGGCATGCATGGGGAAAAGGACAGATTAGTATTATTGCACTTTGCACGATCTATCCACAATGGAAAAGGGGAGAAAATAAAATGTTATTTGCTTGAATTACTTAAGTAGTAGATGATTATTGATTGTCGGGTTTAAATTGTAATAAAGGATTAGAATTCTTTTATGATGCTTCCGTTCTTTATTTAATTATTATATCTATGAATGCTTTAGTAAACTTAAACCATTTTGCTTAGATTTTATTATATTCTTGATGTTATTCATTTCTTCTATTTATGCTTGTTGTAACCTCTGTCTTGAACTACAATACAGGGGAGGTTCTGCCGAATTTTGTATGGCATAGTTAGTTTATCCTTGTTTTACTTCTAGATTGGTAGCATTCCGGGTCATTGCTTGACTGGGGGTGTTACAGTGACCAGTGTGCCATTTCCGCCTGGGAAGCCATGGAGGCCCTGGAGACCACGTTGATGGACCTGGCAATCGAAGTCCCCCATGGTTGCATGGGTTGAAGACCTAGTGACCAGCATCCAGCGTATGCGCAACACTTCAGCGTGATGAGGACATCCCTGACATAAGTGTATTGTTCATCTCTTCAAGTGTACAAGATGTTAATCATGATTTGTATAAAGGACCAATGACGAGTTAGAGCCAAATTACTTAATCAACAGGTAAATCTGTTTCTTAATAAGTTTACTTGTAATTTACATGTGAATGGCTACTGCCTAATGAATATACTTTGTATGTTTTCAGGTTTTACAAGAGGAAAGCATTTGGAACTGAGATGGAGGTGAGGGAGGCCAGGGCCAATGCAAGCAAGGAATAGAATGGAGTTCATGTGCTAATAACTAAATAAAAGCTACCAAGTATCAAGCTTAAAGGAGAAAAGCCTAGTGAGCACATGGAAGCTAGAAGAGCAGTGTAGCCGAGAGGAGAAGAAAGAGAAGAAAGTAAGCATGCATGGAAAAGAAGGAAGAAAAGAAGGAAAATGGGAGAAGCCCAAGTTTTGGATAAGATTTTCAAGCCCAATTCAGACCTCCCACAAGTGCAATCAAAATCAAACTCGAAATCAACTCAAAACTCAATTTAAATTCAGTTTGGGACAACCCACAAGGCCCATAATGAAAAGGCCATAACCTTCAAAAATGGAGTCCGGTTCGGATGCTCTTATACTTGTTAGAAAGCTTATTCCAAAGCCCATGCAATGAATATAGTGTCAGCCTCAGAAACCACATGGTCGCATCGCAATATCTAAAACAATGTGATGGTTGTAAAATTAGGGTTTCCTTTTTGTTTAAGTTTGAGTCCAATGCAATATAGGGATGAGTTGCAGTCAGTTTGGAGACCTTGTGGACGTCCCTAGGGGCTATATAAGCACGTATTAGTGCCTTTTTTGGACAAACCACTTTTAATTCAGAAATAGCTGATTGCTTTGCAATATTCTTGTTCTTCCAAGTAATGACCGAATTCAGTAGAGGGGGAATTAGGAGTTCTTCCAAGATCATCCAATCTTTCCGCTGGAAATTGAGAGCACAATTGATCTTCACTTTGGTGGTTGGTGAGACTAGCACATGTGTTCATGCAAATTAAAGAGTGCTAATCCTTGCATTGGCAATGGAAGATTACTACAGTTCAGCAAGCTCACGTGAGTATCCTTGATCCTACGTCGAGAAGATCAGGCCACCCCGCATCATCTTGGTATCAGAGCATGGTTGACTCTATAGGATTGTTTATCCCTAGTTGGGATCAATTTTTCTTTGCTATTCTTCATTCCTTAAGTCTATAAACCAAAAATTGCAACACAAAAAATTCCTAACCTAGTTTAAATATGTTATTTCTTGTTAGTTTTGTTAGGTTTTGAACCATTAGAGCTTTGTTTAGTTGCTGATCACAATGTTTCTTTTGCGTACCTTGATCCTTTTATTTCATCCGAACCTTAAAATTCAATGGTTTTGAATTCCTCAAAACCAACACCAAAAATAGATCGGAAATCATCAATCTGCATTGTGCGCTACAGCACCGTGCGTTGTAGTACCATGTGAACTACAATACGTGTGAGCTACAGTACCACGCATGCTACAATTGACACGTGCTACAGTACCCATCAGTTTGTCTTTGTTATCTTGTGCATTATGCTTCACTTAAACTTTTAGCCGTGCACATTATTCATCTTTGAGTTATCTCTAATTGTTAATCCTCACTTATATCTTTGATACTTGATACTAGCTTTTGATAATTGCATCTAGGACTGCTCTATTGAATTGATCTTGCACATTGTTGAAATATTGCTCTTGGGTGTGTTGAGAAGAAACCCTAGTTTCATTCGGCCGCACAATAGAAATAAGGAAAAGCCATAAACTGCATGAAAAGCCACGATACAGAAGAAAAGAAGACCGCATACAGAAAGAAGTGCATGCGGATGCAATAGAAAAGAAAGAAAAGTCTAAAGGAAATTAAAGACTGCTTGCTGGCTGAAAATTAGGAAGTGAACTTACACCTTTCTTGTATATTTTCAAGTTGTGCATTTAATTCACATAGAGAAATCTTGTGCCCTAATTGTCATATTTTGCAATTCAGTACTTGGTGCAAAACGAGCTAGTTCAATCTAAATTTCAGATTGCATCTCACTAGCCCATTCCTTTATTTGTATTAAGTCACATTAATCTTTACGTATGTGTTGCTATATATTTCACTTAAACCTATTGGATTAGTATCTAGGCAAAAATTCTAGTTTGGATTATTACTTAGCTTTACAATAACTAGAAGTTCAGATTGCATAGGATACACACTTTTCATACCAAACTCCACTAAATAACCGTTGTTATGCAATTGAGCTATACTCTTAAATTCGTTTGATTATCACCATTGTTGGTTTTGGCTACTACTAAGTGTAAGTTTTTGTCTCAATTCACTTCAGAATGGTAAGAACTTTACCTTGGTAAGAAAAGAGTAAGATTGAGTGGTTTCCATATGATTCCACATATACTCAGAGTAGCATAGTTTCTTTTCTACAACCATGAGAGGATCAGAACCTCCGTATCTTCCTTTTTGATGGTAGTACTGATTCAAAGGAGTACCTTAAATGGGTAGCATACATGGAGGTGGATCTTGCATTCCAGAAGCTTCCCAAATCTAGTGAAGTAATACATGCCACCATGGAGTTTGAAGAATATGCTTATGATTTGTAGAGACATTACCCCGAAAGGCAATTTGTGAAATCTTGGCAAGGCTTGAAGCAAATCATGAGAAAAGAGTTTATGCTATTATCTTATGACCTGGAGCTATTTAACCAATTGAAGTATATTAAGCAAGGATCAAGATCTATTCAAGATTTTATTCGTTTGAACTACACGGTGCTCTACTTAGGGCCAATGTCATTTTGGATGGAGGGGTAGTAGCGAAGAGGTATTTCAAAGGAGGATTGAACTATAATATTGCTGCCACTATTTATTTCAAATATAATGGTAGTATGCGAGGTCTTATGAATTATGCCATGAGGATAAGAGAATGAAGGAAAGGTGTATACCACGGTTGACGCTAGGTCCATACTTCAGTTCTTATTCCTACACTAGTGTATCACATGAGAAGACAACCAAGCATTAGACTTTCCCTTCGGTCAAAGCGCCATGTAGTACTGCCCTATTGCTACATGCATCAAATGAGGAGATTGTGGTTGATGGCAATTGTGCCATTACTAGCCCACAGTTAATGAAAGATAAGATGCTTAAAAACCCATGTGAGGATGATTTCCACATAGCTAAATTGAGTAAGAATGATAACAAGTGTGGGCTGTGTGATTCCACCATATGTGAGGTTGAGAGCATCCAAATTGAGAGTGTAATAGATACACCAAAAGAAAAGAGAGAAATAGATGATAGACAAAGTGAGGTTGATTCTGAAACTAACACATTAATGTCTACTTCTAGTGTTGTTTCTCGTATTGTGCAGGTTGACATTGAAGACAAGGAGTTCAACGTTCAACAACCGGCACCATTGGAAGCAAAGGATGAGGAGATAACCATGGTTGGAGATGATGTACTTGCTGCTCTATGGTCACATCATGATGATTTGATACTTACAACACTTACATCAACTAAAGAGGAAGATAAAGGTAACAACATTGGTGCTAAATTTGCAATTCCTCAAGAAAAACTGAGTAATTGTGACAACTCTTGTGTTCAATTGGAAATTCTATGTCCTGAATTTTGTAAGCTCAATTTACATAATATGGAATTGATTACTCATAAGAAAGTTCTTACTAAAATATCCCCAAATGATTCTCTGTTATATCATGTTCAATGATCCTAGAGAGTTATCTAGTGTGATTGATAACCTTGCTAAATTTTATGTTTAAAATCACTAGTTAGTACATATGTCTAAACATATAAGTTCAATTTAATTAAAGATTATGGTATAGATGACAAGTTTTATATTTATCGAATATGCATTACATGTGATAAGCTTGCTGAATTGAAATTGCATGTTTTAGATAAACAATTTTTTGTGCCATGTCATTGTCATAATGAGATGAATTTCAATAATAGTGCTTGCTGTTTATGAGCATTTTTTAAGCCTACTTGTTCATCCTTTGTTGTACACTTATGTTCACGTGAAGGATCAGCACGTGTGTGTTCATGCAAATTAAAGAGTGATAATCCTTGTGTTGGCAATGTAAGATCACTACAATTCAGCAAGCCTCACATCAGTATCATTGATCCTACGTCGAGAAGATCGGGCGACCATCACGGTGTTTTTGCAGCGTGTGGCCTAAGCGTACGGCAACCATTGCTCGCAGGCTATGATATAGATACTTCTAGGGTTGTTGCATGTCCACGGATGCAGGCACGTGGGCTAGCTGGCAGACCCCCTGCTCAACCTTCCCTCTGGCAACACGACGATGTTTCACACTCTTCACACAATGAGGAATCTGTCTGTGCCTTCCATGAATGCATCTCGTGGTACTTTGGCGAGGCTATTGTGAAGGTATTGTTGTGGCGCATGCTAGGCATGGCGATGGAGCTAGGGATGTGGCTCAAAGGAGTGCAGTGGCAAACCAGCCCTAGTGCAACTGCCGCGAAGGCCCAGGCTGTGGATCGACAGGTGTGAAGCCGTCGAACCCTCCTTCATGCCTGCCTACCTCACTTTTGTTCCTTTTCATTTTTGTTTGTTATTTCTTTTAGGACGGTGGTGAATGTCCTCTATGCTTCTTGTGGAGTAGTACTGTGGGGATTCAATTTATCATTCGTTTGATTTGCATGTGTTCTTCGCCAGGCAATTTGGTTACTATCTCATCTTTGTAGATACTCAATGAGGACCGACTCTGTTGCGGACTGCCTTCTCTGTCGCAGGCTTCGGTATTGGGATTAGGAGTCTTTACACTGCTGGGCGAATTTCTAGCCTCGGTCGTGTATTCCTCCTATTGATTTTGTAAAGATAGAGAGCTCCGATGAGGGTGATTGACCCTCCATCATACCCTTGCCATTTGTGTCTTGTTTCTTCACTTGAGTGAAGCACTGCCTCCATGCTGGTGAGGGCTTCGGTAGTTCTTTGTATGGTCCGCATACTCTATGATTGTGTATCCATTGGCACCTTGCAGGACAAACTATTGCCTTACTTCCCTTCTTACCTCTCTAACTAGAACAGGTTGGGGTCGTGCCACGGTGAACTGTGTTCCTGACACTAAGCTGTGAGAGGAGATGGCAACTATAGCTAGAGATGGCCACTCTTGGCAATACCTGTGTCTGTAAATGCACAATGGGACTGTGAGGCAAACTAGACCTGCCGATGACTAGTATAACGAGTAGTTTCGTGCGCACTCCATCCCACGCCCTTCAAATGAACGTCGATGAAGTCGCTCGTTTACCGAAATAGGGTTCACATGGCCGCTTTAGTCTCTCGGAGTCTGTAGACAGCATGTAGCCCTGTAAAAAAAGAGTGTAGATTACCACGTCTTCTCTTTGTATATACTTAGAGAATGGGTGGCTTCACGCGTGCTCTATCCCCTACCCTTCGAATAAACATCAACGAAGTCGGTAGTAGGACGAGTAGGCTCGCACACACTTCATCCCCCACACTTCGTACGAGTGTCGATGAAGTTGGTGGTAGCACGAGTAGTTTCACGCAAGCTCTGTCCCCCACCCTTCACACAAGCATCGACGAAGTCGGTGGTAGGATGAGTAAGTTCACGAGCGTTTTGTCCCCTATCCTTTGAACGAGCATCGACGAAGTCCGCGGTAGGACGAGTAGTTTCGTGCGTGCTCCATCCCCCAACCTTCGAATGAACACTAACAAAGTCGACGATAGGATGAGTAGTTTCGTGCGTGCTCCATCCCTCACCCTTCGAATGGGTGTCGGCAAAGTCGACGATAGGACGAGTAGGTTTGTGCGTGCTCCATCCCCCACCCTTTGAACGAGTGTCGATGAAGTCGGTGGTAGGATGAGTAATTTCACTCGTGCTTTGTCCCCCACCCTTCAAATGAGCATCAATGAAATTGGTGGTTGGACGAGTAGGCTCGTGTGCGCTCCATCCCCCACCCATCGAACGAGTTTCAACGAAATCAGTGGTAGGACGAGTAAGTTGGTGCACGCGCCATCCCCTACCCTTCGACTTGGGGGACCAACCGTTGCATCACCTCTTGCCGTCTCTTTAGTGCGAGTGCTAAGAAAAGCCCACAGCAGTGCTACAGCACAGCGGTGTGCACTCATCCGGCGCGTCATGTTCATGGACATATCGTAGTTGAACGTGTTATTCATGATCAATTTGGAACCACAGCGGTAGTACTCTGTGCTCGGTTTTAGACTCCATAGGCTGACGTAGAACCCAGGGCTCTGGTTGTTTCGTGACTACATAGAGTGGCGGATTACCCAGGGGCTCTGCATTCTTTTTTTGACTCCGTAGAGTGGGCCAAGATACATGAATGTCCCGAGACTTAATTTATACTTCATTGAGTGGTGCAAACCCCAGGGGCTCTGCACTCTATTTTTGACTCCGTAGAGTGGGCCAAGAAGCATGAGGGTACTGACGCTTATTTTAAACTCCGTAGAGTGGACCAAGACGCACGAGGGTCTTAGCACTTATTTTAGACTCCGTAGAGTGGGCCAGGACGTGCAAGGGTCTCAGCGTATTTTTAGACTCCGTAGAGTAGGCCGGGACGCACAAGGATTAGAGCACTTATTTTAGACTCCATAGAGTTGTTCGGAAAGTGCGAGGGTCCCGCGCTAATTTTTCTACATTACAGAGCCCGGGGGCTCTGCGCTCTATTTTTTACTCCGTAGAATGGGTCGGGGTGCATGAGGGTCCCGGCTCTTATTTCATACTCCATAGAGTGGCGCGGAGCCTAGGGGCTCCGTGTTCTAGTTTTGACTTCATAGAGTAGGCTAGAACGCATTAGAGTCCCCGCACTTGGTTTAGACTCTGTAGACCACGCTCTATTTTATGACTTCGTAGAGTGGGCTAGGATGCACAAGAGTCCCAACACTTATTTTATACTCTATAGAGTGGCATGGAGCCTAGGGGCTCCGTGCTCTATTTTTGACTCCGTAGAGTGGGTGGGGCGCACGAGGATCCCAGCGATTGTTTTAGACTCTGCAAAGTGGGTCGGGATGAGCGAGGGTCCCAGCGCTTATTTTAGACTCTGTAGATTGGTGCGGAGCTAGGGTGCTCCGAGCTCTATTTTTAACTCTGTAGAGTGGGCTAGGATGCACGAGGGTCTCAGCGCTTATTTTGGACTCCATAGAGTGGGCTAGGACACGCAAGGGTCTTGACGCTTATTTTAGACTCTATAGAGTGTGTTGAAATACATGAGGGTCCTAGCGCTTGTTTTAGACTCCGTAGAGTGGTTCAGGACACATGAGGGTCTTGGCGCTTATTTTATACTCCATAGAGTGGTGCGGAGCCCGGGGCCTCTGTGCTTTATTTTTGACTCCGTAGAGTAGGCCGGCACACACGAGGGTCCTTATGCTTGTTTTAAACTCCATTGAGTAGGTTGGGACGCACGAGTCCCGACACTTGTTTTAGTCTCCGTATAGTGGCACAGAGCCTAGGGGCTCTATACTTATTTTTTGGCACGGATATACACGCTTTAGTAGGGCCAAACAATGCTTTATTCGACATGGAGATCTATACAAGTACGACATGGAGGCCTGCATGCCACGTGGTGGTTACACATAATAGCGGCAATGGCGGTTGCCATTCCACATGTGCTTAAGATTAGTATCGTCCATGTTGGAGAGGTGGTATGAGCCTGCTCTGATGGAAGTAGTGATTATGTAGTGCCCCTCCCACTTAAACTCCAGCTTCCCTACGGTGGCGGCGTGGAGAGCCTTCTTAAGGATGAGGTCCCCCACTGCAAGTTGTCGTGGCTTGATCCTGTTGTTGTAGGAGGTTGCTGTCATCTGGAGGTACTTGGTGATGTTGTGGGTTACCTGGACCTGAACTTCTTCAATGAGGTCTAGTGAAATTAGAGATGGCAATTATGCCCGTTTACCCACATACCCATGGGTAAATACCCTAATGGAGCCGGGTATGGGATATTTTCTTTACCCACGAGTATGAAAATGGGGGAACACTCTACCTGTCGGGTAAACGAGCACGGGTATGGGTAAGCTCCACCCGTACCCGCCCCGTCCGTTTACCCGCGATATAGATTGACAGGTGGCGCAGTCATAGCAATATCTCTAATTACTATTGATTGTTATAAACTTTTGCATATCTCTAATTGCTATTGATTGTTATAAACTTTTTGATAGCTATTATATTTCCTAGCAACAGCTATTGCTTATATGTATCATCATTAGTTCAACTCTCAGATGATGACTCTCAGTTCGTGGGTAAACGGGCATGCCCACAGGCGACGGGTATGGGCGAGATTTTTCACCCGTCGTCCTTCGCGGGTATACCCACGGATGTAAATCAGGGTCACGGGTACGGGTATGGGCGAGCACTACCCGTACCCGCCACGCCCGATTGCCATCCCTAAGTGAGATGCTACGCTTCCCAGGTGGTGCGAGGGCCATCACTCTATAGGACTTTGCCTTGAGCTCTTAGACCATCATGGCCTCATTTGAATGGTGTGAAGCTAGTGGGGTGCGAGGTCATGGTTTGTATGGACCAGAGCACCTTTGGTAGTTGTTCACTTGCCCTTAGAAAGGCGGACTAAGTGCTTTTTTTATGCCGTCTGAGATGGTGTTGTTCACTTGTTCGACTGCTCCGTTGAACTGTGGGTGGTCTAGTCATTGTGGGCTTGCCACGATCACATACATAATAGGCCTTCTGATGCAGTGGGCCGATTGGACCAAGATGGGGCCACTCCCCCAATATAGATATTATGGTATATATCGTACTAATTAGCTTATTTGGTTCAATTTTTAACATTACTTGTGGATGATTTTGGTGCTAAGGAATCCATTGGACACATTTCACAACACCACTTGCAACATTATCAAACAAGTTTTGCAACATTAGTTGTGAATTTGAGAAAATATTGAAAATATATCTCATCCTCTCAAAAAAACAAGTTGACATATTTACAAACAAATCCAGTATGTGTTGCAACACAATATTGAAAAAATAATAATTCCAACATTTCTCAAACAAAGATGCAACAAATCAGCAACGAATACGCAACAAATAGATTTCCTATAACAAATCATGTGCTGATCCTACAACAATGGAGAAGGGGACCACAACAAATTGAGAGTATGCATGGAACAATCTACCAGAGAAGGATGCGCACGGATGGCCTAAGTGGTTTAGGTCACGTCTTTGTGGTTAGAGTGTCTTATCAGGCTTATGGAGCCTTTGGAAGTCACACTTTGAAAAACGTGCAAGTATGTGAGTGTAAAACCCGTTTGTGTGTGAGTTACTAGGTTTTTCCATATGTAAGCAGTGTGATCCACTAAGGAGTAGCTGGTTGGTGTGAGGTGGTAGCCTCCACTATATAAGCTTTGTGTGGAGTTGAGTCTTGTGAGAGACTCGAGCGATTAGGGTTGTTGTTTTCTTGTGTTAGAGCCTTTTATGTGTGTGCTCTAGGCTTAGAGCTCTGCTATCATGAGGGATTGGTTGTAAAACATTCCTCTTCAAGTGAAATGAACATCCAACCTTACCCAAGTGAGTTGTGACATGAATTCCCTCATATGCTTTATATTTTCTTGACTTTCTTGTTTAGATTTCTCTTCTCTTAAGCTTTTGTGGTGCCAAGAACATATAATAGGTGGAGATATCTTCTGGAGATAAGATCCCATCCATCTAGCATGATTTAGAGAAAGTTCTTGAGTTTACTTGGTTTTTCTTAAGAGATGATTTTTATATTTTGCTCTTATAGGTGTTTTGGGTTGAATTCATGTTGTGTTCGAATTTGCTATGACATGTGAAAACCCATCTCATGTCACCTAGATCATCTAGGACTCATGGGTAAGAGCATATCGAAGTTTTCCTCTTTTAACCCGTTTTGTTGCATCATTCCTTCGAATGGAAAAAGATCAGAACTTTGGCTACAATTTTCTTGATTATTGATTGGAATAGTTTCCTAGTATCCTAGAGAAGGTGCTTACAAAGCTTCAAGTCATTTGGATCAACTGGTCAAGAGTTACATAGATTTTTGGATTTTAGTATCGTCGAAGTTACTGTTTATCCTAGAAAATACTGTAGCAACTGTCGGACTAGTAATACAACATCGATCTAACCATAGTTGTTGTAGCTTTGGCTAGTTTTACTGTTTATAGCAGTCAGACTGATAGAACGGGGTCAGACCGCTGGGGGGGGTGTCAAAGCGCGTTTTGCTCGGTTTTGATCGGATCTTTTTTTGTAATTATTTGTCTTTAATCTTTATAGTTTCCATGGCTACTAGAGTAAAGAGTTCTGTTTTTGTTAAAAAAAAAGACTTTAGAAAGCCTTGAAATGAATTTAGACTCCTATTCACCCACTCTAGTCACCACACTCATTCTACATATATCATTGCTAACTTTAGTAGTTATAGGAGCAAAGATAAATATACTGAACCGCATGAACCATATATGTGCACCATTCTGAAGGCGTACACACTCGCACACATTATGGCTACAACTGGGCTAGGTACGAGCTATGAACTTAGACCAGGTCAACACACGTCTTCTCCATCTGCGTTCTCCTTCAAGTTTACTGCCAAAACTCATGAATATAAACTTGAAATACTAGGCGAGTTTGGAGTTAGTGTTTCTGTCGTAGCTAAGTCTGCATTAATATGGACGTCTCTAACATGCATATGATACACCAGTTGAAAGCTTGTCAAGTCTAGTTTGACACATTTAAAAAGCTGCATCATTTGGAGATATGAGTCAGATGTTATGACTTGGTGAAAGTTTTATAGGACATCAAGGTATTAGTCAAGTTTTCACCGGTTTGTTCCTCGGTGACCTTTAAGTTGCTCGATGACCTTTCGACTGGTCATTAGTATTCGCACCTTGACAGGAGGGATGTTTCTAGTTTATATACCCCATACATAACAGCACAAATATTTTTCAGCTTGCATGTTATATTGTTATATCAAACACCTTTATTTGTGTTGTTCTTCCTTTTTGAAAGGATTCTGTACTCGAGACTTGCTAACCGTGAGGTCCTTGTGGTTGTGCACCATTGTTGTTCCTTTTCGCACACATTTGTTGCTACGGGATTCACATTACTCTGCTTTTTCCTTGGTTGGAAATGGATGACGAATGGATGGTTCAATTAATAGTTGCTTGTTTGTGTTGCTGCTTGGGTTGAAACATGAAAACTGGGCAGGAGCTAATGGAAGAGACTAAAGGACTCTCATGGGGCAGGGGAGCGAGAAGCGATTTGGTGGTTGCGGAAGCTCGATTGGGTCTCCGAAGGCTAGATGATTTGCAGACCATGATTTGGTGTTGGCGACGCAGTTGATAGCGTTGGCGGTGTGTCATCTTCTTGCTCTTCTTTTTATCCGTTTAAAAAAGATAAAGAAGGTGGTAGGAGATGTGAAATCTAGATGAGGGGAATAACGGGATTGGAAGACTGAATATGGAAGAAGGAATTGTTTCATCAATCCAGAATCCTATGTGATTTCATCATACTATTTATAGATTTTAAACTTTTCATAATTTCGACAATTCCCAAAATTGGGATGTTACAGGAATAGGGTTTCTCGACGTGTGCCCGCGGTGCGAACCACTGAAGTCCCGTTGTTCAGCATCGGATGGCTTACATGTTTGTACGTGGATAGGTTTCCGGCGGACACCACCGTAATAACATTTTCATATGACGAGTAAGAGCAGACTACGTAAAAAACATAAAGCATTGATACTTGTTCTATGTTTATAGAGCTAAAACAAAATCTATTTTGGACAAAGAGAGCAATCTATTAAGATTAGTTTTTTTCAATTTTGTCCAATTTTCCGCTCACCTTTTCTCACAAGGTTAATCTTTTGAGTGTTGCTACAGCATGGTATCCCATTGGGGGATGTCCCAATGGTATAGCAGTTACCACAGCCTTTCGGTTTAGTTTCAAGAGCTTCGAGCGTGCTTCAAGAAGTTTTGTGAGTTTCACGAGGGTATCAAGCAGATTACTGCAAGTTTTAAAAGTTTCAAGCGAATTTCAAAAATTCAAGAGCAGGTTTCGGGCAAATTTTGAATAAACTTTCAAAATTTTGAGCAAGTTGAACAGTTGCAAGCAAGTTTCACTAATGTGTCACAACGTTTTGCGAAAAAATAGAGTTCAACGCAAATTTTATGAAAGTGTCACAAATGTTTTTAATGTTGTCTTTAAAGTTTAGAATTCATATTTCATCCAAACCATTTGAATGAAATTCGTTCAAATTACCGAATTTCGGTGATTTCGGTGGCAAAAAAAATGAAAATGAATTCCATAACCCTGGGCGAAGCGCAACACGAAGAATTGCAAAGGATTGGGAAGGAGTGATGCGGGAGGATATGGGTTGAAACAATTAAAGGACGATCTCGCGGTTACCATATGCTGAAAACATTTCGATCTAATGGTTATGTCCTATACCCTTGGATGGAGCGTGGACGGTCTACAGTCTAATAGGTTTTGTCTAATCCCTTCTAGACCCAACCCCGTCTCCTAAGTTTCTGCATCCTTCGCTGTCAGTCTAACCCTGTCATTTAGATCTGTTATATTCATGGGGTCCACATTGCATCAACATTTTTCGATCCTATTGTAGTTCTTCCAATCTGTTACGCCATAGACTTGAATCAAAGGGAAGTGTTCGCATAGAAATGTTTGCAAAGATATGAGTGAATTAACCCCTCGATTTACAGGAGAGACATATGAAAAAGTAGAAGAAGATCCTTTTGGAACTCGAGTACAAGAAGATTCTTGTGCTCAACTTTTATTCTAATATGACAACTGAATGTGTTTCGAGAGTAGTATTTGGTAAGCATGCATGGATAGCTACATACCTTTCCAGTCGGTTGTGTCATTGTGGCATGGAAGTCATCGAACATGTCGTAAATGTCTAAGCCAGCGTTCTTGAGCCGCTTCAGCCACAGCTGCACCTCCTTCTCGTTGATCGACCTCTTCTCCGCGTCCTCCAGCGTCGCCTCCAATGTCTCCAGCGTCTCCTTCATGTCCTCCATGTCACGAGTGAAGTTCCACTGCATATTGGCCTGCTCTGCGATGATGGAACCCAGCTTATTGCCCGCCATCCGGAGGACGGGCGAGGCGAGCAGCCCCACAACTTCCGCCATGGCTGCAGAGCTCTCAATCTCTCGTAGGTTCTCAGCTCTTCTCAATGTGCAGAATGGTATGCGCGGAGGACTTCGTGAGCAAAGATGGGAGTATTTATTTGGTTTATCCTGGATTAACGAGACCGACTATTTTAATTGACTTGGTTATCGCCGGCAGAGCACAAATCTTCAAGTGGATCAACGGTTTCAAACAGCTTTTAGCTTCTGAATTCCTTTTGACTTTTTTTTTGGGACTTTTAGCTTTTTCTTTGCTGGTTGAGTGAATTGAAAGCATATACATACATACATACATACATATACATACATATACATATATACATATATACACATACATATACATACATATATATACATACATACATATACATATACATACATACACATACACATATACATACATACATATATATATACATATACATATATATATGACGCTAAAATAGGGCATCATGATGTCTGGGCACCATGATTTTAAATACATCAATTCCATCTAAATTTGGATATATTGTTTTGAAAATATCAGTTTTAGGGTATATACTCATCTATAAGAATTCAAATGAAACGTATAAGTTGGAAAAAATATACTCAAATTCAAAGTGTTGAACGAATTTAGATCACATACTTTACTGATTTATATATATATAATCAGCATATACCTACAATCAAACTATCATCAAAAAAGGCAACTACAATTCGAATTTTAGTTCAAACTTGTTTGAACTACCTAGTAAACTAGTTAAACTTGACGTTATATATATATATATATATATATATATATATATATATATATATATATATATATATATATATATATATATATATATATATATATATATATATATATATATATATATATATATATATATATATATATATATATATATATATATATATATATATATATATATATATATATATATATATATATATATATATATATATATATATATATATATATATATATATATATATAAGGAATTTGCTTACACCGAGACGTCAGATTCGGACGCTAGCTCTGCACGCGCATTGCAATATTTTTTTGCCGTGTATATAACATTTCTCGGCTATATATGCAACAAAAAATGATAAGTATCTCAATGTTGCACATATGAAATCAATCAAAATATTGCATACATGAAATCAAAATGTTACATACCGAAGAAAGCCACTCCTCTCCTCCTACTCTCAATCGATGGACGCGCTCGCCGCCAACTACCTTTGCCGCCCTGGCCTGCCTCTACCGCCACCACCGCCGCCGTCCTCTTCCAGGTCGGCTCTGACCTCACCGACTTCCTCCGCTCGGACTCCAACGAGGTCCCCCGAAGCCTCCTCTAGCTCTCCAAACTAACTGCCTCCATAGCTGAAGAGGAAGTCGACGTCGGTGGTCGAATCTGGCGGCATCGACATCTGGGACAAGGTGGCTGGACTCGTGGCCATCGCCATGCACAGGGTTCGGGGGTGCATGAGGAGAGAGAAAGAAAGAGAACGGAGAGAATGAGTAGAAGGTGGATCAGAGTCGAAAATGGACTGAGCATTCGATAAAAAGAGGGACTCCGTACGTATGAACAGTAGTAATTCCATAAAATAAATTTATCGGGGGTTGATGAGCATGCATCTCAATCACCAGCCAGCTGGTACGTATATATGGTTGAGGCAACCATATATATGGTGCGTTCGAAATGACTTATGGCTTGTAACTTTTGGTTTATACTATAGTAACTAGCTTTTAAACAGTGTATTTTTTAAGATAGTCTATAGGTAAATTATAGTACAAACTATACCGAGTTCAATTGTACCCATTAAAATCATATACAACTATTTCCCTCCACGTACTGCATCTCGCGAACATCACAGAATTCAACAAATTCAGCCATAAGCCACAGTCCAAAAGAACCCACCCATACTTAGAGAAATCATCCACCAACCTAACTCAGTTGTTGTGATTATCATTTTCTTCTAACCTACCTTATTATACATGTTGTTGTTGTTGTTATTAATATTAATAATAATATTATTATTACTATTATTATTATTATTATTTTATATTTCTTTCCTCATAGACTGAAAGAACGGGCATGAACACCGACAACCAATTTCATCAAACAATTCTCGTAACAACTTGTTTGAACCGGGGAAATTTGTATTGACAAAATTTTGCCGGTAACTAACGGCTACCGGCCATATTGGCGGGGACCGGTAAAATGTTATATTGGGTAAAAAAATTTGGATTCAACAAAATTCATCGAAAATTCAACAAATAAAAAATTCAAATTTTCAATTTTCAACTAAAAATTTTCAGCCAAAAATTTCCAAAATTTTTGGTAACCGCCAGTTACTACTCGCATCGCTGACCTCCGATATAATTTTCCCTGGTTTGAAGAGCATGATAGCAATATTGTTCAGTAGGATGCATTCAATGATGAATGAAGTCATGATGTAATCAACCATCCTGCAAGAATTGCAATGCATGCATGCATCCTGAAGCCACCTTAATTAATCAACCATCCTGCAAAAAATTGTTGGTGCCAGATCATGTAAAAGGCTCGATTCCAAGACAGGAGAGAGGGTGAGAATCAGGGAAGGGGAGAGAGAAGGTGAACGAAAGTTTATTCTTCTATTTTAATATACAGTGAGTCCTACCTTAGAGAGAAAAGTAGGTGCTAAATATTTGAAACAAAAAGGCAAACTTAGCTTATTAAGAGAAGCTCTTTTCTATATTGTGTGGTAGTGATGTTTCATTTCTAGCCCTTTTCTATATTGTACATGCCTTAATCTCCTATGGCCGGAAAAGATGAATCCGATGGTAGCTGTGGGCTGGATCTCAAGATCAGAAGGTCAATTGCTACACCGTCGAAAACACTACAAACAATATACCGTTTCCTAGTTTTTCACTTTAAATATATATATCCTCACTCCCTCCTCTCTCCAAGGCTTTATTGGTTGGGAAATGTTTAGTTTCTTTTTGCTTACACAAACTTCTTTTATTACAAACAATTCATAAATTACGAAAATATTTGATTCTCAATCTGTCTGCACCGTTGAAACTTTTGTAACGGACATAGTCATTAAAAACTAATATTGAGCTTATTTCAAAACACACTTGATTACAATTGCAAAAGTTAAGATAGCATATTATTCTTGGTTACTCCATGTGTTTGGTTAGCGGAATCCTCTGAGAATTGCTAGAATCGTTTAGTAATTCTAGAGGATTGCCTTGCTTGATAAAACAACTATAAATCCAAAGTTACCTTGCAATTCAAATTATGATTTATTTAATATTTGAAGTTTTGAAATATGAAATTATTTTTTAAAAATTTAAAAATGTAAATATTGAAATCAAAATTTGAGGCCTAAAATTAGGATTTCAAATCAATAGAATTCAAAATTAAAATTTTCAAATTTGAATTTTGAAAATCCATTATCAAAATTTTAATATTCAACATTAACATTTTGAATTCTAGATTTGATAATTTTAAAATTTGAGAATATAAACATTGGAAATTACAATTTTTTAATTTAGAAAAATCCAAATTTTGATTTTTTTTAAATCAAAATTTAACATTTTAAAACTTTCAATACTTGGTTTTGTATTTCAGAATTTAAAATCTCAACAAATTAAATCTCAAAACTTAAATATTAAAATTTTTAATTTGGAATATTCAAAATTTGAACGTTCTTACAATGAAAATTTGAACTTGGAATTTTAAATTCTGAGAATTCAAATTCGAAATTTCTATTGCAAAATTTATAAATGTTAACATTCAGGCTTTGAAATTTCAAATGATGTAATTTAAATTTGTGTTGTTGGATTTATGAATTATGTGAACTATCAGAAAGACTATTTTGTGGTTTATTCGAACTAACGAAATGTTGGAAATCTTATATCATCGATAATTATGGAATATTAGACTGCAGAGAACATGTGGTGATGCGTACCGAGGTTTTAGGGTTCAGTGAGTTACGGTATTTAGTGGTGGACCCCTATAAATAGGATGCACATGTAAAAAAAGTGACAGTGGAAGACTCGGGGTCAGACAGAAATCTTGTTTGCAGACTAGATGACAGTACAATGAGCATCTTAACTAGATAGAGTGATGGACAGTGACCGCCTGAAGAGCACTTGCTGCCTATCGTGTATCGCATTTAATGAATTCCGTGGCAACTAGACAGGCCATCTGACCATATCACATGATGCGCTGAATGGAATTACACACCGGTGAAAGTGGAAACACTCAATTTGCTGTGCATCGCGTTCGCATCCGACGTTGCCCCATGCCTACTCAGAGTGGCTGCAGATAGAGACCCCAGAGAGAATCATTGGCATACGAGGTACCGTAGCAATTTTTTTTAATCTATCTCCTCAGCGTACAGAATTTTAATTTTGACGTCGCTCGACAATACGTACCACTTGCTGCTCATGTACCGCGGTAGGTGGTAGGTTGGACATACCGACACACCGTGGCAGCGAGCGCTAACTCGTAGGAGAGCTGCCAAACCGGGTAGTCTCGACCACCAGGTGCACTAGGGGTCGACGGTAGGATGCAACCTGTCGATGCTTAAGTTAAATAGTAGTACTTTTTTGAGAAAAATAAATAGCATTACTTGTCCATGCTAGTTAAATAGCATTACTTAACTAGCATACTTAAGCTAAGTATACGACAATAATGTACTGGCGAGTGTTGGTGCCGCAGCAGCTAGCCGCCGAGCTCAACAGGTAGTGTCGTGGTGCCACCAACATAGATAACGTGGAAGTTTGATAGGTAACATGTGTTATCTATCTCTGCTGTTGAGATTGTGAAGAGAATCAAAATTGAAAGTTTGTGCGTTGAGCGGTCAGATTATTTTAAAAGAGAATTTTGCGTGTGTCACATATGCGATCACTACTCGAAGAGATCTCTGCTCAACAAAACTAACGCAATAGGGAAAGTACTGGCTATCGCACGTTCCTATCGGACGCTCGGACCACCGTCACAATCAACTCCGTTTGGTGGCCCGGGCCTCTTTTAAGTTTCTAGCTCATACTTGGTCCGCCCTCTCTAGGAGCTCATATTCCGGTGAAGATTTTTGTACCTGTTAAAGTGTAATCTTATTTTTTGAGTCATATACGTGTACGTATATTTACCGTATACATAGAAGTCTAGTCTGTTTGTAAGTCGTATTCGAGTTCGTCAGTTTACCGTGTACGTATACGAGTCCATATACGCTGCCATGTTTCCGTCTCCGTGTGAGAATAGGAGACCGTACGTTGTACGCGTCGTTGCCGTCCGAGCAGTAGAAAACCGAGTCGAGTCAGATTGAGTCTGCATGCAGCCTTTATAAGGCCATGCATGTGACGTAGCAAAGCAGCAAGAAAAAGTGGGAAGTTGCAGGAGAGTTGAGAAAGAAGTTGAGAAGGAAAGAAAGAAACGAGAGAGAGAGAGCAATTGTTTTGTGTCTTGGCTGCTTGTGCATCACGTGGAGAGATCAGAGCATTGCGGTTCAAAGCATTGCTTCGCGTATAGAGAACGCAGGCAGAGGCGCTCCATACGGGTGCAAGAAGAGGCGCTACTTCACGCGACTTACGTCGACGGTCCCACGATACACAGTAGTGCAGCGAAGTATTGAGATCGTAACAGTACCATTTAAAGGAAAATAGGAGGAGTTAGCTAGATGCATGCAATCTTAGACTTGAAAACATGAGATGAGATGCATAAATATCGCAAAATTATCTGAAGTGACATCTCTTCGACATTTAATTGGCGAAGTTGGACCCCATCCAGTCTGGCCTCTGACTGGAACTAAGCAGAGTCTACTGTATTTATTTATATTACTCTCTCTGTTCTGTTTACTAGATATTTTTGATTTTTTAGTCTTCAAGTCATGACTTTAACTTCTATTTTTTATAACTATACACTAAAATGTACTAATAAAATTATAATATTATAAAACAATTTAATAAAAATTGATAGTATAATTTTCGTATAGTCAATTTAGATAGTTTTAAACCTAATGATGATCAATTTTTTTTAAAATTTGATAACATAGATTCTAAAAGATTATGCACTTGCATTTTTTATAAAAGGTTCATACACTTGCCTAATCATGCATGCATGAGCTATATTGTTACGCCAGCAACTATGCGGTGAGAATGCTCACAGGAGTAGGGAGAGGGGGGCGAGTCTTTCCAGCTGCCTGGTTTGCATTCAATGGATGCCGGCAGGAATCACACACGACGAAATGAACACCAGTGAATGTGGAGCGCCCCACGTGCAAAGCAGCTTTTAAGAGCAAGTCTAATAATAGAGCTAAATGTTTAGTTATAAGTCAAATTATAAGAGCCAAGTTATACAATAATTTGTCTTCTATTTGTCTACAAAAGGTTTTTTATTATTATATGGTACTATGTCTCACATTCTCTTTCCTATTCTTCCTCACATACATTTATTATCTGAGCCCACCACTGTATAGGCTCTCGTGCCCAGCTTGTTGCTTGCATGAGAGCCAAGCTCTCATCTCTCTCCTCTCTTCTCTCCTCCACATCAGCAAAAATGCTGATTAGCTTGGCTATAAGACTATTATTGGACTTGCTCTAACAGTACTAATTTCACCTGCCGCTAACAATTGGTGCCATGGTTTTTTTGAAAATTTGGTTTGTATCCTTTCACATAAGGTTACTTCATAGCTTCTGATCGACCTACAAATGTAGAACTTCATATGCATACCAAAATTTTTATTTCTATTAGACTAGCTTGTGTATCCTCCCTCCCTCCCTCTCTCGAAGGCTTGATTGGTTGGGAAATGTTTAGTTTCTTTTTTTCTCACACAAACTTCTCTTGTTACAAATAATTCATAAATTACTAAAATATTTGATTCTCGATCTGTCCGCACCATTGAAACTTTTGTAACGGACATAGTCATTAAAAACCAATATTAAGCATATTTCAAAGCACACTTGATTATACTTTCAAAAGTTAAGATAACATATTATTTTTGATTACTCCGTACGTTTGGTTAGCGGAATCTTTCAAGAATTACTAGAATTGTTCAGTAACTCTAGAGGATTATCTTTTTTTTAGTAAAACGATCAAGCATCCAAGATTATCTTGAAAATCATATTATCATTAATTTTAAGAATCTATTTTTTTTGTAGAAAATTGTGTGATCTTAGATTGATTGCCGAGGGAAAGGAATATTTGTTGATGCGTTTTCTGCCATCGCACATTACGTGAGACACAGAGCAACCTCGGATACGAGTGTGATACACATGGGAATGGGGATGGGGCACTCCACTGTCGCTGGCGTTCAGCTTAATTCAGTGCATGTGATAGGGCCTGATGACTTGCCAGTTGCCACAGCATCCATATGGTGTTAGACCATGTGATGGTCGTAGTTAAAAGTGATGATAAATAATTAATATTTGTATTGCATTGGAATTTATGTTTGCGAAAGTTTATGTCAATCACAGTTAAAAGTTTTGAATCCGAGTAGTTTTGGTTGGCTCCAAGTGGTTTTGGTCTGTTCCGAGTGGTTTTGGTTGGCTACAAGTGGTTTTGGTCTGCTTCGAGTGATTTTGGTTGGCTCCAAGTGGTTTTGGCCTGCTCTGAGTGGTTTTGGTTGGCTACGAGTGGTTTTGCTTTGCTCCGAATGGTTTTGCTAGGGTTCGAGTGGTTTTGGTCTGTTTCGAGTAGTTCGGACTAGCCTGAGCCTTTTCACGTAGTTTTGGACCACTTCGAGTCCTTTCGGACCACTCTGAGTGGTTGCGGTTAGGTCCGAGCAGTTTCGATTAGATATGAGTAGAATCGGATGACATTCGAACTGTATCAGGACATCAGATGGCGTTCGAGTGAAAACGAAGCATTGGATGACATTTGAGTGGAACCGGAGCATCGGACGGCTTTCGAGTAACAATGGAGGATCAGATAACATTCGAGTGCCATCGGTGGATCAAATAGAGTTTGAGTGGCAATGTCGTATCGGACGGCTTTCGAGTAGTATTGGAGCATCAGATGGCTTTCGAGTGGCATTGGAGCATCGGACGGTGTTTGAGTAGAACTGAAGCATGGGACGATGTTTGAGTGGCACAGATACATCGGATGGCGTTCGAGTACCACCAGAAGATTGGACAGCCTTTCAAGCGGCGTGATCAAAGATTCAGAGCATGGACCGCGTGTGATAGTTAAATTGATTGGATAAAATTTGTTGTAGTACCATGAAAAACTTTGATTGGGATGGGATTCCGATTATTGAGGTTTTAGCGGGATTTTGCAAGGTGGAATAGATGAATCTGCGCTTGTAAATATCCATGCAAGTGCAAATAGAAGTAGAATAACAATTAAATTTGTAATATTCCAAAATTGTCCCCCTTGAGGGCCAGTGTGTAATTAGAGAAGAGGATATACGAAAAGGGGATGTTTGGAATTTTAGATGGGAGTTGGTTTTGTAGAACGAGTCTTCAAAGAGTTGGGATTAGATTAGAATCGCATGCCAAAATAAATTAGGAATGTGAGGAGATAAACCCTAGCTTTGGTATTTTCTCCCGGAGCACCGCCACAAGTTCTTTGTTGCACGTCAGAGCCTTGCTTTGAAAAATCACCACTCCATGCGCTGATCTCCACACGCGGCATTGATAGGAATGACAACGGGGTGAGGGATCGCGGGGAAGCCTTCGTGGCCCTACCTTGCTAAGCCTCCCGGAGAGAGATGGCTCCCGTTCCTGGTCCCCGCAGGAACCTGACACCCACAGGTAGAGGTGGGACTTGGGCCGGGCTTCTTTGGGCCACCAGGCACGGCCGACGGCCGCCAAGCACGGCCCGCCCGACCGACGTGGCGGGCCGTGCCGCATGGCACGAACGGTGGCCGGGCTGGGCTTCAAAATCCGAGACGGTGGGGCGCGACGAGACGGCACGATAGATCGGCGCGTGCTCGGCCGCAAGACGCGACGAAGAGCACGGTTGGCCAGAAACTATTTAAAATTGATTTCTTAACTATAGTAAATTGTACTCATGACTCTCCTTGAGCTTTTCTATTTGACAAGTTGGGTAGGCCTATGCTAGATTGTCAGGCGATGTCCACGTACGCCATAGTCTAATTTGCACTAAGATATGCATTCCATTGGACTAGATGACCAAGTTCGAAGGTGAAATGGCATGAGACAATAAAATCGAATTTTAAGTAGGTTTTTAATAAGGCAGATACAAGAGAAAGGAAGATAGCGGTCACCGCTACCATTGTCGCTATCGCTTTTGTCGTGTATAGTTACTTTGGGCTGGGCTTGGTGGCACGCAACGCCAAACGCGGTGGGCTTTGGGCCGTGCTTGGGCCGGCCGAAGACGAGGTGGGCGGCGCGGCGCGGCGCGACGAGATGATGGGCCAAACCGGCACGGCACGAAGCGGCCCGAAGCACGATGGGCCTGGGCCGTGCCGGCACGGCACGGCCCAATTCCCACCTCTACCCACAGGGGATAAAAAAAAGACTAACTTTGTTTTAAAAAATAATAGTTTGACTTTATTTATTAATTTATAATTACCTAAGCATATTTTTTAAACAAATATAGCTTCAAAATATATATTCTAACATATTTTTTAAAACAAATAGTCAGAATTCAAAAATTTAAGGTATAAGACATAAGCCGTAATCCAAAAAACCCAATCTATAAATTCAATTTTAGTCTAAATATACAAGAAAAGAATATAATCTTTTATATTAAAACACTTAATATATTACTGAAAATTTTATTTTTATTTTTATTGGATCCCGTATAATCGCGGGAGGAGAATAACCCCGTCTCCACTCTACTAGCATTGCGGGCCCCACTCCATTCCTCCGTATGGAGAGATCATCTCCGCACCCGCTCCCATAGGATATTCCCCGGGAGGCCGCCGCACGAGGGAATTGCCACCCTAGACTCCACCATCGCTAGGCACCGCCACCGTTGCCACGCGCCGGCCTGCGCGGAGGAGCCCGCCAACACCGCGTCGCCATTTGCATGGGAGCGCCAATCCATGCGCGCGCAAGACGCCAGGCAGTTGTCACCGCGTGCTAGCCCGTCCCTCCGGCCGCGCGAAGAGCCATGCATGCGGCCGCACGCCAGCTTGCGCCGACGCCTGGTCACCGACAGATTTCCCATACGCTGACTTCCATCGCCACCGCCACCGCCACCGCCACCGCCGGCTGCTGCCTACCTTCGCGTAAGCACGCGTTGCATTGGCGCACGGCCGTGGCGCTGCCGCGTTGCGACTGGATGTATGCACGTAGTGCTGTGCAGTTTTATCTAGCAGCTGCTACAGTGATTGCTTGGCGCTATTGCATTGCTTGCCGCTGTTGCTATGGTTTTGAAATCCTAATTTCAGCCTTCAATTTATGATATGTTGATTTCAAGTTTCACATTTTGAAATTAAAATAAATCAATTTGGATTTTGATTTATGAAATTCGAATTTTAACTGTGAAAAATCAAAACGAATGGTAGAAAATGCATCAACAAATATTCCTTTCCCTCGGCAATCTAAGATGGACCTTTTCTATATGAAATTGATTCCTGAAATTGATAGATATGGTTTCCAATATAATCTTGAATTTATGGTTGTTTTACCAAACTAGATAATCCTCTAGAATTACTTAATAATTCTAGTAATTTTCAAAGGAATCCACCAACCAAACACATAGAGTAAAATAATAGCATGTTATCTTAACTTTTGCATGTATAATCAAGTGTGGTTTGAAATATGCACAATATTGGTTTTTAATGACTATGTCCGTTACAAAGTTTCAACGGTGCAGACAGATCGAGAATCAAATATTTTGATTATTTATGAATTATTTGTAATAAAAAAGTTTGTCTAGGCAAAAGGATACTAAACATTTCCCAACCAATCAAGCCTTGGAGAGAGGGAGGATACCAAAGCTACTCTAATAGGGATGAATTTTTCTGTATGCACCTGAAGTTCTATATTTGTAGGTAGGTCGGAAGCTAAGGATTCAATGCGAATGCTATGCACATGGGGTGCTCCATATTCACTGGCGTTCACTGTTGTCCAGTTCGTCGTGTGATTCCTCCCGGCATCCGCTGAATGCGTTATTGCAGCAAAAGGACGACAGCGAACCAAGCAACTACACACAGACTCGCCCCTTTCTCTCTCTCTAGTACTGCATGCGTGGCACATCGATCGACAGGATAACGAATAGGCTTTCAGCTCCGTTCATAAGCTTCTGATCGTAGTTCAGTGGCTTTCAACTCCGTTCGTACGGCTCTATTCATTAGACTTTTAGTTTTTAGTTTTTTAATTTTATCTTTTTTAAATTTTTAGTTTTTGGGTTTTTATCTTTTATTTTTTCCATATTCTTTTTGCATAATTGTTTATAATGGATTAATCTGTTTTTTATTTTTTTTAAATTTAATTACATAAAAAAATCACCAGTATCTACAATGTAAAATAAATTAGCTATAATACTAAATTTTCAACTAAAATTTTTTGTTGATGCGTTTTCTGGCATTGCACGTGAGACACAGAGCAACCTCGGATGCGAATGTGAATACACATAGGAATGGGGACGGGGCGCTCCACTTTCGCTGGCGTTCAGCTCAGTTCAGTGCATTTCCAGCTGGGCCTACTCCTGTCGCAATTCCAGCGCACTTCGTCTGCACCATATGAGGGGTAAAATTTTTGCTTTTTAGCCCAAAATTCGAAAGTTTTTTACATATGAACCCCTGAAGAAAATTTTTGCAAAAATGGACCCTTCTCTCGGCGCCAAAGCAAATGGCGCCCAGGGTACATGGCACGGCGCCATATGCTTTGGCGCCGCGAATTGACACGTCGGAGCCAAGGTGGCATATCACGGCGCCAAGGTCCACGGCGCCGTGATATGTATATACGGCGCTAAAGGCCGTGGCGCGGTGTTCTGACTTAGCCAGTCAAACGTGGTCGCCGTGCCTTGTCCACCTATCGCGGCGCCAAACATGCGAGCGCCGTACGTAGCTATCACGGCGCCATACCCTTTGGCGTCGAGATGTGTATATACGGCGCTAGGTGTTTGGCGCCTTTGTTGGCGCCAACGATGCAAGGCCAGATATACACATCTCGACGCCAAAGGGTATGGCACCGTGATAGCTACACCTGACAAAAAACAGCAAAACCGTAAACTTTTGTGTAAAACATATGCACATACAGACAGACATACATTCACACATGAAACATCTGAAAACCTAAATAACAACATCGTATGACATAAGTCTCAAAATACCAATAAGTCTCAAAATACCACATAACTATACTCAAAAGTGTCGCATTTCCAGCTCGCTTCATCTGGCTTCGTTCCATACTCAAAAGTGTCGCATTTCCAGCTCACTTCATCTCGCTTCGTTCCATACTCAAAAGTGTTTATGACTTGCTGACTGTATGTGCTTCTTATCTTGTACTCTCTTCTTTAGATTTATAAGATATTTTTTTTAACACGACACCATTGAGTCGTGCATGTAAGAATCCAAGTCCAACCATGCAACTCATCTGTGGGCATGTAATGGAGTTCACATGGAAGATATCAAGACTCCAGATTGAATCAACTAGGGGTTATTTTGTTAAAATTCTAAAGGCCTTTGCACCTTGCACATTTCCATCTCATGTCTTCGTCTCTCGCCTCCGCCTAGTCCCATGACTGATTTAGCTTCTTATGTAAAGATAAACAGTATATATATATATTCACACCGTTTATGACTTGCTCACTGTAAATACTACTCATTGTACTATCATCTAATCCATATCTAGTTGTTTATACTATATTAACTAGTAAGATATTCGTATGTTACAAGTTACAACAGGATTTTAAAAGAAGATAATACATATCATCAAATATTCTCTATATCGTACAATAGATATTAAAAAGGAAAGACATCTTATCATCAAGAATGACATCGACGCGGCTAGATCCACCGTTGCCGAGATCACCGCTCTGGATCTGCCCTCCCTGATTTCACCGGCTTCGCAGTTCTTCCTCACCTCCGGTGGTGTACACCTCAGCTGAGCCAGTGCACTCTGCCTCCCTGTTCGTCATCCCACTACCACAGAAATGGTTATCACAGACGGTTCTAAACCGTTATCACAGACGATTTTCTGAACCATCTGAATTTATGTGTCTGTGATAATAAGTGGTTATCACAAACGGCTCGAACCAAAAACCGTCCATGATGTTCGCACATTACAGACGGTTCTAACTACCAACCGTCTGTGATAGCTGTGTATCACAGACGCTTTGTCCTAGGAATCGTCTATAATATTCTTTTGTATTCGTAAATTTATTTATGTTTGTTGGTTACCCTCAGGAATAAATAGAAATACAACAAGTATATGTATATATCCAATTGACATTCATTTCAGAAATAAACACATCCATTTCACAAATCAATTGAAAGCGATACTCAAAATAACAGATATAAATTTTGCATATGAACTCCGTTTTCAACGTTCTTAGACTCGTTTGAAAGCTAATGAAAAGTTACATCCGAAAATCCATAAGGACAACTCTAATTCATTCGTGAGGCTCCAAAAAAGTGAAATATCCAAAAAAAACATCGTATGGGGCCTCAAAGCGGCCTCCGAAGTTTTCGAACCCATTGAACAGCCAAATGGGTCTTGACATGTAGTCTCCTCTTCATCCCTAAGTTCACACATGGCGCTAGAAGTGAATTTAGTCTATAGATTGAAGTCTTCAAGAAATTGGTAGAAGAAAAAAAAAATCTAAAAGCATCAAGATTTACATGACCAAAACTCTAGCTGGCCATGGCGTCAGAACCGGAGGTGGAGGAGCTCGGGGACGTAGTCGGCCGAGCCTTCTATTTTTAAGGAAAAATTTGGCGAGGATAAGTGGAGGAGAAGTGAGAAGCGAGAAGAGGAGATGAGGAGTAGAGAAGCAGAGGAGAAGTAAACGAGAGAAGAGGAGATCAGGAGAAGAACAGCCAAGCCTTCTATTTTAAAGAGTAAATTTAGCAAGATAAGCAGTAAATTCAAATTCGACGAGAGTGTGTAAGTTGAAATATTATCATAGACGGTTCTTGGTAAAGAACCGTCTGTGATAATTTGTTCATAACAGACAGTTTTGTTCTGGACTGTCTGTACTGTATCACAGACAGTTTGAAATAAAAACCATCTGTAATAAGTACAGACATTACAGATAGTTTTTGTTCTAAACCGTCTGTGATGTATCATAGACAGTTCAGAATAACACCATCTGTGATAATAGGTCATCACAGACGGTTTGGTGGTCTATCTTATAAAATCGTCTGTGGTACTTTAACACTGACAGTTTGTGTTGAACCATCTATGATGAGACGTCTAGGATAACTCGTTTTATAGTAGTGTCCATGTCGGTGTACTCCATGTCCTGGTCGTCAACCTTGGCGGTGTACACCTCCGTACCTCCGTTCCATCGTCATCCTCGGTGATGTACACCAACGCCTCATCATCTACAATGGTGTGCTCTCACTACGACAAAAGATGCTATACTGGATGGCTACATTTTCACAGACGGTTCGTATAAATAACCGTCTGTGAAAATATCACAGACAATTTATACTGACAACTGTCTGTGATATTTTCATAGATGGTTATTTATACAAACCGTCTATGATAATTCACAGGCGGTTATTTATAAGAACCATCTATAATAATGCCAAACATCACAGATGGTTTTTAGTTAGAACCGTCTATGAAATAATCACAGACGATTTTTATTTATGATTGTTAATGTTTTGTTCTTTGTCATATGAATTACAGAAGCTACTGATCAGCTGGAACAGTGAAGTGTGACCAGTCACTTTTACGAAAGTTAAATTCAAGTCAAATTTATTACAAAAATCTAAAAAAGAGATTCCCAGATCTTGATCTTCTGGGCTTTATATGCTTCCTCTTCTACTTTTGGAGTTGGAGGATTAGCGGTTGAGTTCTCAAATGTTGTGAAAATTGTCCTTGCCCTCTCCACTTTCTCCTCTAGTCTAGGCAAATCACTAGCATAGCCCATAATCTCAAAGAGGATGCCATGATAAGCTTCCTCATAATCGACTACTTCTGCTTGATTGGCAAGGTTATCTAGGCATCTTTCTACTGTCGCAAGAGCTTTTTCTACTTTGCGCACATTGAAGAGAAGAACGAGGTTGAGGGTGGTTTCCCTTTCCTGTGTGGCAAGGAGACACCTCCGTCGACTGTGGATGATAAGGTTCAGCTGACGGATGGAAGCGAATCGAGGAAGGGGAGTAGGGAGTGAGCAGAGGAGCTGCTCCAGATGTAAGTTTTTGGCCGCCTGTGTAAGGTTGTGGCCGAACAACTCATGATGGATAGATGAGAGGAAGGAGATCAAAAGAATGCTAGATGCCATTATTGAGAAATCTAGTGAAGAAGATGATCTAGGGAGAGGATAGTTTAGAAGGAATTATACACTGCGCTGCATATAAAGCCAGAACCATGTAGAAGTTTACGAGTCGTATGTATCAAAATATTCATAGGCGGTAGTAGAGCGTGCATTTTTAAGCGTGATCATATACGGTTCGTATACCAAACCGCCCGTGATATGTGCATCATCACAGACGGTTCATATAACAAACTGTCTCTGATATATGCATTATCACAGACGGTTTGTTATACAAACTGTCTATGATAGTGACAGACATCACAAACAGTTTGTATAAATAAACGTTTGTGAATTATCATAGGTGGTTATTAATAAAAACCGTCTATGATAGTTTCATACCACAGACGATTTGTGGTTTGAACCATCTGGGATACTCTGCTTTATTAAATAGCAGGTGCACGTGACACAGGTCCGTTTTCATTGTGCTGCATTGAAGGAGGTGGACGGCTTTGGGGAGTTTGGTGAAAACTTATCGCTTGTAGATCGATTTGTTCTTGGTGATTAGAGGTTAGTATTTGCTTCTAATAATTTATATGCCTTGTAATAGAGAGAGATGATAGTTAGGTTTTTAATTAGATCTAGGTAGTTTGGTTTAGAGAGAGATGGTAGTTTTGCTCCAATTTAAGAATGGGTCAGGACTCCTAGTTTACTTCAATATATTTTTGCTTGATATTGTTTCATGAGTTCGTGGCTAGCTAGGCTAATTATGTGTGTAATTAAGTAGCTAGGCTGATTAGCTACAGTAGAATTAATAATTCAATTTGACACCCATTAGTTATATGTGTAGCGTAGATATGATGGACCAAAACTGGATGTACGTTGAGAACCGTGTGAGTGAATAGCATATTAATGGCGTGTTTGCTTTTAGAAGAGTGGCTGAGCTGGATATGTTGAAGAAGGGGATGGAATATATATTCTGTCTATGCATTGATTGCGATAATTTGAAGATGTTTACCAACTCAGCACAGATCGAAGTTCATTTAATTCGAAGGGGTTTCAAAAAGAGGTATACATGTTCGACCAGTCATGGTGAAGATAAGATTATACAGGAAGGTAATTATAATATCGTCGAGGGAGATAATGATATGCTGGTTGTGGATTGTGCTTTCGATGAGGATAGGCCACAGGATGACAATCCGGATAGATGTTGTGCAATGCAGAAGGGAACTATAGTGAGAGAGAGAGTTTGGTAAATTCGAGGGCTTGATGGAGGACTCAGAGAAACCTTTGTTCTTGGTTGTAAGCCATAATACACAAGATTGTCATCCGTTCTAGAACTGCTAAAATTGAAGGCAAGGAATGGTTGGTTCGACAAGAGTTTCATGGCATTGTTAGGTCTCATAGTGAACATCTTTCCAGAAGAAAATGTTTTGCCGAGAACCACCTGCCTAGTCAAGAAGATTCTTTATCCATTGGGAATGGAAGTAGAAAGAATACTGGCATGCCCGAGTGATTGTATCCTCTACCGTAAAGAGTATACAAGCTTACATATTTATCCAGTGTGCAAAGCATCCTGATACAAACGTAAAAATGACTCTGATGATGGGGAGGGCATCGTGGTGAAGCAAGGACCTCCTGCTAAAATGTTGTGGTATCTTCCTATAATTTCCCATTTGAAGCATTTATTTAGAAACCGAAAGGATGCAAGATTTCTAGATTAGCACTCTGAGCAGCGTAAGAAAGACGGAATGATAAGACACGCTATTGATTCTATCCAATGGAAGAATATCGATAGGATGTTTGTAGAGTTCGGTGTGGACTCAAGGAATATAAGGTTTGGGTTGAGTACAGATAGAATGAATCTATTCGGTAACATGAGCAGCCGACATAGCACCTTCCCTATGACTATGCATGTACAACCTTCATCCTTGGCTGTGTATGAAGCGGAAGTACATTTTGATGTCACTATTTATCCAAGGGTCGAAACAACCTAAGAACGATACTGATGTATACCTAGTACCATTGGTGGAAGATCTTATGATACTATGGAACAAAGAGGTACAAGTATGGGATACGGACAAACGAGAGAACTTCACTCTGCACGCCATATTGCTCTACACCATCAATGATTTTCTTGCCCTTGATAACCTGTCGGGGTTGAGTACAAAAGGAGCCAAAGCCTGTCTGCACTGCTTAGATTATATCGAGAGTGTGTGGTTAAACAACTCGCGCAAAGTTGTGTACATGCTTCATCGTAGCTTCCTTCCAAACTATAACCCATACCACAAAATGAAGAAATAATTTGGCGGAAAAAAGAGAATGACTCAGTACCAAGACCTTTTAGCAGGAAAGAGGTCTATGATATAGTCAAGGATATCAATGTTGTACTTGAAAAGGGACGTAAGTTGAGGACCCGTTAGAAGAACATGTGGAAGAAGAGGTTAATATTTTGGGACTTCACTTATTGGGAGCACTTAGAAGTTTGCAATTGCATTGATGTCATGCACGTAGAGAAGAATGTATGTGATAGCTCGATTGGTCTCTTACTAAACATTCGTGATAAAACAAAGAATGTTATCAACACAAGGCGTGACTTGGTCACTATAAACATCAGGACCGAGTTTGCACCGATAGAGACCGATAAAGGCTGGACGTACCTTCCCCCCAGCTTGCTTCACTCTATCTAAATCTGAGAGAACTAAACTGTGCCAGTGCTTGCATGGTTTGAAACTTCCGTCCGGTCACTCCGCTAGCATGAAAAAACTTGATTCCATGGAAGATTTGAAATTAATCGGCATAAAGTCTCATGATTATCATGTGCTAATGACACAAATGCTTTTTGTTGCAATTAGAAGTATTTTGCTGAACAAGGTTCGATTGACAATCATGAGGCTATGTTATTTCTTTAACGCAATTGCTCAGAAAGTCATCGATCTTGATGGATTAGATGCTCTATAGATCGAGGTGGTGAGGACTCTATGTCACCGTGAGATGTATTTCCCTTCGTCATTTTTCGATATTATGGTCCATCTCTTTGTCCACCTTGTGAAAGAGATAGAGATATCCAGTCCCATGTTTCAACATCATATGTACCCGTTCATATGATAATCACTTCATCGAACGCCTGAGGAAGCATGTAGTGGCCGATAGAATAGTTGATTATCTCATGTGGGTAGAGCAGTACAACTTCTCAAGAGTGTAAAACTATTTAAATAGATGTGCTTGCAGTCATGAGCAGGCTTGGTGTAGCCACAATGGGTCTAGTTTTCATTTTTGACAAGACGGATTTCTTGAAAATGATGGGATGGTATGTTGTGACGTATGTGCCATGTCTATGGCTGAAATTTATTCATTGTTCGTAGCCAAGGAGGGATGTGATTTACTCTTATTCAAAGATGTATACTTACTATTTCTTTACACATCAATTGCTCTTTAAATTTCTGTTGCTTACATATCGATATTACAAATGGAAACTTGTTTCATACTGAAAATAACTTGTAGCATAGAGCCTCATCCTTTGTTTAGCCTTGCATTTATATAATATATTGTGATACATAGCAAGTCTTGATGAGTACACAATATACTCAACCTTGCATAAATTGTTTCTCAGATAATGAAGAAGAAACAATACCCGACGATGCATACTTTGCACCCTGTATCGGAGAGTACAACAACGGGTCATTCTAGGGTCTAATCCTTGTCGATTGCCTATGAGGAATGGATGGCACACTACTGGATGAGTTTTGGTTTATTTACCTTGTCTTTCACTGCACTTTATTGGCACTTATATTTATATGGCTGGTCAGCCTTTTTGTTGTAAACTTGATATATATCGTATATGTACGATCTATTGTTGTAAGTTGTACGAATGCAATGTGTATGGATGTGACTTCAATATTGTGAATGCATGTACTAGCCACTGATCATGGAACTAGTATGGTACACACACACGAGAATTTTGGGTATTCAACACCCGGGGACCCCACATAATATGTTTCGAATGACCCTTTCGAGCGAATCATTTTCATGCAATGAATTAGAAAAAAACAAAATTGCATTACGGATACAAAATACAAATGTTCGACAGCATGCTTTCCACATGAATTTGTGGCAGAAAGATAGTCAATGTAAACTTAAGTAATCAAGCATAAGATGAATGAGGATTTTCTGAACCCACATGTTAGCTTCAAAACATCTTATAATGTTCTCAACCAATGTCAAATGTCTTCGAAAAGGTCGTGCTCCCTCTGAATGTGGGTCTCATTCTAAATGTGTAGGATTAAATATTGTTCAGTTTAACCATCGATGGATTTAGTATTACTAGTTTCATTATGATATATTTTTGAAATATATCTTTTATTTGTAATAACATATTATAAGATAAATTAATTGTCCAAACAGTAGTTTGCCGATCGTGTCTGTTTCTAAAGCAACCTACATTTTACAAATGGACGGAGTATCTGAAAGCACGCACTGGGATAGTGAAACAAGCTTTTTCTTAAATTAAGTCAACTTATGATTCCACATGTCATATATAGGCACACTCCTCACATATTACTTAGGACCATTTTTCTGAGTTGCCACTGGAGTTCGTCGGTGATGAGCCCAACAACTGGCGGGTCTAGTTGGCGTGGCTAGGGTGGAGGGAGGAGAGGAGGAATTTGGGATTTTTTTGTAGTAAATCAAGGGTTAGGATCTAGTGTGACTAGATCCAATAGTTGTGATGATTTTGAGAGTGATTGGGTGGATTTTCAGTGGCCAAATCACACATATATGTGTGTGGTTAGGAGGATGTGGACTGCCAACGTGGCGAAATGGAATAATATGAAGGCCACATTGGCAAAACCACCATAAAAACCATGGGATGTTTGAACTGGTCTAGTATTAGAAGCTTAGAGAGTTAAATAAGACATTTTAACTTTTTGGGGATTAAGTGGACTTGTGGGTGTTGTAAAATTCATCATACGATGATTATTTTTTAAAAAAGATTCATATTATGTGATTTATTTTTCTTAGATTCATCATGTGTGATTTTTGAAAGGGTTAATATTTGTTAAACTTTAAATAAGTGTAATTGTCAAACCTTAATCATGTTTCAACTTTCTTAGTTTCAGGTCTCTAACCAAACAACAATAACAATTTCATGATACTCCAATCACCAACCAAACGGCCCCTACGACACTCCCTCGCTGCTTGATTCCTCTTTTGCATAAAACAAAACAAAAAAACATGGCATGGCATGGCATGACATGTGAAACAAGGAGGCCAATGTGCCAACCGGGATTTTAACAAAAAAACCCAAGATATCACCTACAACTATTATCGCTACCAAATATTAACCCATAATTAAGTATCAACATCATCTAGACTTCAATAATAATCATTCAACCCACTACCAACATAAATTTCAGCAACATGATAAACCATAAACTGAATTTAATAGGAAAAAATAATAACCAAAAGGCATCATAAATAATAATAAGGTAAGGAGCGTACCAACTAGCAATTATTATGAATCATAAAGAACTAAAGAAAACATTAAGCATCTAATTCTTACATGGATAGACTACATTATTCATGACAATAAGTGAAGGGTTCACTATGTGGAGTGATGAGCTACCAAAGTGCAATTTTCTATGTTATATTCCCACCCAATGCATGTCACCTTCAACGATCACCTAAAAACACAAATTAGCAATGGTGAGTCCATAACTTAGCAAATACAAAACAGAATAATAAATAAATCTAAATCATTTTAACAATTTTCAATCATTTACCATTAACTCAATTTTCATATCTCATTCTCAACAATTTTCATCCTCATGTCACAATATCTCATCTCAATTACTTTTAGTGCAATGCAATACTCATACTCATATTTCCTCTGTAGCTTGTACCAATACAGCAGAGGGTACACCCGTCGATGTCACCCTCCACCTCTATTCTGTGGAGGTGCCTACCGAAGTAGGTCTTTCTCGAAAGCACGATGGAATAGTCACATAACTTTATTCATAGCTATTACTTTCTCATCGCCTTAACTCGTAATGCAAATGTCATGTTATAAATGTCATTTTTTATCATTTTACCACATATCATAATTGGTATCAAATTAATATCATACTGAACAAAAAGGATAATCAAAATTATTGTGTAACATGAATAATTCAATAATAGTGAGCAATTATTAATCATCATCTATCATTCTACTAAGCACTTGCCTTTTTAGTTGTGATAGCCGGTTTGAATAGGAGATGACAACACACAAACGCTATGTGACGACCCGCATTATTACCATGGGGTAATAATTCCAGGCAACGGATTATTATTCGTTTTAGCCGATAAAACATCGCTCTAACGAATAATAAGTCATCAGAGTGTTGCAGCGGAACAATAATTAGAGACAAAATACGATATTACAAGAATATCGCCACGCAGGGCAAAATTTTTTTACAAAGCCTCAAGGGCTTAAATATTACAATCTTTAGACAAAATATTCTAACTACTTCCTATTCACACAACTCTACACGGGGTGTCCACCTTGTACCCACTGTAATCCGAGTCCACGGTACTCCATCCAGGTAACTTCCTCCTGATCTTAGCCATTCTCTGCTTTAACATGCTCCTAAGCAAAGGGAGGATTATAGCAAGGGTGAGTACAGAAGTACTCAGCAAGCGTTATTAGCAAAATGCACAACATGCTTATCCTTTACACATTTAGGAATCTCAATTCCTATCCTCAAATCTTGCTCATTTTTATACTCTTTCCTTTACTCAATTTCCTTTCCAGGACTTATAGAAAATAAGGTTCGTTGGTTTTGAAATAATTACAAATTATTAATTTAGAAAACTAATCAACATACGCATGAACAAAGAAACCCCCATAAGTTTCTCGTAATTCTCCTTTCCGAGACAGGCATGAATTCATGATTTTGATAGCATTGCGCAAGCTTGTATCACTTTACCCATCATTACTCTGTATCGTGTTGGCTCCCGGATCTCCGCAATTCCTTTGATGCGGCGCCCAGACCAGAGTACAGTACTAATACATCTAGTTCCGTAATTATATCTCCACCCGGTTACACACAATCAGCAGCCTGGAGCGGTGTAAAACCCTCACACAGACCCACTGAAAACGACATAACCGTTGGCTGGTAGGGTATCCAACCTTTCCCCAGCCCCCTGCCAGCGTAATATAACGCTAAAGCGTAACCCGCCTGTGGGTTCTTACGCCCCGGTCTCTTACCGGTCTTTGGGACTATTCCCTAAATAAATCACTCCTGTGGAGAATATAACACCTCACTAGAGTACCGCCTGCCGCAAACATACGGAACGATGGTTGATACGGTTGGTACGGTCTGTCCATACGGATGAAGTTGGTAGTCCCTTATATTCTATTCTTATGCAGAGGTTCCACACCTCCCACTCACGCCTGCCCTGGCAACCTCTGCCCACCTTTTTTTTACTACTAATAGGGCCAACTGCTCCATCAGTTGCCATTTATTCCATTCTTTCGTAATCATCGTATTAATTTAAATCTTCTTTTATTTTTCAATGCAGGATGATATTAGCATATTATAAAATACTGATGTGTAATGAATCTATTTTGAAGACTTGTTCAAAGGATACTTGCCTGGATGTCAACCATAGAATCGGGTTCAGGTAGGACCAAGTGAAATCACTCCCGTAATCTGGATCATCATCTGCAATTAAAGTACGTTGGCTATGACTTAATTTATGGAAATGTAATGATGTACGAGGTGTCGATGTGTGTGTGCTCTTAAGGTTATTCCATTTAACTCAATTGAGGTAATCGAGGTTAATTTCGGTATACTACCCGTCGTTCAACATTATCGCACTAGAGTCACGAGAGATGGTTGATATAGTAGGTACGTTCAACATTTTATTATTTACTAGAAATTTTCCGATTATATGGAATTAACTAGAGGCATAAACAATTATAACCGCTCATATGGATTTTGTACGATGATAGCTGCTATTATTAATCCTAGTCAATCTTTGCGTATGCAATTTTACCAATTTGATTCCTCATATGAGCACATGTATACATTCACCATTTTACTTCGTTTTAGGTTTTTGGGTTATTTAATTAAATTCTTTCTTTTTGATATTGGTCCTTTTTGTAATTAGTACGCTTGACGAGTTAAGTTATAATTCCAGAATAAAAAGGGTTTCTCATTAATCAACTATTTAATTCAACTATTTAATTCTTTAATTAGAATATATTTAGGCGTCCTTATGGGATTCATAATTTCTACATTAGTCATTGGCGTATTTTTATAGCTTACTATTTAATTGCCATGCATAATTTTAATCGTTACCTGCACTTTTTAAATTGATGAATACTATTTTAACTCGGCATGTGCTATTCTATTCGTTGCAAATAGTTTTAACCTTCTAATGGCTATGAGTTTATTATAACAATTCAGAATATTTATAAGTGAACTACAGTTTATAATCGACTAATAAAATTAACCAGGCATTTAATTACGCAATAGGGGTCTCAATGATATTATAACAATTTACTTCGTATGCGTGCCATTTCCAGCCTACGGGCATCCTTTGATTTATCTTTCCTAACCAAGAATATTTACTAAGACAGTTATATGATTTAACACTATCTAGGTTAATTAGGTATTTTAGTCATAATCCCAAATGATTTAACTAGCAATGCATCAGTTGAATCGGTACACGCTACGCTTTTATTCTACAGATGGCAATTCGTTTATTCTAATCACTGTAAATACTGATTAATAGTTTTCTACTGTTTAGATAGAATTAACCAAACTATCTGAGTATTTAATCCGTAACAAAACGGTTTACGGCTACAGTCTCCTAATTTGATCCGTACGCGCACAAGTTTAATCGATGTGTATATTTTAATTCATTAGACCTACGTGATTGGTTCTAGTGACCCTGAGTAATCAGAGGTGGATTTCTATAATTTAAATGCTATTAATCCAATTGTTTGAGTAGTTAAGTATACCCTGAGATGGTCTAAATGAAGATACACAAATTTGAATATACTTATGTATATGCTTGAATCCATGACATTGAAGCGATACTATGACCTAATTAATTAAGCGAATTCTACAAAATGATCATAGGGTTCCTAGGTTTTTGTTTAATTTCCAAAAGAATTTCTATCGTGTTGGTACGGCTAATAATTATTTACAAGGTTCCTAATAATTGCAGTTCATTTACTTATTTTGACAACTCGGTTGCAGCAAGGTTTCTATCATGCACGTGTAAGAACATTCCTAATTTTAGCAAATTTAGCCTGCAACATTTTAATCTTCCCTAATTTATTTTCTTCCCTCTTTTCCTTTTCTTCTTTTCTTTCTCTTCTTTCCTTCTCTTTCTTTTCTTTTCTTCCGCCTGAGCCCTTCTTCTTGGTTCGGCTGCCGCCCCCTGGTCTTCTTCCCTTGTCTCCTCCTCTTCTCAGCTCTCTTGCCCCTTTTTTCTCTGCGCCGCCTCCAACCGACCCGAGGCCTCGGTTCCTCCAACCGCGCCGGCTCGGCTCCTTCCGAGTCTCGGCGCCCCGCCCCCCCTTCACGCGCCTCCTTCCCCTTTTGTGCCGCCCCTCCGACGCGTTTCCCCAAGCGCCACCGGTCCCAGCGGTGATGCGCTGCGCCGCCCGGTCATCTTCGTCGCGCCAAGCCGCCCGGCCGCCCCCGCCTTGCTACTCCACGCCGCACGGTGAACCATGGCCAGATCCGTGGCCTAGGGCCCGGATCTGGCACCTTGCCCCTCAATCTCCCCCAATCTAAGGTTGGCTAATGGTGGTTTGATGGCTGTTATGCTTTGATTCGGTGGTATTTGCCCGTATGCTGGTAGACATGGAGATGGGTTCTTCTACTACCACTAGTGGTTACCTCTATATTGAATCCTTGCTGCCCTAATGATGCTTGTGACACTCACCGGTATCTCTTGACTCTAACTATGCAAGGTTTACTACTGAATATGGATACTAGGGTTTAGGTATTTTGTGGCTTACCTTCACCGTTGCGGTTGGTTTGTGGTGGAGAAGGATTTAAGGTTTGCTAGTGCCCGCCGCTCGGGTGGTGGGGATGCCGTATGATGGTGACCTCCTCCTCCCTTCGGTTGATGGTCTCACGGCTTGTGGTTTGGTCTCTAGCCGTCATCGTCGCCCGCCGCCGCCTTGCTCCTCGTCTACTCGCCCGGCCTTCGCCTTGCGTCTGGCTTCTCCTTGGTGGCTACGGATTCTTGGTTGTGCTTGGGATGGTTTGAGGGTTTGGGGATGAGAATGAGAGACAATGGAGCTGGCTCTGCCGTGATGTTTATCCTCTCTTCTCTGTTGGTGCAGATATTTAGCCGTGGTCAGTGCTGCAATGTATGAGACCGCCGCTCTTGGGCTATGCTTACTCTTGTGGTGCCTTGCAAATGCAGAGTATTTAGACCGGGATTGAGTCATTGGGAGGTGGTTTCAGCCCCTTCCTGCTGGTGTTGTGTTTGCTCGGTTGCACTGGCCGTCCTTTGCGCTTATCTACTGGTCTTCCTCTCTCAGGCCGAAGGACCTCTGGTCCTGAGGGTGAACTGAATACTGTGGCTTTGATGTGGGCTGGCTGGAAAAGAACTTGTGTGGGCTTGAAATGAAAGAATTGCACTTGTGGGCTTTTGTGGGCTAGAAGCTTATATGATGGGCTGTGGGCTAAAAAGAATGGGCTGAACAAATGCAGGGCTTGAGGGTTTTGGGCTGAGGTAAGTGTTGTGGGCCTTAATTTCTTAGAATTGCCGAGTGATGATGCCCACAGAGACGAGAGGTGCCGACTGGCCCGGGACGGTCTGGGAGCCTCTAAGACGTTCTCGCATTGGCCCTAGCAGCCCAAGGGTACTGACGGCAACTTCTATCCTTTTTCCTTACTTCGCTTATTTTATTCGTTCTTTTGTTTGGTCTTTTTCGGTATTGCAAATGCAGGTTCGCTCACAAATGGAACGGTGATGTGGTGGCAGCTTGACGACGGTCTCTAATGTATGAGATGACCTAATTGTATTCAGGCTTTCTCTTAATATTGATGTATAGATGAGAATGTATGCTACTCTAATGTAATTTCTATTCTCTGTTAATTCGGGTGCAAATGAATATGTATGAGATGGATTTGGTGTAAATTAGATCACACACTTCCTGGCTAAATGCAGTTATATGGCAATTGTTTAGTTTTTGAAATGGTTATCTGGCTGAGACATGAATTTGTATATTTGTTGTAATTGGTATTGTCATGGTTACGTAATACAAATTGTAATATTTTTATTTGACTTGTTATAAGTTCTAATTGTCGCTCGATGGATGTTATTGATTTTACCATATGCAAATTGTAATTAGTTACTGTTGTACTACGGACTGTTATATATGTTTTAATTGAGTTGCAAGTTTTTACTTATCGTGCAATAAAATTTTATCTCTCTAGTCTATGCCATTTGGTCTTCGCCGTCGTCGATGAAATTGTGAAAACAACATATTAGTTTATCGCTCGATGAGTTCGTTTAAAACGATTGCAAAGAAAAGTTTAAATTTCCTCGTATTTTTAGATCATTAGTTACATAATTAATCCTATTTAACGTCTTAACTTGTCACTTATGGTTAATTAATGACGTGGGTCGTTACACGCTACTCCTCCTACAATAATTACTCACTCTCAATACAGTCTCAGCATTACAAGACAACAAATAAACAATAATGTTCCTACATGTTTTTCAAACCCATAACTTTCCCCCTTTGCCGGACAGTCAACCCCGCGTCCTGGTACTAAAATTATCATAACTTTTAACTCACATACCAAAATATAGCAAACCATACTAGTTCTAAAATTTATACAAAATTCTTCACAACTTCCTTGCCAATCAAATGTTCAGATTAAATGTCTAAACCCTTGTCTTTAGCCCAGAAGACATATATATCATCTTCTGGATAGCTAACTTAATAATTTAGTATCTTTTAATCTACATATGTAAATATATTGAACTATAGCTTTTTTTAGAACTAAAAGAAATTATCTAACTATAGCTTTTTTTAGAAACTAAAAGAAATTATCTAACACTTTCTAATTATTCGTAAAATTTAATTATATCATTAAATTAGTCAAATTAATATTTTCCCACGGCTACGTCTAGTAGCCTCCCAAAATGCATAACTCATATTCTGCTTATCTAAAAACTATGTTCTTAGATTTTTTGGAATCCTTAAGAAATTACCTACAATGTTCATATAGATCAAACCTTCAAATTAGTTGATTTGCTAGTTTTAACTATGGATTACTACATACCACCAAAACATGACAAGCTCACCAGACAATAGGATTATAAAATTCATATCTCACAATTTACTAACCCAATCGATATAAATAAAAATTCTATAGAAATCTATCAAAATTCTACACAACTTTCTAGTAAATGAAATCCTCATATTGTGCCCATGCACTATCCATATAAAAATAGTACAACAATGTAATAGACCAAACCAATCTATTACTCGATCTCCTCTGACTAAAAATTGCTAATTCCCTCTCTAATCACTACTACAGAAAGGCTAATAGTAGACGGCAAATCACAGACGGTTTTGTGAAACCGTCTGTAATGGAAACTATTACAGACGGTTTTAATTTGAAGGCCGTCATCGTATTTGTGGCGGGAAAGGAGTATCACGAGCATTCTTACCTCTGAACCGTCTGTGATACTGGAATATCACAGACGGTTTTTATTAAAAACCGTCTGTGATAATCTGGGATTATCACAGACGATTTTTTATTAAAAACCGTCTGTGTTGTGTCGACTATCACAGCCGGTTGTTATTAAGAACCGTCTGGGAATGTTCACAGACGGTTTTTCACAAGAACCGGCTGTGATGTCCCTTTCTCTGTCATATTCTAGATCAGAGGTTAATATATAAGTACACATTGCTTCTAATAACTTAACTACAGAACTACTGAGACAAGAGATCACAAATTAAAGGCAAATTTATTAATTTCAATTAGAGGCAAATTTATTACAAAAGTCGCACAGGTACAGAGTTTCCCAGATTGTATTCTTTTGGGCTTCGTAAGCTTCTTCTTCAACTTGGGGACTTGGAGGATCTGCCGCTAAATTCTCGAACGCCGTTAAGATTGCCCTTGTCCTTAGCACTTCCTCGTGCAGCTGGGCAAATGATCAGCAGATCCATAATGTCGTGAGGATAGCATGAAAGATTCCTCGAATCTGCCGTTTCGCTTGATCGGCAAGGCTATCCATCGATCTCGCAATGCGTGTAGAGCTTCTTCCGCATTGCCCACATTGTGGAGAAGAACCGGGGTGAGGGCCATTTCCTTTCTTGAGCGGCGGCGAGACGCCTCCGTCGACGAGCGGAGGATCGAGTCAAGTCGACGGATGCAAGAAAGTCGGGAAGGAGAGCGGGCGGTGTGCGGGAAGCTGCTCAGATGCAAATTGCGGCGCTCTGTGTAAGGTTCCGCCGAACAATTCGTGATGAATGATGAGAGGAAGGAGATGATCACAAGAACAGTAGTAGAAGCCATGTTGTATTGTATATTGTAATATTGTACGTGCGTAGAAGAGACACGGATTAGGAGCGCATATTTAACCTTTACCACAAACGGTTCGTATACCCAAACATTAATGATATAGACGCCGTATAACGATCGAGAGACATTAATTAGACGATCGAAACACGGCGTTCGCATCAAACACGCTACAAGCGCTTCGTATGAAGCTTATGATGAGCGGTTTTCATTAAAAACCGTCTGTGATAATATTTATCACGCACGGTTTTTAGAAAAAACCGCTTGTGATAATCATATCACGCATTTGCTTTTAATTAAAACCGCTCTGTGATAACTAGGGCATTTATTGCGCTTCTCGCACTTCATCTGCCTTCATTTCGATCCAGATCTGCGCGCACTTTTTCACTCGGGAGGAAGCTAGGCGATTTCAGCCGATTAATTTGGTGGGAAGAGAGAGATTGAGCTTTGAATTAAGATTCAGACTTTCCCGGTTCTTTGTAGAGATATGGTTAGTAATGAAAATTATTTTTCTTTAATTGCATTACAATTTAGTTCTAAGTAATCCATGAGTGGTTATTGAAGATGGTTATTTTGCAAAATTGTTGGTGATATAATAGATGTTGTGTTTGTAATATGAATTGAGTGGCAAATTAAGTCTCAATATAATAAATGTGGCGTATATATGTAGTTATATATAATTAGTTAATCTAGATTTTAATACTAAGTTGTTATATATGTACGTAACGTAGGACCAGAAGCTGGATGTATGCATGAGCAGTGTGAGTGAAGAGTACATTAATGGCGTTTCGCTTTATAAGAGCCACCGAGGAGGATATGTTGAATAAGGGGGTGGAATATATGTGCTGTCCATGCACTGACTCCGAGAATTTGAAGATGTTTAAGAACCGAGGGCAAATTGAAGCGCACTTGATTCGGAGGGGTTTCAAAAAGGATTATACGTGTTGGACCAGTCATGGCGAAGTGAATGATCATATGTCGCGGATGACATCGCGGTGAAGTGAATGATATGCCCCGGATGACATCGCTTGAAGTGAACGACATGCCGCGGCTGATGTCGATTGTGGCTCGGATTCGATAGGTTGCACGATAATAATCTGGATCAGATGCTTCGCGATGTAGAAGAGAACTATGATGAGAGAGAGTATGTTAAATTCCGTGGCTTGATGGAGGACTCAGAGAAACCTTTGTACACGGGCTGCAAGTACACGAGGTTGTCGGCCGTGCTTGAACTGTTGAAATTGAAGGCAAGCAACGGTTGGTCCGACAAGAGTTTCACGGCGCTGCTAGGTCTTTTAGCGGACATGCTTCCGAAGGGAAATGAGTTGCCTAAAACCACGTATAAAGCTAAGAAGGTTCTTTGTCCGTTGGGAATGGAAGTAGAAAGAATACATGCATGCCCAACGATCAGTATCCTCTACCGTAAAGGGTATGCAAACATGCATGTATGTCCGGTGTGCAACGCATCCCGATACAAACGTAACAATCAATCAGATGATGGCGAGGGAACAGAGGCGAAGAAAGGACCTCCTGCTAAGGTGGCATGGTATTTTCCTATAATTCCCCGTTTGAAAAGGTTTTTTGCAAATCCAAAGGAGGCAAAACTGCTGCGTTGGCACTCGGAGGAGCGCAAGAAGGATGGAATGATAAGACACCTTGCTGATTCTGCGCAGGTGGAGAAACATCGATAGGAGGTTTGCAGAGTTCGGTTCAGAACAAAGGAATATAAGGTTTGGACTGAGTGCAGATGGAATGAATCCTTTCAGAGCATGAGCAAATGACATAGCACATGGCCCGTGACTCTCTGCATCTATAACCTTCCTCCTTGGTTGTGTATGAAGCGAAAGTACATTTTGATGTCGATACTTATCCAAGGGCCAAAACAACACAGGAATGATATCGATGTGTTCCTAGTACCGTTGGTGGAAGATCTAAAAGTACTTTGGAACGAAGGGTACAGGTATGGGATGCATACAAACGAGAGAACTTCACTCTGCGCTCCTTATTGTTCTGCACCATAAATGATTATCCGCCCTTGGTAACCTATCGGTCATAGTACAAAAGGTGCTAAAGCTTGTACTCACTGTTTAGATGGTACCGAGAGTGTGTGGTCGAGACACTCACGCAAAACCGTCTACATGCGTCACCGCTGGTTCCTTCGGAGGGCTCACCCATACCGCAAGATGAAGAAACAATTTGACGGAGAGAAGGAAGACGGTTCAGCTCCAAGGCATTTAAGGGGACACGAGGTTTATGATACGGTTAAGGATTTAGATGTTGTCCTTGGAAAGGGACGTAAATTGAGGGCTCATGAGAAGAACACACGGAAGAAGAGATCAATATTTTGGGACTTACCTTATTGGGAGTACCTAGATGTACGGCATCGCATCGACGCCATGCACGTAGAAAAGAATGTGTGCGGCGGCTTGATTGGTCTCTTCGCGAACATCCGTGATAAAACAAAGGACGGTGTGAACGCACGGCTTGACTTGGCTGACATGGACATCGGCCGGAGTTAGCACCGACAAGCAACCGATAATGGACGAACGTACCTTCCCCTGCGTGTTACACTCTGCCGGCTGAGAAAACAGAATCGTGCGGTGCTTGCATGGTGTCAAAGTTCCGTCCGTTACTCCGCAACGTGAAGAAACTTGTTTCGATGCAAGATTTGAAGTTAAATGGCATGAAGTCTCATGATTGTCATGTGCCGATGACACGATGCTCCCTATTGCAATTAGAAATATTTTGCCGATCAAAGTACGAGAGACAATCATGAGGCTATGTTATTTCTTTAACACAATTGCTCGAAAGGTCATCGATCCCGAAGGACTAGATGCTCTGCAGACGAGGTGGTGATGACTCTATGTCACCTTGAAATGTATTTCCCTCCTTCGTTTTCGATATCATGGTCCATCTCATTGTTCACGTTGTGTGGGAGATAAAAATGTGCGGCCCATATTCCTACGTAGCATGTACCCATTTGAGAGGTTCATGGAATTCTCAAGTCCTACGTGACGGAATCGTTCTCGGCGGAGAGCAGCATCGTCGAAGGTTATGCAAGCGAAGAGGTCATTGAGTTTTGTGTCGATTATATAGCTCGATTCAACCGATAGGTGTCCTCAATCTCGTCATGAGGGAGGTGAAGGGTCTCGGAACTATCGGAAGGAAAACAATCACTCGGATATGGACACGTATACTCAAGCCCATTTCACGGTGTTGCAACACATGACTGAAGTGGCGCCTTATGTGGACCAGACAAGGATGTGCTTCGCAACGAATCCTGAGCGGCGGATGTTTGGATCATGAGGCAACACAACCGCCGGTTCAACCAATGGTTGAAGGAGCAAATCGCTAGGAGCTCGCCGAGTGAGACGCTGACATGGTTGGCAAAAGGGCCGACATTTACAGTTGTGACATGGCAAGGATATGACATCAATGGGTACACATTCTATACGCAGTCTCAGGATGTCAAGAGCACTAACCAGAACAGCGGTGTCCGCATAGATGCATTCAAGACCGATGGGTCGGAAACTCGTACTATGGCTTCATAGAAGAGATTTGGGAGCTCGACTATGTGGTTTTCAAGATCCCCTTATTTCGCCGCCGTTGGGTGCATCTCCACAGGTGAAGGTTGACAAATGCGGTGTCACGACCGTGGACCTCCAACGTGTCGGTACAAAGACGAACCATTCGTGCTCGCCAATCAAGTTGTTCAAGTTTTCTATGTAACCGACCCGCAAATAAGAAACGCCATGTAGTTCTTCATGGAAAAAGGAGAATTGTCGGAGTGGAGAATGTAGTGGACGAGGAGGAATACAATCAATTTGACGAGTTACCTCCTTTTGGAAATGGCATAAGGTCGACGATGAACAACGTGTGAAACCGATTACGTGCGCATTGATCATGATGAAGGGCTAATTTTAAAGGAAATAAGCAAGTACAATAAGAATGTATATGTGAAAATGTGCACCATTTTGAGATGTATATGTGAAAATGTGTGATGTAGACAATTTTGAGATGTATATGTGAAAATGTGTGATGTAGACAATTTTGAGATGTATATGTGAAAATGTGTGATGTAGACAATTTTGAGATGTATATGTGAAAATGTGTGATGTAGTCAATTTTGAGATGTATATGTGAAAATGTGTGATGTACTCAATTTTGAGATGTATATGTGAAAATGTGTGATGTATCAATTTTGAGATGTATATGTGTGATGTATTTGAGACCTTGTCAAAATGTATCAACTGGTTGGTGTTGTATATGAATGCATTTGTTTGGTGGTTGATATGAATGCAGCTGTGTAGTTATTGGTGCTGTCTTAATTGCGCGATCGGCAAAGGCTTATCACGAGCGGTTCAAGTGTAGAACCGTGCAGTGATAGTTTGTATCACAGCGGTTCGAAGTGTAGAACCGTCGTGATAGTTTGCTATCACGCACGGTTCTACACTTCGAACCGTCAGGATATGTTATCACTGACGGTTCTAAGTTTAGAACCGGCCGTGATAATCTGCCTATATATATACCCTCTCCCTAGGGTTTTCGTGTGCGCTGTAGTTATTCGATTCGATCTAAATCCCGAGCCCGTCGCCGCCGCCTCCCGAGCCCTCGCCGGCTGCCTCCCGCAGCCCTCGCCGGCCGCCTCCGGACGAAGACGCGCCGCAGCCTCCTCCTCCTCGTCGCCGCCTCCCGAGCCGTCGCCTCCTCCTCCTCCGTCGCCGCCTCGCCGAGCCGTCGCCTCCTCGTCCCCGCCGCCGCCGCCTCCTCGCGTCGCGCCTCCTCCTCCCGTCGCCGCCTCGCCGAGCCCGCCGCCTCCTCGTCCTCCGTCGCCGCCGCCTCCTCCACCTCCTCCGTCGCCGCCGCCTCCTCCTCGCGTCGCCGCCTCCTCCTCGTCCGTCCTAAGGTCACCAAAACCCTAAGGTTCATGCTTGATGTTTGTTATGCTTTATGCTTGATACATTGGTACATAGTACATATTTAGGGTTGATGCTATCTGTTAGTGTTATGGTTGATGCTTCTCGTTAGTGTTTAGGTTGATGCCATACTGTTAATGATATGCTATTTGGTACATACTACATTGGTACATTGTTTATCGCAGCTGCTTAGTTTACATTGGTACATATTACATTGATGCTTGATGCTTCATCTTTGTTATGCTTGATGCTTGATGTTTGTTATGCTTTATGCTTGATACATTGGTACATAGTACATATTTATGCTTGATACTGCAGCTTGATTAGTTTACGTTGGTGCATCTTACATTGATGCTTGATGCTTCATACTGTTATGCTTGATGCTTGATGTCATTATTTGGCATAACCAATCAAGGAAGAGTATATGATTTAGTAGCGGGACGGCCAAGATTAATCTTGTGCAACCCTACAATTTGAGAGCACAAATTAACCAATCAAGGAAGATTATATGATCAAAGGGCATGAAGCAAGTGACACATTCTAGAATTCCCGTTCAATGAACGGGATGCTCTAGTTTGTGTCATTTGCTTCATAGAACTTTGTTTAGGGACTAAGATAGGCACATCACCCCCTCTCTCTGTCCACATCACCTCCTCCCTTCTCCCCCTTCCCTCTACTCTTCTCCTCTCTTCGTAACATTGAGCATCATGTTTCACTTTTCTTGCTTCCTCATCTTATCATGTGCAACCCTACAATTTGAGAGCACCAACCAAGGAAGAGTATTGCGAAAGATACATTGACCATTTGGGTGGAAAGAAATACATTGTGTCGTCAGGCTCATGACTGTCAATTCGAAGCATAGCATAGCATCCGAGGCACATCCGAGGCCTGCAGCTGTGTCTTGAAGACACAAAGCAGAGCCTCGGATGTGCCTCTCGCACTGTGTCTTGAAGACACAAAGAAGAGCCTCGAATGTGCCTCGGATGCTATGGTATGCTTCGAATTGGCAATCATGCGCTGACTAAACAGCTTGATCTTTCCACCCAAATGCTCCATGTATCTAGACATCACCCTACAATTTGAGAGAACACATTAAGCAATCAAGGACCACTCTAGTGTATATGCCACATGGACCTTCAAGGGGCATGAAGCAAGTGACACACTCTAGTGTATCGAGTTCAATGAACTGATACACTAGTTTGTGTCATTTGCTTCATAGAACTTTGTTTAGAGACCTTGTAGTAATAGTATTTGGTTTATAGTATTAGCAACTAAAGTAGGTGTTAGGAAAGGCACTTTGTTTAGAGACCTTGTAGTAATAGTATTACAAAATTCAAGGAAATTTTAGTACGAAGTTCAAAAAGAAATTCCTGATTCTTCTGGCGGCACCGACCTTGCCGACTTCTTCGGTGAGCGACTATCCATCTGCTTCTTCCCACTCCTTTTCTTCATCTCTGGTCTCTGGATCACGTACGCCAATAGCGATGATTCATCTAACTGTCTGTGATATCCGATAATCACAGACGGTTTGAAAACCGTCTGTGATAACTTGGATTATCACTGACCCATAATTTCAGACGGTTCAGATAACCGTCTGTGATGACGATTTCGAACCGTCTGTGATGACCTTTTCTGTAGTAGTGAATCTTGTTTTTAATCTCTAATTAAAAAATAATAGAAAAAAACTAGATCTACCGTGGTAAAAAATATCAAAACCATAATCCCTTTCTCACTTTCAATTCTCTCGTTTCCCTCGGCATGGCTTCCTCTAGTTTGGCACACAGAAATCGCGCGGCACCTGAGGCGATGCCTCTGCTCGGGCGTGCGCTGAAGTGAATGAGTTGACCGGTGCGTTGCAACCGGATTCAACAAAGCTAGACGAGCAACGAACCAACCAATTTGGCTTTTTTTCATGTCTTATGACTTTTTTAGCTGGTTTATTTATGATATAATTAAATTAAAAAATTAAAATAGAAAAAACAGGTTGCCTCATTATGAATAATACAAAGAAACACGAAAAAAGGAAAAGATAAAAAATAAAAATCTAGAAAAAATAAAATTAAAAATCGAATTTAAATTCAACTTTCTCGTACGACTCATTTCAGGGAATGACCCCACCTCTAAAAATTGAAGCAACCAATTTTCATTAATTCTATTTTCTCTATTTACGTACAGGTTCTTGAGAAAGATATTTCTAAAATACTACAGGATCCTTCTAGAAACGTACGCAACTAGTACTATTCTATGCGCGCCTAGCACGTACATATAACATATCAGTGTACATACACTTTTCCTCTGCATTTTTTACTCGGAGGTGTGAACAGAATTTTTATGGAATTGATACAGGCAGAAAAAAAAAGATAATGAACTGAGTTAAAAAGGTCAGAAAATATATGAACCATAAAGGAACTAGGGTGATATTTCTCTGCGAACAAGTGTTTGTAATACGATTTCAAATGACCCATGTATTGCCAAACTAGTCAATGTAAACTTAAATAATCAAACATAAGATGAATGAGGTCTGAACCCATATGTTTGCAGCAAAATATCTTATACCATTCTCAAGCAATGTCAAATGTCTTCCAAAAGATAGTGCTTCCTCTAACTCTTAATGTAAGTCTCATCCTAAATACTAGCCACGTAGGCGTGGCACATCGCCACGCCAGCCACCATGTGGACCGAAGTAAAAGAGACGAAAATTCGCAGAAAAAAGAAAGCGTAGCGGTTTTTTCGCAAAAAAATCGAGGGCCTTTTCGCAATAAAAGGAGAGTGGAGGGGCTTTTCGCAAAACACCGAGGGCCTTTTCGGAAGAAATAAGGGCCTGTTCGTAATTACAGGAAACCGCGGGTCGCTACCTAGCAAAAAAAGTGTGTAGGGGCATTTTTGTAAGAATCCAGGGACCTTTTTGTGAAACCGAGGACCTAAACGTAATTACCAAATCTTTGCGGGCTTTTTCGCGGAGGTTGACACGTGGGTGGTATCGCCGGCCAGAGAGTCTGCCGGCTGTAATATATATAGTATGTATGATTAAATATTATTCAGCTTACCATCGATACAAAAAATATATCTAAATTGGCTATGCATAGAGATGATCAATTGATCGTGCTTGCAGAGCTTCTAAGAACTTATGTTTTTGACTTCTGGAACATGTCGGCTTGTTAATTTTGTCTTTTCTAGCTTTTTTGCTTATGATTATATAATTTCTTTAATTTTTTTAAATTTAATTACTCAAAACAGATAACAGCTGCTACAGTGCATTTTCAACCAGAAGTTGCTTTGAGCACTACCAAACTCCTTAGATGACTGTAAATTGATTTCTCTGTGTATAAGCATCTTTTCTACTCCCGGGAGTAGTTACTCTCTATGTTATATCTTACAACATAGAGAGTATTTTGCACAACAGAGGGCATATATGTGTGGTATATGAGTATTTAAAACTATCTAGGTGGCATGAATACTTTTTCAGAAGTGGTATCTATATTTTTAGATATACTTCTTTTTTATGTGCGAATATGAAAATATTTGCAAAATACGTTAAAAACCATGAACTCTCTTGCAAAATTTTCATGTGTACCACATTGAAATATCTTATAATTAGTACATGAGTGCACCCAAGTGATAAAGAAGTATTTTAAATTTGTTTAGATGGTATATCAGTTGTGAGAGTAACTACATCTGAGAGTAGAATGTATTTCACACACACACACATATACATACATACATACATACATACATACATACATACATACATACATACATACATACATACATACATACATACATACATACATACATACATACATACATACATACATACATATATATATATGTGTGTGTGTGTGTGTGTAGAGTATAAATAACAGGGGCACCATGGTGCCCAGGCTTCATGATTGAGACTTTCCATCCATGATTGATTCAGCATGCTAAATCAATGACTTCCTTTCCAAATCGATGCTTTTTCGAATTAATGAATATTAACAGGTTTGCCTATATGTGTGTGTGTGTGTTTGTGAAAATGGTTCTATACTTCTGAGAGCACATACTCCCACGTCTAATAATATACTATTTAATGATGTTATTATTCCATTTTATATATCTGAGTATACTTTAATATTGATTATAAGATACTTCAATGTAAGCTCCATGAAAAATTTCATCAACATCTATTTTTATAGTATAATTTGTGTATGTACTTTTTTTATACATGAAAAAGTGTATATAGTAAAAATAAAAGGGTCCGATGAAAATTTTTTAACCAAGTCGCATTGAAGTACCATAGAATTAGTATTTAATTATATCAAAAGTGATAAAGAGGTACAAAATATTCGTTTAAGTGGTATATTGTAAGTGGAATTATGTAATCCCGAGAGTATATATGTATATATATGTATATATGTGTGTATATATGTATATGTATATATGTGTGTATGTCACATCCCAAAATTTGCTTTCTGGAAAAATTTAATTTCAAATAAGTTATTTTAAAGTATTTGAATTTTATTTGGCTTTTCTGAATTTTCTGGAGTTTAAAACCTATTTTTAAAATTTTAAAAGTATTTTAAAGTATGAAAATTAAATACCAACGGTAGTTGGAAATAATTTTATTAAGTCCAAAATATCTCCAGAAGCTTCTGTGAATTTTTCTGGAATTTTTGGAGGTATTTTCATATTTTTCTGAGGCCTAAATAATTTCCTAGCCTTTTTTGAAAATCAAAATCAAATTCTAAAATTAAAAATCCCTCCCTCACCCTCCGGCCGACACGTGGACGGCCCAAATCTTCCCACGTCGCCGCCCGGTCTAATCCAAGCCGCACCTCCCCTCTCCCTCGCTGCCTCGCGGGCCCGGCCCGTCAGCCACCCCACCTTCCTCTCCCCTCGGGCCGACACCTGGGCGGCCCGATGCGCGCCGCGTTGCCCGTGCGGGCCATCCAGCCGACCGCTTCCCTCTCCCCTCTGACCTACGGGCCCCGCCCGTTAGTTGCCCACGCCCCGCTCCCGCTGCCACCCGGGCCCCGCCTATCAGGCCGTCGTCTTCCCCGCGGAGCGCCTGCCTTCCTTCTTTTCCCCTCTTTCCTTTCTTGCGCCGGCGACCAATCCGAGCCGATCCTGGCCTTCCCTTACCCGGCACTCCCCGGTTTTGGAAACCCCGAGCCCCGCCGCGACCGAATCCTCGATCCCCCTCGCCTCCCTTCCTTCCGCGCCCCCTCTTTCCTTCCCTCCCCCGAACCTTCCTTTTCTGGCCGCCAGCACCGGCGAGCGATTGCCGCTGCCATGTCCCCTCTCCGCCCCTATAAATAGCCCCCTCGACCCCCTCTCACCGCACCACCTCCTCTGCTCTCCTTCTCTCGCTCCCCGAGCCCGAGCGCCCCGCACCGAGAGTTCCCCGTGCGCGCCCGGTAAGAACTCCGGCGAGCAATCGTCGCCGCCTCGGTCTTCCCCAGAGCCCGCCACCGCCACTCCGACACTACTAAAAAACATGGATACTGTAATACATTCCTGTATCACATTCGTCAATGTGTTACAAAGAAATTCCATAGTAACATAAAACAATGTGTTATAGACAATGGTTGTAACACAAAGCACTTGTTTTATAAAAATGTGTTACTGAGAACAATTATAGTAACACAAAATTAATGTTACAAGTAAAATGTTACAAAGATTGTACTATGTTGTAACACATAAATGGAACATGTAAAATGTGTGCCAAATATATACCCTATAGTAACACAAAACAATGTTACAACTAAAGTGTTACGAAGAAACATATATATGTGACCTTCCAATTCATGGTCTGCAAGCTAGTACGTCGCAGTCGGTGTCGTCTTGGTTGTTAGGCAATCACATCGTGGTCCTCACATGACTCTTGAGTAGCAACTATTAGGCAATTGAAAATGTCGTGTAGTTGCTGGAGCCCACTTCCAAACTGTTGGGTTGAGCACAAGCTACGCTATAGATATATCGTGATCATGAGAGGAACAAGTACGACGGGAAGAAACATGGAAAAACAAAAAACTACGTAAAATTAAATAGGAGAATAGTAGAATTCTTTTGATTGTGTGAGCGATCACTACTTACCTCCTTCCTACAATTATATAAGGTGATATAAACTTTATCTTTTAGGTTGATAAGAAAATCAAATAGATTTAAACTCATCTTCACATGATCTCGCTTTCTATGCTCCAATGCCGAGTGCAAACATTTATTGGTTCTGGGTCTAACAAAAAAGCTATGAAAAAACAGTTCTCTCTACTTCTTTCAAGCTCTGAGAAGAGAATAAACCATCTTATCTTTCCATCTCAGCCACAATCCCATCTCCAACACTTATCCTTATATAACAGTAAACCTAATTTGAATTCAAAATGAAATAATCTTCAGCCACACGCTTTTCTGATCCAACAGATCAACCAATCTAACTTGGTTATTATGAAGAATTGTGATAAACACTGGCAGGTATGGTAGTAAAACAAATTGTTAAATCAAAAGAGTAATAATTGGACAAAAAATTGACTCATGATCTATATTTCTATGCAAGAGGCAATGTTGTAGAATGCCTAAAAGGCCACAAAGAAGGCATTTAAGTCGTCCTACAACAATGTTTGAGACAATTTAAAAATGCCTTCACAAAAGCACCGTGCAAGGTGTTTATGAGTTGATATCTAGAATAGCATGAACCATCATCTAGACCATTTTACATATAGCATATGAACTCCAAAAGACTTGGAGAACAAAAAAGCCATGTATGCTCTCCAACTTCAGCGACCATGCATCGATCATACTTAAGAGCTGGAACAAAGTCACTAGGGATGCCACAAAACATCGTGAATCTGCAATGCCATAAAAATAAAATATTAAAATAATGTTGCTATACTACATTTGTAAAAACAATAAAGGATCTGAAACTAAGACAATTTCAATATATGTTGTGCGGACTTATTATAAATAACTATATCAATATAGCTATAACTCATCGACGTTAAGTGACTAGTCTATACCAACATGAGCAAATTGCCTCCAATGTCTCCCTTGTCGTCGTCGTACACCTATTAAAAACCTATAAAAGAAACATGGTTAACCATCAGATCACCTGCAAATTGTCGGTTTCTTTATACAATTTCATTACACTATTATATAGGTATAGTTTTATATTGTTACAATCATGCCATTGATCATCCCCAATAAATTCCATTGATATAAATTACCATTATAGTAGAAATTAAATAAACTTTAGAAGAACTTATACAATTAAACAGAGCAGAAAAGGAAGGAACACAAACCATTGAAGAAACGAGTTTGCCCAATGAAAATTTATGGAACTGTAGCTCATGAACTATTATTGGTCATTCAATCCACTGGTGCTAGCATCCACTGTGGTTCCCTCAATGTCTCTTCTGACCCATTGATGCCTAATATTTGAATTATTGAACAACTCTCCAAGGTGTGTGACATGGAATGGCTCGTTTTCTACATCATCTTCCCATTCCTCACAACCTGTGTCATATGTATCTCTTGGTTTCATCTTCATTACCACAGACCACCCAGGATTTGTTTTGTCTTCAACATAAAACACCTGGTCAGCTTGGTTAGGAAAAATGTATGGTTCATGACCAATCTTTTCTCCTGTATGTATCAGGTGTGAGAAATTGACAAGTGTGTACCCATACTTGTCCTTTTTTATTCCTCTTTTAGAAAGTACATCAGCCCATTCACATTTGAAAAGTACGACAGAAAAATTCCCAGAGTAGTTCAGCTCAATAATATCAATTATTCTCCCATAGTAAGTCACATCACCTAAAGCGGTGTGGCATCACTTGCACTGCATAACTTGATGTTTTTGCAGTTAGGACTACACCACTGTTTTGTGTCACCCCATCCAACCGCTTGGGCCTAAAGCGGAAACCTCGACTATTCAAAGCACGATACCTTTTTGCCGCCTCAACTGGGCCACGAGCTAGCCATCTAATGTCATCTTTAACACCGTCAATGCCATTTTCCCTCTCTAACTTCATTATCTGTACATTTATCCAAGTTTAGTTTTATACTTTAGTTTTAGATATAAAGTATATTGAGATAAGGTACTTACATGACATCGAAACCACTGATGGAACTTCTCATTTTGGATTTTCTCAACATCTCTATGGCTGGCTCGACGTCCCTTATTTTTTTCAATCATCTCTTTAGCATGAGCTCTGCAATAGACCTTGTAAGAAAATTTGTGCGAAAAAAATAATTTATGTTTATGTGTTTGAGACATTACCTAAGGTATGGATTGACATCAGAACAATTGAATAACACATATCTATGTGCTTGTACTTTAGCCAAACCTCTTATGACATAACTACTTGGCTTCCCAAGTGGTTTCCCAAGATGAGAAAAAAGAGTTGATGCCTGTCTAGTAGAACATCTGAGTGTTTCATCATTATCATCGTTATGCAAAGCCTATTAGACAAGGTCTCAAAACCATCAAGAAATGTTGAACAAAATGCCATAGCCTCTTTTGCCAAAACCGATTCAGCAATGGAGCCCTCCTGACGAGCTTTGTTTCTTACATTTGACTTCAAATCACCAAGATACCTACACGAATAGTATACGGATAAAACATTAAATAATCATGGAAATAGAAGGTAGAAAATATGACACTTCATTTCTTAAGGAAAACATACCTTTCCACAAAATACATTGATCGATAATGCATAGACCACCTATTTTTGCCTCTGTTGCTAAGTGAAGAACTAGATGCACCATAATAGTAAAACCACGCGGGAATATCATCTCCATCCGACATAACGTCATGATAATTCGCTCCTCTAGCTTCTCAAGTTCATCCATGTGGAGAACTTTTACATTTAGTTCTCTAAAATACCCGCATAGATCAAATAAGACAGATGTAACTTCATCCGAAGAAGACCTCTCAATGCAAGTGGCATAAGTTGTTGCATTAGTATGTGGCGATCATGACTTTTTAAGCCTGAAATTTTTGCTTGAGCAACATTTACACATCTAGAGATGTTACTTGGAATAACCATCCGAACTTTTATGTCATGAAGGACTTTACTGAATCGTTGCTTTTCCTCTTTTGACATGTTATACAAAGCAGAGGCAAGTAATACTTATCATTAGCCTTTTTTGTGGATGTAGATCTGGCCTAATGTTCATTTCTTGCAAGTCTTTCCTTGCCTGTAGATTGTCCTTTGATTTGCCCTCCATTTCTAAAAGTGTCCCAAATATATTTTCACAAACATTCTTCTCTATATGCATAAAGTCAAGATTGTGTCGTAGCAAATTATACTTCCAATGAGACAAACAAAACAGACCACTAATACCCTTCCATGTTTTGGACTTCTCAAAGTCATCAATTGATTTTATCTTTTCCAAAAGGGATACTCCGTAAAAGGAAACAGTTTTGACCGATGCTCTTGATTCCATCAAATGAATTGGCATCATATCGGAACTCATGGCCATCGGTAGAAATCGCTCGGTGTCCCATGAAACATTGCTTGTAGCCATGCTTCAAGCGTATGGAACTTGTTTCATCTTCACAAGACAGATAACCCAACTGGCCCATAACACTGAACTGTGCCAATATCCCCATCCCAGGGTAGTCACTCACAGCATACAATGATGTAGCATGAAGTTGAAATCGCTCTTCTTTAGATGCGTCATATGTAGGCATACCAGACTCAAATAACTCATTTAGCTCATCATAAACTGGCTGCATAAATGTATGAAAGTTCTTTCCAGGGTAACCAGGAATTATTAGAGTGAGCATAAGAGACGAAGCTTTCATGCATAACTATGGAGGAAGGTTGTATGGTACTAAGACAACTGGCCAACAACTATAGGTAGAATTACACTTCCCATATGGGTTAAAACCATCGGTTGCTATTCCAAACCTCATGTTTCGAGAATCTGATGCTATGTGAGGATAGTAGGAATCAGTGATTTTCCACACCTCTGAATCAGCAGGATGGCGCAAGGCCCCATCCTTTGTACGCTCTTCATCATGCCATCTAGTTAACTTGGCTGTTTCCTTGTTCATAAAAAGCCTTTTAAGCCTAGGTTTGATTGGAAAGTAGCGCAATACCTTTTTTGGGGTTGCCTTTCTTCTTTGCTTCTTTGTCAATGATGTGTTGTCTGCCTTATTTTTCCACCTTGATGCTCCACATTTTGAACAGAAGTCATTATCTTTCTTGTCTTTCCAATAGAGCTGACAATCATTGGGGCATACATGAATTTTGTCATATCTAAGACCAAGCTTTGCAATGATCTTCTGAGCCTCCATAAATGTTTTAGGCATATTTGAACCATTTGGGAGAGCCAACTGTAAAATTTGAAGCAGATCATTAATTGATTTATTGCTCCACTTGTTGGTAGACTTCACATGGAACAATAGGACTAGAAAAGAAAGTTTTGATAGCTCACATCCTTCCCATAAAGGTCTGATCGTTTTGATAGCTCACATCCTTCCCATAAAGGACATCGAATCTTCGAATCTGATCGTTTCCCACTGTAGGCAAACTTGAGAAAACCCTCTACCCCGGCTATGTAGTCATCACTTGGTCTTTCAGATTGCAATAGCCTCTTAATAGCACTTAAGTCCATTAATTCACTAAAAACAAGAAATACTATTATTGCATTAGTAATGTGGTACTTCAATATCTAGAATAGAAAGTTGTGAACTACATAAATGAGCTCTAAAATTACCAAATGATAATAGAACCTATGAGTTGAAAGTGGAGAAATTCATTACCATTGTTCTGATCACTTTAGCTATCTTAATAAACACATTACCATTGTGCTATCCTCGACATGTTTATAAATAACAAGTGCAGCCATTAACTACCTAGTGGTTCTGCAGGCTCCGCGGGATGCAGCAACCAGAACTCCACAACCAAATAAATAGGAAAGGTTCATTACGAAGATCCTAAAAGTGTCATCAAGTAATTTCAGCCAACAAACAATATGCGAGCAATTCACTACATGTAAGGTGTAAGCCACATCATTACCATCTTCATTCAAAAAGAAATGACAGATCGATGAGTGTCGACTACACGTTGTTTTAATTCATAAAAACCTTGATATGCACATCGGTCAACAAAGAACTATGCTTAGTTCATTATTATTATACGTAAGAAATCAAAAGTTCATGTAGCCAACACAGAAGAGCTCTAAAATTACCAGAATTTTATGCTTTGAATATTGAGACATTGTGGGACATCTTGTTGCTCTTGTAAGAAAGGCACTAACGTAGGAATTACATCAACAAGCTTAGCATCGAAGCCTAAGAGTCCGTCTTACAATCCCGCCGTTGCCCACGGTCCGCATCCCACCCCGCGATATGGGGAGCAAACCTGAAATATTGTCACTGAAATTGAAACACACACAAAGCAATCACTCAAAGAAATTCTTGAAATAGGAATAGTATATTGTATTCGTGGATTAAGAGTCGACTAAAGGAGCCCAAATTCAGTTTGCATCTATGGAATGTCATGCTCATCAAACCCATATGGCGCACTCGCAATGTCTGCTGGCAGCGACGCCGTGAAGTCGTCAGAGTTAAAGCAAGCAAGCAAGTTGGTCAAACTGTTAAAATTGGATGTTGTATCTTAGATTTCTTTATATCTAAGAGCATAAGCATCGTAACACAATCTGTAAAAATAATGTATACATATGACTTGATGTTCCAGTTGAACAACTTGGTTGGATATCGTAAATGCCTTCAAACAATTGGATAAGTAGGTTCCTTTCATAAAGCATGGGAAAATGACCTCTGCATTTCTATAGGGCCACTTCTTTTAGAATTCTCATGGCCATAGAGTATAGATTGCATAGTTTTAAGAGCATATATTTTGTCTGTGGACTTATTCATGGGCAACAATTGGTTATAGGTCTTTCTATTTCCTAGAGCCTGTTCTTTATGTTAGCCTTTTTTGAGGTATAAAACACATATACACATCTGCATGCCTTAATTCGAGTTGTCAAGGGAAAATGGGCAATCAAATGTTGCTTGTGCCTTCCGACTTAAGGCATGCACGATCCGTTGCTTTTTTAATTCTCATATCGGAACTTCATAACTTGATGCCATCAGCTTAAGATGATTATTTTCTTGTATAGGAAGTTCATAACGATGCCTAAGCAATAGTTTCATCATCCATCACAGCAATAGTTTCATCATCCATCACAAATTAAGTTTTGCTTAATAGCTGCAACAATGCAACTCTGATTAATAGTTTCATCAATCAGCAGAAGATACTAAGATCAATCAATCCATGAGTAAATTTCATCAATCAATAGTAAGATCAGCAACTAATCCACAAGAATCATCACTAACTTACAAAGAAACGGCGCGGCGGCGGGCGAGCAAAGCCGAGGCGGGCGGAGGCGCGGAGGCAGCGCCGGCAGAGGCGGAGGTAGCGGCCGGCGGAGGCGGAGGTAGGCGCCGGCGGAGGCGGGCGAGCAGCGGAGGCGAGGCGACGGCGGCGAAGCGAGGCAAGCGCCAGCGAAGGCGAGGCGGCGGATCCGGCAGGGGCGCGAGCAGCGAGCGCGAGGCGAGGCGCGAGCAGCGGAGGCGGTCGGATCTGGGGCGACGAGGCGGTGGGCGAGAGGCGAGGGGCGGCGGCGGGGAGAGGAGGGGGCGACAAGGGGACGGGGGGCGGCGGCGGCGGCACGAGGCGGGCGGCGGCGGCGGCGAGAGGGGCGGGGGCGAGGTGGGGCGGTGGAGGCGATGAGGGAAGGTGGCGGCGGGGCGGCGAGGAGGGGCGGGGGCCGGGGGGGCGGCGTCGGGGGAGGCCGGAGGACTCGAGGGAGTGCGGATCTGGAGTGGGATTGGAGAACTGGGTAGTGGGGTGGGGTCGGCACAGGCGAGTCACGGCTCACGCACCGCCCGGCGAGACGTGAGTGCACTACTCATGACTGTGCTCGAGCTTGTCCGATTATTCGAGTTCGACTCGACCAGCTCGCGAGCTTATGACGGCTCGAGTTCGGTTCGTTATAAGCTCGAGCCGAGTTCGAATCATTGATTGTTAGTTGTTACAGTCAACACTCATTCACTCAACACGACAAAGCACCATTATCGCATTACAGATTACACCAACAGCAAAAGTCCAACAGTTACAGATCCAACATCGCAACATGCCAAGTTGCCAACACATAAATCCTTAGTTGAGTACTTGAGTTCTTATCATATCGACTGGAGGCGGGAAGAGGGGCGCGGCGCGGCGCGGCAGGTGAAGAGCCGCGCGTCGAGAGCGGGTCGCGGGTAGGCGGGCGGCGCGAGAGGCGGTGGTCGGACCGAGGCGAAGCGTGAGCGAGCGCCGTGGCGATCGGGCCGATCGCCGAGCGCCCGAGCGAGCGAAGCAAGATGAGCTTTCCCGAAGGGGCAAGACGAGCGGCTGTCTCGCTACACCGAGCTTTCTCCAATTTTTAGAAGATACCCAACACGCCTCGGTACACGCTGCTCAATTGTTATGCACACGCCTCCTTCCTTCATCGCACACCCCTCTCGCGGCCGTGCGAACACCTTCATCTCCGATTGCAATCTGCGTCTCGGCTAGGGCAGCAACTAGACGATCGGGCATTAGGTCATTGCGGACGGCCACTTGCGCTCACAACCAACAAGTCAAAAGCAACAAGGTAATTCAACTTTAGGGATGAAAACGATCAGATGGAGGCCAAATCACTTTCACTTTCACATAGTTTTCCCAAAAACGTAATCGCTACGATATTTCAAAAAATGAATACGGTGTCGGTATTCCGGTAATTTCGAAAAGGATAGTAACCGATCCAAAAGCACATCGATAACGATCGAAAATCATGGAGACGATATTTAAGAAACGATAAACACGTTAAACTGTAGAACACGACAAGAGTCATATAACTTGACCTATCGCACATGACACTTAAGAATCATTCACAATTATACAGAGGCATACTAGGGCATCGCCACCGTCGCCGTCGCCGTTTGAGAGACCATGTGGAGGTATCCCCATGTTGGTGATGAGTAATTGACGGTGGTTTAGTGAGGTTGAGTTTGTTTAGGGTATTCTAGGGTTGAGTACCTTTACTTGTGCTATTATGGATTATGCTGTTTCGTGCGGTGCTATGTGACGGTTTGTTTGTCTGTGTGACTGCAGGACTTCGGAGCTAGGTCATGGTGAGCGAGGAGGACCGGGACTAGACACAGGAGGTGTTGAGGTCCAGACGGTTGGTGATGCCGAAGATGATCGAGGCCAGTGAAGTGGTTGCGAGTCGGGAGACGAGAAACCGGAGCGGGAGCTATCGGTGACGGATACGACGGCGGCACGACGGAGAACCGGGACTAGGCTCAGGGAGGAGTTGGAGGTTCAGAACGGTTGGATGTCGGTTGCGGTCGTACGTGACGGAACGGACTGGACTAGGCTCAGGGAGGAGTCGAGGTTCAGGCGGTCAAGGTACCAGACGCGCGAAGCTTCCGGGAAGGTGCTTGAGGGGCAAATTGGTAATTTGACTCAAGCATTTGGAATGAGGTGGCTGGTTGTTTCCCTCCAAAAAGGGTGTTGACTAATTGCCTCATATGGTGTGTGAGGTGGTGGAGTGGGCATTGTATGCCACTTCTTGATTTGCTAGTTTGGGGTGAGCCCTTGGCCTTCAAATGGAGAGGAGAAGGCAGTAGCAACTTATCCACTCAAGCATTCAGGCATCCACTCAAGCATTCAGGCATCTACTCAGGCATTCATGTATTCCATTCTAGCAGAGAGAGATGCTGAGAGGGTGAGGAGAGTGAGCTCCTGTGTGAGCAAAGTGTGAGTTCATCCCTCGTGTGAATCTTCTCTGTGAGCAGAGAATGTAGTAATCCTTTGTATTAATCATGTATGGGGACGTAGTTCACCTACTTGTAATCCTCTATCTCCATTCCAATGAATACATTTGAGTTGTTGAGGGTTTTCTGCTCATTTCTGCCACTGTTTCTCTGTCCATTTTCATCTCTTTGGTGTTCTAGCTGATTCTTTGAGTTTGGAGTAGCAAAATGGATTGCTCAGTGATGGGATGAAGTTTCTAGACCTTTTGGTCATCTTGTTCCCTAGAGTTCAATGGAAGAAATCAAAGATTCCATTTTGCTCTCTCCTCTGTTTATTCCTGTAGCTAGGGTTTGCATGCAGGGGATGAAGGAATCATTTGATTCCCTTTAGGATTTGACTTGAGATTTAGTTTGCAAAGCCCTGAGGTCATTGCTAAGTGAAGTGCAAAAGCTCACAAGTAAAGAACGGGAGATTTGGGAGAAATTTGGTTTTTGGCCTCTCATCTGAAGCTCTCCTGCAAATCTAGGGTTTGAGTGCATTTCATGTTTTCCTTCTCAATTTGGGCTAAGATTTGGTCTTAGGAGCCCTGAGGGTATTGCTTTTATGTATGCAAAGTTCCTTGTGCAAAGGCATTAAGAATAGAAGGGAATTTGATTTTAAATGCAGCTCACTGTATCTTTGAGCATTTGTTCCAAACCCTAAGTTCTTGACTTAAAATTGATTTTATTAAGTCCTGTGTGCTTCTCTTGCTATTTGTTAGGTTATCTCCCATATCTGGACTAGAATCTCTAGAGTAAAATCTCTACTCTTCTTGTACTTTGAAGTTATTGTCGTTTGTCTGAAAATCTGCTCACCGTGCTCTCTCAAAATCACCTATAGTTTTTTTGAGGATCCCGAGAGTTGGTTTCAGTTGTCAATTGACCCATATTTCTTCATAGCACTGATTTCTATCGGAGAAGTTGTAGTGAGTACTGTTTGGGGTTCGTTTTTAAAGATTCGACATTCACCCCCCTCTGTCGCCATTTCGGTCCAACAATTGGTATCAGAGCCGGTTAGCTCTAATTCATAGATCTTAACTGGTCTCGAGAGCCATGGCGACGGATAAGTACTCGACCAAGCCGCTGATCTTTGATGGCATCGACACCCCTTTGGAAGAGCCGAATGGAGACATACATCCAAGCTCAGGGGTACGCCATCTGGCGTAAGGTCAAGGTGCGATTTGTTGTTCCTGCCGATGAGAACATCAATGCCGGGAACATGGCTGATGTTGAGGCAAATACAAAGGCAAGGAACATCATCATCCAGGGTTTGAGTCGTAGCGAGTTTGACCGCATATCTCATCTTTCGTCCGCCTTCGATATTTGGGAGACTCTCGATGCTTACCATGAGGGCACCTCCCGATTAAGACGATGCGACAGACCAGCAAGCGAGACTATAACAAGTTCGAGATGCTTGCTGGTGAGTCTTTGGATGAGTGTTTTGCGCGTTTTCACAAGATCTTGAGCAATCTCCGAGCGGTCGGTCTCACATACCCCGACTCGGACAATGCTCGACAGATGCTTGCTGCACTCGACCTTCGTGTTTGGGAAATGAAAGTGACGACCATCAAGGACACCACGGACCTCTCGACCTTGACTCTTGATGCGCTGTACTCGCGTCTCAAGACTCACGAGATTGACATTGTCTCTCGCAAGTCGAAGTCACAGTCGATGGCTCTAGTCACTGATCCCAGTTCAGCTTATGGGTCTTCTTCTGATTCGCTTTGTGGTTTCTCCCTCGCTGCTCTCTGTGACGTGACTGATGATCAGTTAGAGCAGCTTGAGGATGAGCAACTGGCCCTCCTAGCTCGGAAGTTTTCCCATGCTTACAAGAGGAGGAGGGACAGAAAGAGACAAGGACCCGTGATTTGCTTCGAGTGTGGTGGCCCCAACCACATTCGAGCAAACTGCCCCAAGCTGGAGGGCAAGAACGACTCCGGCGGTTCGAGCAAGAACGTCTAAACCGACAAGAACCGCTTCAAGAAGCACCCAAGCAAAGAGAAGAAGTTCCGCAACCTTGGCAAAGCCAAGAAGCTCTTCCATCGCGTCCTCACCGCCTTCGACGACCTCGATCTCAGCGAGGTGGAGGGGTGGAGTGACGACGATGGGAAGGACGAGCAAGATCCCAAGGATGGCGAGGACTTCAGCGGCATGTGCTTCATGGCCCTCGAGGGCGAACTGAGCGACAGTGAGCTGTACTCCGACTCGGACGAGGTATGCCCTTCCTACGACCAGCTCAATCAAGCTTTCCTTAAGCTAGGTGGTTTTCATGCTAGAGCTAGGGCTAGGTGTACTGAGTTAGAGAAGGAAGTAGATAGATTGTCACTAGAGATTATTGCTCTTACATCCGATCCTCCTAGTGATGATTGTGATACATGCTCTGCTTTGTTGGTTGATTTGGAGAAGTTAAGGACCTCGCATGATAGTGTATCCTCTGAGCTTGATGCTGTTAAGGAGAAGAATGTTAGTCTGCTTGCTGAGTTAGAGTTGAGTAGGATGGTCACACCCTACTTACTACTGATGAGACTACTTCTCCCACCTCATGTGAGGTTAAGGACATTGCTGCTAGAGGACCTTATGCCATGCTCCTTGATCTGCCCGAGTCTTGTGAAAATTGCAATAATTTGAAGATGAATCTAAAACGGGCAGATCATAAGATATCTGAGTTGTATTCTTGGTTGCTTGAGCCAGCTGCTTCATGTTCAAACTGTCCAAAATTAACCGTTGAACTTGAATCTATTTCCAAGCAGTTTCAAGAAATGATTGACACTAATAGGAAAATGGCTCAGTTTGCGACTAAGGACCCTGTTAGCTCACCATGTATTAGCTGTGATAAACTAAAACTTGAACTCGTTGCTTTGAATGAAAAATGTGTGAAGCTAACTAAGGATTTACTAGAGATGCCATCAACTCATTGTGATGTGATTGCTGAGGTGGGGGAGAAGCCCCAGGGTAAGGTAGAGACACCTAGCGACGTGAGCCAACCTGCTAGTAGTAGGACTGTCCCATCAGAGTTGGCTGTGCGTGCACAAGCCATTCTTTCCTCTACTGTTGGTTCTTCTTCTGCTCCCTTACCCTCTCTTTGTTCCCTCTTCTCCTCGCTCTTCTTGCACCTCTCTCTTCAGGAGTGTCGCACCTTATGAACACTCTCGAAAGATTTGTAGGCGGCAAGAAGAAGCTCAATCTTATTCTAGACCAATCTAAAATCTGCAGATTTAATCAGGGTCTAGGATATGATTTCTATGAGGACATGAGGAAGCATCCTCCTGCTATTCTCAGACCCATAGTAGGAGGTGTGATCGAGGTTGAGCCCAGGTCTGATGAGGTCAAATTCAAATCAGCGGGTTTTGTCCAAGGGATATTTGACAGCAAGGTGATTTCACCCGCCGCTCGCCTCTCGGGCCGAAGCCTTCTCGTGCTACTTTCACCTCTCGTAAGGTGAAGTACCACCGTACTTCCGCCGGGATGGACATACGGTCGATCGATGCTTCAGCGCCAAGATTGCGCTGAGAGACCGTGGCCGAGGCACTTAGGCGTATTCGTGGTCACCCCGCACTCGAGTGCACCTAGGACCAGCACGACGCCTAGGCTTTCTCGCCGTTGATGGGTTTGAGCAAGATCGAGGACTTGGTTTTTCTGAGTCTTCTGGTTTTCGTCCTCATGCTACTCTTGGTCGTGACTTTCGCCGTCCCGAGGGTACATCTCGCTTCCACCGCCGAGACAGTACCCGCCGCGTGATCAGCGTATTGTTGGTACTCCGACCGCTTCCTCAGAGCGCTCGGACCAAAGAATGCCTTCAGTCCGCCACGACGTTCGCTTCTTTGAGTCACGGAGAGCGTAGGGTAGATAGAGGTCACCGTGCTTGACTACTTCATCCGCTCGACGTGTTGTTCAAGATTGGGTGCCAAAATCACTGTTTACCCGATCGAGGCTTTACTCTCTTGTTGACTCAGTTCACGGGGGAAGGGAGAGGTTTGGCTTGTAGACTCGGTGTTCACGACACATGACCGAGACTCTGCTGGTTCTCTTCCCAGCCCGTGCTCCGTGTGATGAGACGATCACCTTCGAGATGCTTCATCCGGGCGCGTCATCGCCAAAGGTACTGTGAGGGTTAATGATTCATTTCTTTGAGAGATGTTGCTTTGGTTAGTAAGTCATGTATAATTTGCTTTCGGTTTCTCACCTTACCGATGACGGTTATGAGGTGAGCTTCAAGAAAAACAATTGCAAAATTCTTGACTCTTCTGTAGTCCGGTTTATGGATTTCACGTTATGGGAGGATTTTTCGTGCTGATTTTGTTGAATCTTCTGGTGATCTCAGGTGTTTAGTTGCTTCTGAATCCCGTGACCTTTCTTTCTGGCATAGGAGACTTGGTCATATTGGATTTGACCATTTGACCCGAGTTAGCAGCCACGACCTCATTCGTGGTCTGCCGAAACTCAAGATGGTCAAAGATCTGGTTTGTACTCCATGCCGACACGGCAAGATGGTTGCCGCTTCACATCCTCCGGTCACCGTGACCATGACCGATGCACCGGGACAGCTGCTCCATATGGACACTGTTGGACCAGCTCGAGTGCAGTCTGCCGGAGGGAAGTGGTATGTCCTTGTCGTGGTCGATGACTTCTCGAGGTATTCGTGGGTGTTTTTCTTGGCCTCGAAGGATGAGACGTATACCCATTTTCGGGGTTTGTTTAATAGGCTTTCTGTTGAGCTCTCGGGTGCATTACGAGCTATCCGCAGTGACAATGGCACAGAGTTCAAGAATTCCTACTTTGAGAGGTTTTGCGATGAGACCGGTGTAGAGCACCAGTTCTCTTCTCCATATGTCCTCACAGAATGGCGTTGTGGAGAGGAAGAACCGCACCCTAGTTGAGATGGCCAGACGATGCTTGATGAGTACTCTACACCGAGGAAGTTTTGGGTGAGGCTATAGCCACCGCGCCATGTTTCAAATCGAGTTTTTCTCGGGGCACACTTGCATCGCACTTCTTATGAGTTGAGATATGGGCGAAAGCCCGGCGTCTCGCATTTTCGTGTGTTTGGATGCAAGTGCTTTATCTTGAAGTCCAGAACCTAGATAAGTTCGAGTCACGCTCTTGTGATGGGATCTTTTAGGTTACTCGCCTTCTTCGCGGGCTTATAGGGTCCGAATCACGAGTCTAGCAAAATGGTAGAGACTCGTGAGGTGACTTTCGACGAGGCCACCGGGACTAGGCCTGATATCTCGTGTTCTTTAGAGCAGTCCGAGACCATCTTCGTGGATGATGAGGATGATGGAGATGAGGGTCGTCTACCCGATCCAGCCCCTCATCCTTCACCCCAGAGGTGCCTTCTTCCACCGCACCTCAAGGAGATCAGCCCATGCCTTCGCTCTCTGAGCTAGTGGCCTGCTCCTACCTCTTCACTCATGAGGTAGAGGCCACTTCTTCTCATCCGAGCCTCCCGACATATCCGTAAAAGGCATCCTTCCGAGCAGATTATTGGAGACCTCTTGAGCGAGTCACTGCTCAAAATCTGCATGTCTCAATTCTGTCTCCATTCTCGCCTTTGTCGCCTCCTTTGAGCCCAAGGACGTTTGTCATGCTCTATCCGACGAGTCTTGGGTCAATGCCATGCATGAGGAGCTAGAGAATTTCGAGAGAAACAAGGTCCGTCGCTTGTCGAGCCCCCACGCAGGTCACAATATCATTGGGACTAAGTGGGTGTTCAAGAACAAGCAGAGCGAGGATGGAGTGGTTATTCAAACAAGGCTAGACTGCAGCACAGGGTTCTCTCAAGTTGAGGGTCTTGATTTCGAGGAGACCTTTGCCCCTGTAGCTAGACTTGAGGCCATTAGAATCCTGCTTGCTTTCGCGGCTTCTAAGGGCTTCAAGCTTTACCAGATGGACGTCAAGAGTGCCTTCCTTAATGGATTCATTGAGGAAGAAGTCTATGTGAGACAGCCTCCTGGTTTCGAAAACCCCAAATACCCAACCATGTTTTCAAGCTTTCCAAAGCTTTGTATGGACTTAAGCAGGCTCCTAGAGCTTGGTATGAGAGGCTTAAGTCCTACTTGTTGAGTCATGGTTTTGAGATGGGTAAAGTAGACAAGACCTTGTTCATCCGCCGGCATGGCATGATCTTCCGCTCGTCTGCATCTATGTGGATGACATCATCTTTGGCGGCTCCTCGCATGCCTCGCTTTCCCGCTTTCCGATGTCATGAGCTCGGAGTTTGAGATGAGCATGATGGGCGAGCCGAGTTTCTTCCTTGGCTTCCAAATCAAGCGGCACTCGGAGGGTACCTTCTTGCATCGTGGCAAGTACACTCGAGACCTCCCAAGCGCTCGATATGAGTGATGGTAAGCGGTGTCCACTCCGATGGCTACCTTAGCTTCACTCGACCTGATGAGGATGGCGAGCCGCTTGATCGAAGGAGTATAGGAGTATGATCGGCTCCTCTTGTATCTCAACGCCTCAAGACCAGACATACACTTCTCCGTGTGTCTTTGTGCTCTTTCAGCTTCTCTCGCGATCTCACCGTCAAAGCGGTGAAACGCATTCTTTGGTACCTTCGAGCTACCATTGACTATGGTATCTCGTACTCTTCCTCTTCCCTGTCTTTCCTTAGTGCCTTCTGACGCAGACTTTGCCGGTGTAGGATAGATAGGAAGAGCACTTCTGGCACCCGCCAATTCATTGGCACTTCTCTTGTCTCTTGGTCTTCTAGGAAGTAGTCCGATGTTGCACAGTCCACCGCAGAGGCCGAGTATGTTGCTGCAGCCAGTTGCTGCAGCCAGGTACTTTGGATGGCTTCAACCTTGCGGGACTTTGGGTTAGTTATAGATGTGTTCCACTCTTTTGTGATAACACTAGTGCTATTAACATTGCTAAGAACCCAAAGCAAAAGATTCCCGGACCAAGCACATTGACATTCGATATCACTTCCTTAGAGACCATGTGGAGAAGGGTGACATAGTGCTCCAGCTTGTGAGAGTGACCACCAGTTGGTGATATCTTTACCAAGCCTTTGGATAGCTCTAGGTTTTCAGCCTTGCGGGGAGAGCTTGGGGTGGTTTGTCCTTATGGACTGTAGTGAGGGGGAGTTTCTGTGCTTTATTGCTCTATCATATATATTATGTTCCTGTTCTCATTTTGCTTGCATTGCATTCGGGTGCATTTGGGTTAGTCCTCTCAAAGATAGATTAGAGTGTTTCTCTCTTGTCTAGTGGTTTAGATTTCTTCCTCTCATCTTGTGATCTAGGGTTCTTCTCTGTCACCGCTTCTCTGCTTCACTAGGTTGCCTACTCACTACTTTTAGGTTCTAGCAAGGGTCGGGCCACCCTTGGGTAGACAGTGCGTGTTTGCTCCTTAGTTGGCTAGATTACCTGGTCCGATACCCTAGAGTCATATGGGGTAGATGAGAGTCAGTCTGAGCCATATCATCCTCTATATCTTATCTATGCTTTAAGGACTACCTTTTCTGATTTCTTTGCCAGCTTCTCAGTTTATAGCTTTAGTTCAGGGAGAGTTCATTTGGGAGCTTCTGGAGCTTAACATTGACATAACTCAACTTGAACTAAAAGTGCATCTAATGTTGAGGAGGAGTTGGATTTTCTTCATTTCTAGCATTTTGCATAGTAATTGCATGGAGCCTTGATTATTATCCTTAGTTGATATAAGTACAATGCTTTACATCATGCCATGATTTATGCTTCATTTGCTAGATTTATCATAACTTTACATGTGTCGTCAAGCCTTTGCCATGATAAGTTAAGTAAAAATTGCACAACTTGAATTAAGACATGTCATGTTACTTCTTGAGATTAGTCTGTCTTTAGTTATCCTCTTATGATTCATGCCATGTCAAATAGGCTAAGTTGACATTTGAATCTTTAAATTGAGCTTTAGATTGAGCTATGATAGGTTTTGGATAAATCATGAGTTAGTACAATTGTTTAAAAAGCAAAAGATCTTTTTATGTGCGAAAAAACTGATCTCACCAATTCTTTCTCATGAGACTGCTTGCCATTGCACTAGGCATGAACTCAGGGGGAGTTTTGGATGACCAAGATCATCTCCTTAAGCTTCTCGCTTGGAATGGTCGCATAAGGCTTGAGATCTAGCACATGACAAAAATTTTGGTTGGAGACAACCATGAGTTTCAAAGGAAAATGTCCATTGTGCCAAATTTGCTTCACTTCCAAAAGAACCAAGTATTCCTGAACTTGTAGCACTATTAAATGGCTCAATTCTAGCTTCTTGGTTCAACTTAGATTATTGACATGGCTTGCATCATCTTTGGATAGCTTTAGTTAGACTTTGATCTTACATGGCTTGACATGTTAAGAAATTCATCTAAATTTCAGATTGTGACTTATGTGGCTTGGCTTGATTATGCATATTTGGTTATGATCTTGATAGCATTCATTTGAGTCATGGCTTGGTGTAATTCTAAATGGTCAATTTGGATAATCTTCATGGCTCTAGTTGCTTAGTATTGAATAAAATTCAGTCACATCATGATTTCTTTTCCTCCAAATAACTTGATGACTTTATTGCCAAAAGGGGGAGAATAGTTGAGAAAAAGCCACATTTTTGGAGCTTTGAGGAAAACTTGCTCTTTCTTTTGCTCCTTGTGTCATCTTGGTCATTTGCATCACATCCTTTCTTTGGACCAAGCTTGACTTGTAAACAAACTCAATTCTTATGCTTTTTCGGTGTTTGTCAATATACTCATCAAGGGGGAGATTGAGAGACCATGTGGAGGTATCCCCATGTTGGTGATGAGTAATTGACGGTGGTTTAGTGAGGTTGAGTTTGTTTAGGGTATTCTAGGTTGAGTACCTTTACTTGTGCTATTATGGATTATGTCGTTTCGTGCGGTGCTATGTGACGGCTTTGTTTGTCTCGTGTGATCTGCAGACTTCTGAGCTAGGTCATGGTGAGCGAGGAGGACCGGACTAGACACGGGAGGTGTTGAGGTCCGACGGTTGGTGATGCCAAGATGATCGAGGCCGGTGAAGTGGTTATGCAGTCGGAGACGAAACCGGAGCGGAGCTATCTCGGTGACGGATACGACGGCGCATTTACGGAGAACCGGACTAGGCTCGGGAGGAGTCGGAGGTTCGAACGGTTGGATGTCGGTTGCGGTCGACGTGACGGAACGGACCGGACTAGGCTCGTGGAGGAGTCGAGGTTCAGCGGTCAAGGTACCGACGCGCAAGCTTCCGAAGGTGCTTGAGGGGCAAATTGGTAATTTGACTCAAGCATTTGGAATGAGGTGGCTGGTTGTTTCTCCAAAAGGGTGTTGACTAATTGCCTCATATGGTGTGTGAGGTGGTGGAGTGGGCATTGTATGCCACTTCTTGATTTGCTAGTTTGGGGTGAGCCCTTGGCCTTCAAATGGAGAGGAGAAGGCAGTAGCAACTTATCCACTCAAGCATTCAGGCATCCACTCAAGCATTCAGGCATCTACTCAGGCATTCATGTATTCCATTCTAGCAGAGAGAGATGCTGAGAGGGTGAGGAGAGTGAGCTCTGTGTGAGCAAAGTGTGAGTTCATCCTCGTGTGAATCTTCTCTGTGAGCAGAGAATGTAGTAATCCTTTGTATTAATCATGTATGGGGACGTAGTTCACCTACTTGTAATCCTCTATCTCCATTCCAATGAATACATTTGAGTTGTTGAGGGTTTTCTGCTCATTTCGCCAAATTGTTCTCTGTCCATTTTCATCTCTTTGGTGTTCTAGCTGATTCTTTGAGTTTGGAGTAGCAAAATGGATTGCTCAGTGATGGGATGAAGTTTCTAGACCTTTTGGTCATCTTGTTCCCTAGAGTTCAATGGAAGAAATCAAAGATTCCATTTTGCTCTCTCCTCTGCTTATTCCTCGTAGCTAGGGTTTGCATGCAGGGATGAAGGAATCATTTGATTCCTTTAGGATTTGACTTGAGATTTAGTTTGCAAAGCCCTGAGGTCATTGCTAAGTGAAGTGCAAAAGCTCACAAGTAAAGAATGGGAGATTTGGGAGAAATTTGGTTTTTGGCCTCTCATCTGAAGCTCTCCTGCAAATCTAGGGTTTGAGTGCATTTCATGTTTTCCTTCTCAATTTGGGCTAAGATTTGGTCTTAGGAGCCCTGAGGGTATTGCTTTTATGTATGCAAAGTTCCTTGTGCAAAGGCATTAAGAATAGAAGGGAATTTGATTTTAAATGCAGCTCACTGTATCTTTGAGCATTTGTTCCAAACCCTAAGTTCTAGACTTAAAATTGATTTTATTAAGTCATGTGTGCTTCTCTTGCTATTTGTTAGGTTATCTCCCATATCTGGACTAGAATCTCTAGAGTAAAATCTCTACTCTTCTTGTACTTTGAAGTTATTGTCGTTTGTCTGAAAATCTGCTCACTGTGCTCTCTGAAAATCACCTATAGTTTTTTTTTGAGGATCCTGAGAGTTGGTTTCAGTTGTCAATTGACCCATATTTCTTCATAGCACTGATTTCTATCGGAGAAGTTGTAGTGAGTACTGTTTGGGGTTCGTTTTTAAAGATTCGACATTCACCCCCCCTCTGTCGCCATTTCGGTCCAACACCGTTATCATTTCCGTTTTTTCGGTTACCACTATGTTTTCTTTTAGGTTGAAAATCGAAAAATTCTCGAAAATGATTTCTAGAAATCGGAAATTAACGTTTTTGTTTTCAAGTAACCCTATTTATTTTTCTTCAATTCTACTAAATTCTTCGCGTCAACTAGTGCTCGAATAAATTTGCATTCCTTAATTTCAAATACATGTTCGAAGATCCAAGGTTGTTTTGCAGATTGGTTAAAATATATATCTCTTATCTCTACGACTTATGGGCATGCCTCCTTTTCCAGCTTTCATAGGCATGAATTGCTTTAAAAAAATGTACACATGGTGCTACTCTGATTGTGAAACGACATGTCCAATATTATCAACGATGTGCAGTTCTGCACTTTGGGCAAGCACCAATTGCCATACTTATGGGCATGCCTCCTTTTTCAGCAAGAAGAGACCGCGTCCAGATCTACTTTGCTGTAGCGTTTGCTAGAGCGATAAACTATAGGTTGTTTCCTAGCACTCCAAGATATTAAATTACAGCCAAAGAATACTGCAAGGTAAAATTATAATTGGAACCTTTTTTTATTCATATTTATATGTGTCCTGCTCTACATGATTCAATCTAAACCATAGCACTTTACTTTTTCTCAAGCTTTAAGTTCAAATATTATTACAAATATGCGCTTTTGTCTAATTATTATTCTTTTGTTATACTTGATTCTTATTTGTGAATTATCCTATGCTTCATGTAACTTTACTTTTTCTCAAGCTTTAAGTTCAAATATTATTACAAATATGCCACCAAGACATGTTTACCATTGACTTGTTATTGAGGCTGTCACTTGGCTCTCTCTGTCACCCACCGCAATCCTTCAGCTACCTCCATCTCCCCAGTGTGCATGACCAACCTCATTTCGCGCCAGGCACAAGTCCTAGTTGCATGTGGTGTATTAATTCATCTTCACACCACAGTACATGCAAAGAAGGCAGCAGTAGGGTATGCGACCATATGTGAAGACATTTCTTGCAACAAGTTTGTGGCGTCTTCTTGGTCGAGAGCTTTAGATGTGTACCTGCTTATGGGGCTTTTAATTTACGAAACTATCTCATGCATCAATTGGCCAAACAGAACACTTAGTGTAGAGCAAAACTGGTTTGATTGTCTTTGCACATGGCCCATTTCGACTTATGAAGCATCTAGCCTGGATTTGATTTGATTGATTATAGTTGATCTCTGTTTGGTGGAAGTTCGGATGCCGGCAATAGGATGTCAAGACGCAGAGTTGTAATCGGCTGACCATGGACAGTGGCAATGACTGCCACAATGGGAGTAGAGGGACTATTTAAAAGAATATAACCCGGGGGTGATATGTGATGCTATTTAACATTATAAAATTTTCTTAAGCTGGTAGTGGCATTATCACATGTTTGTAGTGGCCTCTAGCGTGGTTTTTTTTTTGCAATGCATTTTACAACTAGCACTTATTTGTTTGTTTTGCTATCAGTTGGTGACAAGATTAGCTGATGCAATTGGAACAGGCACAAGGGATCAAAGTTTTGATGCACTGGTAAGAACTTCATATAGTTTGTTATTTTTCATTTGTTGAATAAAATTGATGCGATTCCACTTCATGGTGGGTGATATTTGTCAAAAGGAATGTAAGTAGCTTCTCTGCATAAGGTGTAGAAACTAGAAAGTACACCAAAGCTTATTTTGGTGTAGAAAGTTCTTTTAATTGAGTTTGGCTTTGTATAACTTGTGATGAATTGTGAAATCACTTCCTGTGGATCTGAGGCTTATGGTCGATGCATGGAGTATGCTAGATGACCGAATATGGCTTGAAACGAGATCGATGAATCTGAAAGAGCAATACACTGAGATTATACTTTAAACTCCGAAATTCAAGATGCTGGGTTCACTATGGACCGAGAGTAGCCGCTCTTGGCCATCTGCTTCCATGCTCTTTCTATGGAAAGATTTGAGTCCTATGTTTCAGCTTATAGCCTCTGCTTCAGTATTGTCTCGTTTTTTTGTCTCATGTGTACTGTACAACCTATATAAAAAGTTAATGAACGAAAGCTTTTGCAGATTTGAGTCCTATCTTTGTATTGCTTTGTGCTTTGCAGAATCTTTAATCTGATATGTTATTTCTCATAGCATAGTAATCAATGTAAGTAATGAATATGAATATGAATAAAAAAAGGTTCCAAATTATCGCTTAGAAGAGGAGTTCGTTAACTACATAGAAGAGGAGTTCGCCGCTTAGATCCAGCTTGTCTCCTCGTGTCGACTTGTTGGGTGATACTACTGTGTTGCCACATGGTTTTGTTTGATCGTGCAATGTCGGTCCTGGCGCAAGCCATTCTTTCTCATTTTCCGTCACCAGACAACACAAGGTAAGGAATAGAAATACCGCTGCAAACCGCCTGGTTTTTACCCTGAAATTACTGAATAGGTAGATGAAGAACTATTGTCTTTGATCATTCTGGTCTTCAGAATTAGATCCAAGATAACTCTAAGGTAAAGCGAGCTAAATAAAGCTCAGGATTAGAAGTTAAGAACATACACGTGAAAGTGTAAAATTATATTTGGAACCTTTTTTTATTCATATTTATATGTGTCCTGCTCTACATGATTCAATCTAAACCATAGCACTTTACTTTTTCTCAAGCTTTAAGTTCAAATATTATTACAAATATGCGCTTTTGTCTAATTATTATTCTTTTGTTATACTTGATTCTTATTTGTGAATTATCCTATGCTTCATTCTTATTTTCCTATTGGTGCTAAATTTTAATTAGATTGTGATACTATGGTCATGGATATTTGGACCCTAAATCTTGAATGCGACGGGCAGCTTCAAGACGAAACATGTGCAAAGGGAAATGGATAGAGATGAGATATGCTTTACAACTTGATTGATCCGATCGAGGAATATGGGTACACATCATCGACTTTCTATTCTACAAGAGAAGAGATAGTTTGGTCGCAATAGAACAAGATTCAAGTGATGGAAATGCTTAATGAGTATGAGAGCGAGAAGATGGTGAGCTTATTTGTGACGAGGAAGAGGCTGGCCACCTTAGTGCCTACCAAGTGCAACAAAGAACCATCCAAATCTGAACCAAATAAAATTAAAGGTAGTAGAATGAATATGTAATTTACTCTTTTATGTATATTTGATTATTCAAGTACAACTTAATCATTGCAAATTATGGTAGTCATCAAATATTTATTTTCATCAAAGATAAGTAGATTCGACTCCACCATTGTTCGTGATTTAGTAAGTGTAATCATGGCAGTCTAATAAAAGATTATAGAGCCCTTGATTGTATTTATTCTAAACATGTGTTCATGTCCCCAACATTTGTTCGCAGGAAAAGGAGGTATAAAGAAAAAGAAACATTTAAATGTAAAGCATATCAAGCACTATACACCAATGAAATTGAGGAGCATGATGATGAGAACAGAACACATCGTACATATGTAGTTAGATCAATCCAATTTATGTGGGCTGCATCTTCAATTGGTTAGTATTACTATTAAGTTTTTTTAATAGGTGATGGTGATGAAGTACGTAAGAGAAAGGGGACCGTTTTAACACATGTTTGGGACCTACCTGAAGGGGATCGAATCCTAGTAAAATGCAACACCCTTGGGCAACCCATTGGAGAAGAAGGTGGTCTCTTAGGGCAATTTTTAGGCACCATAGCAAGAAATGGTGGATATTGTCCAGTGGATATCAAAGATTGGAGAAAAGTCAAGAAGATTAGTGCTAAAACTATAATTCAGCTCATACAGTTTGCTAAATTTTACAAGATGTTATATTGTGAATTTAAGTTTTTGTGTGCTAGTTTTCATGTGAGAAAGTAAAGTTCATGGAAAATATCTATATAACCCCGACGTTTGGTAGTGTGTCTACTTCACCCCCTGAACTACAATTAGGGGTTATGTAGAGTTTTTCCTAAAATTCATTCATCAGTAACTCTTTCTTATTTCAGACAAAGTTTCTCTATCCTCGTTCATGTGAGAAATGGATATTGAAATCAATTGGAAGAGATTGGAGAAAATACAAGGCAACATTAAAAAGACACTATTCAATCCAAAGAAAAAAGGTCTGCTTTGTACCAAAGTTGTCCAAATAATGTCGATGAAGAACAATGGATTGCCTTAGTAAAATATTGGAAGTCAAAAGAAGGAAAGGTAGGAAAAGGGTACCATTATTTATGCTATTTAGCATTTTTTACGCTAATTATTTATTATATCCTCAATTTTTATGTATATATTGGTTAATTCTTTTGTTAATTTACTTTCTTGTAGGCCCTTAGTAGAAGAACAAATTAAGTCGTGAAATGAAGAAGACAACACATACAGCTGGTACAAAGAGTTATGCTCGTTGGGCTGAAGACTTGGTGAGTCATCTTGCATTGTTTAAAAAATTTATGTATGTTTTCCTTTTCTTTTCTTTTATTGATATTGTTTTCAGAGACAAGCTGACCCTGAAAAAAAGCGGCCACATAGAGCAAAGGTTTACTTAGCAACTCACAGAAAAAAGGGAAATGGGACAAATGAGACTATGGTATGATACATACACATGAGATTTTGGCAAATTTGAAGCCTTTTAGTTTGTTTAATGTATGAATGTCTTAATTATAGGTTCAGTTGGAAAACCTCCTGGACACGCAACCAGAATTAGCACAAAATAGCGAGGGAAGAGTTGCATGGGAAGGTGATGCATTACATCAAGTATTGGGAGAAGAGAAAGCTGGACAAGTACATGGCATGGGATTGCTTCCAATTCCGAAACAAGTCTATGGTCGAACAACACGTCATTTCAAGGACATTGATGTAGTTACACTAGGTGGATCATCATCTGATGTAGAGACTCACATGTTGGAGGAAATAAGGCAACTCAAGGAGCATTCTAAAATGCAAGACAAAGTGATTGAAGAATTAAAAAGCAATCAGCGGCACCATGAGAATGAGGATCCAACAATGGTAGCAACGTCTATTTTAATTTGTAACTATATTATATTGAAATGTTACTCAACCTCTTTAACTTTTCTAGGTGAATTGCACAGCAAGTGATCATGGTAATTCTCAAAAACAAGGAATGCATTTTAACAAAAAGGTATTTCCTTTATTTTCATGTTTTCATCTAATTTAGTATCTCTTGACTTTAATATTGTTTGAAATTTTCAGAGAGTTCAATGTGTTGCACCAAATCAGAAGGAGGTATTGCTTAAGCAGACGAACGAATTGGTAAAATGTCTTGCTTGTGAAATTAGTACTTCTTTACCTACAAAGTTTTTTTAATAACTAATGCTATCCCCTTTCGATCTATATTGGGATAAAGAAAGATGTGAATCTGAATATAGTGATGATGATAATCTATATTTGTCTAGTGAAAAGGTTATCAATTGGTCTCTTGTCTTTATGAATAATAATATACTCTTCATTCATTATACGTCAATATTATTGCCCGGTGATTATGATTTAATGATTGTCTATTGGAACTAGTGCCAAGGTCATGCGATGACAAGGAAATATAAATTGAGGAAGCGTAAGCATCATCCCCACATGGCTCGCTTATAGATTCTAGACAAATAGAGGTACACCTTTTCAATGAACCATTGAATAAGATATATTTTACTTGCAATGTCAAATTTATTCAAGATAAGTATTACATAACTTTGTAAAAATGTATAAATACAATTATCTTTCTCTTCATTTCAGTTTGATTCTTGTCCAAGGATTTCGAAGGTAGAATAACAAAGAAACAAAAGGTATATAAGAATCAAATGTTTCCATTTATTATAGTAATATTTGTGCCATATATTATTACATACCTCATTTTACATGTGTAAGGATCATCGTGGATGTGGCTCGCGACAAGGCTACGTGCGAGCGCCCAAAACATGTGCAAGATCATCCAATGAAGGTATATAGATATGATATCACTTGTTCTAGTAGCTGCATTATCTTGATACTAGTGGACACGCACGTGTGTATCAAAAAAACTTTATACACAATAGGGGATTGCTTACACATTAATAATTTATTAAATAGTTTTCCACGAGAAAAAGATTTAGCCAAACAACTACTAAGAAGATACAATAATACCCGTGCCTACATACTTAAGATCGTATATTAGTAATGCTTAATGTTATTTTAGTTCAAATAAATATGACCGCAACTAATAATACCCATGCCTACACTCAGTTCATCAAGAAAGAATCATTTCACTTTTGCTTTGTCTATCTTTTCTTGGCAGGAGCATATTTTTTTGCCGATAATCTGCTATGTCATATGCAAAAGGATCATGAAATTAAGATGGCCATAATGTTCTATCTCTCAAGTTTATTGCTGCACAAGAGGTTTTAGGTGCTATCAAACAGTTTATTGTTAATGTTATCCTTATTAGTTCTGCAATATGAAGTGTTGATTCCATTTTCATAAAGATATAGGCCGCACTTACTCTTAGCAACATGTGCCGCTATCTTGATATATACAACAAATGCTTCTTTGTCGCTAAGTGATTATGTCAAATTAATGCAAAGTTGGGTCCACAGTTGAAACTCATGACCGCCAAATATCCAAATAAGGAAATTGTGGCATATGCAACTATTATTAGCACTAATCCAAAAGCAGATGTTGGTGGAGTTGAGACAGAAAACAATTCTACAAAGTGCGTATCAATCATCCCGTTGAAAAGATGAGCCATTAGTGAGGCCTATGCCTACCTACAACAACATTGGTGACGCCATGCCAAAGGAGTACAATTGCTTGGCCTTCGATATTTGTATGTTTGAACTAGCTTTCTAAATTTTACTTTCTTGTGGTGAACATGGATAGAATAATACTTAATGTTACAACTTGCTACCTATTTGCAGTTTCAAATGATCAATGGCTGAATTCCTATATATCGATGCGTATAAGAATGGATGAAGAAGTGATGGATTTTAAGAATATTAGATATTGCATTTTTGTTTCTAGTAGTATGGACTTGTACTCTTCACTACTATGTCTGTTTACTCTCTAGAGTCATATCATTGTGTACATATACTATCACTTCATCTGAGCAAGTACTATGTTTGAAACCTTTCTATTATCTGTGGATCTTTATATGATTATTGAAACTTATAGATTATGTGATTCTACAATGTGTCATGTTTACTATGAAAATCAATAATAACACTATATGCCACATACAAAGGTAAAATAAATATTTTTTTCCAAATTTCAAAGTGTTACAATAGGTACAACATGCGTTACAAACCATATGTTCATTTGTTCCAAACTATATGCTCTACAAAAATGAGGAAGTGTTACTAGAGCTAAAAAACAGTGTTACAGTAGAGAATCACTGTAACACTAGACAAATATTCCAGTATATAAGTAAATGTGTTACAGTTTAGTAACACTTTTTTGGATGTAAAAGAACACATATATGGTGTTCCAATAGACCAGTATATAGTAACATGGGCAATTGGAACACATAAAAAATGTGTTACGAGGAGAGCTAGTAACACTTTCTTTAACCTATAGTAACATATGTTGGTGTTGCTATATCCATGTTGTGTAGTAGTGCGAGCACCCCCATGCTCGGGCGAACCTCCCCGACACCTCGGCCACCTCTCCCTGTCGCCGGAGCGCCGTCGCACCGGAGCTCCCGAGCCGTCTCCGCCGCTACCTCGTCGCCGACCGTCTCCGCTCGTCCCCGAGCCTCGCCGACCCCTCCAACCGAACCCCCTCCGCACCGGGATCGCATTTTGCGCACCACTCGACCCTCTCCGTCCTTCCCTCACCGCCGGCACCGTCGCCACCGTCCAATGCTGCCCGGTCCCTCCAGCAGGTACCCCTCAAGAGGGTTACCTACCCTTTATGGGTTGGCAACGCCTCCCCCGATCGTTATCGCTCTCTCTTCTCCCCTTGGCTCTCGCTGCTCGAGCCCCGGCCCGCACGCCGAGGTTGAGCCTTTTCTCATTTTTACGCTACCGACACCGGGCCCCACATGTCGGCGACCGCGGTCTGCGCTGGCCTCGCGCTCGGGCCCCACCTCTCACGTCGACCATCGACAAGTGGGCTGAGCTCGTGGTCCCACTGTTAGTGACCAAGAGCTGTATGGTCACTGACAGAGGGGTCCCACATGTCAGTGACTGCCAGTGGGCTTACTGTTCAGTGGGTCTCACCTGTCATAGACTCATAATAATTAAATAAAAATAAAAGGATTAAAAATTAAATAATCCCAGTGGGCCCCACCTGTCAGAAATTTCGTAATTTCTGGAATTATTCAAACTGAGATTTTCAAATGAGCATAACTTCCTCATTTTAACTCCAACTCAGCCATTCAAATTTCTAAATTCATCTAAAATCATAATCTATCTAATTATGGCCTATGTTTGAATTTTTGAATTTTATTTGTATTTATTTGTTTTGTTGCTCTGTCTTCTCGCGCGTAGAGTCCAACGTCGTCGACGATCTCTCCTCCCAGCAGTAGGAAGACCTCGAGAGCGTGCACGAAGGCAAGTCTCCTTTGATCATCTTGAACCTATGCTTTTGAAATATTTTAATTATTTTAAATTATATGCATTGCTATTTACATAAAACCTTAGTTCAAATCTTTAGGAATTAGTTATTCCAACTTTGTTATGCCCTCAGTTGAAGTTGAATGCCATGTACCTTTATAACCCTAGAAATTCCTTTGTCTCATTAATGAGAGTATCATAATTCTTGGTTAACATTAGAGAGGTAGTATAAGGCTTAGTCATGCTATTTAATATACATGAATTCTTGAAAATGGGAAATTATGATTTAATGAAATACCCTTGTGTTTATAAATTTAGTGGTAATTGGAGTTACCACTGTTCTTTTAAAATAAAATAAAAATGTGAAAGTTGGTTTAGATTAGGGTGGATGGTTGGTTTGGGTTGGTGCAGTAAGCACGAGATCTTGTAAAGTGTATATTCCACCCTAGTCAATTAAGGACCGACGCTTGTGTTTGTCCAGACTGAGCACTACTGTACAACCCTAAGTCTATATGGGTACGATCTGGCTGATTAACTCATGATAGTCTAGTTTAGGTGCCACTAGTGGAAAGTGGGTGCCAGAGATTTGCTGGTTATTCACAGTGAGGGACAGGGATTTACTGTACTCATATGGCGCAAGAGGGGGCTTCGGATTGGACAGATTTAACCCTTCTGCGGTGAAACCTCAGCGGGTGGTGTCTAGCTAGTCTAGAGTGAGGTAAAGGCTTTGTGATATTTTATCTGTGTCCCATGCCAAAGGAAGCGTGGTGACTGTTAAGATAATTTATCTCTTGGGGGTAAAGTTGTACAACCTCTACAGAGTGTTAAACTATTCGAATAGCCGTGCCCACGGTCAAGAGCAGGCAAGGAATGCATTCACATGGTAGATTTCTGGTTTGTTTTAAAAATTAAAGTTTTTGGTATTCCGAGAGTGGAGGGAACTCTCGGAAGGGTATCCTGGCAGATGGAGCCAGAGAGGGTGGATGTAACCCGCAGTATTACACTTGTTCAGTTAAAATTGATTAAGCTAGTGTTGGTAGATGGAACCTTCACTACGAAGTTAATGTTAGTTCTGTTAAAACATTTACTTTGTTAAATTGATGCTCTCGAAAATAATTAGTAGTAATTGAAATAAAATATTGCTTTGTGCAAAAGAATCATATAGCCTTCCTTTGTCAAGCCTTGCATCTATTGCATTTTTCCCAAGACTTGCGGAGTACTTTATGTACTCACATGCTGCACTCAAAAATAAATCTCAGAAGAATACGACGCTCAAGAAGGTGACTACGACTACTTCGCTTGCGGATTTGACGAAGGATTCCCGGAGTACTAGGTCGCGCTTCCCCAGTCAATTGCCTGTGGTGTATTGATGGGTCTTCATCGAGTTTACCTTTTGCTTCCGCTTTACTTCGTGTGTGCGAGGTCTTGAAACCTCAATTGTAATAATGAGACCTTTCGGTCGGTACTCTCAATTATTGTAACAAACGATGCTGGTAATGTATTCATTTCTGTTTAACTGTGTGCACTAGCTTTGATCTGGGACTAGTGCAGTAATACACAGAGGGTCCGGGTTCGGAAATCCAGGGACCCGACAGTGTATATATATGTCTGTCTATCTATCTATCTATCTATATATATATAATAGAAAAAATACCTTTCAGTACCACTTAAACAACTATTTTATACTTCTTTATCACTTTCAGTATACTTAAATACTAATTCTAAAATACTTTAATACGGCTTAGTTGAAAAATATTCATCAGAATCCTTTATTTTGCAATGTATTTTTTGTCATATATAAAAGAAGTACATAAACAAATTACACTATAAAAAGTGGATTTTCATGTAATTTTTCATAGAACTCACTTTAGATTATCTTATAATCATTATTAGATTATGCTCAAATAGATAAAAAGGTATAATGACACTTTTAAAAAAGTATATTTGAAGTGAAAGTATATACTCTCAGGTGTATAGAATTATTTTCCCATATATATTCTCTCAAAGGCAAATGCAGCACCCATTGATTTTGAGGATTTCAAGAGAGGTGAGGTGGCCCAGCCATTCGGGTAGCGCTGATATGCCACACACCCACTCAATTCTAGCGATTGGAGGGAGGCAACGTGCTACATATTCTCTGGCAAACTCGTCAGTTTATCACAATTGATGATCTCCAACTCTTGTAGGGAGGTGTGAAGCAGCCTCTAGCCACCTATGGGAGAGCTGAGTGCTCAAGGTTTTGTGTGATGATTAGGAGGAGAGCTGAGTGCTCAAGGTCGGAGGAGGTGGTGGGAGCCAGTAACTGACATCGCTTGAGGACGAGAGGAGAAAAGACAAGGCAGCAGATGTTGACTGAAGAAACACAACGTGACAAGGATCGGTACTTAGGTGGTGTTTGGATTGGGGACTTGGTGGGATGGGATAGCTCCATCCCAGATATGTGGGATGAGATAATTCCACTTTTTATTTGGTTGCAAGGATGGGTTCGTCCCTGTTTTTTGTTTGGATGGAGGGATAGAATGGGATCTAATGACACAGGTATACCTTGCAGATCTGGCAGTGCAGACGGCAGCGAGAGGAAACCGCAGTGCAGACCGGCGGTGGAGAGGAGGCTGTGCTGGAGCTCGGCGGAGAGGAGGACGTGCTGGAGCTCGGCGGAAGTGGGCCGGAGAGGACGGCGGAGAGGAGGCCGGCAGTGGAGATGACGGCGGGGAGGATGCGCCGAGGCGGAGATCCGGCCGGCAGTGGAGAGGACGGCGACGACCGGAGCACGGCGACCGGACCTCCGGACGGCGTGAGGAGCGGCGGTGGAGGCGCGCACACCCGGCCGGCGCGCGCCGCGTGGAGGGAGATGGGGGCGGGGGAGATGCGGGCGGCGCGGAGATGGGGGTCGGGAGCTGCGCGGCGCGGGGAGATGGGGTCGGGGAGAGATGCGGCGGCGGCGAGATGGGGCCGGGGACTGCGCGGGCGGGGGGAGATGGGGAAGGGGCGCGGCGGCGGAGATGGGGGCCGGGAAAGCTGAGCGGCGACGGGAAGATAGGGAAAGGGGCGCGGCGGCGGGGACATGGGGTCGGGAGCTGCGGGCGGCGGGAGATGGGGAAGGGGGCGCGGGCGGCGGGGAGATGGGCGCGGGCGGCGGGGGAGATGGGGAAAATCTGCGCGGGGGAGACGGGGATTCGGCGTAGGCGCGCGCTGGAGAAGTGGGTTGGCGCGGTTCGCTCGTTTTGGGCGGATCGTTCCAACCCACTTTTCAGGAGAATCTTTTCTTTTGGGTCCAACCCACCCCACCAAGTCTCCAAACCAAACACTACAAAAAAAAGGTTGGCCCCCTCCCATCCCGGGATATCCCCTGAACCAAACACATCCATTAATCTCTGGACATTGGCCATCTGAATTATTGTTGATGAGTGTTCAGCTACAATTCCGAGGAATCAGCTGAATAGTTTGTTTAACCACAGGATTACCTAGAAGGTCCTGGAATTCCCGGTTGTTGCTTCCACATTTGTTTCTCCACCTTGGTTGAATATTTTATTTTAGGCTTATTCAGCACGCTGAAGCCTTTACAGTTCAAATTTAAAGCTCCCAAGATAAGCTTGGAAATAAGAACACTGGAAGATGTATTTAGGTTTTGGTCTGACGGACCTTAACCAGTAAATTAGTTCATCGGAGAATTTTCAACTCAGCCAAATAGACCTCTGATAGCTTGATTTGCTTAACGGATAACGTTAAAGCGCCAGTTAGACAAGGAAAAAAGGAATGGAAGAGATACATCAATTCAGGGTGCATTCAATTCGCCAAGGAACGCCCGCTCGCTCTGCACTCCCCTAGCTAGTCCTTGATTGCCTGATTGCCATAGCCAACGTGATCTCCCTCAGGCTGAAATCCATTAAAAGATACAGTAAAGACTACAGTGACAAGACTTACGAGTAGTTCAATCAGTTCACACTTCACACTTGAGTTTTTGACCGATTTAGCAGTATTATGAGCAGTAATTACAAAAGTAACGTTAACCATGAAGAAATAGTAGATTTAACAAGAAATTTATATAACCACCGTGCGGAAGCGCCACACAACCAACACTCGCCTCGGCTGCACGGCCGCTGTGTGGTGGAGCCAAATCCGCACGGCCAATGTGCGATGGTGGCTAGTCTACATGGCCACCGTGTGGTGGCCTCCCCTCCCGTACATTACACTATACAATTAAGTACGCTATCTATAAAAAATTTCGTAATTTTTTTAGCTTATTTACTATATATAAAAATTACCACAAACAGAATGCCTAAATAAATTCACTAATCACAAATTAACACATCCAATGACTCTGTCCAATTGGACACTGCATGGTGGCCGTGCGGAACTAGACACCACCGCAGTGGCTGTGTGGATTTGCCTCCGTTGCACTTAGCCATGTGGCCGGGGTGCGTGTCGGTCGGAAGGTATCTTCGCATTGTGGCCGTGCGGATTTTTCACCAAATCTACTATTTCTTCAAAACGAACGTTACTTTTATAATTACCGCTCGCAAAATCACCAAATCGGCCAAACATGCATCTCCAAAAAAAAAAAACTGTACAGTATAGGTCTACAGGTGCACTGCGTAAGAACTGGTGGTGATGCATGCCACGGATGTTGCTACAGGTATGTTCATCCTGTATAGATATCTGACACTCTGCCGTCTGATCACATTACCCTTTAAAAAAATATTTTGATTTTCTTCGTATTTGTTTGGTCGCTTGCCATATAAAATTCTAAATAATCCTCCCATGTGTTGGACATTAGTTATGAAGGCTCTCACATTACAAGACCACTAAACTTATCTATCCATCCATGATCCAACAGTCCACATGGGAGTTTAATTTACAAGATTGCATCCAGAAAAAAAATACTATCCTACAAACGCTGTCCAATAAAGTTTAATTCTTATTCTGCCACCTGACTCTATTTATATTTTTTTACAACTTCAATCAACAACAACAATAGTGTATATATTATATAATAATTATTAATTTACAAACCACATATGTCTCCTTGAAAAAATATACTAGACCTCCGGGCTTCAGATTCATGGTAATTTTGGAGATTTAATATATCTTTTGGGAGCGAATGTGATGGCTACTTTTATCTTTATTTTAATAATATAATAGATTGTTTGTGATGTCGACCGCTGGGAAAACAACCGCGTTGTAACATAGTGTAGGAGTTGTTGAGGGATTATATCTTTGTGTTTCCGATTAATTATATGTAACGAATACCGAAGAATCTTCCCTGGAACAAGGCTTCCCATAGAGCGTAGAAATTAAAAAAAGTTTGATGTTGGGCAAGAGTATGGACACAAACTTATCTTTTAATTATGAATTGCAAATTGTTAGAATATGTATAAGGGCATCTGTAGTGTATATAACCAAAGGGGCCTTAAGACGGTCCCACTTGACATATAAAGAAAAATTGTATTTTAATGCTTATGGCCAGGTCTTTAGCTTGAAGACCAGCCTTAAGCTTTTTTGCTTATAGCCTGCTTAAGGTCACCCCTGTAATGTATAAGGTTGACCTTAAGGTGGCTTAAGATCCACTATTTTTATACACTACAGAAGCCCTAAGTGTAGAATCCTATGCCAGTATGTGCCATTGGAGCCACCCGACGCCGCAAGGACGCAGACTTCAAGAGCTAAAAAGAGTATCTTTCAAGCTATATATACTACTGTACCCCACGATTTTATGCACCACACTCCAATCTACGCCTGACGTGGTTCTGTAGGGCCGTAGGGTTTAGCACTGTAATTTTTCGGAGCGGCTGGTAATATGGTAGGCATCAAGATTTATTGCAGGATGTCGAAACCCGGAGTAACGACTCCTGAATCCTTTGTATAAATTGCACTAGTCTAAGATCAGCTAGTGCACACAGTACAACAAAGATATATATCATGCACAAATGACCAACTATATTAAATAAAAGATACGGCCTTATAGTCAAGTCTTACATCAACGACTATTGACAAAGATAAAGCAAATAACTGTGGAAGCAAACTGAAAAGAAGAAAAGCTCAAGCCTGCCCACAGGCAAACGATAGTAAGATGTGGCCTACTCGTCCAGATCTTCATCGTAGTTGACGTCATCTTCCTCTGTATGGAGATTGCAAGGTGATACAAACTTTTACTCCACAAATCACTCGGAGAAAATGCGTCATAATGATAAAGGTTTCAATGGAAGGCTTATATGTTAGTTTGTATAAAACAACATTTAAGGAAATACAGTAAATAGATTGAAATTGCTGAATTTAATACAATAAGTAAAAACAATACTTGTAATCGAAAATAATACCGTCAGTGCAGGCTCCGACCAAACACCAACCTATCCACGGGAATCCCACCCGGACCATCATTTCCAAAAAGTTCACGTATGGATTACATCCATCCACACGCTTTCACTGCGCAACTCTAATGGATTCCATCCATCCACCAGGTTTCAATCTCTCACGGATTCCATCAATCCACAAGCTTTTCAAAAATATTTTTGAAAAACAAAGTCTAATCCATGAAAAACTTTTACTCAGCATACCCATGACCGTGGGCACGGCTATCCAGGATAGATTATACACTCTGCAGAGGTTGTACAGCTTTACCCACAAGACACGATCATCCCATATTGCCACCGGATTACACACTTCCTTAGGTGTGTGGCGAGGAGTCGTCACAAGGCCTTTACAGTGCAAAGCCTTCAACCTGGCCAAGCCAACTCTAAGGTTTCACCCCAGTAAAGAATTCACCAGACCGGGACCACCTCTTGAGCCTGAGAGAGACTTCACATGGCTTAACCACGCTTCCTCAAGTAATACTTCTCATGGCACCGACCACGCTCACTTTTAACCTACAACTTGACTCAGGTTGGGACTTCACAAATTATTCAGCCAGGGCTGTCCCATACCAGCCATATGGTAGTACGATAGGGCTTTGCAACAGTAGCTGACCGGTCCTTAAATTTACTTAGGCCCAACCACATACCCCTATGCACGACAATCAACCTTGCGTCTACGAACAACAGAGCATGCCTGCACCCACCAACTAACCAATTGCCTAAGTCTAAACTAGTTTTTATATTTTGTTTTCAAAAATATTTCATAAATTTCCTTGACTCACCAAAGTCAAGAGTAGCTTTGAAAAGCTTATCATTTTATGTGAAAAGTTTATCATTTTATGTGAAAAGGTATCCCAACTCATAGTTATTTCTAAGCAAGACTAAGGTCTCTAGCCATACTAGTGTACCATAAAGTGGGGCGTGGCTAAGACTAAGGTCTCTAACCAGGACAATCAAGAAATTAAACTATTAACATACATGTTCACACGGTACTCATCTCCAATCTTTTTCTTGAGAACCTTTCGCTTCTTTCTCCCCAGCTGAAAACATATATATGTGATAAAATTAACCAAGGCCTAATTATTCAAGAACTGATCAACAAAAACACTGCATAGCGAAAGAACAAACCGAATATGGAGTTTCCTCGGTGCGATCACCACAAACAGCGGATCCAGAAATTTCAGAATGGGTATTCGAAGTTATAAAAATATTGTTCAATAAAAAACATAAAGTTCCATAATAATGAAAATTAAAGTACAATTGTTCGTACTACAGACAACAACTGAAATAATACAAAGAAATTATAAAATAATTAAGAACTAAATATTAACGCGACAACGCTTCATGCCTTGGAAGCGAGATATAATATCATTTCACAAGAACATTTAAGAACATTTCTACATAGAAGCGATGAACATCTCGTCATTTCACAAGTTCAAACTCACCACCAGAGAAGAACTAGCGATGAATTAACAAGCTTCCAAGAGTGTGCAAACCAAATCCATATAACAGATTCAACCCCACTCAAACCTACTGAGAGCAAGATGAATCTTGCTCTAAATGAACATACCATCACAGCTAGCATCGCAATTTTCATAGCACAAGAGCAGTACAAAGTTTATAAAGGTTATAACTTACAAGTTACATTTAAGATAAAGGAGATGGGTCGTGCTAATCAGTTCTGAAAAAACAAGGCTTGTCATTTGTCAATATCAGGGACTAGCGAAGGTTTGTTAAACAAGAAGATGAACCCCCCCCCCCAAAAGGAGCAATCAATATTAACTAACTAACTATTTTATCGCAGAATCAATATACCATATGGAAATTTTGAGCCCTTCAACAGGGAGTCAGGGACCACCTAACTTCAACATAAATTGCAGGGAAGAACATGTTATAGCTATAAGTCTCTCGTAACTCGTAACTGGCATATGAATGCTATTAAGTCGTAGCTGTAACAAAGAGAAGCACAGGGATATGAAGTCCAGGAAAATTTGACGAGTCTACCATCTAATTAAAACCACGGGGAGAATTTTGTGCATTTCAACATGCAACTAAACTTCCGATCAGGCAGGATAACACACGAATTGCTCCCAACAAATCTTAAAAAAAACAGAATAAGACGTAACATTACCTTGACGCGGATCTGAACCCAAGCGGGCATGGGAAATCAACCTCGCGCACCGCCTTCCTTCCACCGGCGCCGCAATTTCGCCGCCGCCGTCCGAGCAGGCCGCGGCGTCGGATCCGGCGGCCATGGGAGGCTAACGCTAGGTTTCGTGGTCGCGGCAGCGAAGATGAAGCTTTCCCCGGCAGCGGCCGCGTCGCCCCTAAGGCGCGGAAGGAAGTAAAACCCTTCCTCCTGCGAAGCTAGCTCTGCGAGCGCGTCGTGGCTCCAGGCCACCGCCTTCCTCCCCTCACGTCCGAGGAGGAGGAGAGGAACCGAAGACAGCGCTGTCGGCGCAGGCGTGAGGACTGAGGAAGTCGACTCGAGACGGCGTCGCGGCGAGACCAGCGCGAGCGCGATTGGCAGAGTGGGCCACTGGGCCGTTTGGGCGTGGGAGGCCGGAGCGCACCGCGTAATGGGCTGTTCGGCGGGTGGGGCGTTTCAGTCGGCTGGAGCTCATTTTTCACTTCAAATACTCTAATTTAAACCCAATTACTAATATATATACATACTATACCTAATATATAGCAGATTTTTTGCAAAAAAATTTAGGTATTCAGCTGAATACCCATGAATTACTATAGATCCGCCCCTGACCACGAAGAACTTCACCCAGATTTTCAGCACTGTTAACTATAGTATCCGGCTTGCAGAATGGGAGAAAATAGGAGTAGGGAAGTTGTATCTTGATTGAGGTCGGTTTGTTGACTTTCACGGGGAGAGGATCTTTCTGCGGACATAGGTGGTGATCGGTTCATTTGAAAAGCTCATGGCTTATGGCTGAAAACATCGTAGTAGTTGAAAAAAGCACTTGCGGTGATGAGGCTTATTTAGCATAATTAAATTTAAAAAATTTAAAAATATAAAAATATGTTAGCCCATTACGTATAATACAAACAAATACGGGAAAAAGAACCGCAAAAAGCTCAACAAAAAGCCAAAAGTTCGAAAAAGACGAAACTTATGAATAGTGAAAAATAAGCCAGAAGCCGAAGCCGAGTTGATCAGGGCCATAGAACGAAGGTAATTAATAAAGGTTAGATATGGCAAGTGTTAGGATAGTGGTTGTATGACAACAACAACAAAAATCCATGTCAACTGAATTGTAAGAAAAATTATTAGCGTGCGTGACACACGCCCCAACACTGTCAAGGAAAAAGACAGCATGAAGCAATGTAAGGTGTCATCAAATGTATAATAAAAATTTAAATACCTCCTACGATAAACATATCGACCTATCAGCTATACAGAGATTAATAACATAAAGAAAGACAACAGGTCAGATCTCTAGCTACCACGGAAAAAAAACACAGTATAAGAAGGCGTGCAACGGTACACACACTTTTATTTTCATTTTTTTTCTGTGAATTGAGTCTATAGGAAAAAAACCCGAGAATATAACATTGTTGAAATGATAAAGCAAGTACAGTAACGACCTCTAAGACAAAAACAACCATCCACATTTTAAACAGTTTAAAAATAATAAGTCATAGTTAAAAATTATAAACAAAAAAAAACAGACAAACATATTCTAAACGCAAAACAAGACTCTGTATTTTTGCTGTGTTTGTGTACCATTTTCATAAAATAATCACTGGAACCTTCAGAAAAAATACGTAACATGTGCTCCGCATTTAAAGTTTCCTTGATCTGGTTCTTTTGCTTCTTTTGATGCATGGCTATATTAACCTACGTGTTTTGTGAGGCATGAAGTGACCGTAACTTTATGTATTGAATACAGGAGATCTGAATTCAATTTGAAGATCTTGACTGTCATGTACGGGTGCTTGTTTTTGTGGGCCATGTTGGTCTCAAATATGGAAGAAATCAATGCAAAAGTATACATAACTGGTTTTGCTTCTACTGTTCACATGCTCAGCTGCTGGACATGTATAGGCACCAACGTAGCAGAGCTAGCCCTGCTCATTTCAACTTTATCTTCTTTTGATCTTTTAATTTACTATTTTTTAATTTTAATTTTTCTATCTTCTTAACTTTTTTAGCTTTTTTATTTTTTATATTTGTTTGCATTGTCCGTAATGGGCTAACATATTTTTAATTTTTTAAAATTTATTTACGCCAAAAAGCCACAAGCAGCTATAATACAAAGTAAGACAACTACAATATAAAACAAGTTATAAACTAAAAAAAACCTAAATGAGTGGCCCATAATTTTAAAGCCATTATTAGTGTCAGGGGAGCTCATAAAACAGCTGATTGATGTACACTTTTGCTTTATATACTGCTGCAAAGCATGGTCTGCATGATGGCCTCTCCACTTGGTTCACAAAACAGCTGATTGATGTACATTTTTGCTTTATATACTGCTGCAAAGCATGGTCTGCATGATGGCCTCTCCACTTTGTTCACAAAACAGCTGATTGGTGTACACTTCAGCTTTATATACTGCTGCAAAGCATGGTCTGCATGATGGCCTCTCCACTTGGTTCACAAAACAGCTGATTGATGTACATTTTTGCTTTATATACTGCTGCAAAGCATGGTCTGCATGATGGCCTCTCCACTTTGTTCACAAAACAGCTGATTGGTGTACACTTTAGCTTTATATACTGCTGCAAAGCATGGTCTGCATGATGGCCTCTCCACTTTGATCACGAGGCTTCAAAAGCAGAGGCAAGGTCAGTGACGACGGACCTAGAACAAAAATTACGCACGCCTTATACTCTATGTATATATTTATCAACATATTTATTAATAATATAGTAGGTAGTAATGTGTTTTAAATTTTGTAACATTAACTAACTTTATAATAAAGTTCAATAGTAAATAACTATTTATCATACAACATACTAAAATAAAGAAATCCACTATTAGTAAAGAATCTAGGATGAATCCGAGAACAAAATATGGTTAGCATCGGTAGAAAACAACATCTGGCTCCATTACCTACAAAATAGATAACAAAAATAATAAATGAGTAAAATTTTAAGTAAAAGAATTACAGAATAATCGAATAAAGTGAAACAAATTACATTTTATAGTTGGTTTCGATGACTTCTCAAGTTCTGTGTTGGAACCCAGAGTAACGACTCCTGGATCATCTGTGTAAATCGCACTAGTCCAGGATCAGCTAGTGCACACAGTGACAACAAAGATAAATACTAAGCACAAATGACTTCTTATATTAAATAAAAGAGTACGGCCTTATGGCCAAGTCTTACATCCCACCCATTGGCAAAGATAAATAAAGCAAAGAACTGCGGAAGCAAACTGAAAAGAAATGAAGCCCAAGCCTGCCCACAGGCAAACGACAGTAAGACGCGGCCTACTCGTCCTGATCTTCACCGTAGTCGACGTCGTCCTTCTCTGTGTGGAGATAGTAAGGTGAGTACAAACTTGTACTCCGCAAATCACACGGAGAATGCAACATAATGATAAAGGTTTCAATGGAAGGCTTATAGGGTTAGTTTGCATAAAACAGCATTTAAAAAATACAATAGATAGATTGAAATTGCTGAATTTAATATAATAAGTAAAAACAGTAATTGTAGTTGAAAATAATACCGTCAGTGCAGGCTCCGACCATACACCAACCTATCCACGGGCATCCCACCCGGACCATCTTTCCAAAAGATCACGTATGGATTCCATCCATCCACACGTTTCCAACACTCGTGGATTCCATCCATCCACAAGCTTCCAATCTCTCTTATGGGTTCCATCCATAAGGTTTTCGAAAATATTTTTGAAAAATAAAGTCTAATCCATGAAAAACTTTTACTCAGCATGCCCATGACCGTGGGCACGACTATCCAGGATAGATTATACACTCTGCAGAGGTTGTACAGCTTTACCCACAAAGACACGATCATCCCTTTTTGCCACGCGAGTTACACACTTCCTTAGGTGTGCGGCGAGGAGTCGTGATAAGGCCTTTACAATGCAAAGCATTCAACCTGGCCAAGCCAACTCTAATGTTTCACCCCAGTAAGGAATCCACCAGACCAGGACCCCCCTCTTGAGCCTGAGCGAGACTTCACATGGCTTAACCATGCTCGCCTAAGTGAGACTTCTCATGGCACCAACCACGCTCACTTTCAACCTACAACTTGACTCAGGTTGGGACTTCACAAATTATTCAGTCAGGGCTGTCCCATATCAGCCATGTGGTAGTACGATAGGGCTTTGCAACAGTAGCTCACAGACCGGTCCTTAATTGACTTAGGCCCAACCACATACCCCTGTGCACGACAATCAACCACTGCGGCTCCAACCAACAGGGCATGTCTGCACCCACCAATCTAACCAATGGCCCAAGTCTAAACCAGGTTTTATATTTTGTTTTCAAAATATTTCATAAACCTCCTTGACTCACCAAAGTCAAGAATACATTTGAAAAGCTTATCATTTCATGTGAAAAGTTCATCATTTTATGTGAAAGATATCCCAAAACTAATTATTATGTCTAAGCGGGGCTAAGCATTTGATATAAGTGTTCTCTAGTCATACTAATGTACCAACTAGAGTTTGATTCTAGGGTGACAAGGTATCGAGGAATTCAATGTCAACGGAGGAATTAACAAGTGGGCAATAACTAAATTTAAAACTGAATTGAAATACGTTGAATAAAAATATGCATACAATATAATTTAAATCAACATAATTTTATTTGAAAATTGGGATCAACATGATCAAGGAGTGTGACTTACCTTGCTCTTCAACTTGGTTTGAATCTTCGTCGAAGAATTTTCCCGAATCGTCGAAGTCTACACGTGAAAATAACCCACTAAATTCAAATAAATTCAAAATAAATTCAAATTAACTTCAAATATTTTAATTGAGGCCAGAAATGGATAGAGGGGAATTTTTGATGAATTTAGAAATTTGAATGGGCTCAATCGGAGTTAGGATGAAGAAGAACGGGCTCCAAGAAGTTTAAATTCAGAGAAAATGGAAAAAGGAATTTTCTGGAATTATTTTTCTAAGGGAAATGGGTTTATGGCGTTAGCATTGCGTCAGCCTCGGGATTTTTATTCGGGCCGACACTGACATGCGGGCCCAGTCCATGTGGACCGAGTCCACGGAGTACGGGCGGGGCTGAGGTGGTGCGGGGGTGGCATGGCAGCCGACGGGGCGAAGGGAGGCCGGATGGCACCGACGTGGCGCTGACACGGTGCCACATCAACGGCCATGCATGCACGGGGCAACACCGGCCGGAGGCGCACGTGGGCGGCGACGTTCCGGCGGCCGGCGGCGAGGGGCGGAGGATGAAGAGGGGGCGACGGGGAGTGTGACGGTGGGGGCGGAGATTACCGGGGATGGCCAGAGTTGGCTGGCGACGAGCAAAGGCGGTGGCGCAACTCGGGCGGCGACGGGAACAGGGCTCCGGTGGCAGAGAGGCGTGGCCAAGGGGCGGAGGATCTTCGCACGGGCGCGGGAGGCCGACGGTGGGGATGGTGAGGCGAGGCACGGCCCGAGGCGATGGAGATTCCTCGCCGGAGAGTGGCCGAAGCTCGGGGAGGAGGGGAGCACGGTGGCGGCGCCGCTCGGGGCTTGGGAAGGGAGGAGGAGAGCGGAGGGATGCGGTGCGGAAGAAGGCGGTGCTGAGAGGGGGCTTTATAGGGGCCGAGGAGGGTGGCGCCGGTGGGAATTTCTCGCCGGTGGTTGGCGGGGCGGCGGCGGTTGCGGAGAGAAGGTGGGGGCGTGCGCGGAGAAGGTGGGGAGGAGGTGGCGCGTGGGGCGCGGGTCCTGCGAGGGAGGTGGCGCCACGAGGCGAAGGCCGGAAGGTGCGGGGAGGTGGCCGGGAAGGGCGAACGGCCGGTTGCGGGCGGCGGCGCGGGAGGAAGGAGGAGACCGCACGAGGAAGATGGGCCTGACAGGCCGGGCCCGCGCGCAGCGAGAGAGGTAGGCGAGGCGGGCGGCCGACGGCAGACCATGCGGCGAGAGAGGCGAGGAGTGGCGTGCGCAGGTGGGGCCGGGGCGCAGAGAGGGGAAGAGAGAGAGAGGGGGCGCGGGCGGCTAGGATCGCGGTGGGAGAATCGGACGGCTGGCGCATGGGGTCGGTGGGTGGCCGGATGGCGGGGAAGGCGACCGATCTGGGCCGGCCAGGTGGCGGCCCGAGAGGAGGGGAAGGCGGGGTGGAGCGGGTGACACGACGGCATCTGGCCGTCCACGTGGCAGCCAGAGGGAGGAGGAGGGGATTTAATTTTTATTTCTGATTTAAGATTTTTCAAAAAGCGTAGAAAATCCAAATAAGCTCAGAAAAATATGAAATTAACACCAAAAATTCCAAAAAATTCACAGAAGTTCCTGGAGACATTTTGGACTAAATAAAAATATTTCCAACTAACGTTGGTATTTATTTTTCATACTTAAAATACTTTTTAATTTTAAAAGTAGATTTTAAACTCCAGAAAACTCATAAACCAAATAAAAGCCAAATAAATCCAAATAATTAATTTGAATTAGGATTTTTATAGAAAATCAAAATATCATTTTATTTAATAATTATTTTTAGGTTTTCACTTAAAATACTTTATTAAATCCAGCTTTTTCAAAAACAGAAATCCAGGGCAAAACCAAAATTAAAGTTTAGGCACAAAAAATACTTATTTTAATTTAAATTTTATTTTAGTTCATTTTTATTTATTTATTTTATTTTAATAAAACCCGGGTTGTTACATTCTGGAAGCGGTTTATCATCGAATCACTGGTAACTAATTCCATTTCACATTTCTCCACATAACAAATAAGACTATCACTTATGAACTGATCACTGATATGGTTGCGTACAACTGTTTTCACAAATTTATGGTTGAAAAACATCTCTCAACTATCGCAGTGGCGACAAGCAAAACTGGTGCTAACTTCAAAAGTCGATAAACCAAAAGATAGCAAAGATGTTTCATTATCTCAACCATTACCTTAGAAATTTCTTTAATGGTTTCTATGTTTGAGAGAATCTATCATCTGCTTACACATCAACAATATCGAGGCAAAGATGATGGTTGAGATCCCTTAATCCCTAGAATTAAAATTATTGGGATAAAAGATTAGCTAGCCTCATCAAATGGTCCAAATTAAAATCACATAATGATCCTCTTGGACTCAAAGTGGTTGAGCAAACAAGTAATTCAGACGCTATTGAACTCTTAAAGTACCCAATCAAGAACATCATTAAAACAATCCACCTTGTAATGACGCTCATTGGTAATTCCAGTTTTTTTGTTGTAGCTTCTTTGTATTTACGTACACTTTTTCCATGCCTAATTGTGAAATATCATGCTTCTCACAAATTATTGAACATATTGCTTTTCTTTTTAGAAATCTCTCCAGGACTACAGAATACCAGACATGAGAAGATGACAATTATTGAAATTTAGAATACACTCAATTAGATATTTAAATTCATTGAAAATTTACCTAATTCAATTGTTGCAAAAGATTGAAACAGGATATTCTAATATTAAAGCCCTAACCCACAAATATTTTAAACATCATAGAATTAAAACCCTAAAATCTAAATCACAAAATTTAGTATCTATTTTGTCGGCTGATCATTATTTTGTTAGTTATGAAGATCATTTAACATTTGAACTTTGAAAGCAAAGAACTATGACGAGACGATGAGTGGACGACCTCATCTATTACCGTGACCGTCGGCCATATTGCATGCAACATACATAGGCTGAAATTTACTCCATTGCATGCACGCGTAGTGAGATTAATACAGTGAGAAATCTAACCATACCATCTGACGCATACAAGTGTAGGCGAGAAGCGGCCGGCGTGCTCCCGAACAATGGCAGCTCTAGCGCCTGGCCTGTCGCTAATTCAGATGAAAGGTTGCATGCGTGACGTGTTGTGTGGGGAATAGGGGAAGGTAGGTAAAGCATGGTCTAAACCTAGAATTGGCTATTTGGTTTGTTTGGGTTGGTGTTGGCTTGTCTGCTCCTTGGGTTGGCATTAGCTTAGGGCTGGACCGGCTCGTGGCCCACGCTCGATCAGTTCAAGTAGCCTTTATTATTTTGTTCTCTTTTCATGGTAGATTGATGTGTTGTGTTGTGCCAGCTTCAACTAACATGATTTTTTTTTAGAGTGTCTTACTTTTTTCAATGTCCTATGTGTTTTTTTGTTCTCCCCCTATTTGTTAACGTGTTTAAGCCTTCTTTCTTTTGGATAGATGTAATCCTTGGCATATTGAGGCATTAGTTTTTGGCATATGAAGGTATACACTGTGTAAATTTAGACTCTAAGCAACAAAAATTAAAATCAACCCAAGGTCTGTGCCCCCATTGCTCGATGTGCATCTGCCCTTGGGCGAGGTGACACTTTGTCCATTTATTAATGTTATTCCTCGGTTGGTCTAGATAACTAGTTTGCACATACGAAGTTTTATCAAATTATTGGCCCATGCTTTTGGGTTTTGGGCTTTTGACTCTTCGAAAATTGTAACAAATAGGATGTTTTTTTTGAAGCAGATTCTTCAGTAGCTTTTCAAGCCTAAAACTGTGTGTGGTCGCCACGTGCTGGTCGTTACAACCACACACAATGTGGTCGTAACCGATCACTCACTCCCACGCCACGACACTGATCGTTAAGACCACACACAATATGGTCGTAACTGACCACTCACAAGTCGCTTTGTTACGACCACACACAACGTGGTCGTGTCTGACCACAAACAATGTGGTCGTTATCGACCACGCATGACGACTCAAAGCTTCGACCACGGTGCATCTTCGATACTTCAACCACGGGTACTCCGACCATGGTACTCCTCTGAGTATGCACTGACGACTACGATTGTCGATTATCGACCATCGGCTACGGCTGTCGACTATCGATCATGACTGTCGACTATCGACCAAGATTAATTCCAACAAACCTCGCTGACAGACATCAGGCCTCGTTAGCGGAGAAGTCGCACTCATGAGGCGTGAAGGCATCGCTCAGCGGACGTGGCAGCCTTGACAGCGTAGATGTTACACTCATGAGATGCTAAGGCGTGGCCGGTGGCGAGGCAGCCTCATCGAAGTGTTCGCGGACGCGGTGACCATCGGAAACAGAGGAAGCCATGGCCTCCTTCCTTGCTCGGCAGCTCTTTTCTTCTCGACAGAGGAAGCCATGGCCTCCTTCCTTGCTCAGCAGCTCTTTTCTTCTTTGGATGCCTTCAAGAAAATGCTCTTCTATCAACTGATATGCTTCTTGATCTCTTCCGTGCCTCTGCACGTGTGTGTCTCGATGTTGTGGTCTGTCTGTGTTCTCCCTCTGCCGATGGGTGCGAGTGCCGGGGGACACAGCTTCCCTGTTCCTTTGTCCATGTTTTCTACCGTGTCTCCTGGCACGTGGCGTCAAGCTACTATGTTGGCTTTTGTGGTGGTCTAGCAGGTTAATTTGCAAGCATCTGCAGGGGCATAGCCAGCCTGAGGTCTTGCCTCGGGTCGGCCTTCACTATTGACTAGTTGGATGCCCGTGCGTTGCTACAGATTAAAACATAATCGTAACATTTAAAAAGTCTAATTGCAAAATGATAGGAGCAAAGGGAATACTCTAAAATTAGTCTATCAAACAAGAACACTATAGATCACATGAAGCTAGGAATAAAATTGAGGCTAGGCTGAATCTTTTGTCTGACTAAACTAAATTGACATAAATATAGTGTTTTACCACCACCGATTCCAGCGCGTCCCACCGTCCGCTCGGTCTCTCCTCTAAATCACTCAGCCTCCATGATCGCTGTCACAATGAGATGTGGATGTCGACACCGACAATAGTGCGCATCACCTTTCATCCATGCATGCATATGGCGTAAAGATGGGTCGAAATACTTCACTTATTACATGGAGATAAATTGTACACGGAATATTATATGTTCGTAGATTATTGATCTTAATTACCTCTGTACATAGCAAACAATGGCGGCGTAGGAAGAGCAAGACGATGGTAGCCTCGTAGTGAAAGCCATTTCTATTGCTTGATCGTGTTGTGATGTTTGTGTATCGTCTAATTATGCTTTATGTGAAGGATTTGGTTTTGGTGTGAGGATGACGTGTGTAGCGCCTTATATATAGCCGTGGGCTGGCTCATGCATAAGGTGATAAGGATCAATCAAATTCATTACATACCGATCCTGAGAGAAAATGCGTTGATTTCCAGATATTTCCATATCAATGCACATTTGGAACGTAATTGTTATGGGATAAAAACCTTCCTAAAGCATTAAAACGGTTCTTATCCGGGCACTAATACAACTTCCTTTTATATATATGCCCGTGCGTTGCTACGGATTTTTTTTAAAAAGGCATCTTGTGCTTCATTTCTAGATGATACAATTCTTACTCAGAGATAAGCGGAGGATCTCTTAACGAACTCCATAAAACTAACTTGTTTCTTGACGAAAGCTAAGATTAGAGAAGGCCATAAACTCGCCAATCAGTGAAGCGCCTCTAGTCCGATATCATATCGAAAGTACTGTGTTAAATATAGAAAACTCTTTCATATTGGTATGCAATCAGTCGTCCATAACATAAGGAACATAAATCGAACTAAGTATGCCTAAACACTTAATATACTATTGTCCAAAGCAATATGTCTATGAATAAATCCAGAAACAATTACTCTGATTGTCAATTCAGCAGCATCGTGATTGTGTCAATGGCTTAAAATCCAGAGAATTTAATCATGGACATCGGAAAAGATATAATTACCAATCTTAAAAATCAATCAATCATTTTAACCCTTTTGGTAATTTGTAATTTGTCTTCCACCGCAATGAGCACCAACAAAGATCAGCTTTCTTTCAATCAAATCGAGACTCGCTCGAGTTGCAATCCTCTTATTAGGCTCAATAGATGTCTCCGCTTTAAGAAAATCAGCATTCCAAGCGTAACATTCGATTCCTCCAAAGACTCAGACGTTAGTGCCAATGTCCACAAGCCAAATCACCATACTCATTGAGATGGTTGCTTATATCGGGCTCAAACAAGCTTCCACTTTTGGCCGCCTATCAAATATGATGTGCTCGGTTGGAACAAAGAATCGCAAAAGATAGTCAAGTGAAGCATAAACAACCCATGTATGTTGACAAGATGCCTAGTCAAGAATCAAGTGTATAAGTTGCTCCTCCGGTAACACTTCGTCACTTTTAAGTTATCATTTTTAGTTTCTAACTAATAGCATGCATAACTTCATGGCACATGTTGAGCTAAAAATTCAAACATAAGCACCAAAGAAAGAAATATATCTGGTATAGAACTTTACCTATTTGCTCCTTTGCAAAGAAGAAGAATTTGGCCATACTCATCCTTAAGAATTACCGGCATTCGCTTTCTTTTCGTTGAATTCCAATAGATTGAGAATCATGAACTCCTATACCCCAATGAAAAGATGAAGAAAAGTGAATAAGTAGGAATGGGAATAACAAAGGATAAATGCAATATGAAATACTACTATGCAACCTCTCAGTTGTGCCCTTAGAAGAAGTGTAGTTTCCGCCAGATGAAGACATTTGATTGTGTTCTCTTATAAAATTCAAATTCTCTGGCTGCCAAAAGAAAAAATGTAATACCCCAATGACAACTGCAATGTGTGTATTAGAATGAAAACCTGAAATATTGTCAGCCTGAGATTGAAACACACACAAAGCAATCACTCAAAGAAATTCCTGCAATAGGATTAAATGTCAGACTAAAGAACACACAAGTGAAAAATCTTGAATCAGCAGGTGTTTGTGCTACTTTATGAACCTTCAAATATGGCAATCATTCAGCAAAGTTCAGATCATTAATATAACACCAAGCGTATAACAAAAAGAAAAAAAGGAGTGGACACACAAATGTGTCTCTGTTGTTCATTTGAGATACTTGTGCAAATAATTCGGTTCTGTGAATAACAATGGCCTAAAACAAGTATAAATCATTTAGCAAGATAGTATAGCGTCAATGCACAACTTTGCAACCATAAATAGTTGTCTTTATACAGATTGTGATATATGACTTTGTTGGCTGTTCAGATAAGCATGTACTTGAAATGCTGTCCAATCCATGTTATGCTAAAGAAACCAGGACTTACAGATATGAGCAAACAGCCAATTCTTCCAAAGGCAGCCTCCCCAATGTCTGGATAGATTGAAATGCCATCTTTGCTCTGGAAACAATATTTCAGAAGAACTCCAGTATAACAAAAAGCAATAGCAAAAAATAGCTAGAACTGCAAGACCAGCCCATCCAGCTTCATGAATTGTAAACGGAGCGGAAAGAAGGCCAACACCAGCAAGCACGTTAACCCTATCAACAAAAACATAGAAAATCAAATGTATTCGATCGGTCTCCTCTCGCAGATGGCGTTGGGTGATTCGTGAGCCATGATGTATGGGTTGGCGCTGGCCCATGTCTACTGTGAGCCGCTCGCCGCTGCTCGAGCTTCCGAGTCCCGGTGCCGGAAGTCGCCGTAGGGGGCTGGGTCGGTGCCGGCTGGAAGACCTAGGTCCCCCACTGCTCGCCGTTGCAGCCACCCAGGCTGGCCCGGCGGTGGCTCCTCCTCTGGTGGAGGGCTCGATCTACGGCGGCGGCTGGGATGACGAGGCCGATGGTTGCGGCGCGGATCGGGAGGGATGGGGGAGGGGAGAGTGGCGGCGCATATCGCCACCCCCGAGGCAAGCCCGTCCATGGCCACCATGGACGCCTTGGACCCCGACGACCGCGGCCAGCGGGGGTCGGCGGTGGAGCGGAGGGGTGGGGGGAGGTGGAGGCGGCGGAGCGGAGGAGCGGGGGAGGAGGAGGCGGCGGCGTGCGGGGTGGGAGGAGGAGGCGAGGCGGAGCGGCGGCGGAGGGACGGGAGGAGGCGAGGACGGAGTGGTAGAGAACGGCAGAGCGGGGGGAGGAGGTGGCGGGGAGACGCGGAGAACGGGGGCCACATGTCGGCGTTGCCTTTGTCGAGCCCAGGAGGAGGCAGCGGGAGTGGAGGGGTGGGGGAGGAGGAGGCGGCGGCGCAGGTGGGAGGAGAGGCGAGGCGGAGCGGTGGATGAGGGAGGAGGAGGCGAGGCGAGGAGGGAGGGGAGGAGGCGGCGCGGGATTCGGGCGGCGGGGTGGGGGGAAGGGGGGAGCAGCGCGGAGAACTGGTGGGGCAGAGAACGTGGGGAGCCGCGGGATTCGTGAGGTGGGGTGGGGTGGGGACCACATGTCAGTGAAAAGGGAAGGAGTGTAGGATGCACCATCACCTTGAACTCCTCCTTTTAAGAAGTAGAGATTGCTATAATAAAATATAAGAATTTTCTTAGCTGGGCCTTGGGCCATTGTTCCGGTAGCTTGAGACCTAGCTTCGCCTCTGTGCATTTGTATGCATGCATGAACAAGAAAACGCAGGGCATCTCCAATGGTTATAGCTAGCAACTAACTATAAGACTTCCACATCATTTATATAGTACACACTAAAGCTAGCATTCTAAAGAACTATCTATAAGGATAGCTATTTGATACTTACATGCACACACAGAATTTATAGAGGCTGCCTCGTTTGGCGTTATAGACTAGTGCTTAAGGAAGAGCTGGCTCGATTTTTTTTGCATACCCTCTTTCCTCCACATAGGATATATGCTGATGTGTACATGCGTATAGCTAGCTGACTCAGACCATTGGAGATGCCCTAATGCATGCCCCAGGCTCGTTTAATTCGATGGTTGTGTTCGAAAAACAAGAACGGAAAAGAACAATGCATAGCACGGTTAATTTTACCCACGTGACACGTGTTCAAAACTAGAAAAATTATAATGTAAAATCTACATAACTAACCCATCTAACTTTTGTTTGGTGAGAATCAATTTGGTCATCGGCTAGAGAAATAAGATACTACATTCCTATGCTTACGATTGATAGATTGATGCTGGATATCTGAACCTGTGCTTTTTCTCAGTTACTCGAGGGGCGTAGGAAGCGAGCTGCCACACGGCTTCGTTGATACGGCCCAGGCTGTGATGTGATCCCAAAAATCGAATCACGGGAGAGGCTGACGTCCCCGCAGCAACAGATTCATCGGAGACAACCGACAGATCATTAGTTATCTTGGCATACGATGCTCCCCTTGGCAGGCTGAGCTATCTTGAGGACCAGCATCAGTTAAATCAGCATTACCATTTTTATTTCTTATGTTAATAAATCTTACAAAGCGTTGATCAGCATTGCCATTTTTGTTTCTTGTGCTAATAAATCTTACAAAGCAAATGTACAATTCATCTCCTATTTGTGATCTTAGACGTTCCATATTATTACTTAATAGTTCATAACCTGTGATCTTTACACATAATGAGCACATGGTGGTCTGGTTCAAAATTACTACTTCAATATCTTGTGATTGCATTAATTCGATGTGACCCAACGAGGTATCTTGGCACGGTGACATGACTCAGTAAGGTAGCTCTCTGCCATGATGTACCCAACGAGGCCGCTTTGCAGAGTGACGTGATGCAATGATATGGCTTTCCGTTGTGATGTGACCCAATGAGGCAGCTTTGCGGATCAACGTGAGGCAACGAGGTAGCTTTGTACCATGACGTGACCCGACGAGCCAGCTTCACAAACCAATGTGATGCAATGCTGCAACAAGATTCCTCCTTGGGCTTGCTGCCTTGTGGACACGAACCGCCATCGGCCGAATTAGAATTTACTCGCGTATGCTGCACTAGCTTAGTGCATAAGTACTACCAATTGGGCGGCGAGTTTTTTTTTTTTTTTTTTTGCAACTACACAACAACACAACCTTGCACCCATGGAGAAGCAATGGGAGGAGCTCACCCAACTCACAAGGGATGCTACAGCCCGTGAGGAATAGAGCAGACATGCTAGGAGGCCATCTACTCGTAACGATGGTCCCTAGCTACCCCTATCTGGACATTCCCATAGAACATCCATTGCAAGACCCGCCCACAGGGGAGAGGTCGCCTCCTTGCTGATGCGGGAACACATGAAAGTTCTTCAAGTCTAATGAGTGGCTCAGCCTGGGCATGCATTACTGGGGTTGTCCTAACTACGTATGGGACTACCCTAACCGGTGTTGGGACACAGGGTGCTATCACTAGCCTATAAGGACCGCTTGTGCAGATACATGGGCAGGAGAGCACTACCTATAACATCTTGAGATTTTAGAGAATGACCCTCGGCTCACACACCAGGTTCAACTCACCCACATGATGGCAACTACCTACATCAACACCCTGCAGGAGATCGGCTAGCTTCAGATGCTCCTCATCTCCAGCTATGAGCACTCTAACACACTTCGCACCCAGCTCACTCGGTGCGACTCTCTTAGTTGTGCAGCGCGAGAGGATCACAGCTAAGTCAGAGCTAGAGCTTGTTAGGGCAGCAGCCACCTACACTCCCTCTTTGCCTGTGCCCACTGTCGTCCCTCGCAACCCACCATCGACTCGACACCTGGGACCCTGCCTGAGGAGTACAGTGTGCAAGAGCATGCGACGCCCTAGCCTGCCGACCACCATCGACATCGCAGGTTCTAGTCAAGGACGCAGCCTCAACCGTTCTCGTTCTTGCTCCAAGTCGCCTAGTTTCAGTCGTAGCCATTCTCGTTCTTGCACTCCGCGGAACTACAGCATATGCAGTGATAAGCACCCAATGTAGTACTTCATAGGTTGCAGATTAGGCTAGCTAGCATTGGTTGGTATGGTAGTCTTTAGTGTTGCAAGTATTCTTGTCCCCCTTTTGTACTCCCTATTCATAGATGTTGTAGTATGCATTTTTTTATCTATTAGGTGTTGCTTTGTGATCCATGTTCTAGTACGTATTTTTTCTTTCATATTTTTTCTTTATCGACTGTTGGATTGAAATCGGCAACAGGGGGGTGAATGTTGCTCCTTTGAAAAACGACCCCTCAAAAGTATTCACCCAAAACACTTCACTCCAATAGCTATTTCAACTATGAAGTGGAAGTTTTAAGCTCTCTGAAAGATCACTCTAACAAAAGAACATCAGTGAATAAAACCACAAGGGAAGCTAAGCTGTAGAGAGAAAACCAAATGAAATTAGCTGCCAAGATCAACAGGCCGGTCAGACTTGCAACCCCTCAAAATTGTACTGCAACATCTTTTAAAATAAAGGACTCATTAACGCGCACTGTACCTTTTGCGATGACGCGCCCAGACGAAGTGTCTCCAAAGGTGATCGTCTCATCACCTGGAGCGCGGGCTAGGGAAGAGAACCAACATGAGTCTCCGGTCATATGACGAGAACAACCGGAGTCTACGAGCCAAACCTCTCCCTTCCCAGCCCGGTGAACCTGAGTCAAACAGAGAGTGAAGGCTCAATACTGGGATAAATCAAGAATGATTTTGGCACCCAATACTGAGTAACACATCGAGCAGCAGAAGTAGTCAAACATGACTTACCTCTAACTACCCTACGCTCTCTGTCGCTCAAAGAAGCAGAAGGTCTATGTGCAGACATGAAGCTGTTGCTACCGACTGCTACGGGAGAGCAAGTCGAAGCACCGGCAACATGCTGATCACGCCACGGGTAGCCATCTCGACGAGGGAAACGAGATCTACCCTCAGAACGGCGGAAATCATGACCAAAGGCATATCGAGGACGAAAATCAGTAAAACTAGAAAAGCCAAGTCCTCGATGCTGCCCAAACCCATCAACAGAAGCAAACCTAGACCTCGTGTTGGTCTCAGGTGCACTCAAGGTCTGGGGCTGACCCTGAATACATCTAAGTGTCTCAACACGGTCTCTACACGCGATCTTGGTGCCGGAAGCATCGCTCGATCAAGTGTCCATCCTTCTGACAGAAGGTGCAATGATACTTCACCTTCTGAGAGGTGGAAATAGTATATGAGGCTTCGCCTTCTGAGAGGCCGAAGCGACAGGTAGAATCACCTTGCTGTCAGAAATCCCTTGAACAAATCCCGCTGACTTGAATTTAACTTCATCAGATCTGGGCTCAATCTCGATCGCACCTGCTACTATGGGTCTGAGAATAGTAGGTGGATGCTTCCTCAAATCCTCAAGAAAATCATATCCTAGACCTTGATTGAATTTGCAAATCTTGGACTGGTCTAGAATAAGATTTAGCTTCTTCTTGCCTCCTACAAACCTCTCGAGAGTGTTCATAAGGTACTGACACTCCCGAAAGAGAGAGGTGCAAGAAGAGCAGGGGAAGAAGAGACAGCAGAAGGTAAGGGAGTAGAAGAAGAACCAACAGTAGAGGAAAGAATGGCTTGTGCACGCACAGCCGCCTTAGGAGGGACAGTCTTACTGCTAACCTTTTGGTTCACGTCGCTGGGCGTCTCTACAAAACCCTCATGTTTCTTCCCAACAAAAGCACACACATCACAAGAAGATGATGTCTTTTATAGAAGATCCTTATTTAGCTTCACACACTTTTCATCCAATGCAATCAAATCAGATTTTAGTTTTTTACAATTGTTGCATGGTGAGCTAACAGGATCCTTAGAAGCATACTGAGTCATTTTCTTGTCATGATCAACTACTTCTTGAAATTGCTTAGACACAGATTCAAGTTCAGCAGTTGATTTGGGATAGTTAATACAAGAATGGGCTCAAGTAAAGAAGCTTGTAGTTCAGCAATTTTATGATCTACCCTTTTAGGTTCAATTTCAAGTTAGTGCAATTTTCACAAGTCTCAGGAAGATCAAGAAGCATGGTATAAAGACCTCTAAAAGCATTGTCCTTATCCTCACATGAGATGCAAGATGTAGTCTCAAGAACAGGGGATGAAAGAGTGACTACTCTACTCATCTTTAGCTCAGCAAGTAGACTAATATTCTCTACCTTAATCATATCTAGCTCAGAGGACACACTATCATGCAAGGTCCTTAGCTTCTCCATGTCACCAAGCAGAGTAGTACATACATCACAATCGTCACGGGAGGGAGCAGATCTAAGTGAAGTAAGCTCCCGTGACAAACTCTCTACTTCCTTCTCTAACTCGCTACACCTAGCTCTAGATCTAACATGGAATTTCCCTAGCTTAAGAAAAGCATCATTAAGCTGGTCATAGAGGGGTATACCTCATCGGAGTCAGAATAGAGCTCGCTGTCGCTGATCTCGCCCTCAAGGGCCATGAAGCACATGCCGGAGAAGTCGTCGCCATCCTTGGGTTCTTGGTCACCCGTCCCATCATCGTCGCTTCATCCCTCCACCTCGCTGAGGTCGAGGTCGTCGAAGGCGGTGAGGACGCGGTGGAAGAGCTTCTTAGCTTTGCCAAGGTTGCGGAACTTCTTCTTGCCTTGAGTGTGAACTGGAGGCTTCTTGTTGCGGTTCTTGTCGATGTAGTCATTCTTATTCACGCCGCCGTAGTCGCTCTTGCCCTTCTCCAGCTTGGGGCAATTCGCCCGAATGTGGTTGGGGCCACCACACTCGAAGCAAATGATCGGGCCACTCCTCTTCCGATCTCTCACTCTCTTGTATGCGTGGGAAAACTTTCTGGCTAAGAAAGCGAGTTAGTTTTCTGGTAGCTGCTCTAGTTAATCATCAGAAATTTCACACAGAGCAGCAAGAGAAAATCCAGAAGAAAAGTCGGAAGATCCAGAAGCAGAGCTGGGATCGGTGACTAAGGCCATCGACTGCGACTTCGACCTACGAGAGACTATGTCAATCTCGTGAGTCTTGAGGCGTGAGTACAACGCATCAAGAGTCAGGGTCAAGAGGTCGGTCGTATCTTTAATCGTGGTCACCTTCATCTCCCAAACGCGCAAATCGAGAGCAGATAGCATCTGTCGAGCATTGTCCGAGTCGGGGTATGTGAGACCGACCGCTCGGAGGTTGCTCAGAATCTTATGAAAATACGTTGAGCACTCATCCAAGGACTCACCAGCGAGCATTTCAAACTTGTTGTAATCTCGTTTAAACTGGTCCTGTCGAACCGTCTTAATTTGGGTGGTGCCCTCATGGTATGCATCGAGGGTCTCCCAGATGTCGAAGGCCGACGTCAGATGAGAGATGCGATCAAATTCGCTTCTGCTCAAGCCCTGGATTATGATGTTCCTTGCCTTAGCGCCTCAACATCAGCCATGTTTCCGGCATTGATGTTCTCATCGGCAGGAACAGCATACCGGACTTTGACCTTCCGCCAGATGGCGTAGCCCTGAGCCTGGATGTAGGTCTCCATCCGACTCTTCCAGAAGGGATAGTCGATCCCATCGAAGATCGGGGCCTTGGTCGAGTATTTGTCTGTTGCCATGGCTCTGGAGACTGGTTAAGATCTACGAGGAAGAGCTAACCGGCTCTGATACCAATTGTTGGATCGAAATCGACAACAGAGGGAAGGTGAATGTTGCTCCTTTGAAAAATGACCCCTCAAAAGTATTCACCCGAAACACTTCACTCCAATAGCTATTTCAACTATGAAGTGGAAGTTTTAAGCTCTCTGGAAGATCACTCTAACAAAAGAACATCGATGAATAAAACCACAAGGAAGCTAAGTCAGAGAGAGAAACCAAATGAAATCACCGCCAAGATCAACAGCCGGTCGATCGCTTCATGTAGGCGGTCGGACCGCTTTCATAAGCCGCTTGATCGAGTTAAACCGCCGGTCTGACCGCTATTTGAGCAGCGGTCTGACCGCCGAAGGAAAGCCGGTCTGACCGGTTTCTCTGAACAGAGCCGAAAAACTGGTAGAACTCGAAACAGAAAAACTGAGAACTAGAGATGGTAGGAAAATTGAAGAATCTCATCTATTCCTTTCGGGCCTAAAGACCAAGATGACATTCTCAATAGCTATAAGACCACAGAAAGCAAAGAGAACTCTCAAAAGATCAAGAAATCAAGATTTGATCCAAAAAATTGAAAAATGACATGAGAGATAGATAAAAATTCAGATTTCTCATTGCATAGTCATTCTTTGCTTATGTCCTTTTGCAAACGAAATAGCAACAAGCTCAGGACTTTAGAACCAGAGACTCATGTCAATTTGAGAGAGGAAACAAAAGATTCAAGAGTCCCCTGTCTCAAAACCCTAGAAAAGGAATAAACAGAGAAAGCATGACGAAGGCTAGAGAGAAAACTGAAATCAATGAATCCTTGACTTGCTCTTGAAAATGGAATGATCAAAGGGTCTAGAATATTTTCCCTTCACGAAGCAATCAAGAGCCAGCCCTGAGATCAAAGATTCACCTCAAGAACACAAAAGAGCAGAGGCAAGAACAGAAAACAAAATTCATTAGGAAGAGCAAGACTTGGAAATAACTCAACATAATCCTTCTCATATTGACAAGAGATGATTACAGAGGAGTCCCCATACACGATTCATACAAGGAAATCACACTACATGCTTGCTCTAGAGAAGAACTTGCACACAGGAGCTCAAGCACGCAGGAGACACACACAACAACTCTCTGCTCTATCTCCACCAACTCTCCAACAGAAAGGTAAAAGGGATACAAAGCCAAAACCAACCCAAAAACTTGAAGACCATGCAGGTGACACTACTCCTTTTATAGCCTCTCACTAATGGGTTTGATTTTCTCTTTACCCACTAAGCCTTCAACAACTCTTGTGCTTTATCCAAATCCACTTCATTTAGTGCAGCTTTGCGTATTCACCAAAACGCCCCTCCTGCACCTTCCGGGAAGCTTCCTCATTTCTTGCCTTCCAAGCCTCGCAGCTACCTCGAGCCCTCGCCATCTTCGGCACACCTCGACCGCTCTGACCTCGGCACTGCCTGCGCCTAGTCCAATCATCACGTGCCTCGCCACGACTCCACCTCGATGTCCTGCAGCCATCACAGACAAGAAACACATCACATAGCACCGCTCGACACCTGTAAACGCAATTATCATCAGAGAATCGAACTTAAGCATACAATTGCCCAAAAGGCCAATCGGGAAGAAGAATATGCCTCAATCCATCTAACCAAACCCGACTGCGCCAAGTGCCGACTTGGCACGGACCACACAAACCAAACTCAATCTTTCCAGAACCATCGTCAATTACTTATCACACATATGGGGTCATGATAACATGGTCTCTCATCAACATTTGAGTACTATGCAACAAAGCACTCAACAAATAAGCTTGTTACGAATATTATGTTCCTAATCGTTTGTTCCAACACATCACTTGGTACAAATATGCTAACCAAACTAAAATTGTACATTCAACCACATGACTTGATACAAAGTGTAGCAAACATTGCTATTCTATTTCATTTCTTCCAACAGAGATATCACAAACAGAGCAACATTTACAACCTATCACTAGCAATGCATCTCACGGCAACACATACACATACAAAAGTTCTAAAATCACCGTGAACTGCACAACAATCACTATGTTTTTTTGTTGAGTACGACACATCTATGGCATGACTTCCACAGCACTAGCAACACACAATCACACTGCCATTCCAAGTTGATTCACAGCGTGAGGACCCATATGCCCTGAATGCCTCCAATGCCTCTTCTTCGGTGCCGAATCGCCAGTAGCTCGCATTCGAGAATGAATGGACCTCTTCGTGGCAGCGTTCCCAACTGTTGTACACCCCTGGATTCTAGCCCTTTAACATGGCTTACCGCCTCATTTAGCCCTGTACCACTCGAATACACACTCAAATGCACGAACGATGGCGAGAAGCACTCCAATCAAAAACCACACGAAGAACAACCAAATTCATCTGGAAGGAGGGCCACATCGGAAATACCTAGGTAAGTGATAGCCCAAACCACCTGGCCTCTTCCGGCTTGAATCGACGATGGTGGAGATCCAACCCAAGCCCAAAGCACTAAGTGGGCGGCACTTGAGTCACTTTCGTCATCGCCTCTACGATTCATGGGAGAGAAGAGGGAATGCATGAGTGAGAGAGTGTGAGAGGGAGACAAGGAGAGAGCGTTCGTGATGATCCAGTCTGCCATGTGTTTAAATAATCGAGCACGGGAGAAAACGATGCACACAAAGACGAATTATGTAGGGATCGGGCGAACGAATGAGGGAGGGCCTCTTGCCACTCTGGGCCAGGGGCATGTGACCTGTCGCGCCTAGGGCCAGGGGCAGGTCTCCTGCCGTGTCCGGCACTAGGGGTAGGTGCACTGTAGAGGGGTTAGATCTGCAAATTAGGATAGAGAGGGGCTATTTCTGCAAAACAAAATTTCCAGTGGATTACAAATGCCAAAATCTCCTGCAAAGCATGGCCTGCATGATGGCCTCTCAAGACCACCTTGGTCACGAGGCTTCAAAAACAGAGGTGAGGTGACACTTTGTCCAAGTAATTAATGTTGTTCTTCGACTGGTTTGGATAAGTGTTTCGCACACATGAAGCCTTGACAAATTATTAATGTTGCATGCATAACCCCTCGCAACCACTGGGAACTACTGCAGTCTAGTTCAATCCAACGCATGCAGCTTGGCTTCCTCTGTCGCAACTCAATCACCGGCTTCTCAGTCCATAGGCTCGAGCTCACGGCACCTGCACAATGGCCTCACGGAGGATATATGCATGCTGTAGTTATATACATATACTACGCGTATATACTATACGAGAACAAAGTATACTATTACAACAAGTACGTACGTGTGAATCCGATGTTACAGATTAATTTATAGAAAATAAAAAGGGTATACTTCATTTAGATAAGAAGAATGTGGTTATCAGCATGCTCGTCCGTCAACAGAGAACTAGCATACTATCGAGACTCAGACTTTCACTTCCGTACACTCCTGTGATACCGAAGCTAGTTCAGAAAAAACTAGTGCCCACAGCACAACGTAGATACATGTTATTCACATACATAAATAAATAAACTAGTAAAGTGACTGTTCGTTGAAGAACATTCCCTAGTTCCACCTACAGTTGGAGGAAATGGAGGAAAACTTAAAATGGCTAAGAATGATCAAAACAAATATGTTTACATTAGAGCAAGTATAATAAGAGGCTGTTAGTAGGCTGTATGCTGAGGTGGAGGAGAGAGAGGAGGAGAGAAAAGAGAGGTGGGCTGTAAGTTTACAGCCAGCTGAAGCACAAGAACCAAAAAACTTTGTGAGAGAAAGGGGTGGGTCATACAACCTTCAGCTGGCTGTAAACTACTATATGAATGGGTTGATAAGTGGGCTGTAAGTGTCCATACAGCCAGCTGAAGACTGTATTATTAGCCTTGCTATTAGGGATAAGGAGGGAATAACAACTGTAGGTACTACAGTTGGAAGTGGGCTCATAGAACTTCCCGCCTATTATTTGCTAACTCATGACAGCCTTCGAGTTATGTATTCATGAATGCGTTGGCATTAATTTGCAATTTATAAGTAGGAACGAACTCATTGGGCCAAAGGGTGAAATCAGGATCCCCAATCTTCCCCAATCTTTCATATTTTGAAGCTGGCCACCATCCATTCTTTGCTTTGACCACTTCATGAGCAGACTTGACAAGATTAAAACTCTCCAAGCATCTCCTTCATTGTTCACTACCTCTGCCTTGGAAATACTGTGTATACAAACAGAGGAATCAAATGAGTAGTCTGGTTTCCACGTCTAAAACAAACCGCCTGTGCTCCTAAGGTAATTTTTTCCAGCATCATCCATGACACAGGAGAAAATGGCTTCAGCGAGAGCAGAAAGAAGTTTTTCATCTGATGTATTGATACTAAAATCCATAGGCACCTGATATGCAAATACAAATTAGCAAAAAGTACACAAAAATATAACTAATATCAAGTCCCAAACTATAGAAATGTACACCTGGGGAGAAGACATCGAGTTGAAAATTTGAGAGCTGCTCCATTACAACTTGCTTAAAGGCCATTGCCCAAATACTATCTGAATGAGGTTCATTTTCAGAGAAAAAAATCAGCGCCAAAGTCTTTCTTTATCTTATTGGCCTTCTCTTTAACTTCCTTGGCTTGCAAAATCTACAAAAATTATCAAAACCTCCTCATGACCCAGTGGAAATAGAAAATTGAACCAAAATTGAAGAATCATGCCATGTTTCACATATACAAAACAAACAAATAAGTTCCTTCTTGGATACAATGTAATAGAAAGTGGCAAACACCGATTCATGGTTAAACTACAAGCACCTCTAGTATCGCATCATGAATGTCTTGCCGACTTGCACCGAATCACCGATCCACTTGGTCTAGATAATACCATCACTGCTACCAAGCGTAATCTACATGCTGAACTTGGCTTCTCCAATTGTTACACCCTGTATTGGTTCATAAGAAGCACACTTCCTATAATGTAGAGACTAAAATGCCTAGATTCAAACAAATGTTCATTGTTTCCTATAGTAAGCTCAGCATAATGGAATGGATCAATCTTAATTGACACAAATTAACGCTGCAGAGCTTAAACAGATGAAGGCGCAACGTAATACAGTACACTAATTGCTAGTTTGCTACTCTATAGTAGGAGAGCATAAATTACAAATGAACTTTAGGAGACAATAAACACATTAGGCCCCGTTTGGCACAGCTTCACCACCAGCTCCTTGGAGCTGTTTGGAGCTGTTTTGTGCCAAACGGGGTAAAGCAAAATAGCTCCACCCAAGGAGCTCCTTAAAATCTGCTGAGACAAAAGTAGCTCCACCCAAGGAGCTGAAAAAAGTAGCTTCACTTGGCTCCACTTGTGAAGTAAAAAAAACAGCTCCACTTGTGAAGAGGAGCCCTGCCAAACAGGGCCTTACTCTGCAATACCAAAGCAAACAAAAATTAGAGGACAGGTTGGGTAGAACCCGAAGAGCTCACTGCAAATGGGTAGAAACTGCCGCATGATAAGTGAGTTATCACGTCTCTAATAACTCATGTTAGATAGTTATCATTCGAAGCATTAAGGCATCTTATGGCGAGGAAAAACTGCTGCTGCCATGTGCGCTATATAAAGGTGGACGTCAGGGAAAAGAGTGGGGGCCATGATAGACCCAAGGGAGGGTAGTAGTAAAGCAGGCTTTTTCGCATTATTTTCTCCATTGTAATAAGCTCTGTTGTAATCAATTCTTTGAGCAATATCCACACAAGTAGGGTTGTTATTCTCGTTGCAGAAGGCCCAAACCTGTATAAAAATCTATATGTCTTCTCTCTGTGTGGTCATAACCAGGTTTTCAAGAGTTCCCCAGAACCCATACAAATTATTACGTAAGATCGATTCTAAAACATCGACAAATCTAATACCATGTTTTCTAACATATGTCTACATTATTGATTTGATATCGTCATATCTGTGACCGGTGAAACGTGGTCATCAATAAATACATATGCTGGTCAATAAGTCACTAGTGTACTGATCAGTGACATCCAACCAGGAATCTTTAGAATGATATTATATTATAGATGAAAAGCTTTACTAACAAGTCGTATACTTGCTAATCTTTATAAATAGAAATTTATTCAAAGAACATACTAATATATTATTCAAAAATTATAAATATAAACGTGATAATCCTTGCTCCTGTGTCAAGCAGCACTACTAGGATGCTTTGCTCGCGAGATTCTCCTGAACCTGCTGATGACAATCTTTTTCATTCTGTTTCTGCGAGATTAAGTTTTAATCATTCGGCAACTGGCTGCCATACAGGAGACGTGCACCGTGTTATGCACGCTGTGATGTCGAGTCGGATCATTCTCTGGATGCCTGGGCCGGGCTTACAGAATGAGAGAATAAACGGAAGAAACGCAATTGGATAGGGTACTTGGACCATAAAGGGCACGATTAACGGAACAATGGCCCAAATATACACCATCGTGAATAAGAGTGAAAAATGGTAACAGATAATCTGTTTTATCTGATATTTATATCTAAGAAAACATGAATGTAATAAACAAAATCTGTATTAAAAAATATTCATATTCGAATTGGAGATATTCGTATCCATATTTAAGAATATTTGTATTCGCATTCGTATTCAAGAATATTCGTATTCATATTTAAGGCTATTTGATTCGTATTCGATCCGTTTCCTATGTCTATTGGCCAATCGCCCAGTCCAGCGGCCAAGCGGAAATCTCAGAAAAAAAAACCGAAACGAATTTTGTGATTCGAAATTTGAATTTGGGCGGTTTGAAACCAGTAACCGTTTTGATAACCAGTCAAAAATCAGCAAAATAGTTAGGAATTTGTTCTACTGAGATTTGTTACAAAAGTTGTAGGAGGATATTCTTATTCGACAGAATTAAGTACATATTCGAATTGAATTCAGATTCATTTTATATTTGATTCGTATTCGAAAATATTCGAATTTATATTTATTTTAAAAATATAAATTTATATTTGTATTTGATCCATTCGATCATATCAGATCTGTTTTCATCCCTAATCGTGAACGATCTAATGGGCTTGGTTGTATCTGTACCATCGGCCTTGGCTGAAAATCAAAGAAAGATACAGCGAAAAATCGTGCTACTCCCTCCAGTCAAGCAACCATGTTTCATCAAACTTTCTAAATTTTATCCATGAACATCTTTTTTATATTCAGATTGAATACATAAAAATAATATATATTTTTTGAAAAGAATTTTCACAAAAATATAATTTTATTAGTTTTGATAAATCTATTGTAATAGAAATCAGTAATTAAAATTGTGTTTTAGGATTCGCACATTCTTTGTGAGCGGAGGGAGTATTCGTTTTCCGTAAGCACTTCGCCAACGGCCCAACACGTCCCTTGCGTGCGGCAACATGAAGCGCACGCATGTGTCTTTTTTTTCCGGAAAACGCATGGCGGTGGCACGTCCGATCCGTGGAACTGGCGCGGCCCGGTGGCGGTGCCCCGGCCTACCGGCGCGGCCGACGCCGTGGCACGAGACGAGACGAGGCGGACGGGAGCCTCGAAACCGACGCGCGGCTCCACGCCGCAGGCACAGAGATAGTGAGAGCAAAAGGCTAAACTCCCGTCGCGCCGTCAGAAGCGAACGGAGCACAGGCTCCTAAATCGGGGGAGAACTCCGGACCTGTTCTTTACTGCTTTTAAAAAGTGATTTGTAATTTTTACTAAAATACCTAATTTTTAAATAGAATATTTTATCAAGAAGAGATCTATAAGTTAATTATAGTAAACGTTAAAAGCCCAACATATATATCAACCAAAATCGTAAACGAGTATTTTCTCTCCGTAATCTCTGTCGTAAACAATTAAAATTCAAAAATTTCAACCAAAATCCATAAACCGCACCATATCAACCAGCTCGACTCACTTCCGGCCTCACCCCAACCCTTGGCGATGACGATGGTGGGGGCGGAAGCAGAGAGGCGGATGGGGTGGGGGGAGGAGGAGAGGAAGGGGGAGCGGCGGAAGGGGAGGAGGTACCTGCCGGGGTACCTGCGGGACAACGAGTACATCCTGCGGCACTACCGCTGCGAGTGGCCGCTCCCGCAGGTGCTCCTCTCCGCATTCTCCATCCACAACGAGACCCTCAACGTCTGGACGTACGTATAATTAACAATACCCCTCCCCCCTCTTAATTGTTCATCGAATGGCTGTTAGGAGTAGCTTAATTCTCCATTGCTTGGGAATGTGGAGGAAAGAGCGATCGATTTATACCGTGAGTCTGTTACGAAGCAAGGAATTGTTCCTGTAGATCAGATGTATGCACCGTTGTAGTCTGCTTGTAGATGCTTGCTTATGTTTCAGATTCCAAGTAAAATTTACCGTATGCTGCCCTGGAAAAGGCCGGTGAATCCCCCAGAACGAAGTTCTGATGGCATTGCGTATTTCAAGTCTGAACCTTGAAACATTAGGCTTTCTAAAATATCTCGTGATTTTTCTGCAGTTTTTTTCCTCATTTTTTTTTGTGGTGAATCAACAAAGCATAGATTTTGTTCAACTTCACAAATTTGGCGAGAACAAAGGCAAGTAATTTTATTTCTTTGAAAACAAGACTGACGTTCTAGAAGAAAATTCACCTACCTGTCACTTTCCAATCTAATCAGTTGACTTTTAACTCAATTTACTCTTACTTTCAATTTTGCTCACTTCCTAATGCTGAAAGATAGAATTAATTCCGAAGTAAAAAATGCTAAGCAAGTTCATCGTTTCGCGTGCATTGTGGCACAGACCCCGACTGGGAAGCATCCGTTGTGTCCTTGCCTGTACATATCAGGCAAGGGGACAGGACAACTAACTAATTAAAGAAGTCTCCTTTCAATGCATCATGCGTTTAATTGAACTATGGGCTACCAATATGTCTTTTCTTCTGCTTGTTGCTACTGAATCAAGGAAGTCGAATGGAAATTGAGCAATTTGATTACCACTATGTACTGCTAAATTTGTTTAACCTCTTTTGTGAAAGTTATGTGCTGAAATTGGAGAAGTATGAAATCTGGAAAATTATGGGTTTATGACTGTGACAACTTCTGAGTGAAATTATTTTTTGTCATTTTACTGATGCAATTTAACAGGTGATTTGCTAGATTTTTTCTGATTTACTAAAGCTTTTTTTATGTGTATTCTTGAGGCACTTGATAGGATTCTTCATCTTTCTTGCTTTGACGATATACACTGCAGCAAAAGTTCCAAAAGTAGTAGATCTTCAGAGCCTGCAGCATTTACCGGATGTGCTGAGAAAGGCTGATCTTCATAAGATTCAGACAGAGCTTGCGGCATGCCTTCCTTCATTACCTCATCTTTCTGATTTACAAAAGTTGAAGGATGAGTTTAAGAGTTCATGTAATTCTATTGAGGTGCATCCATCTTTATCTCGCTGGCATCTCTTGGAGTTACTCTCAAGTTGCTTGCCGCACAGACTTACCCATGCGAATGAAACCAATCTTTCTGTTCTTGTAAGTAATCCACAACCTATCCACACTACTACAGAAAGGCTAATAGTAGACGCCAAATCACAGACGGTTTTGTGAAACCGTCTGTAATGTACACTATTACAGACGGTTTTAATTTGAAGGACATCTGTGGTATTTGTGGCGGGAAAGGAGTATCACGCATGCTTCTACCGCTGAACCGCTCGTGATATCGAATATCACTGCACGGTTTTATTAAAACCGCTCGTGTTGTGTAGACTATCACAGACGGTTGTTGTTAAGAACCGTCGGTAATGTTCTGACGGTTTTTAACAAGAACCGCTTGTGATGTCCTTTGTCTCGCATATTCATTCATGATCGAGGTTAATATATAAGTACACATTGCTTCTAATAACTTAACTACGTAACTACGAGACAAGAGATCACAAATTAAAGGCAAATTTATTAGTTTCAATTAGATGCAAATCTTCTACAAATGTCGCACAGTAAAGAGTTTCCCAGATTGTAATCTTTTGGGTTTCAGACGCTTCTTCTTCGACTTTGGGACTTGGAGGATCGCGTTGAATTCTCGAACGCCGTTAAGATTGCCCTTGTCCTCAGCACTTCCTCCCGCACCTGGGCAAATGATCGCAGATTCATAATGTCGTAGAGGATAGCATGAAAAGATTCCTCGACCGCCATTTCGCTGATCGGCAAGGCTATCCATCGGTCTACGCAATGCGTGTAGAGCTTCTTCCGCATTGCGCACATTGTGGAGAAGAACCGTGGTGAGGGTTGTTTCTTTCTTGAGCGGCAGCAGACGCCTCCGCCGACGGCGGAGGATCAGTCAAGCCGACGGATGCAAGAAAGTCGGGAAGGAGAGCGGGGCGGGTGCGGAGAAGTCGCTCCGATGCAAATTGCTGGCCGCTGTGTAAGGTTCCGCCGAACAATTCGTGATGAATAGATGAGAGGAAGAAGATGATCACAAGAACAGTAGTAGAAGCCATGTTGTATTGTATATTGTATTGTACGTGCGTAGAAGAGACTCGGATTAGCGCGCATATTTAACCTTTAGCACGAGCGGTTCAGATACCCAAACATTAATGATATAGACGCTTCGTATAACGATCGAGAGACGTTAATTAGACGATCGAAACACGGCGCTCGGCATCGAAACACGCGTGAAGCGTTCTGGTATGAAGCTTATGACAGACGGTTTTTTATTAAAATCGTCTGTGATAAAAAACCGTCTGTGATAATGACTAAGGCATTTATTGCGCTGCTCAAACCGCATCTGTCTTCATTTCGATCCAGATCTAGCCACTGCTGCGCACTTTTTCACTCGGGAGGAAGCTAGGCGATTTCAGGCCAGTTAATTTGGTGGGAAGAGGCAGAGATTGAGCTTTGAATTATGATTCAGACTTTCCTGGTTGCTGTAGATATGGTTAGTAATGAAATTTATTTTTTCTTTAATTGCACTACAATTTAGGTCTAAGTAATCCATGAGTGGTTATTGAAGATGGTTAATTTGCAAAATTGTTGGTTATATAATAGCTGTTGTGTTTGTAATATGAATTGAGCTAGCAAATTAAGTCTCAATATAATAAATGTGGCCGGTATATATGTAGTTATAATTAGTTAATCTAGATTTTAATACTAAGTTGTTATATATGTACGTAACGTAGGACCGAAGCTGGATGTATGCCGCGAGCCGTGTGAGTGAAGAGTACATTAATGGCGTTTATGCTTTTATAAGAGCCGCCGAGGAGGATATGTTGAATAAGGGGGTGGAATATATGTGCTTTCCATGCAATCGATCGAGAATTTGAAGATGTTTAAGAACCGAGGGCAAATTGAAGCGCACTTGATTCGAGAGGTTTCAAAAAGGATTATACGTGTTGGACCAGTCATGGCGAAGTGAATGATCATATGCCGCGGATGACATCGCGGTGAAGTGAAAGATATGCCCCGGATGACATCGCCGGTGAAGTGAATGACATACCGCGGTGATGTCGATTGTGGCTCGGATTCGGATAGGGTGCACGATGATAACTGGATCGGATGCTTGATGTAGAAGAGAACTATGATGAGAGAGAGTATGTTAAATTCCGTGGCTTGATGGAGGACTCGAAAAACCTTTGTACACAGTGCAAGTACACGAGGTTGTCACGTGCTTGAACTGTTGAAATTGAAGGCAAGCAACGGTTGGTCCGACAAGAGTTTCACGCATTGCTAGGTCTTTTAGCGGACATGCTTCGGAGGGAAATGAGTTGCCTAAAACCACGTATAAAGCCAAGAAGGTTCTTTGTCCGTTGGGAATGGAAGTAGAAAGAATACATGCATGCCCGAACGATCGTATCCTCTACAGTAAAGAGTATGCAAACATGCATGTATGTCCGCAGCAACGATCCCGATCAAACGTAACAATCAATCAGATGATGGCGAGGAACAGAGGCGAAGAAAGGACCTCCTGTTAAGGTGGCATGGTATTTTCCTATAATTCCCGCTTGAAAAGGTTTTTGCAAATCCAAAGGAGGCAAAAGCGCTGCGTTGGCACTCGGAGGAGCGCAAGAAGGATGGAATGATAAGACACCTTGCTGATTCCGCGCAGTGGAGAAACATCGATAGGAGTTTTGCAGAGTTCGGTGCGAGAACCAAGGAATATAAGGTTTGGACCGAGTACGATGGAATGAATCCTTCAGTGAGCATGAGCAAATGACATAGCACATGGCCCATGAATCTCTGCATCTATAACCTTCCTCCTTGGTTGTGTATGAAGCGAAAGTACATTTTGCTGTCGATACTTATCCAAGGCCCAAAACAACCTGGGAATGATATCGATGTGTTCCTAGCACCGTTGGTGGAAGATCTAAAAGTGCTGTGGAACGAAGGGGTACAGGTATGGGATGCATACAACCGAGAGAACTTCACTCTGCACTCCTTATTATTCTGCACCATAAATGATTATCCTGCCCTTGGTAACCTATCCCCCTGCGTGTTACACTCTGCCCAAGGTGAGAAAACAGAATCGTGCGTTGCTTGCATGGTGTCAAAGTTCCGTCTGGTTACTCCGCAACGTGAAGAAACTTGTTTCGATGCAAGATTTGAAGTTAAATGGCATGAAGTCTCATGATTGTCATGTGTTGATGACACGATGCTCCCTATTGCAATTAGAAATATTTTGCCGATCAAAGTCCGAGAGACAATCATGAGGCTATGTTATTTCTTTAACACAATTGCTCGAAAGGTCATCGATCCCGAAGGACTAGATGCTCTGCAGACAAGGTGGTGATGACTCTACGCCACCTTGAAATGTATTTCCCTCCCGCGTTTTCGATATCATGGTCCATCTCATTGTTCACGTTGTGTGGGAGATAAAATGTGTGGGCCCGTATTCTCACGTAGCATGTACCCATTGGAGAGGTTCATGGGAATTCTCAAGTCCAACGACGGAATCGTTCTCACCGGAGGCAGCATCGTCGAAGGTTATGCAAGCGAAGAGGTTATTGAGTTTTGTGTCGATTATATGGCTCGATTCAACCGATAGGTGTCCTCAATCTTGTCATGAGGGGAGGTGAAGGGTCTCGAACTATCGGAAGGAAAGCAATCACCCGGATATGGACACGCACACTCAAGCCCATTTCACGGTGTTGCAACACATGACTGAAGTGGCGCCTTATGTGGACTAGCACAAGGATGTGCTTCGCAATGTAATCCAGAGCGCCGGATGTTTGGATCATGAGACAACACAACCGTTGGTTCAACCAATGGTTGAAGGAGCAAATCGCTAGGAGCTCACCGAGTGAGACGACATGGTTGGCGTATGGTCGACATTTACAGTTGTGACATGGCAAGGATATGACATAAATGGGTACACATTCTATAATGCATCTCGGAAGTCAAGAGCACTAACTGAATGAGTGGTGTCCGTGATAGATGCATTCAGATACCGATGGGTCGAGAAACTCGTACTGTGGCTTCATAGAAGAGATTTGGGAGCTCGACTATGTAGTTTTCAAGATCCCCTTATTTCGCTGCCGTTGGGTGCATCTCCCATAGGTGAAGGTTGACAAGTACGGTGTCACGACCGTGGACCTCCAACGTGTCGGGTACAAAGACGAACCATTCGTACTCGCCAATCAAGTTGTTCAAGTTTTCTATGTAACCGACCCGGCAAATAAGAAACGACATGTAGTTCTTCATGGAAAAAGGAGAATTGTCGGAGTGGAGAATGTAGTGGACGAGGAGGAATACAATCAATTTGACGAGTTACCTCCTTTTGGAAATGGCATAAGGGTCGACGATGAACAACGTGACGAAACTAGTTACGTACGCATTGATCATGATGAAGGGCTAATTTTTAAAGGAAATAATTAAGCAAGTACAATAAGAATGTATATGTGAAAATGTGTGACAATTTTGAGATGTATATGTGAAAATGTGTGATGTAGTCAATTTTGAGATGTATATGTGAAAATATGTGACAAAATGCATATGTGAAAATGTATATGTGTATTGGCATTTATGTATATGTGATGTATATGTGTGATGTACATGTGATGGTTGATATGAATGCAGCTGGTTGGTGTTGTATATGAATGCAATGTTTGGTGGTGGATATGAATGCACTGTGGTTATTGGTGTTGTCTTAATAACTACAATCGCAGAAGTTATCACTGACGGTTCGAACTTAGAACCGTCTCGTGATTTTAATATCTCAGACGGTTCTAAATTTAAAACCGTGCTGATAGTATAACTATCGCTGACGGTTCTAAACTTAGAACTGTCAGGATATCGCTGACATTTCTAAGTTTAGAACCGCCTGCGTGATAACCTCCTATATACCCTCCGCTAGGGTTTTCCTGTGTGCGCGCAGATTATTCGATCTACATCTAATTAAATCCCGAGCCCGCTCGTCGCCTCCGCCTCCCCAAACCCTCGTCGGCCGCCTCCCGAGCCCCTCGCCGGCCGCCTCCGCCGAGCCCGCCACCGTCCGCCTCCCCGAGCCCCTCGCCGAGCCCGTCGCGGTCGCCTCCTCGAGCCCTCATCGAGCCCGTCGCCGCCGCCTCCCCAAAGCCCCTCGTCGAGCCTGCCGCCGTCGCCTCCCGAGCTCCTCGTCCGAGCCGTCGCCGCCGCCTCCCGAGCCGCCACCTCCTCGACACCGTCAGCATTGTGAGCACTTTCGTGATGGACTAGGGTTTGAGTATTGTGAGCGTTTCGTGATGGACTATAGTTTTGAGCATTGTTTACTGCAGTAGCTTAATTAGTTTGCTATTTGGTACATACTACATTGGTACATTGTTTACTGTAGTAGCTTAATTAGTTTGCTATTTGGTACATATTACATTGGTACATTGTTTACTGCAGTAGCTTAGTTTAATTTGTTATTTGGTACATACTACATTGGTACATTGTTTACTGTAGTAGCTTAATTAGTTTGCTATTTGGTACATATTACATTGGTACATTGTTTACTGCAGTAGCTTAGTTTAATTTGCTATTTGGTACATACTACATTGGTACATTGTTTACTGCAGTAGCTTAATTAGTTTGCTATTTGGCACATATTATATTGGTACATTGTTTACTGTAGTAGCTTAGTTTAATTTGCTATTTGGTACATACTACATTGGTACATTGTTTACTGCAGTTGCTTAATTAGTTTGCTATTTGGTACATATTACATTGGTACATTGTTTAGTCCAGTAGCTTAGTTTAATTTGCTATTTGGTACATACTACATTGGTACATTGTTTACTGCAGTTGCTTAGTTTACATTGGTACATATTACATTGCTTGTTGTGTTTGTATATAGTATATAGTATAGGCACATAACCCCTCTCTCTGTCCACATCACCCCCTCCCTTCTCCCCCTTCCCTCTACTCCTCTCCTCTCTTCCTAACATTGAGCATTATGTTTCACTTTTCTTGCTTCCTCATCTTATCATGTTTCGCTTTTCTTGCTTCCTCATTTAGTAGCGGGACGACCAAGATTAATCTTGTGCAACCCTACAATTTGAGAGCACAAATTAACCAATCAAGGACCACTCTAGTGTATATGCCATATAGACCTTCAAGGGGCATGAAGTAAGTGACACACTCGAGTGTTCCCGTTCAATGAACCGGATACACTAGTTTGTGTCATGTTTCACTTTTCTTGCTTCCTCATTTAGTAGCGGGATGGCTAAGATTAATCTTGTGCAACCCTACAATTTGAGAGCACAATTAACCAATCAAGGACCACTCTAGTGTATATGCCACATAGACCTTCAAGGGGCATGAAGTAAGTGACACACTCGAGTGTTCCCGTTCAATGAACCGGATACACTAGTTTGTGTTATTTGCTTCATAGAACTTTGTTTAGAGACCTTGTAGTAATAGTATATGCCGACTACTGCCGGGATGTGATGTCCACTCCACAATCCATCTTTTCCTTATTAAATGCAAGGCAATTTTATTACAAAGTGCAAAAAGACATTCCCAGATTCTTCGTGAAGCGGTGACATAGCCGACTTCTTGGTGGCGACTATCCATCTGCTTCTTCCCACTCCTTTTCTTCATCTCTGGTCTCTGGATCACGTACGCCAGTAGCGATGATTCAGAATCATCGCTACTGGCGTACGTGATCCAGAGACCAGAGATGAAGAAAAGGAGTGGGAAGAAACAGATGGATAGTCGCTCACCGAAGAAGTCGGCTATGTGGCTGCTCACGAAGAATCTGGGAATATCTTTTTTTGCACTTTTGTAATAAAATTGCCTTGAATTTTGCGGGAAAAAGAAGGATTGTTGGAGTGGAGAATGTTGTGGATGAGGTTCCCAGATAAAGAAATCTTGCGATTGTTGCAAAAGATACATGGACCATTTGGGTGGAAAGATGAACTGTTTCGTCAGACCAGCTCTTGGCATTCCTCAAAACACAGCAGCAGACCTCGGATGTGCCTCGGATGCTATGCTATGCTTCGAATTGGCAGTCATGCACCTGACGAAACAGTTCATCTTTCCACCCAAATGCTCCATGTATCTAGCCAAAAAACAGCAAATGAAGCAAGTGACATACTCTAGTGTTCCCGTTCAATGAACCGGATACACTAGTTTAGGGACTTTGCTATTTGGTTTATAGTATTAGCAACTAAAGTAGGTGCTAAGATAGGCACATCACCCCCTCTACTCCTCTCCTCTCTTCCAATTCAATATGATCACTTTCTCATCTTATCTTAATAGACCCACAAAATGAGCAACATGTCACTCGCGCATTCTTCAACATCATCGCCGGAGACGTTCGCTCCAACATCAAGACGCCAAGGAAGAGGGCTATCGAAGAAGCCTGAGGGCCGACAGACCATCACAGCGGTAAACGCATCTGGGGTCCCTATCCTTCCTGAAAAAGCGGTAAACGCATTCCGAACCATGGTCGGAATAGTTGCACGAGAACGAATTGAGATCACATACAATTCGTGGAAGAACGTGCCTGACACTCGGAAACGTGAGCTGTGGACCGAAATTTTGGCATCGTTCGAGTTCCCAGAAGAACACCTATACGCTGTGCAACGACAAACCTACCTAGCGGCGTGCAAAGCATGGAAGAACTTCAAGAGCACGCTTGTCAGGAAATACGTGGAGACGGACGAAATGCCTTTTCATAAATACCCATTCCTGGAACCACAATGGGAAGAGTTCAAGGCGATGAAGACGTCCGAAGATTTCAAAAGTACAAGTACGGCGCACAAGGCCCTCCAGGCAAAAAACACACACCCCCACAGACTTGGCACAGCTGGGTATACGGGTAAAATCCTGCAGTGGAGGAAGGAGGATGACCTAGCAGCTGCACAGGACATCGCCCCGTCGTTTTCCAATATCCCGGATGACCGCGCTCGAAATTGGATTAGAGCAAGGTCATCTACAACGACATCGGGGGCGTCTCCTTTGAAACCACGTAGACCAGCAAGTGTCCCAATACCGTAAGATATCGATAGAACTACGTAGCTTGTAATTACTCCACAACCGCATGCAATTGAAATGACATTTTGTGCTCTTGCGGAAGAGCTGAGTTTTGAATCTACCCGGATCATTCCAGGGAACAAGGGAGAATGATATGCTCTCCGTGGCCCTGGGAAACAAGGAGCACCCGGGTCGTACGAGAGGCCTTGGGCTTTACGTTCCTTGGAAACATGGTTTCCAAGATGACTCCAGAATGTATCGGCGTAGGAAGAGAAACAAAGCCGAGCGTGTCGCACAGCTACGAGAAGAGATCAAGGAATCTCTTAGAGACGAGCTATTAGCTCAGATGGCTGATGTAATCAGAGATGAGGTGCGGAAACAGACAGAAAGTTAGCAGGCCGTTACTGCTGCTCCTGTGCTAGCTAGCCCGCACAACCATCCGAGTAGCTGCACGTCCAATCCGACGCAAACCCAGGCCAAATTTCCTGCGGACGACATCCTGGTAATAATTATTATCTCTCGAATGCTTGCTCCATTGATAGGCCTATTCGAGTAGCTAATTTTGTATCGTTATGTAGGAGCCTACGGTGCGGGCTCCAAGTGAGATATGGCTCCATTCCCTTGTACGCTGCTTAGGGCCAGGCATATTTGTGCAGTATCGGGGCCATGGTGCAGGTCAAGCTTTAGCGCCGAGCTTCGCAAAAGTTAATGTGGATGGTGTGTATGTCAATTTTGAGGTGGTCCCGCTATCAAGCCCCCAACGACGAGATCGTGACTCTAGGACGAGCCATTGGAACATTCATCCGGTGGCCCAAGCGACATCTCCCGAGGCTTCTTCACGGTGGCGGGACCGAGCAACATGCACCGGTGCCATCTCCATTACAAGACCGATCGGTTCCACCACCGGATACTGCACGGTGCTATCTCCATAGGTCCTATTCTCGCGAGCAACTTGCACCGCCACCGGCAGAGGCTATAGCCGAGGTGCTACCTTCAAAGTCATTGCCGTGAAGTCGAGCTATAGCCGAGGCGACAAGGCAAGCAAGGGCAAAGCAAAGAAGACCAATGATGATATTCGTATGCACTTTGGCCCGCAAATTGCGTGCTTGGCGGCGTTGCTCGAGCAAAAGACCTCCAAAAGCTACCATATAGTTGCATGCAATTGCACACGTGGTATATGCAGCGATCCAATAAGCTAGAGGAGAACGGACTTCAAGTATCCTTTGTCAAATTCACGTCGGAAGATTTACACCACAGTTTTCAAGAGTGTATGTTCGTGGTCGCCTTTGAGGATTTATTCGATCTGTTCACGCTCAACGCTCTTGACGTCTCAATCATTCGATACTGGACGCTGTAAGTGTGTACAATCACAGTCTCCGTTAATGTCATACCGATAAATGCCATATCTAATTTTTTGCTTTCGTGTGTATATATATAGACACATGCTGATTAAAGCTAGATCATCCAACTCATCAGCTGGTTTCTTGGACCCACAATTGGTCGCCAAGGATACCATCGACCAAAATACACCCCTCATCGAGAGGTACATTGCATCAGGACTGCTGGATTGCCGCAATAAGGAATATGTACTTATGCCCTTCCATCAGAACTTTCATTGGATTTTAATAGTAATTGTACCAAAATGGAACAAGGTATATTACCTTGATTCCCTAAGTAAGAATAAAATGGACTTCACAGTTGTCAGCCAAGTAATCGATAGGTAAGCACATATTCCCCATACATATCTACATTGTACTCTTTCTTTCCTTCCGAATGATTAAGGTTAACTTTTTCGAATGACGTAGGGCGTTCGCGATGTACATTGACATGGGAGGTGACTCGAAGCGCGGGGCCAAAGGCCTGCTGACACATGTTCAAGATTTTAAGGTATTCGCTATTTCACATTAATTAATCCTATGCAACAGTTGGTACTAATGCCTCTTGAACTAACACATTCCATTTTTTGCAGTGCCACGGCAAAGGGGCAACACATGTGGATACTCGTTTGCCAACATATGGAACTACTCCTCGATTCCTCGAGGCTCACCAATCGAAAGGTTTGTCACTCCTCCATAATTACTTCATACTTATCACGTTACATATATACGCACATTGATATTCCTATCGACAGGCTACATACATCCCACAATCGCATTGAAACAAGATCGATCTTGGAGGATTCGAGGAGAGTTGGCGTACTTTGCCGACTCAAGTCATAAAGCCAAGAGGGCGGTTCCACTTGCACACCATGATTTCTTATTGGTCTTATCACTAAGTGCAAATGCGATGTAGATCTTTTTATAATGTGCATTTGTTAATGGATATTTCATTTCAATTCAATTAATCGATTTGCGAAATGGATGCATGCTTTATGTTTGTGAAATGAAGTGCGATGTCAATTGGATGTTTTATGTCCGTGAAATGTATCGAAAGGAAATGAGATGTGTGAATTGTATGTTTTTTGTCCGTGGTTATCGCTTATTTCAGAGGGCATGGCTAGCATTTCTGAGGCTAGCCAATAAACGAAAATATATGTAGGGTCAAAGGGAATATCACGAGCGGTTTTGAGTAAAACTGCTCGTGATAGTGATAATCACAGACGGTTTTTACTCAAAAACGTGCGTGATATCAGCATCATGACGATTTTAACTAAAAACCGCTCGTGATGAGCGATATCGCTGACGGTTTTAACTAAAACCGTCAGGATTATCAGCTATCAAAGACGGTTTTACTCAAAAACCGTGCGTGATAGCCGATAATCACGAATGGTTCAAAACCGCGTGATGACCTTCGATTATCACTGACCCATAAATACAGACGGTTCACAAAACCGTCTGTGATGACCTTTTCTGTAGTAGTGCCAGTTTCTTACTTGCCTTTTCATTCTCACTTTGAGGAACCGTCGCTGGTGATCAGTCTAAGCGATTCCTCTGTTTAGAACAAGAACAAATCAATCACAGAATCACAGAATAATAAAATGAACACACAGAGAGATAGAGAGAACTCCTGATCTTTCTTTATTGCTTTTCATTCATGTGTACATAAGATGTTGGTATGGCTCCCTATTTATAGACTACAATGATGTGCCCACCATGGGCCGCGGGCTGCTGGCCCAAGCCCAGGTTTCTTAACACTCCCCTTTGGGCACTCATCCGACACGTTCATGCCTCATTAAAACTCCATAAAAACCCAGTGGGAAAAATTTGCAGAAAGAGTACATGATACATGTTATGCTGCGATGCACGAATTGCCTCATTAAAAACCTTGGTCGAGAAACTTCATGGAAAACTCGTCAAGGAAAAAAGAGTACAATTCACCCAATTTCGGACCCATAAGTAAATCGGAGGACCTATCGGCAGTTTTCGGAATTACCGAGACCTTTCTGCAAAATTCGGGACTTGTATGTAATTTTTACGAGAAATAGAAGGGCCTTTGCAGAAATTTCCCCCCTTTTTTCTTTTATCCCCCCGGCCGGGCCAAATTCGGCCCGTTTCTATCTCCCTCTGGCCATTCGGCCCATGAGACCCATCGGCCCGGCCGGCCGGCAGCCATTTCATTCCCCGGTGGGGGTAGGGTTTGGAAACCCTACCCCTTCATTCACTGGCGGCGGCGGCGCAATAGGAGGAGCCCACGGGTGCGCAGTCCGAGCGGGCGGCTCGAGTTGACTGGGCGGCAGCACCGGGCACTGGCGGTGGTTCGGGCGGTGCCATGCGGGGCTGGTGGCAAGGCAAGCCATGCGGCGAGCGGCGAGGAACCATGGGCCGGTGGCGGCGGTGTCCCGAGCATCGGCTCAGGCGGATGAGGTAGGCCAGCCGAGTGGCTTCAAGGCGCGGAGGCGAGCACATTGGGAGGCGACGCGCCGACTTCAGGCGGCGCGCGTACTCGTCGCGGGACGAATCGCCAGCGGCGGCTCACCGGCGACTTCGGATCTGCGGCGGCGGCGGGAGGCACGGCGTGGAGGCAGCCATGCGCGGGATGGCGGTGCCGGCGCCGATCTTCGAGCACGGACGGTGCCAGGCCCGCTTCTCTTCGGGTGCGCACATGCCCGAGGCCGTACGGCGGCTGTGCCTCTTGCGGGAGGTGGTGAGGCAATGTGCGACCTGACCGGCTTCAGACGGCGGCGCACGGTAGGGTCCCCAAGCGACGGCGGCTGGTCAGGTGTTAGCCACAAGCGGTGGCGGTCGGGCGCGACTTCCCAGGCGGCAGCGCAGCCGCAACTTCATAGGTGCATCTCCGAGTGTTGGAGGCGGCCTAAGCCGGTACGGCGGTAGTGGCCAAGGAAGGTGTGGCGGCCATGGCTCGGGCGACTCCTCGACTTCGAGCCTGGAGGTGGTGGGTCATCGCGCACGGGTAGGCCCCAAGCGGCGGTGCCGGCTGGCCGGCGCGGCGGTGCCGGCTGGCCGGCGCGGCCGACGGCGGCGCCGATCTTCCCATATTTTTCGTGCGGTGGCCGTGCAGAGCCTCCATGAAAATCATGCAAAATATTCTTTGTTCGTTTTTTTTCGCGCACAGGACGGTGGTGCCTAGATGGCCGACGTGCTACTCGGCGGCGGGCGAGTGGCGAACCATCGACGTGCATTCGGGCGGTAGCCGGGCAGTCGGCGATGGTGGCCATGCAGGGCCACACGTGCCAATATCCCCCTTTTTTCATGCACTTGCTGTTCAGATGACGATGCAATGTCATAACAAAAATCATGCAAACTTGTTTTTCGTTTCTAATTTACGATGCAATCAACATCTACCCCGTTTCGCAATCTACCGATCGGCATTGTGCCGGCGACTTCAGGTCTGCTCGCGGTAGATTAGGGCGGATTTGCACCGTAGAGATTCAATCTAGAACGCGAAAAGAAAATACAGATTCAAAAGCGATCTAGAAAATTCAATCTGTGCTTCGATGATTACCTTTGTTCACCGGAGCGAAGTCGTGCTGATAACGTGTTGAGGAACCGTCGCTGGCGACCAGTCCGAGCGATTCCTCTGTTTAGAACAAGAAGGAATCAATCACAAAATCACAGAATAATAAAATAAACACACAGAGAGATAGAGAGAACTCCTGGTATGTTGGTATGGCTCCTTATTTATAGACTACAATGAGGTGCCCACCATGGGCCGCGGGCTGCTGGCCCAAGCTCAGGTTTCTTAACATTCCAGGGTTCAAAAAGTGGTAACCTGCTTACAACTGTTAACTGGAAATTTTGCCAGGGATCGAATATCAAATCCCAGCGGTTTGATTTCATATTTTATTCTAGCTATGGCCCATTCGGGTTGATTTTGTCTGACTTATGACCCAGTTACGCTATTTTAAGCTGATGCTGACCAAGATTTGACTTCTAGACAGTTATGGTAAAAATATGGAAATCTGCTAATTCCTAGCAGGGTACCGCGAAACCAGTAGCATTAAGGAAGTTGCCAGGTTAGGCGATTAAGAACTTGTTTAGTCAGTGCTCGCCACAAATATGATTGGAGGTCTAAGGCAACTGTTGGTGGTACACATATAGAGAACAATAATTTGATTTGACTTGATTTCATTAAGCCGTTTTGGACTTATTTCATAACATAGCAAAGGCCTTTTTCTTCACGTTTAACTGAAATCTCCAGCAAAGGCCATTAATTCAATCCTCATTATCTTTTGTGCAAATCAAAATTTGCAGTGCGTGACTTATGTATACCAGTTCTGTTTAAAATATGTGTTGAGAACTTGACATATAACAATTTTTTTTTGTCTTCTGTGCAGCAAAGCATGAAGGAGGATATAGCAAACATGTTTGCACCACAGTTGATTAGGCCAATCTCGAGGTGGCCATTCTTTGCCTTCTTGGGAGGAGCCATGTTTTGCCTTCTTGCCAGCAGCACATGCCACCTTCTCTCCTGCCACTCTCGCCGCCTTGCATACATTATGATTCGGCTTGATTATGCAGGCATTGCTGCTCTTATCGCCACATCCTTCTACCCTCCAGTATACTATTCTTTCATGTGCTATCCGTTCTTTTGCAATCTGTACCTCAGCTTCATAACTATTCTTGGAGTGGCAAATATTGCTTTCTCTCTGCTCCCAGTCTTCCAGAACCCTGAGTTCCGAACCATACGAGCATGCCTCTTCTTTGGCTTGGGTGCATCAGGTGTGATCCCTGTTCTTCACAAGTTGATCCTTTTTTGGCACCGACCTGAGGCATTGCACACCGCTGGATATGAAATTTTAATGGGGCTTTTCTACAGTATTGGAGCATTGGTGTACGCAACTCGGGTGCCTGAGCGCTGGATGCCTGGGGAGTTTGACATTGCCGGGCACAGCCACCAGCTCTTTCATGTCTTGGTTGTTGCTGGAGCCTACACACACTATCATACAGGGCTGGTGTACCTGAAGTGGAGAGATCTGAAAGGCTGCTAAAAATTGTTCTATGGTTGTAAGTTGTGGATTGGTTGTAGGTACTGAGGTTGTGTGTGTGCGTATGTGTGTGTGTATGTGTGTGTGAAGCCTCATTTCTATTCCGGGAGTAGTTACTCCCTATGTCGAACTGCTCCACAAAGGGTAGATACGCCCGCGTGACCTGGACGTGAGCGAGTTGTACCTACAAGGAACAATAGCTGTTACGTACGAATGCCGTTGATTCGAAGGAAATAGCGGATTGTCGTATTACTTACCCATCGACGATACTAGAGAGAACCCATCATCGGCTGATCGACGTCTCTCCTGGGGTACATCTCTGCCCCGTACGGATTCATGTCCTCTAGCGTGGGTTGTCCGGGGCTGAAGCGCACGAATGATCACAGTTGCAGTAGTAGCGGACAGCCTGCGAAGACTGAGTTCGCCTTGGTCCTCGAGCACGCGTCGCACAGACCACGATAGGTCGCAGCAAGTGCGGCCGAACTCCAGCTAACCTGGGGGGCCTTGCCGTTGGCGATCGCCCTAGCATGAGCAATGAGACGCACGTCGACGGTGTTGCTGTGGCTAGTGGTGAAGAGCACCCAACCAAATAGCCACAACAAGTACGCCTCTAAGTGGCACGAGACCTGCTGCTCGTTCGCATCTGGATTTATTCGCTTCACCTGAATGCAACCAAGAAGTCATTAGTACGTAATAGCGAAAATGAGAGCTTATAGGACCGATTAGAAAAGGCATATACCCGAAATTGTGAGAGCTATCTCAGCGATGGCCCATGCGTTTGACCCGTCAGGAAGACATACACTACAAGAGATGTGTCATTTTATGACGTTTATGGCATGACATCTGATCAAAAGGTCACTAAATCGATCAGTTTATGACGTTTGTATTGGAGGCATTTCAACTTAGTGACATAACTAAATGCACGTCATAAAAAACGTCTTAAAGGTAGTCAAATTCCATATCGTGACAATATTTGTCGTGTCATAAACACCAATTTGCAATCGTCATAAATCTATGACAAGGATGGTGTGTCATAAAATATTTTATTGTTTTTTTAATATTGTTGTACAAGGTGGCATGTGGGCCCAACTGCCACCTAGTCGAGTGGGTCCCATGTGCACATTTTTTCTTTTTTTCCCATGTATTCAGCCCACCTATTTGACCATTAGGACAAGTAGCAGGCGCGCGCGTAGGAATTAACAAAAATTAAATGGCGAACAGGAGGGCTCGAACTCAGGTATCCGAAGGAGCAGACATACCATCGGGCTCAGGCGATGCTTGTGTTAGTCGTTGCGCTTTGTCTTTTTATCTAGTAGCAGGGTGCGCGCAGTAAAAAATTGAGCCAACAGCAGTCCGCTCGGCATCTGCATCTCCCACAAGCCACGCGTCGCGCGCTCGCCGAAATCCCGGCGGCGGCTCCTCGTCGCGATCGCGCGCGCGGCGCGCGCTGCTGCGTCGTCGGATCCGGCCTCGGTGGCGCGCGGCGCCCCTGCTCTCGATCGCTCACTCCTCCTCCTACCCCCTTGCTTCTTCTCCACCTGCGCCGGTGAGGGCCTGGCCTTACCTCGCCGGCCGCTCTCCCTCCAGCACACCACCTACCGCAGTCAACTCCCTCCGGCAGCTCTCCCCTCTGCGCCATCTTCTGCTCTTCCTCCACGCCGCCATCACCCCGCCGGATTCCCCTTTCTTTTGCTCTGGCGTTGGCGAGTTCCGCCCTGCAGCACCCCCATCTCACCTCAGCGGCCGCCATTTTCCTCTACAAGGCCACCGCCCAGACTCTCCTGCATTCCCTTCACCAGCCGTACCCGCTGGGGCATCAATCCCTTCACCTCTCCAGATCGACGCTCCACCGAGACCAGCGCGACACCTCCACCGAGTCCGGCGACCCCTTCCTCCTCGGCACCACTTCATCGACCACGCCGGCGCCGCTCCTCTACTTTGCTTCCTCTGCTATACTCTACGGTTCATCTCCAGATATTCCCTCTTTCCTTTATTTTTCTTGTTTAGCTTCTTTTTTTCTGATTGCTATTACTACATGAACTGTGAATGTTAAATTGAGATTTGAGATGCATTGTTGAGCATTGTAATGTTTCTGTTATGCACTGTGATGAAGCTTGTGCTTACTGAGATGTTATTTGAGATTAGGTGTCAATCTGTTCATGTGGTATATGTTAAGCAATAGTGATCTCTGTTAATTTTGTCAGTTCTGTCTAAGTGAATTGTTCAGGTCATGTGATTATACTCTGTTATTCAGCTGTTAGTACATGTGGGTTAGTTTATTTGTCTGTGATCAGTGTTCTTGTAGTGTGTTTGTGCAGCAATGTTAGTCTCTGTGATTGTACAAGTACTAACATGCATGCTGTTTTCTTGTTTACTGCAGTACAGCTATCTGTGTACATGACATTTGCATATATTACCTGTACTGTACATGAAGCACTTGTTGAGAAAAAAATAATATTCTGCTCGCAATCTCACACTATTTGATATTCCTCTTATGGCAGGAATATATTGTAGAGGATCTTGAAGGAACTGATCGAGTGCCAGATCTTGATCCTAGCCATGTTAAGGAGTTGAGGATACTGGGACTCTATTGAGCACAACTGCATATAGTATCAGGTAGGCAACTAAGTTCTTGTTGCTTTACAACATTTGCTTAGCTGTTATAAATGTGAAAGAGCTCCCAAATAGCAATTAGTCAATTAAAATGTGGTCTCAAACATCTCATATTTCTTGATTTTGCTTTAGACCTCTGCAATTGGTCACCTTCCACAATTTAGTTTGATAGCGGTCAATATGTTAGGACACCTAAAATGTTGCTTTCCTTCATAATTCATGAGCAATTACAGGGATTCCATATATCTAAAGTATTAGAAGTTTGTGGTATATAGCTTGAATATGAGAGCTATGCTGAACTACTGTATACAGATTTGCTATAAATACATGGCATATGTCAAATGTTAGATAACTTTGGTCAATTATCATATGTAAAATATTTTGAACCAATTTATCTCATGATTTGGTGCGCTGTGCCTACTAGGCGCGGTCGGAAGGGCTGGCCTGCGCAGCTGGCACGGCAAGCAGGGCGTGTAGCCGCCGGTGAGGACGCGTCTTTTCAGCAACCAGTGCCCAGCAGGCATTCCAAGATCCCTCGAAGGTATGGATTTGTTTTGGTGCACCATTGTGTCGAATAAACTATGAAGTAATCTTACATGCTAGTTTTTAGAAGTAGCTTACTGATTTTGTACCAAATTCAAGTTGAATTTTTCATGACAATACCAACTCTTGTCTCAGTTTATGTTACAGAGCTAGGAATATAGCAAAGCCTATTAGACAATAAGTGTTATTTGGATAAGCAATATTGTTGACGATATCTTTGACCCATTATTATAGATAAAGCAATGCCCAACTACTGTGTATTGCATGTCACATGTAAGATAACTTTGGTCAAGTATCATATGTAATATTTTTTTGAGCTAGTGTATCTCTTGATTTGGTGCAGATGGATAGATCTTGGATCAATAGTAGAATGTTCAGCAAGGAACACGTGGATGGGGTGAACGAGTTCATGACCTTTGTTTGGAGAGATGTATTGGTGCAGAAGAGGTGCTCTGTCCATGTCGTAGGTGTTTGAATGGGATTCACGACTTAAAGGACAGGTGGAGGATCACTTGTACATTTATGGGATGGCTAGCACTTACACTAAATGGATTCATCATGGAGAACCATTGGAGGTTGTATTACATGAACATCAAGAACCTCATGAACATCAAGACAATCTGAATGAACATACTAGTTTGAATGAGGATTTTGGTATGAACGTGGATGACGAAAACGCAGCGAGGATGATGGAATTCGTCGTATGGTAGAGGAGTTGTACATCGCTGAAGAGGAAGGTAAAGGGAAACAGATCTATGTTTGCAATTTTATTGGAAGAGATGAAGCAGAGCTCTACCGTGCACATTATACACGTTTTCTTTTGTGGTGAAGTTACTTCATATCAAGTCTTTTATCGGATTTCTAATGTTGCATTCAACTGCGATCAAGTTGTTGTCATCGGCTTTCCCGAATTGCTCTATTCTGCATCATACCAAGAAGCAAAGAGACTTATTCGTGCATTGGGCCTCGGATACAAATCAATACATGTTTGCCCGAATAATTGTGTTTTGTTTCGGAAGGAGTTAAAAGCAAGTGATCTTTGTCCAATTTGTGGTGCATCAAGATGGAAAGATAATGATGGAACAAAGAAGGTTCCTCAGAAGGTGTTGCGGCATTTTCCGTTGATTCCTAGGTGAAGAGATTCTTTTCTTCCAAAAATGGCGGAGGAGGCACAATGGCACAAGTTGAAGAGGGAACTAAAGAGAATGAGCTCAGCCATCCAGCTGATGGCGAGGCATGGAAAGACTTCGATAAAAAATATGGGTGGTTTGCACAAGATGCAAGGAACATCAGACTTGGCCTTGCTACGGACGGTTTCAATCCATTTGGCAAAATGAGTTCCTCGTACAGCATGTGGCCAGTGTTTCTTATCCTTACAACTTTGCTCCATGGGAATGTATGGAGCAATCCAACTTCATCATGGGTCTACTAATCCCTGGTAGAGAATGCCCAGGAAAGGATATTGATGTCTTCTTGGAGCCACTTGTTGAGGAGTTGCTAGAGCTTTGGAAAGGTGTCCGTACTTCAGATGCACTTAGTGGGAAGAAGTTTGACCTACATGCTGCAGTAATATGGTGCATTCATGATTATCCCGCTTTGAGCACATTATCGTAGAGTCACAAGAGGTTATTATGCGTGTGTGCATTGTGACAAAAATCCTTGCTCCAGAAGTATAAGGAATAAGATATGTTATATTGGCCATCGGCGTTTCCTTGCTAGGGACCATCCGTGGAGGAGGAAGAAGGTGTTTGATGGTACTGTTGAAAACCGTGAGAAACCAGAGGAATTTACAATGGATGAGCTAATGGAGCAGCTAGAGAGGGCGAAGGATGTTAGACCTGGAAAACATCCAGAAAGTAGAAAGAGAAAGCGGAATGAAGGCCAAGTTTGGAAGCGAAGATCTTGTTTGTGGGATTTGCCATATTGGTCTAGTTTGAAGCTTCGGCATAATCTTGATGTGATGCACATTGAAAAAAATATATGTGAGTACATCCTTGGTACATTTCTAGGCATATCTGGTAAGTCAAAGGACAATGTAAATTCTAGGCTTGATTTGGAGGACATGGGCATAAGGAAAAATTTGCACTTGATCCGTGATGGAAATTCATGTAGTATTCCTCATGCCCCTTACACAATGACTAAAACTCAAAAGGTTGCTTTCTGTGATTTTTTGAGGAGTGTAAAATTCCCAGATGGATACGCTTCAAACTTAGCAGATGTGTCACTTCGATGGATGCAACATCCAAGGATTAAAAACACATGATCATCATATTCTACTTCAAAGGATTTTACATTGCTGTCAGAGGAATCATGCACAAGGACATATATGAAGTACTTGCTGAGTTAGGTAACTTTTTCAGCAATTGTGTGCAAAAACTTTGAAGTTAGATGTGTTGCAAAGATTGAGAGATGAAATCCCAATCATTCTGCAAACTTGAAAAATATTTCCTCCTTCTTTCTTTGATGTGATGCTGCACTTGGCTGTACATTTACCCGATGAGGCAATTCTTAGAGGTCCATCAGTATGGATGGATGTACCTGTGGAAAGAAGGTTGTTTACATTGAAACGGTTTGTTAGGAACATGGCAAGACTGAAGGGTCAATTGCGAAGCATATGTCGCTCTTGAGTGCTTGACAATTTGCTCAAGGTACTTTGGTGAAGATGTGGAGACACGGCACAATCGAGAGGGTAGGAATAGAGAGCGGGTTGATTTGAGAAAAGGTGACCTCTGTTTTCCAGCATGGAGTCGATGTACTTGGAGCACCGAGGATTACATATCTTGAACATGATTATGAAAAAATGATTTGGTTTGTACTAAACAATTGCCCGAGGTGGAGCCATATATTGAGTATGTCAGCCCATTAACTCTTTTAGTTATTTTCATATAACCTAATTATTAGCACTAATGTCTGAATGAACTATCATTTTCAGGTTACACAAGAAACAGTTGGAGGATGAAGGATGTCTTGATGTTGAAAAAATCAGTGAGAAGCAATTTTCATCCTGGTTTAAGAAGCACGTGAGTTTGATGTCAATTAATTTTTTTTAGCCTGTTAAGATGTATTGGTTTTAGTCTTCATGCATTTTTTGTGTTCGTGCAGATTGCCAGACTCCGTTACGTGGAGGGAGAAGACATAAACGATGACCTATTTGCATTGTCATGTGAGCCTGATTTGAGAGTTCGAGTTTTTTCAGCATGCCTTGTTAATGGTGTCCGGTACCACATTATGGACCGTGATAAAAATAGAAGAACACAGAATAGCGGAATTATGGTTGAGGGTACACATGAGAACCAGAATATTGATTTTTATGGTTGCTTGAAGGAGATAATCGAGCTGAGGTACAACTCAAATTTGAGTGATAGCCGGACAGTGGTTTTGTTTCGATGCGATTGGTTTGACACTCATGGAAGGAAGTGCGAAATGAAGGAAGATGGGTTCTTCAAAAGCATAAACCATGGTAGTTTTGGTACAAGGATGATCCTTTTATTCTTGCATCACAGGCAACAAAAGTTTTTTACCTAGAAGACACCAAGTATCGTGAAAAATGGAGAGTTGTTCAAAAGTTTTCACATAGGCACTTGTGGAGTGTGGCTGAAAAAGAAAACGATGATATACCTAATGTCTCGGTACTGTCCTACCAAGATGATGATTGTGAAGGTGTTCAGTTCAACTTAATGAAGGAAATCTAGGAAATGAACAGTCGATCAATGAAGATTTTGTTAGTGTTGATGCTACTGTAGTTGATGACATCCGTAGAGAAGCGAGCAGGAAGTGCAACAAAATGAGTCGAGCGCTGATGAAGATGAAACCGGATGGCAATACGTGAGTGACAATGAATGTCCATCAATCCCTCAAGAAGACAATGATGATGAGAGTGATTATGAGTAGTCTTGGTCGTATGTTATTTTGCATTCTCATATGGGCTGCATCAATGTGTCATATGTTTTCAGTGACTATGTTCTTGCTATTCTTGGTCTATGAAAAGATGGTGCTTTATATTGTTTTTCTTGCATTCTAGCTACTGCATTTAAATATGAATCTCCTTGTGATATCTTGCAAGTGAAAACCAAGCGTGGAATCAGATCACTGTGCAGAGTTCCTACAAATTGAACATCATAAAAGTGCCAATCAGAATAAAGTGAAAGTTTGGAAAGAAGTGTTTCTGCACCCTCAAATTTGGGCAACAATGGATGCCACAAGTTTTCAAGTGGTTCCTTAATACTGAGCATGTTCTTTCTCCTTACAGAATGTTGGTAGTGATCCGAGAAGGTAAATAGTTATGTTCAGTTTTCTTTATTTTTCATGCTAGCTACACTTTTTTCTGGACCATAATTCTTTTATCTCAAATACATAAATGTGGGCTTAAGTTTTAGTGTAGATTCCATTCATATGCTCCTAATAGGATAATAACTCTGATTATATCATGATCAAAGGTGAAATATCCTATATACTAACAATACACAATAAAAGATGAACATGTTTAGAAAAAGGTAAATAATTTTAATTCATTTTGTATGTAATCTGCACTATAGGTAGTTATGTGTATTGAGTTCAATTTGTATATGGAATGATCTCCTAGCCTTGAATCTTTATGCACAATTTTATTGGTTCTTTGGAGCAGCCTATCAATAGCTATGACCTAGTTCAAAACCTTTTGGACTTCCTTTGGTCTTATAAATTAAAATAATTCTGTTATTTGGCTTCATGGACTCATTAGGTAGAACAGATTCCATTTGGGAATTCTTAGGGATCTAGAAAATAAGATAGAAGAAAATAAAGAAACATGGATTTTTTGTACATCTTTTGACAACGTTGTTAAAAGTAGCGATGATATTGATACGTTTAATTCATTTTTGTATAGCTTCTGTTCTTATCATCACTTTTGCTCTTTTGTGTTTTTTTACTTTTCCTCGAGTGGTTATTCTATGCTGTGGTAATGTTTGAAAATTTTGTAACATGAAAGGGATGAGTATCATCTGAAAAATCCAAGCAACAAGAACTGCAGTGGCCCTTTATTATTCCGCCAAATGAAGGACTCACGCACCCATCCGTCAGTAAGATGATCATGAGCCCTACACCTCACCCTCTTGCTACCTCTGTGTGTGTTCGCTTTCACATACATGTGAGTCTATCATGCATGATCTGGCAACTGACCAGTTTTGCATTTTTGGTACTTTATAAATAACTTGAGATATCATATAAGTTCTCTCTTTCGCTTGTTACTTATGTTTGGCATTCAATTTGGCTTGTCATGTCCGAGAGCGATTTGCACTGATGAGCCATCGAAGGAAAAGTTGTCCAATGAAGGGCGTTTTCAGGTTACATCGGATAATATTGCTCAAAAGGTATTGGATTATTTAATTGAAAAGTCACATAAAACGGCATAGTGAATATTTATGTGTATTTTCTGTTTTTCTTCATTATGAGTCAAAATGAATGAACATAGCTTTGAGAGTTGAAACCTTGATTGCTTTAGTTAGTACTACTATGAATTACTAAGTAGTACTGATTTAAACTGTATTCACTCACATTTTAGGTGGTACATATCTTTTTTTTTGAGGAATACTGACAAAGTTGTTTATAAAAAAAACTTAACCAGGCATCTGCAACCATTTTAAATTCTTGGCAAGTAACCAGTCGCCGATCACTATTCTCCACAGGCATCACCACACTTAACTAGTGCAAGCGTAGAACGATCAAAAAATAAATTGGCATCGATGGTATCCAACCAAAACTATGTAGTGGTAGTGCCGATTTATCTTGATCATGTTGCAGAATTATTTGGCTTTTCTTCTTTAGTTTCTGAACTAGCAACTCCCGTTTGGCCAAATATCACAAAGTATTAACAGTAACAGACCTGATCTTTTAAATAACTTGACCGTATGTAACAAGGTGAGGCCTGAATTAATTTGACCGGTCATGCTTCAAAAACACATGGATTCTCTCTCTTTTTTATTATTCTAAGGGTGACTTATATTACATCGGCATTGCTTCGGTCCTTGCGAACCAATGTAGAACGTAACTTTGGGTTTAACAAGATATATTAAGTCGGCTGGTTATTTGGACTCCTGTAAGCCACTAATGACTGCTATGATAGGCTGATATTAAAACATTTGACCTTTTACTTCATAACTTAATTGTTGTGACTTGCCGCTTACTGACTGTGTCTGTGGTGCTGACGGCGAACAAACAATTCCTGCAGCTGAGGTATGCGGCGGGGGTTAAGGATATGCTTGACAGGTACTTCAAGGGGGAGGACTTCCCTGCGCAGAACTACATCGTCAAGGAAGGCAAGCTCGCCACCAAGACGCAGAAACTAGTGCATGACATTTCCGGCGAGATGTGAGGGGAAAAAAGAAACCAACTGCTCTGTTGTGTTCTCTGAAAACCTATCGGCAACCGGAAATAATGGATGCCTGGCGTTGCAGCCATGGTACTGAATAAAAGCTTTCTGGTCAGACTATGAAGTTATACTGTGTGCTGTTTGGTTAATTTTGTGTCTGCAACTTCTGGATTGGTTGGGCGCATGAATGGAAGAATTGACCGGGAACGATGTGCTGCGGTTCAGAACTCGTTTATATTTTTCCAGCGTAATCAAAATTTCAGGATATTAACATTTATATTAAAGTACATAGAATGGCTATATAAAAATAGTGGAAGTTGGGCATGCGGCACAGAAGAGAAACCAGAGCCCCGACTCGCATGTCGCTCTCCCTGGACAACCCGGGAGGCGACTTGCTCCCGAACCAGAGCCCCCATCCCCGCTCCTCCCACTTAACACCCCCCCCACCTCCCTTTCTTTCAGCTTTAGCTTTTAGTGTAGGCTCTCTCCTTACATCTAGATCTGGCGGTGGTGCTCCAAGCGCAGTCGTCGGTGCTGCTCGCCTCAGCCTCTCCGCGCTGTAGCCACCGCTTGCCTCGCCGTGGGCTCCTTTATATCATTTTACGTATAATTTAAAAGTATTTTCAGAAACAGGCGCATTCATGTTGAAAAAATACCTGTTCCACATCGAACATACGCTCAAGGTCCAGTGGTAGATGTGCATGGCTCCGAACGTTGGGTCCTGGGTTCGAGTCTAAAGCCCAATCTTTGTTTGGTATTTTCACACTGTTTTGCAAATTAACCTGTACATTAGCCTATATCATGATGAATATTTTTTTGCCAAAATAATTAGTACATCAGCCCATGCATTTCATGAATATATTTTCATGAAATAATTTTGTTAATGCACAGTATTCGTACTCATAATCGGATTTGTCGGAACATTAGGTCCTCGTGCAACCATTTTGAGTCATCATCGGTGGACTTTGAGTTGTGCATAGGTATCCGTGCGCATCGGATGAGCATGGACCGTCAAATTCCTGATCCAACCATCCCGAGTTGTCATTTGATAGACTTATAGTTAGGCACAAGGTTATCCGTACTAATCGCCATCGGATTTGTCGCACCATCAGTCATCATCCAACCATCCCGAGTTGTCACGCTTTTTGCAAATTAACTGTACATTAGCCCATATCATGAATATTTTTTGCCAAAATAATTAGTACATCAGCCCATGCATTTCATGAATATATTTTCATGAAATATTTTTGTTGTGCATGTATTTGTACTCGCGATCAGATTTTTCAAGAACATCGTGTCCTCGTGCAACCATCTTGAGTCATCATCGTGGACTTTGAGTTGTGCACAGTATCCGTACACGCATCGGATGAGCATGGACCGTCAAATTCTGATCCAACCATCTGTGTTGTCATTTGATGGACTTAGAGTTAGCACGAGTTATCCGTACTAATCGCCATCGGATTTGTCGGTACCATCAGTCATCACCCAAACATCTTGAGTCGTTATCCTTCCTCGCCTCCTCCCGCCGGCCTCCGCGCGTGCTCCTCCCGACATGGTGGGGCCATGCCGCCAACAGCCCCATCTGAGTCGACCTTCCGAGCCGGCGCGAGAAGAGGAGCTCCGGGGGAACGGCGCCGGCGAGGAGGTTGAAGCTGAGGACGGGCGTGTTGACGGCTGAACACGCGGCGAGCGCGGCGGGAATGGCGCGGCTGAACATGTCGGGAGGAGCACGCGCCGGGTACTGTCACCTAAACCAAACACACCCTACAATTCCAATTAATCAAGAGGAACCGTAGATGGCAAAAATATAATTCCAAACACACCCCTAGATATGTAATTTATGGGCCTAAAGGTTTTTTCCCTAAATTAATTGGCATAATATACATTTTTTCATAAATTTATGGGGTTGAAGGGGTTTTCCCTAAATTAATTAATTGGCCTAATATGCGGGAAAGGCCTTTGGGCGGCAAAAAAATCATTTGGTACAGTAGCGCCAAGGATCCCGCGCACACCATAATTTTGGAGACAAAATGTCTTTTCTACGCACACATATACTACAACAATCTCATAAAAACTGCACGCTAACCCCACGCTAACCTATTCAAGCCAAATCACCCCAAAAACTGCCGCAGTCCACAGCCGCCGCCCTCCGCGATCTCCCTCGACCGCGCCCCTCGGCGCTCCTCCCCCGACGGAGGCTGCCGCGACGCTGCTCCCCCGAGGCCCCGACCGCGCCCTCCGCGCTCCGTCCTCGACCGCGCCCCTCGGCTGCTCCCCGCGCCCCTCGGCTGCTCCTCCGACCGCGCCCTCGCGCTCTCCTCGACCGCGCCCCGGCTGCTCCCGACCGCGCCCCTCGGCCGCTCCTCCGACCGCGCCCTCGCGCTCCGTCCTCGACCACGACTGTCCCGGCTTCCTCGGCGCCTAACTCGTGGAGATGGCTCCAGTCGCAAGGTGGCCAACCGCCTCAACCAGAGTCAACCACGGTACCTCTCGTTCAACGCCTCTATGCAATCCATATGGTGTGCAGCAGAGGCGGATCTAGCACAATTCATGGGTATTCATTTGAATACCCAAATTTTTTAGCAAAAATCAGTATATTTATATGGGGTATAATACGTATTGAATTGCTTTGATAGCTTTATTTGTTCTACTACTTTCTATTGCTTATTGTTCATTGGATTACAACCATCAATACCTAGTAGAGAGTTCTCAAAGATTTTGCATGCATTGCTATCATTCATTAATCTAGAATCATTCACTGATCTAGAAGTAAACCCTATTCTGTTTTCTATAATAGCAAGGATGCCAAGGAAGAAGACAGATGTTGTTCTTCTGTAACTTCACATAATTTGCACCCACAAATGTTTGATCTAGATTTTATTGACAGTTGTTATGTTTACCAAACCACCTGCCATATAGATACCATGTCGCCAATAAGCTGTTATCAACGATGCAGGATCTCTTGATTTGATTTGGAGCATTATATATATAATTGTCTCATCTTTTTTGTTCATTTATTTATGTACAGAACTGCTATCCATTTCTTCATATTATATGTTGCTGATCTTCCAAAAGCGTATAAGAGAGCTAGGCCTCATCATCCCCTTTACAATTCTTAAAGAATGAATAATATTTACTTTCAACTTGTTGTCATGTAGTAATTTTTAACTCACCAACTATGTCGTTGACCACCTTTTGAACAAGATCGCATTATTTTTGTTTCTATTCAAGCATTCGAACACATTATGCGAACAAGTTCGATACTTGATCTTGAACCAAGAGATATCTATTATAAACTAATGTTTGGTTTTTCTCTTGTGTACAGAAGAGACAATGACTGAGTATGAGAGGCGAGGATGCAAAACATGATCTTGAACAATCGGAAGTTCCGTTCTCTTGGATTAGGACCATTAACTTCATTTCTGAATGTCACAAGATCAAAGCGCACATTTCCTGATCGTGAAGACTCTGGCTCACAGTATGAACCTGAAGATGAGGAGGACATTGAGGAAGGAGTAGTTCATAAGGTATACGTAATGATCCGTGATGATTACTCATTTGTCTTAATTATGCAGAATTATTTGTTCTGTTCTAATTTCTTCTATCATGCAGGAGACCACGATGGATTTGGAGCATGAACTTAGCAAGAGTTTGCCAGAAAACGTGTCTACTATCGCGGACCAACCGCAAGACCATTCAGGAGCAGGACCAACCGGCAAGAGTGACTAGGCAGAGGACAAGGGAATTAGCTTCAGATCAGGAAGATCGCCCTGTTCCAACATTAGACCCAGCACATGGTTCCACAGAACGCCCTGTTCCAACATCAGACCTAGAACATGGTTCCACAGAAGATGCTCATATCCCATCCAACGACTAGAACGAGCTGTCTAATGGAGGCAAGTGATTATACCCTCTCTACACATTATTAATGATTTACATATTTCAAGTAATGGGCCTATGATTTCATCTATTTGATTTCTGAATTCCTGGTAGGTCAAAGTATCAACAAAAGACACGTAGGGAGGGGTTTGTATAGGATTTCCAAGGGGGTAAGTACCAAGATCCAAGTGCACATCGCTGAAGGAAACTGCGACCAGAGGTACCTTTGCAAGTGCAAAACTTGCATCGAAGTGGTATTATTCTACGGAACCATGTCCCAATCTACACCTTGGAAGCATTATAAGAAAGATGGTGATGCTCTTGTTCGAACTACGTGGGAAAAATTGGTGTAAGTAACCGAACTATGTAGACTATGAATTGACCTTCTAACCATATGTTCATTCTCTTTTCCCTAACAAGTATGTAGCTGTATGTAGCAATAATAATTGACTAAACTATGACTTTAACCTTGAAGATTAACCGAACTATCATATGTTGTATATGAAATTATTATTGCTACATATAGCTACAACAGGGATCTTTCTGTTCAAAATACCTGGTACCGAACTATCATATGTTGTTCCAAATTTCCATATGAATTTTCCCGTAATGGTTGACTTTGGGGATTAGAATGAATTTGGGTTTATCATTTTGGACTCTAGCTCATCTGAATAACTTTCCTGCGAATATTCATGTAATCTGACAGAACAATTTGGGATCTGGTATTTATTTAATGGAAAGATTATGTCAACAAAGTGGTTGCTTATTTTGTTTTTGGCAGGTTTTATGCGTTGATAATGCCCTTGAGTCCTTATTAGAAAATTAATATCTGTCTTTTGTAGCTTCTATAGTCAGTGGATTCAAAATTACCGTTTTCCTGAGAAACATTTCTTGCACATGCAAGACATGTGGCATCATAATCGATCGACTTTAGTAACTCCATGAATTTTTATCACCAGAGTAACAGCTGTATGTTAGGAATTGACTAAACTACCATATGTTGTATATGAAATTGTATGTGGCCTTCTAACCATATGTTCATTCTCTTTTCCCTAACAAGTATGTAGCTGTATGTAGCAATAATAATTGACTAAACTATGACTTTAACCTTGAAGATTAACCGAACTATCATATGTTGTATATGAAATTATTATTGCTACATATAGCTACAACAGGGATCTTTCTGTTCAAAATACCTGGTCCTAAATTCTGTAGGTTTCCAAACAACCAGAGTAACAGGCTCATACTCTGTTATGAGAAATGTTTATCGAAATTTCCATATGAATTTTCCCGTAATGGTTGACTTTGGGGATTAGAATGAATTTGGGTTTATCATTTTGGACTCTAGTCTCATCTGAATAACTTTCCTGCGAATATTCATGTAATCTGACAGAACAATTTGGGATCTGGTATTTATTTAATGGAAAGATTATGTCAACAAAGTGGTTGCTTATTTTGTTTTTGGCAGGTTTTATGCGTTGATAATGCCCTTGAGTCCTTATTAGAAAATTAATATCTGTCTTTTGTAGCTTCTATAGTCAGTGGATTCAAAATTACCGTTTTCCTGAGAAACATTTCTTGCACATGCAAGACATGTGGCATCATAATCGATCGACTTTAGTAACTCCATGAATTTTTATCACGAGTAACAAATTGTATGTTAGGAATTGACTAAACTACCATATGTTGTATATGAAATTGTATGTGGCCTTCTAACCATATGTTCATTCTCTTTTCAGTCAATTCACCATCGACACAACCATCGAGCCGGTGAAAGCTGCATGTACGGATTTGCTCAAAAAGGACAATGCGAGATGAGATACAAACTGAAGAAGCAATACTTGATGGCATACCGCGAACCAAGTGAGAACAACTTCACCTTTGCCCACTATGATGACATGCAATGGAAAGAACTTGTGGACATGTGGTCTACCCAAAGCACAAGGTATCCTTTCTAAATATCTCTCACAAATGATGCCTTAAAGACAATGGATCATCTGTCCACTAATGTTTTCCTTTCTACAGGAAAAGTGTCTAAAAGCAAAGATAGCCGTGCGCAAGTTCAATACCACCAGCGACAGGATCTCGAGCTATGTTTCTCAATGCTATGTCACCGTAAGATAAACCGCTGCATCTTTATACAGATTCTGTTTTTAGTTGAGATATTGAGGCTACAATCGCTAGAAACGCCTACATAGTGATATGTTTACATACTACATTTCACTATGCTTTAAACCGCCTCCCAAACATCATGTCATGCATTATCACCATTTCCTAACAGATCCCAACCACATAAATCCTCAAATCTACCAAACTTTCATTATCAAGATCACCCTACATTTTGGCACGATGATCTGCTTTACATTTTGACATGAGTTGTGTTACCTTTGTGTAGCGCATCTGGTAAATCCATAGCTCTAGACCTTTCTCTAGCTCATGCAGTTTATCTAGTGTCATGTCCCCTGCTCCCCCTCCATATGTGGACCTTCTTTGCTTCATTTATAATTTTGCCGATGTTGTTTGTGTGGAAACCAATTGTTTTGCTAGCGTAACTAGATATTATTATCTAGACCTTTCTCTAGCTCATGAAGTATCTCTCGAGTAACTAGTATAAGATATCAAAACTGAGGCGTATGAGTATACAGCACCTGTATATAACTGCCAACCTAGTTTTGCTAGCGTATTAATATTCTCATATGATTGTTTTCAGCAATGTTAACTTCTGTGCAAATGTATGTCACTAATATCGTCAATTTTGATGCACCTAACACGTAATGCGATCAATACTTGATCGGTTTGATGGCGAAACTCTTGTTTACGATGAGTTGCCTTTGTTCCATGTTTCTATGTGGTAATGGTTTTAGTGTAAACTCATGGAGGAAAACAAAACTACTTCAGCATTTATTGATTATCTCATCGGTTATCGCAAATCAAACTTTCGCGTAATACAACATAATTCAATTACTCTCGCACTAATGTTTGTCTCACTTCTCCTTCCATGCATCCAGTGGGCGCGGGTAGCTGCCAGCTGTATACCCTTTTTAGCGGAAGATGATCTGTTGTAGCTTACTTTTGATAAATACGAATATGGAATTGGCTTGTAGTACTCTCGTGTGCTCTTTTAATCTCCATTGCAAACTGATGTATGAATGTATGATTGGTCATACGATGCACATGCATGCTTTTTTTTTGTCCAGCATCATATTCACTACGTAAACAACTCTGGAGAATGTGCAAATTTCTTTTCGAATACATAAGTCCTTGCAAACATGCATGCGATAGGGTGGCATTTATTTCTTGGCTAATCCTGTTCGGCAGACCTTATTTCGTGTCCAGACGTTTGTAGTTACATTTCACACATTATGGTATCATGAAATATAAATGGTCAAGATGTTTCCTTTTCTTCGATTACTGGAAACCAATTGTCGATTTCTTCTGATGCTTCATTCAAATGCTTTTATGTTCATCTTAATGGTATGACATATGAATATAAGTTCCTTGCCAACTGTTTCAGCATTTTCCCATTCTAAGCTCTAGATAATAATTTCATAATGACCATGGATCCAACTTAAGGCTTCATGCAGCTTTATTAGTTTTTTCGTATTTGTTACTTTATATATTGGTCATGCAGTATTGCGGTGATACTAAACCTTAGATCACCCTACATTTTGGCACGATGATCTGTTTTAGTGCTATGAATTTTCAGAGATACAAATATATCTATTCAGTTACTTGTTTTCCTATTTGTATGTAATTTGAAGCAAAATGTATGTTGGAGATGCAACCAGATCTGTTCGATTAACTTATTTTGCTGTTTTCATGTAATTTCAGAAGCAAGAAAAATATAAGGATGCGCCACCAAGTGCAATTGATATTTTCAAGGACACACACTGCAGTAGCAAGTCAGGTTTTAGTGAGAATGTGCAGGATGCCATTGTGAGTACATTTTCTCTATCTTATCTTATATGATGAACAACAGTTGGGATACAAGAAACCTGAATGTTTTGTGCTATTGTTAGGCTCAAATGGAGGCCATCATTGCACAACCAACACAAGAAGGGCAAGATCCGAAGACTCCTATCCAAGCTGTAACTCAAGTTCTTCCAAAATCAACTTTCCTTCGAAATGTTGGCTTGCAGTCTGTAGCAATGAAGAGGAATGCCAAGGCCGCTGCAATGAATGAGCGTGTCCATGAGCTTGAGAGCGAACTACATGCTGAGAAGGCAGGAGCAGCAGAGCTTCGAGCACAGATGGGTAATCTGCAGAAGCAGGTAGAGGATCAGAATGATGCAGCAAGGAAGCATGCAGAAGAAACTGAGAAGCTGAGGAAGCAAGGAAGTGAGATCCAAGGCTTCCTTCGTTCCTTGTTTGGCAGCAAATTTGCATCATCTGATGCTGAGTAGTAAGCTCTCAAACTTAGGCTATAGATGAAATTTTGGTGGCTAGAGTTATCATTTTGATATGGATACATGTGATGAGGTTGAGACAACAACTATATGTGTTTTGAATTTGTGTTGAGACACCAACTTTATGTGTTTTGAATTTGGTGATGCATGAAATGCTTGATATTTAATATCAGTCCTGATTTGATTTGAATGTGTGTTGAGACAAAGAACTATTTGTGCATTTTGTTGGATGGTTTGAATGTATGGGCTGATAAAATATATGGGCTCAAATTTGTGGGCTGAAAAAAAGGATGCAATCATAAAAAATGGTACCCATCGGGCGAGAGAAAAAGGCCCACCATCGTTTCAGCCCAAATAATTTATGACGTTTTTTAAATTTGCCACGTCAGCGTGACATCAACATTTTATGACGTTTCTAAATCTGCCACGTCATCTGTCACGTAAGCATTTTTTATGACGTTTTAAAATCTTCCACGTCAGCGCCACGTTAGCATTTTTTATGACGTTTTTATATCTGCCACGTCATCATTTTTATGACGTTTTTAAATCTGTCATGTCAGCGCCACGTCAACATTTTATGACGTTTTTTTATCCTACGTGGCAGCTGCCTACGTGGCAAGGCCTAGGATTTTGTGACATAAAACAAATGTCATAAGTTATTGTGACATTAAAATGAATGTCATAATTTTTGTGACACGGGACAAACAAACGTCATTAAACAAATTTGTGACGCTCATTTTTTGACATAACGATTTTCGTCACACAGATGTCATAAAAGGTGAATTATGACATAATTTTAGATATTATGACATAAATGATATGTCAAAAAATGGCACTTCTCTTGTAGTGATAGTAGTCATCTGTGCCACCTGGTGGAAGGACCCTGTCGAATCTGGCGAGCAGGTCCGCGCGCCACCCGGCCGGGGCCTTCGGTAGGAAGGTAGCAGCTCCCGTGATCAAAAGGCCAAGCAGGAGAGAAACATCCTGTAGAGTAGGCGTCATCTCCCCAAATGGGAGGTGGAAAGTGTGCGTCTCTAGCCGCCAACAGTCCACCAAAGCCGTTAGCAGAGAACGGTCAAACGGGAAGCATTGTGATCGCTCCACACCGTCGTCCCTGCCCGCGGGGAAGGCCGGTCCGTCCTCGTCAGTGGCCTGCACCATCTAGGCGAGAGGGAGTAGCCTGGCATCCCGTAGCCTGCGAAGCAAGTAAAGGTTACCACGGAACCTACTTACAGCAACAGTACAATGCTGACGGAGTGCACATCTGACTATCCAGTGGGGATCTAGTCTCCAGACCACTCGAGGTGTGCGCGTCCAAACCACTCCCAACTCAGTTGGCTCCTCCGCGCTCCCTATAGGCGGGAGACGACAGGAAGCGTGAAGCAGCCGGTCGATGTGCTCGTCCAACAGGCTATAGAGCCAGTCTGACCCACGAAGATCATGAGCCATACCTGCAAAATGAATTAAAGTTACCATTTATACGAAACCAAAAAACATCGCATGTAAAATTACAGTAAATAGAACTTGTAAGTAAATAAACAGAACAATGCTAATCTATCAGCATAACACCAACTACATTACTGAAAAGGAGGATGTAACATAGCAATTATACAAACGGTACATGAAATATACGATACATTTAGTACAACATTCCACACATCAAAAGTGCCAACTAACAAAATATTGTTTACAATGGAAAGTTATTTCTAGTCGCGAACAACTAGTAGTAGAACCATGCCAATCTGCCTACTAATCAGCACTTGCGTTGCATCATCTGGCATGTGCCCCTCCTGACCGCGTCACCCGCAACATGCACCAGATGCTCTGGCTTACGCTTCATCCATATCATTTCTAATACGCCGGCTTTGTCGCCGACCCTTCCCACCCTTCAGCATGTTAACATCTAGAATCTAGGTCCTCCCTGCAATATCCAAGGTGACGAAGTTCCCCACAACCCTGAACCCGTTGAGCTCCCCACGCCACGCATGCAGTACCCTCTCCTTGAAGAAGTATTCCGGCATGTAGTTCGAAGGATCCATACCCACGGTCCCTCATGCAACGAGGACATGAGAGCATGGCTTGTGTAATAGCTTCAGTTTGTTGCACATGCAGCTAGATTCATTTGCATGATCTCCAAGGCATACCTCGTGGGTAACAAGGGAACAAGCCATCCCAAATCCAGCTCTATCACGGAGTACCACGTCGAAACGATGCTCCTTGTTGCCCATGACGTGCACTGTATGCAATTGGCCCTTCTGTGCTTGTGTCTCTATGTATGCCATAATTTTCGATGAGTACAATGCTCGGGGATTGGCTACATGAAGTGTGGCATTCGCGTGCCTCTCCCTGAAGTCGCCGATTGTGCTGTGAATAACACCTTCTACGATGGCGACAAGGGGCTGAGAACAAAGGCCCCTGAGAATCTAATTATACACCTCTACAAGGTTAGTCATCATTATGTTGTACCTTGCATCGTCTGTGTCATGCAACAGTGACTACTTCTCCACTGAGTCAGCACTTGATGTTCCGTGAGCTCCTCCTTCTCAGACCAGCTGGGTTAGGTTCATCGAGTGCTACCAGGGATTCTAGTTGTGCTGCTCCAGGCATGACCGGCCCCTTGCTCCTCTCATCGACATGCTTCCTGCTATGCTCATCCAAAAATGCCCACAAAGCGTCAAATTTTCTTCGTTGATTCTGCATACCCTCTTGAATAGCTTCATCAACGGTTGTGTTTGGGAATTGCTTGAAAAAGTTCGCCCCTAAGTGATGAACGCACCACCTGTTCCTCATATCCGGCTAAGAAAAAGGCTCCTCAGGGTCTTTCTGAAGTTTTCTTATGGCCTTTACAATCCCGACGTGGCGATCATGAATTACACACACACCAGGACGAGCGCCAACAACTCTAACCCTGACATATCTAAAGAATCACAACCAGCTTTCATAATTTTCAATTTCCACGAATGTGATGGCCAGCAGTAATATTTGGTTGTTGCCATCAATGTCTATGGCCGTCAGGATCTGCCCCTTATATTTGTTGATCAGAAAGGTCCCGTCAACTAAGATTAGAGGGGGAAGCTAGGCACACTGGGGCGGTAGAGGGAGTGCGTGGGGGACCTAGCCGTGTGGGAGCCGGGCCAAGCGCATATGGAGGCAGCGGGATGCATTGTTGGTGTGCACACTACGCGGCCAGCATGCATCAGACGCGCGGGGTAGGACCAGACGAAGAGAGAGAAGGCCGGCTGAGTTGGAGCAAGCCATGGGCTAGGGGAGGGAGAAAGTCCAGGAATGGACTGGGCCGGTCCAAGAATTTTTGAAATTTTTGAAGTTCAAACAAAATCAAGAGGCAAAATTGAATTCAAACTCAAATTTTTGAATTTTCCACAAAATTTTTTAAATGCTCCAAAAATGGGGTGTTACACTCACTGAGCTTTAATCAATCTTTTGATCTTTCCGTTGTCTTTAGGCGATAGATTCTACATGTAATTTTCTAGATTTTTTTTGTGAATTCGTAGATCCGTTTCGCTTTAGCTCTGATCAACAATAGAGCAAGAGCAATCCAGAACATCCCGCGGGCGACGCCACCCGTCGAGCGGGAGGGTTGCCTCCTCGTGCCTGCCGCTAACTGCCGCCTGTGCTGCCACAGCTACACCGCGCCTCCCCCTAGCTCTGCCCGCGCTCCGCGTGCTCACGCCGGCACCAGCGTCTCTTCGAATGCCGCCACCAACGTTGCCACGCCTGCAGCTCCCTGCACACGCCCGTCTGCTGCAGCTCAGAGAAAGAGATTGGAAGACAGTATGAGAGTGGAAGAGTTCGGGGGCATTTTTATACTATTTATTTGCTGAATCACTTGAGGTACACGGCCCACTTCAGTTTGTTTGTTGAGTTGGATGCTACACTACTTGCACACGTTTGATGACTCGGCGCCACGTCAAATCAAAACCGGGGCAGAATGACCTCATGGGGTAATATAACTGATTTTGAGAGTTGGGATGTTGATTATCTGGTTTTATAGTTGATGGTTCTATTTTAGACAACCACGATTGTTGAGAGGTCAAATCGACTTACCAAAAAAATTGGGACAAAATGTTACTCTGTCCTAGATCATCCGATGGCTTTTCTCCACAGTAGTTTTGACATGTAATTTGTCCAACTGTATATGTATTTTATTTCCAACTTTACCATACGTTTCAGTTTGAAGCATAATTTACAAGGTAATTCTAAAATATTGGCGTTGCATTTGCCTGTTTTTCTTAAAGGTACCCGAGCTGGCCCCAATCCATCATTCGCTTCTTTGCTGGATTTACTACACAAGTAAGCGTCCGGCATAACTTGTCTAGCAAGATTGCAGATATTAACTCAAGGCTTGATGATATCAATAAAAATAAGGAGAAATACAAGATTGAGGATGCGGCAAATAACTTGGCAATTGATGAAGTATTGGTCCCGATCTTCACGACGTAGGATTCCAATCTTGATAACTAGCTGTAGAACAACCGTTAACTTGCTGCAAGCAGCGATAACTAGTGCAACCTGACGACACGCACAAGGAGCCAACCACCGTCTCTATACGGCAGCCTGAACCAAGGATTCGCCCAACCACACTCTCAAAGAACCAACCTACGCAACCTGGAATCAATGGACCAGGAGCACGGATTGGGTGCCGATGACGCGGCCGCTTCTGTAATCTCCGTGAAGGAAAACACAAGAGCAAAGGGGTAGAGATCTCTCTCTGGTTTTGTTAGCACTCAGCTGAACAAAAGGTTCTGTATTTTGATTATCAAAAGTCTCAATTTACCTGGGTGCAATGGGATATTTATACTAGGAACAACCCTCCTAGATAGGTATGAACACGAAATGTAAATGAAAAGATAGCGTATGTGAACAGACATCCACGAAATGGAGTTTCCAAGAGTCTTCGCGCGGCTGTTGAGCTCCTGACCAGTCTGCACTAAATGAGTCATATCTCCCTAATGGGAAGTCGAAATGATAAGCCGTTTGTTGGGTGTGAAACTAGACTCGATAAGCTTTCCATCCATGTATACCATGCATCACGAGTTATTGTAGAATGGTACAGTTTTGCATGGAAAGTTATACCAACATTCTGTCCTGGGAGACTGTTAATCTTCAGAGTAGCCTTCACTAATCTGACCATAAATAATTATTGAGAAGTCCAAATGAGATGGGGCTGGTTGCATTGGAAAGTAGACTTCATAAGCTTTCCAAAATGTCTTCATTTGCATTCATAGCTTTTGGGAATCAAAAATTATGAACATTTCTTTCACTGGTCCGTTTTTGACTGTAGCAGTCCCAACTGGTCCGTTTTTGCTGATCCGATTGTACCATCGAACTGGTCCGTTTTTGCTTGTCCGATTTCACCATCCGGTAAACTTGTTGCTCCAATAAACCCGAGTAACATCAATGTAGAACTTTTAAGTAGTATAACATTCTTAGAATTATTGAGACCACAATCAATTAGGAATGAATTCACCTGTTCTTGTAGTTTCTTGGCGCGGCTTCTAGTAAGTGGCCCATGATTTGTATCTTTTATGTTGGATGGTGAATCGTTGATGCTTGAGGGATCATGCTTGGTTGGGATGACCTCATCATCCTGCCCCTCTTGAGAAGGAGTCGTCCTCGACTCTTCTTCCAGTCCAAAGAATGGTGTTAAGTCAGCAACATTGAAGGATGTGCTAACACCATAATTCTCAGGGAGGTCAATCTTGTAGGCATTATCATTGATCTTGAACAACACTCTAAATGGACCATCTCCTCGTGGCATCAACTTGGATTTGCGCTTCTCGGGAAAACGGTCTTTGCGAAGATGTATCCAAACTAAATCTCCAGGCTCAAATGTCACCTTCTTGCGATGCTTGTTTGCCCATTCAGCATGGTACTTGGACCTTTTCTCAATTGCTTCTTTGGTCTTCTCATGAATCTTCTTAACATAAGACGCGCGCTTGGAGGCTTCCATGTTACTCCTTTCCTGCAATGGTAGAGGCAACAAATCGATCGAGCAAGTGGTTTGAAACCATATACAACTTCAAAAGGACACATATTAGTTGTAGAATGCACTGCCACTGTTATAGCGAATTCCACATGTGGCAAGCACTCTTCCCACTCTTTTAAGTTCTTCTTAATCAAGGCTCGCAGCAGCATAGAGAGTGTTCTATTCACAACTTCAGTTTGTCCATCCGTTTGAGGGTGGCAAGTGGTAGAAAACAGCAGCCTTGTACCGAGTTTTGCCTGATGTCTTCCAAAAGTAACTCAAAAACTTGGTGTCACGGTTTGAAACAATCGTCTTGGGCATGCCATGCAATCTCACAATTTCCCTGAAAAATAGAGAGGCTATGTGGGAAGCATCATCGCTTTTATGACATGGTATAAAATGTGTCATTTTAGAGAATCTATCAACAACAACAAAAGTTGAATCTCTTCCCCTCTTTGTCCTTGGTAAACCCAAAACAAAATCCATGCTAATGTCTTCCCAAGGAGCACTAGGAATAGGCAAGGGAGTATATAAACCATGGGGATTCTGTTTTGACTTAGCTTTGTGACAAGTGATGCATCTTTGGACAAGTCTCTGAACGTCTCTTCTCATCTTTGGCCAATAGAAATGGTCAGCTAGCAACTCATAGGTCTTTTTCCATCCAAAGTGACCCATCAGTTCACCTGCATGTGTTTCCTGTAATAACAAGAGCCTAACAGAGCAACTTGGAATACACAACTTATTAGCTCTAAACAAAAATCCATCATGAATATAATATTTTTCCCATCCTTTTCCAATTGTACAGTTTGCATAAGGTTTTGAGAAGTCATGATCAGCTGAGTATAGTTCTTTTATGTTTTCAAGTCCTGGCACTTTTACTTCAAGTTGATTTAACAAAATATTCTTACGGGATAAGGCATCAGCAACAATGTTTTCCTTACCTTTCTTGTATTTCACAACATATGGGAAAGTTTCAATGAATTCAACCCATTTGGCATGTCTACGGTTCAGTTTTGGTTGGCCCTTTAAATACTTCAAAGCCTCGTGATCTGAATGGATAACAAATTCTTTTGGCCATAAGTAATGTTGCCAAGTCTCAAGTGCTCTTACCAACGCATACAACTCCTTGTCATACACGGAATAGTTCAGTTGTGCTCCTCCCAATTTCTCACTGAAATATGCAACAGGCTGTCCATTTTGCATGAGCACACCTCCAATCCCAATCCCACTTGCATCACATTCAACCTCAAAGGTTTTAGTGAAATCCGGCAAACAAGCAAGGGGGCTTCGGATAATCTTTTCTTCAATTCTTGGAAAGCTTTCTCTTGTGGCTCACCCCATTGGAAGGCAACACCTTTCTTTGTTAACTCATTTAATGGAGCAGCTATGGTGCTGAAATCTCTCACAAATCTCTGTAAAAACCAGCAAGTCCATGAAAACTTCTCACCGGCTTACATTTTCAGAGTCGGCCAATCCTTGATTGCTTTCACCTTTGATTCATCAACCTGAATTCCTTGACCTGAAACAACAAAGCCAAGAAACACAACTGATCTGTACAAAACGTGCACTTTTCAAGGTTAGCAAATAACTTTTCCTTTCTAAGCACATCTAAAACTTGCGAATATGATCAACATGCTCCTCCAATGTCTTGTTGTAAATAAGTATATCATCAAAGTAAACAACAACAAACTTTCCAATAAATGTTCGCAAGACATGATTCATCAATCTCATGAATGTACTAGGTGCATTAGTCAAACCGAAAGGCATAACTAACCATTCATACAGCCCAAACTTTGTTTTAAATGCAGTTTTCCATTCATTTCCAATTTTCATTCTAATTTGATGGTATCCACTTCTCAAATCAATTTTAGAAAAAATCATAGAACCACTCAATTCATCTAGCATGTCATCTAGTCTAGGAATAGGATGTCGATATCGAACAGTGATGTTATTTATGGCTCTACAATCTACACACATTCTCCATGAACCATCTTTCTTTGGCACCAAAATCACAGGGACAGCACAAGGACTTAAACTTTCACGCACATAACCTTTATCTAAAAGTACTTGTACTTGCCTTTGAATTTCCTTGGTTTCTTCAGGGTTGGTGCGGTATGCTGGACGGTTTGGAAGTGCAGCTCCAGGGATGAGATCAATCTGATGTTCAATGCCACGCAAGGGAGGAAGTCCAGCAGGGGTTTCCTATGAAAAAACATCTTCGTATTCCTGTAAAACACGTGCAACAACACTAGGGACAGATGTTAAGTCGTTAGCTGAAAGCAATGTGTCCTTGCACACAAGTATAATCAATACTTGGTCTGGGTTTTTCCTCACATCTCTCATTTCAGATTTGGTGGTTATCATCACTAAGTTTTCTCCCTCTCTTTTCTTGCTTTCCCTCATGTTTGGCTTGTGGCTCTCACTCACCGATTTGTGGAGGGCACTCGAATTCTTTTTCTCTCCTTTTCCACTCTCATGCCTCACATCGGAGCTCTTTTGCAAGTGTTCAGCTAGGATTTGCTGCGGTGTCATTGGTTTAAGTATCATTTCCTTGCCCTTCCACTTGATGGTGTATTGATTGGTTCGACCACAATGTAGAGATGACCGATCATATTGCCATGGTCTTCCCAACAGCATATGGCACACTGTCATGGGTGCCACATCACACTCTACGGTGTCAACATATTCACCAATCTTGAAAGGAATTTTCACTCTTTGTGCAATCTTAATAGAACCTGAATTATTTAGCCATTGCACATGATATGGATGAGGATGTTTCAGCAGCTTTAAACCAAGCTTTTCAACCATTTCTTTGCTAGCAAGATTGTGGCAACTCCCACCATCAATGATTACCTTACATACCTTGTCTTCAACCTTGGCTCTGGTTTGAAAAAGATTGTGTCGCTGTCCATTTTCAGCTTCACTCATTTGTACACTCAAAATCTGAGTTACAACAAGAGCAGCACCAGTTTCAAACTCACAGACTTCCTTCTCATAATTATCTTCTTCTTCAATAGCTTCCTGTTCTTCCTCACTAGCAGAGTCATACTCTCCTTGGTCATTCACAATGATGGTTCGATTGTTTGGACACTCCTTTAACACATGACCACGACCTCCACACTTGAAGCATTGAATTCCACTACTCTTGGTTGAAGAACCCATCGAAGTAGATGATGAATTTGCTGATTTGTTTCTCTCACTTGGAGCAGCTAGCTCCTTGCCACTAGAAGCACCAAAATTGCTTAACCGTGCACCACCACTTGAGTTGGAAACTGTACCTCGGTTTGCACTACTTCTTGGTGTGAATTTGCTTCCACTTGGTGTACTTTTTGTGCTGAAAGATACTCCTCTGTTGGACTTCATGTCCTGCTGCAATGACGCTCAGCTTTGCTAGCTTGATGTACCAATTCAATAAGACTACGGTACTGCTGAAATTCAACAATGCGCTGAATATTGCGATGCAGCCCGACATAAAGCGGGCAATTGATTGCTCTTCATCTTCATATACATTGGCTCTAATCATTGCCTTCTCCATCTCTTTATAATATTCATCAACATTAAGGCTTCCTTGCTTCAAATTCTGCAGCTTGTCAAATAAATCACGACGATAATGTTTAGGGACAAATCTTGCTCTCATTTCTCTCTTCATTTCAGCCCATGAACGAACATCACCTTGCCCAGCTTCTTCTCTATCATTGAGCATTTGTTCCCACCAGATTAGAGCATAACCATCAAACTCAAGAGCAGCCATGGCCATCTTCTTCTGCTCCGAATAATTGTGCAAGCGAAAAATTTTATCAACCTTCAACTCCCATGTGAAATATGCTTTAGGATCAGACCCTCCATCGAACTTGGGCATGTTGAATTTTAGCTTGCCAAATCTCTCCTCATTGGGCTGGTTATGCCCACGATTGCCTCGATGACGACGATCATCATTATAGGGCTGTTCCACCTCTTCGTCTTCATGCTCTTCTTCAGTCCGACTTTCCTCAAATTCATCACCTCTCCCACGTTCACGACCAGCACCTCTACCACCATTCCCACGCCCTGGAGGTGGGGGTCTTCTCGCATTTGCAGCAGCTCGCTCTCTACGCCCTCGCTGTTCTCTTGCACGTCGAGCAGCAGCTTCTTCTTGATTTCTTCAACTTCATCTTCATGATGACTTGCATTTGCATCATCACGGCGACGATTGTGCAACTGAGCCATAAGTTCTTGAACATTGTTTGTCAACTCCTCCATGCTTTGCTTCATCTCATTGAATTGTAGCATGGTTACACACTCATCAATCTCAGGTTGTCAGACATCTTCTGTATGATTAGTGAGGACAAAGCAATATATATATATATATATATATATATATATATATATATATATATATATATATATATATATATATATGTATATGTATGTATGTATATATGTGGAATAGAAAAATTTATGTGAAATCTCACAACCTCACCTCTCTTACCAACCAAGCTCTTATGAATTCCTGCGGATTACGGAAGGGCAATGCGTGGTGGTAACAAGAAAGTGATGGTTAAGCGAATACAAGATCAGCGTTCGTATGACGGTGGCTTGTATGTGGAGCTTGGTGGGGAGTGATAAACAAGGAATACAATCTGAATTCTAGTTATTGTAAAGCTAAATCGCAGTCCAAACTAGAAGATCAATGCCTAGTGCTGACCACAAGATATGAGTGATGTAAATTGAACAAACACACGCACAAAGAAATTTCAGATTTGATGCAAACAAGGAGTATGCTTAGGATGCAAGTGTTGCAATCAAACCAAAGCAAAATTTTGCACCAAACAAAGATAGCAAACTGGTTGCTCACTTGATGTGAAACACTTTCAGAACTTGTGCACATAAACAACTGATCTTTCAACTTTTCTTTCACAACTTTTCTCAATTTTTTTTACAACTTTTCTTTCTCTGTTTTTTTTGACACTTTTTTTTAGACTAAACACAAAGATCAGATATAACACTTGCACACTTTATAATAAAAACAAAACACAACCAGTAGCTATAACTTGATAGGATCAAAGTTTACGCGAAGGATGATACAAGTTTCAGATTTTTTTAAGGGATTTTCAGATATATAAAAGAGGCTCAAAGGACACACAAAGGATAATATGATCAGCAACTAAACAAGATTCTAATGGACTGAAACTTAACAAAACTCACTAGAATAACAGATTGAAACAAAGGGCTATGGTAAAATATTTTTGTGGCTTTTTGGTGGATAGGACGAACACAAAATATATGTAGCTAAGGGTAATGAAACCTACCGTGGCAACGAAAGCTCTGATACCAGATGATGAAGTATTGGTCCCGATCTTCACGACGTAGGATTCCAATCTTGATAACTAGCTGTAGAACAACCATTAACTTGCTGCAAGCAGCGATAACTAGTGCAACCTGACGACACGCACAAGGAGCCAACCACCGTCTCTATCGGCAGCCTGAACCAAGGATTCGCCCAACCACACTCTCAAAGAACCAACCTCGCAACCTGGAATCAATGGACCAGAGCACGGATTGGGTGCCGATGACGCGGCCGCTTCTGTAATCTCCGTGAAGGAAAACACAAGAGCAAAGGGGTAGAGATCTCTCTCTGGTTTTGTTAGCACTCAGCTGAACAAAAGGTTCTGTATTTTGATTATCAAAAGTCTCAATTTACCTGGGTGCAATGGGATATTTATACTAGGAACAACCCTCCTAGATAGGTATGAACACGAAATGTAAATGAAAAGATAGAGTATGTGAACAGACATCCACGAAATGGAGTTTCCAAGAGTCTTCGCGCGGCTGTTGAGCTCCTGACCAGTCTGCACTAAATGAGTCATATCTCCCTAATGGGAAGTCGAAATGATAAGCCGTTTGTTGGGTGTGAAACTAGACTCGATAAGCTTTCCATCCATGTATACCATGCATCACGAGTTATTGTAGAATGGTACAGTTTTGCATGGAAAGTTATACCAACATTCTGTCCTGGGAGACTGTTAATCTTCAGAGTAGCCTTCACTAATCTGACCATAAATAATTATTGAGAAGTCCAAATGAGATGGGGCTGGTTGCATTGGAAAGTAGACTTCATAAGCTTTCCAAAATGTCTTCATTTGCATTCATAGCTTTTGGGAATCAAAAGTTATGAACATTTCTTTCACTGGTCCGTTTTTGACTGTAGCAGTCCCAACTGGTCCGTTTTTGCTGATCCGATTGTACCATCGAACTGGTCCGTTTTTGCTTGTCCGATTTCACCATCCGGTAAACTTGTTGCTCCAATAAACCTGAGTAACATCAATGTAGAACTTTTAAGTAGTATAACATTCTTAGAATTATTGAGACCACAATCAGTTAGGAATGAATTCACCTGTTCTTGTAGTTTCTTGGCGCGGCTTCTAGTAAGTGGCCCATGATTTGTATCTTTTATGTTGGATGGTGAATCGTTGATGCTTGAGGGATCATGCTTGGTTGGGATGACCTCATCAGCAATGGTGTCATGGAAACCTTCTACTACCATTTCTACTGCTGACACAAACTTGTAAGTAGGCATGAGCCCCTTACCGAGTCAAAATTTCGGAGTCCACTAGTATTATGAAATCACTGTAAGAGTAATGCTAGGCGCATCATCCATGAGGGATTTAGTGAAAGGACGCAATGCTTAACTCTAATTTTACATATGAAGATTTGTCGACAGATTTTTTTTTTGCATTTAACAGTTAGTCAAAAGATTATAAAAAAGGTTTGGTTGTGTATATGGCCACCTTTTGCCAAATACTAAAAATGATCGCATGAACCATTGCACCAGAAAATCGGAGTGCATATAGTTTTTATGCTCACTTTCGAAAATTTGTATTCAAATTCATCTACAAAGAAGATAACCAAAAAATACAAGCCACATGTGTGACTATATATACTACTTGCTTCGGTGATTTTTCAAATAGGGCAAGTGCATGTACTACTTTCTTCTCTGTTCTTATTCAAGGATTCCTAAAACCATGATTGACCCACAGGGATGATGTGCCACTACCTCCAATGAAACGGAAGGAGCAAGATAAGCTACTAGACGAGCTTCGTAACCCTACCAATAATAGACTCGTGATCTATGTAACGGGGGAATGTGGGGTGGGCAAGACGACTCTGGTTAGAGAAGTATATGAAAGGCCAACAACCAAGATGAAATTTAAGGCCCGAGCTTGGGCGAGCTTCCCACCGCACTTGAGTTCTTCCAGCATCCTACAATTAATCCATCAAGAATTGGCATATATAAATGCTTGGCTTCCTAGAGTAGATATTGATAAGAAGGTGCAAGATAAATTGAAAAAGAAGACGTTCTTGTTGGTGATAGATGGTGAGGTTAGCAACACTGAATGGCATGGCATTCTTGCTGCCTTGCCAGATGATAAAAAAGGTAGCAGGGTTGTCAGAATCATGCACGGTACAACACTTGAAGTGCCACGTGGTACTGCTGCTCATAACAGGGTTAAACTAAGCCTTTTTGTCAAAACAACTACCACTGACCTATTCCGCCGAAATGCCTACATGGAGGAAAATGTTGAGGAACAAAAACCAACCATGACAAGAAAGAAAACGATGACAAGTTAGACATGGAGGATATCCATCATATAACAAGAGGCCTTCCTCTTGCGATTGTTCTTCTATCTGGACTTGTGAAAAGAAAGGAGTTTCCAAATGAGTGGCAGGCAGTATTCAAGCACCTCAAGTCCAAGCAATCAAAGCGGCTTGATAGCATACTCACCATGTGTTTTGATGATCTTCCGCACGACTTAAAATCGTGCTTCCTCTACTTTGCTGCATTGCCCATGAACACACCTATTGAGGCACGCAAGTTGATATGCATGTGGATGGCAGAGGGATTCCTAAGACCGAAATATGGGAAGACAATGGAGACAGTGGGAAGAATCTACTTGAAGGAGCTGATTGCTAGGCATCTAGTTAAGGTTGTGAATATGGAATACTTTAGTGGTGATGATAAATTCGTGACTGTACACCATAAGGTTCATGCATTCCTACAACTTGAAGCACAAGAGGCTAATTTTGTGGAGATCCACAATGGTGATGATATACCTTCATTGACAACTGCCCGTCGCCTCTCTCTACAGAATTATACAGATAAATATGCCGCTTTAGCCAATTCTTTGCCAAAACTACGATCTATCTTGTCTAATTTCCAGGAAGAGGTTGAAGATTATGTGGAAGATGAAGATGACGAGGAAATCAAAGAGGAAGAGGAGGAAGAGGGAGAAGAAGAAGAAATCTATAAAGGGGGAGATGAAGAGGAAGAGGGAGTGCAGAAGGAAGATAGGGATGGGGGCGGAGAGGAAGAGGGACAGGGAAAGCGAAAGGAAGAGCAAGAGGGAGTCGGATGCATAGAAGAAGAGGAAGAGCAAAACAGAGAGGATTTAGGAGATGGAGACAACAAGCAAAAGAGGGAGGACGAAGAAGAGAAAAATATTGAGAAAGGAGTGGAAAATGAAAGGAATGGAGAAGCAAGAGAGGAAGTGAAGCCTAGCACAATGCCATTGTCAAATTTGCTTCGTTGTTGGGGGCAAGGGGCCAGCCCCCAAGTGCCCATCAAGTCATACATGAAAGGGATGTTGCGAGTATCGAAGTTCCTCCGTGTGATCAACCTACAAGGCATTGAGATAGGTGAGAAGTTGCCAGCAAAGATCGGCAACGTGGTGCACCTACAATACCTCGGTGTCATTGCTTGTTCCTTGAAACGGATTCCATCAACAATCCGAAAACTTACCAATCTTCAGACATTGGATGTTCGAGACACATATGTTCGGAAGCTTCCAACGGCATTTTGGAAGACTAGAACACTGAGGCATGTGTTCGGTACTGGCCTTTTCTTGCCAAAGCGTGTAGGGGACTTGAAGCACCTACAAACACTTGAAACAATACAACCTGATCAGGACAATGGTTGGGATAGCAAGACTTTCGAGCAAATGGTCCATCTTGAGTCCTTAGTTATTTGGGATCTTTCCGATAGCAATGCAAAGGCTCGATCTGATGCTAATGCAAAGGCTCTATCTGATGCTATCGACAATCCTGATTTCCTTGAGTACCTTGAGACCCTAGCCCTACGTGTTAATAACATTTCGCTGAGTGTGTTCACCAGCTCTTCCCAGAGACGCCTTCGTGTTATGGCACTAGATGGGAAGTTGGATTTATCTATGCCATCTAAACCGAAGGACTCCAAATTCTGTCTCCCTAACTTGACTCGACTGGCATTGTCAAATACAGAGGTGTCACAGGACTTCATCAACAAGCTTGGCAAGCTGCCGTCGCTTGCCAAACTAATCTTGCATACAAACTCCTACAAGGATGATCAACTTGTTTTTCGCGCTGGTGGATTTAGAAGTCTAACAAATCTGATGCTCTTAAAATTGGAAAATGTGAAGAAAGTTGATATAGGCAAATCTGCGCTTCCAGAGCTCACGGAGTTGGTGATTGTGTGGTACCCTGAAGATATCAAAATCGTGGTCTACGGCGAGCGTGAATTTGTGAAGAAAATTCAACTTGAGGATGAAGACCTTCATGCCAAAATCACTCAGATTCCAACTGCTCAAAAGAAAATTTCTCAGGAGTTAGCATCAAGCAGCGCGTAGCTGGTTGAAGACCACAGGTAAATTAAGACGCCAATATGGTGTACAATACTCTTATAAGAAAACAAATGATTCGCATATGCTTGTAAAGCAATTTGTTGCGCTTGAAACTTGCTTGTGTGTGCTTATACGCCTGTGTGTACATTCTTGTAGTATGTACCAGTCGGAGCTAGCTATAGTGTGTATATGATGTGTATCAGTGGATGCTGCAGCAGAATGGCAAAGTTTGTTGCAACATTGTTTACCACAATAAATAAATACTATCTATCTATTTATATCTATATCTATAATAATAATTAATCTAAATCTATCTATAGTAATTAAGCGAAAGTTCTCATGTTAATTTGAAAGATCTAGTTATATATTTTTTTTAGTGGGTCCAAATTATAACAGCTCAAATTAACTCTAAATAATTCTGAAGAAGCATTGTACACGTTAACAAAAAGACTAGCTATCTATCTACGGATCCAATCTACATCCATTAAAAATAAATCTTTATTCACGGGAAAAAAGATTCCTTGGCCTCCCAACTCCAAGTATTCCTCTGTCCTCCCGCATGACCGTATCCCCCCCTTCTCTCCCATCCCTCATCAACGCATCCATCAAATTAATCCATCTCCTCCTCCCACTAATCCATCTCCTCTCCTCTCCCACCCTCCCCACATTTCGCTCCCCCAAACAACACTCCTATTCCATTGAGGTTGTTGTGGCAAGGATTAAGCGGCGGCATTCGGATGCGACTGCGAAGATGGCGAGGTGTCGAAGGATGAGGTAAGATGTCCGCTCGCCGGCGCCGCACTCCAGTAGCTGATAAGGATTCACCAGTCACCACGTTCGCTCTTGCCATTGGTGAGGCTACCTGTTGCCATGATCTCGATGAAGCGGCCATTGCGGCGGGCGCTCCCGCTCCCACTGATAAGCTTTTGCCTCCCACCAACGTCCGCTCGCCGGCGCTGCACTCCAGTTGCATATGAGGCTTGCTGTAGTCTGCTCTCTCCATAGCTGAGGCTGCTGCCGGTGGTCCAGATGCTGCCATTGCAGTAGCGCGCATTAACGATCGACAGCAGCATTGAGCACGGGTTGGTGTAGGACTGTAGGTGGAGGGTATTTGTAAGCATGGCACCATCAAGCCCTAGGTGGTGTCCTCCTTCAGGTGGAAGAACAAGTTCGAGGTTGCAGATGAAGTGGTCTGAGTGCTGCAGCGCATGGCATAGATGGCGTCTGCCTTGGATGCTGGCACATGACACAAGGTCTCTCTGCAGGTAAGAAATTTTGGTTTTGTTCACTTTACGTGTATGTACCTGACATTGTTAAGTGTGTTTTTAATTAGTTTTTGCTCCAACATACATCCATGCAGAATTTTAGTGCAACATTGGCGCATATGCTGTATGCAATGAGTAAGCAGATGAATTATTCACCGATTCAATCTTTCCAATGACTTTAATTGTTCACCGATTCAATCTTTCCAATGCATGCATTGTCTATCATATCTGGGTATCAGTTCAACAAAAAAGATAAAAAAAAAATCATATCTTCATACTCATGTAGCTTCTATTGTAAAAGAACCATTGTCATACATCTCTTATTTCTCTATCCCCTTTGAAGCAGTTAGCAGCACGCCAAACATATATACTAATCTGATTGACATCATTGAATTTGTGGTCTGTTAGATTATAGTATTATTTGTATATATTTTCTTTTTTTGCATGTCTTCGTAAAATTACGAAATTAAATGGTCCATTTAGGTTGGTGTTGCTAAAATTATCGCAGCAAACATACTTGCTAAATTATGCTCCTTTAGAAAATGTATGACCGAAATATAGAATTAATTGGCGGCTTGGAGGCAGGGACACAAAAGGATAAAACATCAACTGAGTTTTGGCTTGATTGGCATGAGTGCCTCCTTTTTGTTTTGGAATAGCATGCTTGGCACGCCCTGTATGTGTTGCTCTTTATCACGTGTATTAATGTGACCTTTATTCTCTATGGTACCTGTTTTGTTTAGTATAAATATCACTTTAATTGGCGATGCTATATTTGGTATACAACAGAAAATATGTAATGCTACTAACCTTTGCAGCCTAAGATGAAAACTATGTGATGCACAACTTAATGCCCAGTTTTGCACATTGACAAAATAGGGTTGATGCAAAATGATCAATGTAGGTGCTCTGAATAGAATCCATTCTTGCAAAATGATCAATGCCCAGATTTGCACATTGACAAAATTGCACTGTTGTAGCTTCCTTTTCAATTCGTATTCAAGTGTGTTATCCATGTTTCCCCTAAACATTTTGTCAAAAGTGATTTCATCTGAGCTGGCATAAGAAGCTCAGCCTCTATTATAGTCAGTTGTAGGACTATATTGTTTTTCTTCATTTTGCACGAAAACTATACATAATCATAACCTTCTGATGACTCTATGACTGAATGTTGCTACACAAATCTTCATAATATCTCCTAAATAATTCCATCTGAAGATTCTGCTTACTATGAGAATAATTAGCTTCACCTTTTATATTTCCGACTCAAAATAATCGAAAAAAAGCCTGTAGTCTGTAAGTTTTGATATATGTTATTCAATCCCCCATATGTGAAGAAAAACGAATGCAAAAAATTTAGTTGCACGGTTGATTCCCCTCACCCTCTCATGTCTTCTCTCTACATGTAACAGCATTATGTGATGCCAAAGCAATGGCATTTCAATCCTCAGGTAACAAATACCCTTTTATGTTGGTAGGAGGCAACCGCCAGGTAATGAATACACAGCCACTCTCTCTCTCTCTCTCTCTCTCTCTCTACAATAACATAAAAGCAAGGGCATTTGGATCTTGAGGTGGGTCTTCAGGTAACAAATACTTTTCCATAATGTTAAGATGCATCCACTAGGTAACTAATATTTTTCATGTCAGATAAAAATGCACGCAATGTGTGTTTTGCTCAGTGTAAGAAGTTGATCAGTACGTGCATGTGCTATTTTTATTTTTATCTTTTATTTCACACTTTTATTCAATTTCATTGATATGAATTGATTTTATGCATAATGATTAGCAAGAAGATTGGGAAAATTGATGCATCCTCTATTAGCCTTAGCAAGAGTAAGTTTTCAAGATATACAATTTTTCAATAGTTGTAAAATGGTGTGATGTTTGTTACTTATTCAAATTCTGTAGTTAGCTAGGTGTAATCAATAGCATACAAACTCAGAATTTCAGTTATCCAATCAGCAAGAATTGAAAATTCGTTAGGAATCCAAAACTAAAGTCCAGATGAAAACTGCATGCATTAATTGCTTTCATCATGAGAAAAAGAAACATATATAAGCTTCCATCTGTTGTATCTGAGTTATAATGGCTTATATTTAAACACTCCATGTGTGAAGTGTGTTGTATGTTGCAAGGATTTTGACATGTGTTTCTTATCAACTCATTAATCCTATAGTACAGTGACTGCTTTATAATATTGGCAAAATCTCAAACACTTGCAAATTGAATTTATGATTCTTTTTGTGTTCTTCCTTTATACGCGTAATAGTTTAGTACGTAAGAAAATTAGCAAAAAAAATTGCATTGCCTATGTTAGATGCAAATGCATTTTTATGGTTCATCTCAATTACTGAATGTTAGCATATTGTCATAATTCATAAAGGAGCTATAATTGATAGCCCGTGCAAATGCACGGGTTGGCAACTAGTGTTTGCTTATGTGTGGAACATGGAGAATGTTGTTTAAAACAAGGGAATTATTTGAGCCAGGTAAAATAGAACTACCAATGTATGAGATTTTCAAACCTTGTTCGTTTGCGACTTGAACATGATCCTTGCCGATGTCATGTTCATGCATCACAAGCCAATCAAGATCACTTGTGAGATGGTTAGTGGCTCCCATGTCCACATATCGGCTTTGATCATTGGTATTATTTCCATAGGTTGCCATGTTTCCTGAATGATCTTTCGGTTGATATACATGTTTGAAGCGCCGGTGACACCTCAGTGCGTCATGCCCATACTTCCCACACACTTGGCATGTATACCTGACTTGGCCTCCACCTTGGCCGTGACCTTGGGACTGATTGCACCCACGGTCATGACCTTGTCCCCCTCGACCTCCACTGCTACTGTTGGTGTGGAATCTCCTAGACAATATTGTTCTGTTCAAGCGGGAGCTCAAAACTCAAGATAAGAGATATGCATAAAGATCATTAAGTCTCACCATATTATTGTGGGTTGTAACCGAGGTGACTAGGGCGTCATATTTAGACCCCAGTCCAGCCAAGATGTAGTTGACCACCTCATCGTCAGAGATAGCCTTGCTAACTGACACCATAGTATCAGCATGACCCTTCATCTTGTGAAAGTATTTGGACACACTAACATCATTTTTGAAAGCTGATAGCGGATTTGCATCACCCTTGCATGATTCTGGGAGGAAAACATATCCGTCAGTGCTGCCCATACCTCATCTGAGGTAGACAACCATGCGACCTGAGCAAGGATGTCCTCTATCATGGACGACAAGAGAGCGCTCAGCACGATTTTGTCCTGCCTGAACCAATGAAGGTAAGCAAGGTTAGGGACTTAGCATGTCTCCGCACCAGTTCCTTCAGTAAGCATCACAGAAGATGCGAAGACGCTGCCATCTACATAGCCATATAAGTTTTGGCCACATAGGTATGGCTCCACTTGAGGCTTCTAGAGAAGGAAGTTCTCCCGGGAGAGCTTGACGTTGATAAGATGTCCGAAAGTCGAAATGGACACACTATTGCTTGGTGAAGAAATCAGGGCATCGCTGGTGGTGCCGGAGTTGACAGCTGCCGAGGAGGCCATGAGTCCCTTGTGGATCGTGGCTCTGATATCAATCAGAGAATATGGTAGACAAATAATATTGTGCAGCATATCCAATCATGTGGGTATATCCTCCATATATATACTAGCCCAATACACGGAAGAGATTACAGCAGGTCACAAGAGATCAGAAACAGATTGGAAACAAATCACCACAATCCCGGCAACAACCCATGTACTATTCATTATCCGGCAACAACCAAGAACAACCAAATTGGTTGTGATTGCTATGCTATCTATGGTTCTGATTACTATCGTCAGACTTTCTATTGCCAAACTAGTCAATGTAAACTTAAATAATCAAACAAAAGATGGATGAGGATTTTCTGAACCAACATGTTAGCAGCAAAACATCTTATACCGATCTCAACTAATGTCAAATGTCTTCGAAAAGGTAGTGCTCCTAAATGTGTATGATTAAATATTGCTCACTTTAACCATAGATGGATCTAGTATAACCAGTTTCATTATGACATATTTTTGAAATATATGTTTTTATTTATAATAACATATTATAAGACAAATTAATGTTCCAAATAGTAGTTTGGTGATCGTGTCTGCATCAAAAGTAATCTACCATTTACAAATGGACGGAGTATCTGAAAGCACTCAGTGGGATAGTGAGACAAGTTTTTTCTAAAATTAAGTCAACTTATGATTCCATATGTCATATGTAGGCACACTCACATATCACTTAGGACCTTTTTTTATGGTTTCACCGTTTCTATGTTTTCCTTTTAAACAGTGAGGCCCTCTCTCTATATATATTCTCTCAAAAGACTTGATGCAGCATCCATTGATTTTGGGGCGCAACACTGGCCGTGCATTATCTAGGTGTTCTGCATACACACCCAAATATAGCCACCAGTTCATCACTCCACACACCTTGTGGTTTCTATGACGTACGTTCAATAACGTCTTACTGCCACACAAAAGAGTGATTTTATCCATCCAACAGTCATGCATACCATGCATTCAACAATACAGGACACAAAATCTTTATAATTTTTAAAGCAAATCTAAGAGCAATTCGAGAACAAGTTAGTGCAAATTTGGGGAGTAAGATGGTGCATATTTAGGAGCAAATCCTGTACAGACATATGTAAATTCACTATCAAAATAGAGAGCAATTTAGAAGAAAAATTATGTTTATTTGAGAAGCGGATTAATACAAATTTAAGAGTAAATCTGCGTGCTACTGCCACCACAAAATAATCCCCACATCTACCCACCCCTCTCTAGAAAATCAACAAAATCCAACTAATTGAATAAATCAAAACCAACATTGAACTAAATCCATTGTTTGCCGGCGTGCTACTGCCACCACATGCTGATCCCCACCCCCAGCAAGCAAATCATAAAAAATCCGAGAGCAAAGTTAGTATAAATTTGAAAGTAATTCAGGATATTATCTAAAGCACATCTAGAATTATTTAGATACAAATCATACAAGCAAGTTGAGGATAATTATCAAACAAGATCGGTATAAAATTTAAATTAAATTAGGTGTGAATGTGACGCAAAATATAATAAAAGTGGGAAAAAGAGAATCTTCCTTTATATTTTCTTCTTGTGTGTATTCTTATCTTGTGAGGTGGATTTGATATGGGCTATCTGCCCAATTGGAGAGAAACACTTGGGGACAGAGAAGTTGGAGAAATAGAGAAGTTGGAATGAGAAAGACTTGCTGTGAGTTTTCACTTCAGAGAGGGGAAGAGGAAAGTGAAGTGGAAGGAGGAGAGGTGGGGCCAAGGCTGCTGCCTTTTCTTGTTGATGAGGTCAAATATCTAGTCAACGGTTGTCTATACTATGCGTTCAACAATGTAATCAGACGCACGCACAGAAATGGGCTTTTTTGAATATTTTATTTTAGGCTTATTCAGAACACTGAAGCCTTTACAGTTCAAATTAAAAGCTCCCATGATAAGCTTGGAAATCAGAATTTTTAACTCAGCCAAATAGACCTCCGATAGCCTGATTTGCTTAACAGATCTCTTTTTAAGACGTTCATCCTTTCGCTCCTCCCCTCCCCTCCTCACATAAAAACGCTTTGACCTAGGCCCGCTGTGCCTCTTCCGTGCTTCTCGCTGTGTCTCGTCTTCCAAATCCAAATCCCTAACATATGGCGGCGGCGAGAGCCGGGAGGTCAGCGCCGCCGGCATCTGGCGCGTGGGCGAGCTCCGCGATGAGTGCCCCAACGATTTGGTTGGATTCGTGGGGGTGGACGGAGGAGTAGAAGCCATCCACCGACGTGTGGTGTGGCGGCACACAGCGACAAGGGCGACGGCGAGAGCTGGTAGGTCGGCGCCGCCGGCATCGGGCGGCGTGTGGGTGAGCTCCGCGACGAGTTCCCCAACAATTTGGTTAGATTCGTGGGGTTGGATGGAGTAGAACCCGTCCACCAACGTGTGGTGAGGCAGCGCCGCGGCGACGAGGGGGAGATCTGGGAGGAGGGGGAGCCGCATTCGAGGAGAGACAGCGAGGAGGGAGGAACAAGGAAGAGAACATTCGGGAAGGGAATGGGTGTCGGCAAAGAATTGCAGACCCATAAAAAGTAGAGGGAAATAGGCTGTTGGTACATATGAGAGAAGAGGAACAGAAACAGAGAAGAGAAACAGAGAAGCTGCATTCGCTTAACAGATCTCTTTTTAAGACGTTCATCCTTTCGCTCCTCCCCTCCCCTCCTCACATAAAAACGCTTTGACCTGGGCCCCCTGTTTCTCTTCCGCGCTTCTCGCCGTGTCTCGTGTTCCAAATCCAAATCCCTAACATAGGCGCCAGCCGCTGCTCCTCCCTCCTCCCATCACATCTGCGCTGCCGCCGCCCTCCTGTCAGATCCCGGGGTAGGAATCCGACTAGGGAATTGGAATATCACAGGAAATCTGGAAAAATGCAAAAGGGGAAAGTACTGAAGAACAGCTAAGGAATAAACTAGGGCTACTGTTTGATAACATATGACGGCGTGTCCTCCCATTCCCCAGCAAAAAGTATTTATATGTCAATACATAATCCAAGCATTAAGACTGAGAAGTGATTAACGAGATTACATCCAAGTTAACTGAACATTAAGTACTAAACATGGTGTAACTAAACTAGCTTTTGTCAAGAGTAAAGAGGGGCGTTGATCTCCCGCCATAGACTACAGAACACATCCCGGCCGTCTATTCTTTGTTGGATGGACTCAATAATCGTTTTCTTCAGACATCCACACCATCTTCAGAGCTTCAGATATTGTAGGTTCTGACATTACCCCCTCCTCAACAGCAGACTTGCCCTCAAGTGTGCTCTTTAGGGAACCAAGACCTGATGGTATGGGAGTAGAAATCAGGAAAGGTCCCTTTGATAAAATCTGCGTCTTCCCAAGATGCTTCTTCGGGAGACAAATTGACCCACTGGATCAACCACTTGGTAACAAGTTTATCATGGCGCGGTAGTGCTCTTGTCTCCAACACAGCAGTCGGTTCTGTTTTCACTTCCCCTTCTTTAGTGACAAGAGGCAAATCTGGACTTGGAATGGCATTCGAGCCGCAGTGTCTTTTGAGCTGACTAACATGGAATACAGGATGAATCCCTACTCCATCTGGCAACTGAAGTTTATATGCAGCTCTACCAATCTTTTGCATCACACGGAATGGACCGTAGAATCGGCTAGTCAACTTCAAAGTATTCTTAAGTCCAAATGCAGCGGTTCTGTAAGGTTGTAGTTTGAGGTAAACCATGTCACCTAATTCAAATTGCCTCTCACAACGGTTCAAATCTGCGTATTCTTCATTCGAGCCTGAGCTTGGGTTAGATTTTCCTTGAGTCTTTTAAGCATCATTTGCTTCTCTTGAATGAAATCCATAGCTTCTCCTTCCACCGGTCCTGGGATGGCCACCTCATTAATCATGGGAGGTTTGAAACCATATAAAGCTTGGAATGGGGATATTTTAAGGGAGGTGTGAAAGGTGGTGTTATACCACCACTCTACAAGAGATAACCATGAAATCCACTTCTTCAGTTCATTGAAGGCCATACATCTGAGATATGTCTCCAAACACTGATTAACACGCTCGGTTTGCCCGTTCGTTTGCGGATGGTAAGCCGTACTAAACCTCAATTCCACTTTTAATGACTTGAACAATTCCTGCCAGAGTTTGCTAGTAAAAATCCGATCTCTATCCGTGACAATAGCCAAGGGAAACCCGTGCAACTTAAAGACATGATCAATAAATGCTTGAGTGACCGACTGAACCAAATACGAATGCACCAAAGGAATGAAATGAGCATATTTGGTAAACCTGTCTACCACAACCAAAATGACCTCATAACCTTTTGATTTAGGCATTCGCTCAACAAAATCCATGGAAATATGAGTCCAAGCCATATCAGGAATGGGTAAAGGTTCCAAAAGTCCAGGGTAATGGCAGTGTTCAGACTTAGACCGTTGGCAAATAGCACAGTTTTGAACAAAAGTTTGCACTTCCCTTTTTAACCCCGGCCAATAAAACAAGCCCTTAACCCTTTGATAAGTAGCTACCATACCTGAATGTCCTCCCACTGCAGAAGAATGTAATGAATGTATAATGTTTTGTCTCAATTCATCATCTTTCCCAACATATATCCTTCCTCTGTATCTTATCACTCCAGAATGCAGAGTAAATTCAGACTGCGGGTCAGGAGCTAAGGTGAGGTGCTCTAGCAGCTCCTTGCAGTGTGGATCCGCAGAATAACTTTGCTCAATGGTTTCTATCCAGGTTGGAACTGCTATAGTGATTGGCATCAATTCAGAACCGCTTCTGGACAGTGCATCTGCCACTCGGTTTTCCTTTCCCTTTTTATACTCAATAGTATAGTCAAATTCAAGCAACCTCAACATGAGTTTGTGCTGAATCCCTTCTCCAATTCTCTGTTCAGACATAAACTTCAAACTTTGCTGATCAGTCTTGATTATCAACCTAGTGCCCAAGAAATAATGCCTCCATCTCTTCAGGGATTCAATGATTGCCATGGCCTCCTTGTCATAAGTGGATAGGCCTATAGCATACTTTAGCAAAACTTTGGGGGTGATACCATATTGAGTTTCATGCACCAGCCAGTTCACCCAAAAGCTTAAGCTGATGAGGAAAAATGGGCAATTCACTTATACTTCAACACTCCCCCTTACGTGTAGGCTCCCCTTAGGCCTAATACGTGGAATAGAAGTGGACTGCAATTAATTTTTTTTAATTGCGTCAGCCAGGTCTTGAACTCGGGACCTCTTGGCTCTGATACCATATTGTCAGATCCCGGGGTAGGAATCCGACTAGGGAATTGGAATATCACAGGAAATCTGGAAAAATGCAAAAGGGGAAGTACTGAAAAACAGCTAAGGAATAAACTAGGACTATTGTTTGATAACATATGACGGCGTGTCCTCCCATTCCCCAGCAAAAAGTATTTATATGTCAATACATAATCCAAGCATTAAGACTGAGAAGTGATTAACGAGATTACATCCAAGTTAACTGAACATTAAGTACTAAACATGGTGTAACTAAACTAGCTTTCGTCAAGAGTAAAGAGGGGCGTTGATCTCCCGCCATGGACTACAGAACACATCCCGGCCGTCTATTACTGTTGGACTGGACTCAGCGAATCGTTTTCTTCAAACATCCACACCATCTTCAGAGCTTCAGATATTGTAGGTTCTGAATGAGCTTGGTAGAAATGCAGCCACCACCGTGAAGGCCACAGCGGCGGCGACGGCGAGGCAGAAGAGGTGAAGGCGGCGGTAGCAGCCGTGGAGAAGGTTTAAGTTCGGCCACCCCAGCCTCGGGAATCGGGCGGCGGCGCTACCTCGCTGAAGCTTGGCGGCGTCGGCGACCTCGTGCCGCGGCCACGGATGAGGCGACGCGGCTTGCGGTGCATCGGCACGACCTCCGCTCTGCCATGCCCACCGCCGTACCACATCGATTTGCGAAGGCATCGGTAGTAAGTATTCCATGGTGTTAATTTAGATTGCTGCCCGATTACATGCGATACAAGTCGGTTATTGCCTAAAATTGCAGATCCTCTGGTAGAGCCCCTTTGCCGTATTCTTTGGCAATGCAGACCTGCTTCTGGGACGAGATCCAATATCCTCAAGGCTTGGGGTCCATATCGGCAAGTTCGTCCTAAGCCCCAAGCACACTCCATTCAGAATTGGCCGCCACCAGTCAGGGAGGAGCAAAATCTGGAGAAGCTAAGGCAGTCAGAGAGTGCTTGGAATATGGCCGATGGATGTGAATGTGATCTAAGAAGATGTCACTAAGATCCCGAGTGTTGCCCTGCCCCATGTGCTCTGACCATGCGGTGCCATTGGTCGACCCAAGTCCGGCTCGCCAAGACCCTCACCTTCATTGTCCGTGTCTGCTCTCAACGCGGTGCCATTGACCCAAGACCAGCTCCAGCAAGACACTCGCCTTCATTGTCCCGGTAATCTCATATTGCTGTGCTCTAAAATGTTAGCAGCAAGTTATACGTGAACATAAATTGAAATAGCCTGTGGAGTTAGCTGTTATAAGTTCTAATGCTACGCATTTCATAGTCATGAAATAATATGAACATCTTTGCCTATGGCACGAACTCTGGGAGATGGTCACCTCTGAGCAGTGTATTCAATAAAATATAGGAAAGTAGAGTTATCATATGCTAGGGATTGAGCTTTGTTTCTTTCTTTGCAATGCAGGTGCTGCTGTGACATTATCTAGACTATATGTGGATTTCAAATTCCATCTGCAGTGCCCATTAGAATCTGTTCCATTAGGTATTTGTATCGGACCTCACTTCCTCAGATTCCTATGTTAGAAGTTATTGTTGTTCACTAGGTAGAGAAGTTATTGTTGTTCACTAGGTAACCTTGGTTTTCAGATAGATTGGATTATTTGTTGTCCCTGTAAAGATTCTACACCAAACTGCTATGATGCACGGATACGGATACTTGACACGACACGACGCCGACACAGGAATTCACCGTTTTCCCAAAAATACCGATATGACGACACAGCTATATATATATATATATATATTATTTTCTATGTTTCCTTATGCTTATTAAATTAAAATAATGTAAATTGTAAACATGTAATTTGTAAAGTGTATACTCGGAATATGAACCTCATCAATTGTTTTGTTAATCCTGGCGACAATTGTTGTTGTGAATACCATTTCCAGTCATTCCAGAAATAAGAGTTCCATTAACCTGGGAAAAAGTAACATGATCAGATCGGCAAGACTACAAAGATAACATGTTAACATCATAACATGTATATTTGATTCTTAAACAATTAAAGCACTAACAGAGCAACAACAATTGATAATTGATAAGGATAAGCGATAATCCGATAAATATTAAGAAATAGCCAAGTTCAAACATAGAAACTTAAATGTGGAGTTCAACCAAAAGCAAATATCCACTAGCCAACATAGGATAGGAGTGGTTCAATTTAAGGCACATCACAAACTCAAATTCTAGTAGCAAAGCTAGTTTAAAGACAGCATGAGACTCTTAGACTTCAACTTCGTCCTCATTTTCTTTTTGGATCATCGCAGTAGGCTCATCTTCAAACAGTACACACTGCAACTCTGGTTCTTCAAGAGAGAGTTGAGCAACCTCTAGAATGCCAACACCAGTTAGAGATTCAAAGCTATCTCCTCCCACATCCCACATTCTAGTTGTCCCTGTTTTATATGCTTCTGTTCTTCTTGAGAGAAGTCTTAAATTGTTATGCACAAATACCAAATCTTCAGCACGCTTAGGAGTTAATTTGTTTCTTTTCATGCTGTTGATAAAGCTATATGTGCTCCAGTTTCTTTCACAACAAGAAGATGAGGCTGGTTAGTTAACCAATTTGAGAGCCAAATTTTGTAGCACAGGAACGGATTGTCCATGATTTGCCCACCAATTCATTGGATCAAGGATCCATCTATCATAAATAGAATCAAAGTCACTGAATTCTCCAGAACAAGTAGAAAATCTTGCATATTCTTCTTTCACTTTCTTGAGATCTTCAAGGAGAGGGAAGAACTTTTTGAAGCACTTCATTCTCATTTGTAAAATCTCAAGATCCTTGTGTGGGGGTATACGGCCAACAACACCTTCTTGATTGATCCACTTGTCACTATAATATCTACAAACAAAAATAGATTATAATATCTCCAAGAAAAAGCAAAGGAAGACCGAAGTTTATAATTCACCTTGGATTAAGTGAATGTGCCAAACAATGGAGTGGAGTGTTGCCGTTTGCCCAACGATCAACCAATATGCTTTGAACAACCGAGTAAAAGGTGGACTCCTCATTTTCTTCCTTACCTTCATGCCTATATATCACTTTCTTCATAGTCTCAATCATTGTATCCCACATCTCATAAATTAGATGAAGGTATGGTGTGTCGGTGTTCGCCACACGTATCATTTCATAGATTGGCTCAGTGAATTAACAATGTAGTTCACCTTGTCCCACCACACTTCATTGAGTAATGAGACTAGGTCTCTAATGGTTTGTGCCATTCCTCTGTTGTCATCTCTATATGTCTCCCATTTGTCACTAATCACCATGTTTTGGAGTGCCCTCTTGATCATGCAAAACCGCTTCAACATCACTACAACTAAGGCAAACCTCGTTTCAGCGATAGCAAGTAACTTCAGTTTGCTAAACTCATTGAACATTGATAGCCTCATGCCATGGTTCATTATAAAATTCTTGATCATATTAGCATCTGCAACAATCTCAGTTATCCAATGGCACTCATCAAAGACTACTTCCTCATCAGTTCTTGGCATTTTAGCAGCACAAATACTGTTGAGAGCAAGATTGAGTGTATGAACAACACAAGGAGTCAAACAAATATGAGTGCATTTCTGTTGAACAATCAACCCGCACCTTTGCAATTTGTAGCATTGTCAGTGATGACTTGGACAACACTTCTTGCACCCACTTCTTCAATAACAGCAATCAACTTCTCAGAAATGTACTCCTTTGTCTTTATCTCTCCTTCTGCATTGAGAGCTCGCAAGAACATCGGTGCACCCTCAGAAATAGCAAAAAAATTAATGAGGGGTCTTCTCTGTGCATCTGATCATCCATCTGAACAAATGGTGACATCCTTTTTAGGCCATGTACTCCGCGTATGCTCTAATAAGGTCTCAATGTGAGTCATTTCTTGTTGAAGAAGTGTAGTTCTCAACTTGTTGTACCAGGTGGGACATAACCAGAAAGGTTACTGTTTGCAGCAAAGCTATAAGATTGTTGAAAATGTGGATTTCTTGCTAGATTGAAAGACAATCTTGTCAATTTCACATAACCAAAATTAGTTGAATGCAAGTTGTAAGATGGAAAAAATTGAAACAACGATTGGAAGTTGATTGCATACCTCCAGAATAAAACATCCTTGCAATTTGTGCATCCAATTAATTGCGCAAATCCTTAGCCCAAGCTTTCTCTAATGCTAAAGGAGGTCCCCTTCGCTTCTTATTCCTCAACATAGCCGAGTCCATGCTTGATGAATAAACACTAGCACTAGCAACACTACCAACAGTTGATGGTGGCAAGGGCACATTTCTTGGCCTTGTTTTTGTTTGTTCATCCTTAACTTTTGCAACTTCACTTTTAAGCTGAGCAAGAATAGGTACTGTCACCTTAGGACATATCTTGCATCCACCATTAGTGATTTTCAGCAAGTGCGCTTTGACTCTAAAGTAGCTACTAGTGCCAACATATTTGCAATACTTGCATCTCCACTTAACATTTTCTCCCCCTTGACCACCCCTGTCTAGAACATCAACATGATTCCATAATAGAAGCTTTGACCTATTGTTGCTTGTGTTTTCCTCCTCTCTAGCACTAGAATTAGCAGCTTCCATTTTTCTAGAATGATGAAAAAGACAATCAAGCACAAGTTACAATTACAATGACATGCATGCGAATAATAGTATAAATATATAATAAAGAGACGCACACTTGAAACAAGTTTGCTAAATGCCTAAATATATCACTCAAGAAGTCATCATTCAGATTCTGAGGGAGTGACTTCAGATGAACATGGAAATTTGATATCGCTTAGATTTGCTAGACAATGTCTACTCAATGGGCAACTAATATTGGATGCTTGTGAGCATGAAAATTTGGTAGTTGCAACAGGTACAGAGGATTCCAACCAAGGAACAGCATAGGGCCATAAAAGCCACATACCTCGGTGCCGGTGACGTCGGGGACGCCGGGGAGGCAGCAGCTGGCTAAGCGCGGGGAGGCAACAGCTGGCAGCGCGCGGGGAGGCAGCTGGCTGCACACGGTGAAGATCTTCAAGTTGGCGAGGCCTGCTCCGGTACGTACTCTGTCTCCACCTCGACGCGGCGGCGCCATGCGGGAGCCGGCGGCGCACAAGAGGAGATGCAGGAGCCGGCGGTGCACGGGAGGAGATGTGGGAGCCGGCGGGCGGCGGCGCGATGTGGGAGTCGGCGGCGCATGGGAGGAGATGCGGGAATCGGCGCGATGCGCGAGTCGGCAAGCGGCGGCGCGATGCGGGCGATGGGGAGAAGCGCAAGTGGCGGTGTGGCGCACGCGTGGGGAATGGGAGAAGCGCGAGTGCGGTGCTGTGATTCCTCTGGCCTAGGGTTAGGGCAAGTCATGGGCCGGTTGTGTCCTAGGCCATGTTCGACTCGCATAATTATCGTGTTCGACAAATGTCGAGAATTTTAACAATTAAAATTAATTCCAAAATCGGCCGATACGTCGCGGACACGTGTGCGTGTCGTATCCGTGTCCGACACGGTGTCGGACACAGATACGGCGGTTTGGACGCGTGTCGATGCTACAGAGCCAAACTATTATGCTTTTAATCAGTTACCTAACTTTTTTCCATTACTACAAGTTTGCAACTCCACAAATTTCCAACTGATTATTCTGTGATCTATGCCTCTATTATGCCATTACATCAGTACATTAGTTAGGTATGTCTATGTGAGAATGAAATTCGATGTGGGAGATATATTTGTAGCACGCCGTGGTTTGTGCAATGTGTGCCTGTGTCATATAAAGTATCTTATATTGCTTTGAAACTACTACCTAGAGATTCTTGCTGCATCCGTGCCAATCTAATTGCATGCAGGATATAGTTTTTTCTTTATGTCAGTTTCTCTCACTGGGAGCAATATTTTCTTTGGATTGCCTGTTAACAATGGTACAACTTTAGCTTGCTAATTGTTTTGCTTTTTATGGAAACATGAAATAGACACAGGGATGATGCGTTCACAATGACTGCTAATGCTTTACATTGTATGACATATAATGACTTGATTTACACAGTCCCAGAAATATTGATGCAGAGATGTACTCATGGTTCTTAATTGATGCACGTAGCAGACAATTGATCTTTTCCCCTTTCAGCTCGAGCAATGCTTAAATGCTCATCATTCTTACAATTTCCTTACAATATATGCATCAAAGGATAATACATCTATATTTTTCTTTGTGCCTTTCTTCACAATGATCAAAAGATCCTTCATTTGTTTTTTTAATCATTTATCAGTTAGTCAATATTCCAGGAGTTTCGTTTAGGTTCTACCAGTAAGGTCCTGTACATGGATATAGAGATGATAGGTTTTGTAATGCATATCAAACTAGCTGGAGTACAAGCACAGAGGTAATTCGATTCTCATTTTTCTTGTTTTCTTTGACTTCAGGAGAGAAAATTGGTTAGGCAATTTTAGCTTACTTGAGTTACTTTTATTCAGTGTTGTTACATGCTTGTGTTTCGCTCTAAACTCCGAGCAGATTATTACTGCACTCTATATCTACTTACTTCCCTATCCTTGATGCCTTGAAGGCGTATGTTGATTTTGAGTTCCTAATATCTAACAATTTTAACCTTGTTTACAGGAAGTCACCATATTTTCTCATCCACTTGGGGAATGCTCGATTTGCATGAAAGGATAATACATCTATATTTTTCTTTGTGCCTTCCTTCACAATGGTCAAAAGATCCTTCATTTGTTTTTTAATCATTTATCAGTTAGTCAATATTCCAGTAGAAACAGTTTTTTGACAAATTAGGGTTCTCTGACAAACCCATGATTACAAGTTTTTGGCAAATTAGCTGTGCACTCTATGGCTCATCTTAAAGAAGTCCATTGTAATAGCCTTAAAAATAAAAAGGATGTTAGTTACTTCTAATAGTTGTTCAGTCTGTGTTTGTTTGCTCATTATAGTTTTCAAAACGGGTTTAAGGCATTGGCTGCACCTATCTATTTTGGAGTTTCAGAGCCAAAGGCGATGGAAATGTTGATAACTTCCTGTTCTGAATTTTTGCTTCAGCTGTCTCGGACATGGAGTTGCAATATCTCAATAGGCTGCTTGCCAAAAGGTAGTGCATGAGTTTTAGCTGCCTTTATGTAAGTCAATGTCCTTATCTTATACTGTTCTGTTTTCAAACATAATGCTTCTCTACTCTTTTCTCGAGAGTTGATGATTTTTGTTTCTCTTTTAGTAAGGTATCGCCTTGATGAGGAGCCAAAAACAAAGATCCAAAAACCTTGAGAGTTTTGGCAAAATTTCACTGCATGATTCAAAAGGTTCTATTTGCCACTATGATCACGTGGGCATCTCTCTCCGATGGGAAAGTTCTATATACTCAGGTGATATAACTGGCATTGCTTGAGATCCCAAGGAAAATTCCAAATGGTAATATTTATCTACAATCATTCAAAATCTGAGTATTTGTTGCTTTGATTTATTTTTCACCGGAGCTTTCATGAACCTGTTCAAGTTAGTAGTGTAAATAAAATGACATATGTATACTGGGCCTACTTAGCATACCATTCCTTGGAGCACTGTAAATAGTGATATGATAAACATTCTTAAGTTGAAGGCTACCAATTATAATGCATAAATAATACTATTCTGTAAGATGCTTGGTTTTCTTGATTCTTTGATTTTATTAGCAATTATTTTTACTGATTTAGGCTATGTAATTGACAGCACAGAATAACCAAACACAATAGGAGTGATTATTTGATCATCTCTACTCCTAAAAGAACGAGTTGGAGGTGATGGTGCATCCTACGCCCGCGCCTCGCTCTCCCCGCCGCCACCCCGCTCTCCGCGCCCCAACCCCGCGCTCTCCTCCACCGCCTCCCCTCGCTCTCCCGCGCCCCAACCCCGCGCTCTCCTCCACCGCCTCCCCTCGCTCTCCCGCGCCCCGCCTCGCTCTCCCCGCCACCCCCTTGCTCTCCCGCGCCCCACCTCGCTCTCCCCCGCCGCCCCCCTCGCTCTCCCGCGCCTCCCCTCCTAATCCCCGCCGCCGCCGCCTCCTCCCACCTCCCGGCGCCTCCTCCACCTCCCACCCGCGCGCGCCGCCTCCTCCCCACCTCCCGGCGCCTCCTCCCTCTCCCACCCCGCGCCGCCTCCTCCCACCTCGGACGCCTCCTCCCCTCCCCACCCCGCGCCGCCGCCCCTCGCTCTCCCGCGCCCCGCCTCGCTCTCCCCGCCGCTCCCTCGCTCTCCCCGCCCCACCTCCTAATCCCCGCCGCCGCTCGCTCTCACCGCGCGCCGCCTCCTCCCCACCTCCCGGCGCCTCCTCCCCTCCCCCCCGCGCCGCCGCCGCCTCCCCACCCTCGGCGCCTCCTCCCCTCCCCCCCGCGCCGCCTCCCCCCACCTCGGCGCCTCCTCCCCTCCCCGTGCCGCCGCCGCCCCTCGCTCTCCCCGCCGCCCCTCGCTCTCCCGCGCCCCGCCTCCTAATCCCCGCCGCCGCCTCGCTCTCACCGCGCCGCGCCCTCCTCCCCACCTCCCGGCGCCTCCTCCCCCCCCACCCGCGCGCGCAGCCTCCCCACCCCTCGGCCGCCTCCTCCTCCCTCCCACCTGCGTCGCTGCCCCACCGCCTCCCTTGCTCTCCCCGCCTCGGTCGGGGCGGTCGCCGCCGCCCGATCCGCAAGATCCGCCGCTAGGGGTAGAGGACCAGGCGCGGCGGCGGTCGCGCGCGCGGCGGCGGCGACTTCGGCGAGTGCTGCGGGCTTGCGGCGGTCAGCGGCAACTTCGGCGGCGGCCGGGCTCTGGGCGCCCGCGCTCCGCCCCTCGCTCGCGTCTGCGCCCGATCCGCCGGCGGCCGGCGAGCCGGCACCGGCGAGGCAAGGCACCGAGGCGCCGTGACTCCGTGGCGCGAGGCGGTGAGGTGAGGCCGCCGTCGCCAGTGCCCGCTGGCCGCCTGCCGGTGCCAGCTGCGCCGCTCACGCGCCGCCCTCGCCTTCTCCTCCCCGCGCGCGCCGCTCGCGCCTCCTCCTCGGCTCCTTTGCCGCCCCGCTTCTCCCCACCCCGTCTGTCGCCTCGGGACGATCTCCGCATCCGCTGGAGAACTTCATGTGCCACTCCGCGTCAACTTCATCACCGCCGAACGGCAAGACGCCTCCCACGAAACCCTACCCCTCTCTCCCTCCCCACCCCGTTGATGCCCTTTCTTCTCCGTAGATGAACTGATGAAGAAAAGAGTGCGGACTGCATGTATTGCTAATTTTGCCGTTTAGAAGCTTTGTAGTGACATAATTTCAGAGAAGAGAAGCATATGCCTCATGGCGGCAATTAGTGACACTTGTGGCTGAAGCAGAATGTGGTTGCTGGCCTGGTACCATGCCGTTATTTGTTGGATTGACCAAGCTGAAGGAGGCCATGTTTTTCAGAGGGCTTGTTTAACCAAAAGAGATAAGTGAGGATATTGGTATTTTAGTTATAGAAAACTCAAATGATTGATTTCCGTTGCATTTTTGTCTAATATCCAACTATACATAGTGTCACCTAATTGCAAACCTGGGTTTACTGCAAAGTCCTGATGACCTATTATGGTATCATCTGCATTTCATAGATCGTAGGATTTTTTTATTACTCTTGAGTCATTGTTGGTAACAACATTAAACTTGGTCTACAGTTCTGCACACAGGTAATATATTGTCCTTGAACCTGGAAATCAAAAGCAATTATGTGAGAAGACAGCTTTCATTCATTTAGCTGTAATCACTTATATAGATTTTTATTTAGCTGTTTCCACAATTCTTTTTCTTGCAACTCTTGGTTGCTATTTTTGGTACTTAGAATATACGGACTTGTAGACTCCAACCTCCTACGGTTATTTTTTTTTTGACAAAAGTAGAATATCTGAGGGCATCTTCAGCCAAGTTTATGTGTATCTACAGAGCATGTTCCAGTGCTTCCAAGATAACATGTGAGGGATCCCTACAAGCTTCTTGGGATTGACTGTGATGCATCTGAAGAAGACATCAGGCGTGCAAGGAACTTTCTCGTTCAACAGTATGCTGGGCATGAAGCAAGTGAAGAGGCTATTGAAGGTGCTTATGAGAAAATAATAATGAAGAGCTACCAGCAGCGGAAAAAACAAAATTTAATCTGAAAACAAACAAAAAAGCGAGTCGAGGAATCCCGTCATGGCTTAAGGCACTGCTTGGATATTTTGAGGTGCCATCAATGGGTGTCATTTCCAGAATATTATTCTTTTTTGCTTTCATTGCTGGATGGAGCATAGCAGCTTCTACTGAGAATGGACCTGCATTCCAGGTATATCCTTCGGTTTATCCTGACCTTTTAAGGTCTGCCATTTCTTGTTTGATGACATGTTTCAATTCCATGGTGGCTCAAGGAAGCTAATCTACAAAATGTGTGAAATGTAACTTGCTCATTCTACAGTACCCACTAAGTGTCATTAGCTTCTACATGAGTACCAAAATGATAAAATCAAAATTATTGCTGGCTCCCATCAGCCCTGTGCATGTGTTTACTCATGTTTTTATCTGACATCTGAGAACTCAGTAACCTAAAGATTTCTGTCCCTTTCATTTTCATAGAATTTTCCAGCGGAATTAGCCTTTATGTTGTTGAATTAGGGACTAACTGATAGTTTGTGTGTCTACAGATTTTTCCCTGTTGAGTAATTCTTTTAGAGGATCTTTTTCCATGGGCCATGTATTTGAGAAATATACTCTGCAAAGCACATTACCGTTTTGAGGTAACATTATGTGTATAAGCTTTGAAGTTTTACATTTGTATTGCATATCTTGTGCACGGATTGTTGAGTGTGAAAATGTAGTTTTGCCGATATTTGATTGCTTTCCTTTACAAATTCTATATACTGACTTTACAATAGTATTTAGCTTTGGTGATGTGTGTGTATTCCTACTTCTAACAAAATAGAAAGAGTAGCTATGCCTTTGTTAGAATGATAGATTTCGTCTGCTGCATGTCCTTCTTTATCAGAAAAACATTGATTTCATGGTTTGTTACGACCGTTCCAAACATGATCAAAAAATCCTATCACAGGTAGGATTTATCTCTTTTTATAGCTAATGCAAGTAGGATTTAGTTTTATCTTTCCTGCTTGACCAAAATGTAGGATTTACCTTCAGCAACCTTGGTAATAGCACTCTGTTTATTACAGTTAATTTCCTTTTATTTTGTCCTAAGGACATATTGCCATTGTTTTCGTATTCTCATCGTAGTACTCAAATCTCTTGCTGTGTTTTTTTATGTTGACCGGTGCTGCTTATTTACTAGCCTCTTCTCTTTATTGTTTATTGGACAATGAAATTCATTGTGCTTATCTGGTATAGATCACCGATAATAAACTTAGTTTCTTCATGTTAGATGTTGATCTTTACCTCTATTTTCCTATTGTGCTGTATTTTAGATGGCGATTATGGTTGGATATTTACAATGGGGTTACCATCTTCTGAGTAGGACATTTTTTTTGCCATGTCAATCATCGTCTTTACATAGACAATCGTTGAACTTTACTTATATACCTGAGTCTGTGTTTCGTAATCAAAAAATCTAAAACCCAGTTCTGACGAGATCGTGTAAGACTATGTTGAGTAATGCTCTCTTCCACAGGAGGCAACATATATGTTCAGCAACCTCATTTGGCATGGAAACTATAGATAATCATAACCTTTTGATGACTGCATGACTGTATGTTGCTACACGAATCTTCATAATATTTCTTAGATAATTCCATATGAAAATTCTGCTTACTATGAGAACAATTGCTTCACATTTTATATTTCTGACTCATAATAATGGAAGAAGATATATCTGTCACTCTTTAAGTTTTGCAATCCCCTATATGTGAAGAAAAACGAATAAAAAATTAGTTGCACGGTTGGTTGCCCTCACCCTCCCATGTCTTCTCTCTAAAACTGAATTTCGACTATGACGTAACCCTCCAAGTATAGCTAAATATAGATAAAGCATGCTTTCTCTCGCTTTCAATTTGAAAGATCCTCTCAACATTATATTATTCTCTGAATGGTGTGAGAGATATGCTAGAACATTGATACCATTTATAGTATGTGGTGCTTATATTTTGCACATTTTGTTAAATGATGTGTATTATTCTTGTGACAACAGCCACATAATTATTCTAAAGCACATTATAGCTTATGGGCATGCGATTGTTGTGTTTGCACATGATATATATAAATTTTGTTTTGTGTTTCAATTTGCTCAAGTCAGTTCCTCCTGGCACTGCACTCCTTAATTAGATACCCATAGATTTACATGTGGTGTAGAGACTTTTACTAAATTACGCTCTTTTCTTTAGTATTCATGCACGTCTGGAGGAGCTACTAATATGAAGCTATTAGTGGTGCTTGCTATCTACTCCTGTATTTTTGGAGGCTTATTAGTTCATCTTGAGATAAGCTGTACATTGTGGCCCCTAAGGGACTAACAAAATATACAAATGTATTTGTTGATGATTTTTGTCTTGAGTACCAATGTAATTGTAATTTTGGTGCCATCCTCATCAGTGTGGATATAATTAGGTGTATAAGTTTGTTATGGAAAAAAGAAATATCAAATGATTGTCTTCGAAATGATAATGCATAAGTAACACTATTTTCTTCTTAAATCTATTGCACATCTCACATTATTACTGAGTTTGCCGATGATTAAATTAGCAACATTAGAGATATGCTATCTGATTTATTATCAATGTTGGCCTTAAATTTTTCTACAATAAATTCTCATGTAAATAAAAGAAAATGTGTATAGTATTTGATTTTCCGTTGCAACGCACGGGCACACAACTAGTTCTAAGATAAGATCAAGTTGTGTATTGTAGCATGTTGACTTGCTGAGATTCGGTGAACTAATATGTTCCTATACCCTGTTGAAATTTGATAAGAGAAAAGTGATATGCTTCTTCATTGATATGTTTGGAGTCTCATATGAATTGAAATTGATGGGGATTAGTTTTTCCATGAACCTGTTTCTGCTGGGCTTCTGTTTTTCCGTAGCATGTACGGGTACTTGGCTAGTACTAGTAACATAAAAGTGCCACTTAGACAAGGAAAAAAACAAATGGAAGAGATACATCAATTCAGTTTGCATTCAATTCGCCAAGAAACGCCCACTCGCTCTGCATAGCCAGCGTGATCTCTCTCAGGCTGAAATCCAATAAAAATACAGTAAAGACTACAGCGACAAGGCTTACCAGTAGTTCAATCAATTCACACTTCACACGCTGGCCATGCACCTCCAAAAAAACCCGTACAGTACAGGACTACAGGTGCATTGTGTAAGAACTGGAGGTGATGCGTGCCGCGGACGTTGCTACAGATATGTCCATCCTGTATACATATCTGACACACTTGAGCGGACCCAACTAAGTTCACGGGTGTTGGACTTAACACCTAAATTTTTTAGCGAAATGCTCTGCATTTAATAGGTATATTTGGCATATATATTAATAATTGATCTAAATACTTTATATTTATACCTTCGATAAATTTTAGAGCACTTCCACACCTCTTTCCAATTCGTCTCAAAATCTATAACCTAGCGAAGGTTCAAAAAAGTTGATTAGAGAGGGCAGGTGAATAGACATTTTAAAATTTTTTTGGTTAAAACTGAGTTTTATATATAATTTAAAATCAAAGAAATAAATGGACAGCGGCGAGCGTCGAAATTTGGACATTATTGGACCCATGGACACCCAAATTTCCATTTTTGGCCTCCAAATGAAAAAAATTCCAGATTTGGACCCCTCCTCACCGCGCGTTTTACCAGATCGCGACACGTGTCCCGGTCGTGCGGTCACGACCGCACTTTTCACGGGTCGTGCGGTACTGCATCGCCGCGACGCGCCGCCTCTCGGCGGTCGCGCGGCCGGGCTCTCGGCCGGCGATCGCCTCCGTCGATCGTGCGCTCGGGGGCGGCGATCGTGCGCTTCGGCGAGGAGGCAGCGGTCGGGAGCCCGGTGCGCGGCCGCCGCAGCGGCGCTGGGTCGTCGCGATGCGGTACCGCACGACCCGTGAACGATCTTGATCGTCGCGTACCGCATCGCACGACCGGGACACGTGTTGCGATCTGGTAAAACGCGCGGTGAGGAGGGGTTCAAATCTGGAATTTTTTTTCATTTGGGGGTTAAAAATGGAAATTCGGGTGTCCATGGGTCCAATAATGTCCAAAATTCACGGTAAGCTTAGCCAGACCGTCTATAGTCAAGACTCCCGGGAGGGAGCATGCGGCGGCTGTTGGGCCAACAAGGCCGGGGAGTCTGGTGGCGTGTGGCGTAAGTTCAGGATCGAGTTAGTTACTCGTCACGTTAAGTGTGTGCGTCTTTATATCACTACTGCATGTTTCTGTTTTAACAATCTCTACTAATGAAACTCGTATTTTTAATCGCTGTGATCAGACTGACGCTGATATACTAATGATTCGTTTTTCACGCTTGTGATTTTGTTTTGGTGTGGATCATGGCAACCTACTTTGTTCAGTGAGCCCGCAAGTATATTCCCTCTGTGCAGCATTCGGAAATAATACAAGTACTGTTCAGCGCGAGAATAGACGCTTTCATGACTGTTACTAAATACAGTATTTTTTTTAAATGAAAAATTATAATTTAGGACCATAGGAAAATACTATGATATACGCAAACAAAGAAATGATGACTTAACCAAAAAGGGTGCCGAATACAAACAATTGAAGTCATTGCTATGTAAAGTAATACCACAGCTTAGACCTGAACTTTGCTTAATCCTCAGACAGCTCCTCCAACTACATCAAGATTGCATTGGCAGAACAGGAACCGATCTCTTCGTTTCAGTTGATTAATGCCACATCGTTTTGTAGGTTGCTGTACCATTTGTCCTACGACATGCTTGCTTCGAAAAAACTAACCAGAATAATTCTGCAGAATTGAGAAAGTCAGCATCTGCTCAGCAAACACTTTTATGCATAGTAGAAATCAAAGTTTTAAACCGTTGATACATTCTAAACCAACATTTATTTGAGAAGGGGAATATGTTAGTATGTCTTTGAGCCTATCATGGATAGACCCACATTGAGTTTCCTTTACTGTAACTTAATTCCTGTATTCCCTTTGTTTTTGACAACCACAAAAGTCTTTTAGTATCAGACTAGTCCGTCTTCAGAAATGGAATGCGGAATTGCCAGATGTTGTTCAGGCGTGTTAGTTAATGCATGTTATAGGTGATTTTCGTATTCAGTTGCCTCGTTCTCTGCTTTTTTTTCCTCCAAATAAGCATAACAGTATCCTCTACGAACGAAATGAAAATATGAAAAAAAAGGATAATTAATGTGCTGAAAAGAAATAAGAAGTATATAGTGATACAAAGAAAAACTTGGGAGGCCGAATTTAGATAAGATAGCTTGGTAGTGCACTTACTATATGTTTGATGTGGGCGAGCTTCATCTTGCTCTCGTCTGATCCACACCACCATTTTAGTCTAGGGTTGCCCCCGATTGTTAGCTCCTTGAGCTTGGTGATTTGTTGTATACACTGCGGCAAAGATTTTATGCTTCGGCATCCGTAGATTTTGAGGATTTCAAGAGAGGTGAGGTGTCCCAGCCATTCTGGTAGCGCTGATATGCCATCACAACTTCTCAACTTTAGCGATTGGAGGGAGGCAAGGTGTTGCATATTCTCTGGCAAACTCGTCAGTTTATCACAATAGGAGATCTTCAACTCTCGGAGCATAGGGAGGTGGTGAAGCAGCCTCCACTCACCCACGGGCACTTTGCTGGACGAAACCTTCAACTTGGTGCCTGGAGTATCGGAAGGGGAATGGCTCACGTGGTCTCCCTCACTCCATGACGATATCACCTCGTCACTACTCCCTATTGTCCACAAGCGAAAGATAGGTGGACGTGGTGTCAACCTCAACTTTGGGCAATACCATATGTACAATTTATCAAGTCTAGGGAACATGAACTCCTCCATGCCATCCTCTCCGCAATATGTAGTGTTCCACTCTTCCAACTTCTCCATGTCCATTATGTAAAATTTTGACAACCGAAGGAATGCTCCTTTCCCACCACAGAAATCTCTGTCGATTTTTGTAATGATGCAGCCTTTCCAGGTTTGGTAATTGCCCGAGTGGTGGCAGGTTGTTGCATCCCGGCGTATTCATAATCGTAATTTCAACTAGATTTGGGAGATACTGAGAAATGACCAATTCTAGCGATTGGAGGGAGGCAAGGTGCTGCATATTCTCTGGCAAACTCGTCAGCTTATCACAATCGGAGATGCTCAACTCTCGGAGCGTAGGGAGGTGGTGAAGCAGCCTCCACTCACCCACGGGGACTTTGCTGGAGCAAACATACAACATGGTGCCTGGAGTATCGGAAGGGGAATGGCTCACGTGGTCTCCCTCACTCCATGACGATATCACCTCGTCACTACTCCCTATTGTCCACAAGCGAAAGATAGGTGGACGTGGTGTCAACCTCAACTTTGGGCAATCCCATATGTACAATTTATCAAGTCTAGGGAACATCTCCTCCTGCATGCCATCCTCTCCGCCGTATGTTGTGTTCCATGCTTCCAGTCGTTCCATATCTTCCAAACAAAATCTTGACAACCGAAGGAACGCTCCTTTCCCACCACAGAAATCTCCATCGATTTTTGTAATGCTGTGCAGCCTTTTCAGAAACAGCTCTCCTAAGTTTGGTAATTGTCCGAGTGGTGGCAGGTTTTTGCACCGTGGCAGATTCTCCAGTTCAATTTCAACGAGATTTGGGAGATACCGAGAAATGCCCATGAGCCAGGTAGGAAAGCTTATACTACTATAACCATCTAGCTTCAAGTGCTGCAAACCTCCTGGTGGCACTAGTTCTCCCAAAACATCCTCGTCCTCCAGAATTCGATCATCATCCGAAGTCCATTCAAGTGTCAACGTTGAAAGACTTTGTCTGTCTAACAATTTAATTTTACGTGCTTCTTCAAGAAACCTTACATCTTCAAGACAAGATATTTGCAACTGATTGAGATTTACGTCCTCAAGCTGATGGAGATTACTGCAAGTGTTGACATCGGACGACATGAAGAGCTGTAATGAGACTGAATCTCCCACGGGATCACAATACTTGTAACTCTGCAGAGTTGATAAAGTCAGCAGCTGGTTAGCTTGCATTAAATCTAGTTCTGTTCAGAGACAAGGTAATTTATCATAAAAAATTCTGTACCACTGAAAAACAGAACAGGGGAACGAATATAATTCCTTTGTGTTTGCACCAATCATAGTATTGATCCACACCTTGAGTTTTCTTTACCTTAACATAATTCCCGTATTCTCTTTGTTTTTTACAGCTACATTATTCATCTTAGAATAATAATCTCAGACTAGTCCGCCTTCAGAAAGCAGCATTTTCTGATATTGTTTACGTGTGTCAGTTAATTAATGCGTGCGACTGAGAGCAAGAGATTTGCCTAATCTTCCATTTAGCTTTGTTTTTCAAATAACTAGAATAGATTCCAGTAAGAACGAAATGGAAACAGGGGTACACCGTGTATGTGCCCCAAGCGGATGTGTGCTGCACAGTATTTCGATGAAAATAACCCAATGGTAAGATGACAAAAGATAGTGTGCTGAAAATAAAAAAGAATTCTATAGTGGTATAATGGAGAACTTGTAGGCGGAATTCAGATAAGAGATAGCATGGTAGTGCACTTACTATATCGTTGATGTGGGCGAGCTTCATCTTGTTGTCCTCTGATTCACACCACTTCTGTAGTTCATAGTTCCCACAGATTTCTAGCTTCTTGAGCTTGGTGAGTTGTTGTACACATTGCGGCAAAGACTTGATGGGTCCACTGATTTTGAGGCTTTCAAGAGAGGTGAGGTGGCCCAGCCATTCTGGCAGCGCTGATATGCCAAAACACAGCCTCAATTCTAGCGATTGGAGGGAGGCAAGGTGCTGCATATTCTCTGGCAAACTCGTCAGTTTATCACAATCAAAGATGTTCAACTCTTGGAGCGTAGGGAGGTGGTGAAGCAGCCTCCACTCACCCACGGGGACTTTGCTGGAGCAAACATTCAACGTGGTGCCTGGAGAATCGGAAGGGGAATGGCTCACGTGGTCTCCCTCACTCCAGGATGATATCACCTCGTCACTATTCTGTATTGACCACGAGCAGAAGATAGGTGGACGTGGTGTCAACCTCAACTTTGGGCAATGCTCTATGTGCAATTTATCAAGCTTAGGGAACATGAACTCCTCCACGCCATCCTCGCCGCTGTACTTTGTGTTCCATGCTTCCAACTCTTCCATACATCGCAACTTGAAATTTGACAATCGACGGAATGCTCCTCTGCCACCACAGAGATCTCCATCGAGTTTTGTAATGCTGCGCAGCCCTTCCAGATGCAGCCATATCAGGTTTGGTAACTGTCCGAGTGGTGGTAGGCGTTTGCACCTCGGCAGATTCTCCAATGTAATTATTAGAAGATTTGGGAGATGATGACAAATGCCCACCAGCCAGGTAGGAAAGCATACACCGTTATAACCTCGTAGCCCGAGTTCCTCCAGATTTTTTGGTGGCACTAGTTCCCCTAACACATCCTTGTCATCCAAATAAAGTCGATCAGGATCCAAGGTCCAATCGAACGTCAACTTTGAAAGATTTTGTTTCTCTAATAATTGAATACCGCGCGCTTCCTCCATAGACATTACATTTTCAAGACAACAAATTTGCAACTCATTAGGATTTATGTCCCCTAGCTGATGAAGATTGCTGCAAGTATTGACATCATTAGCGTGAACCGTAAAGAGTGGTAATGAGACTGAATTCTTGAGCCGATAATACTTCATGTGTTCGGTCAGTGAGAGTGAGCAGTTCGCCACCAGTAGAAACTTCAGCTTATGAATTGCACCTATACTTTCTGGTATGGTCACTAGGCTCTGGCAGCCTGAGACGTCTAATGTATGTAGCCTTTTGAGGTTACCAAGACTTTCAGGTAAATAATCAAGATATCCGTTACGAGATAGGTCCAAGTGCTCTAGATTGGTAAGGGCACTGATACATTGAATATATCCCCCTCTTTCATCGGATGGTACGTGTCTAAGGATTAGATCCAAGCTGCATGACAAGTTCAAATGCTGGAGTTCGGTGAGGTTGCCCAAAACATCTGATAGCCCTCTAAGATGGCACCAATCTTGTTCAATAGAAGTAAATCTATCATAAAAATCTGATATATCCAAATATTGGAGTTTGGTGAGGTCACCCAAAGCTCCCGGTATCCCTTTCACACCACAGCAACTTGACAAATCGAGATGCACCAAATTGTGGAGCTTCCGAAATGACTCTGGCAATACGTCAATTTTACTACAATGTGATAAGTTTAAATATTGCAGTTCAGTGAGGCTGCCTATAGCTTCTGGTAGCTTTTCAAGATTGTAGCAGAATGAATAGTTCAAATATTGGAGTTTGGTGAGGCCGCAAAAAGATTTTGGCATCGCCACAACTCTGAAGCAATGAGATAACTCTAAATGAACCAAGGATTTGAGATTCCCCAATGATTCTGGGAGTTCTACTAGCATTGTGCAACTTGACAAGTCAAGATGGATCAGACGGTCAATTTTGCCAATTGATTTCGGTAATGCAGAAATTCCCCGAGATCCATGCAGGTTTAGGTACTGTAATCTTGAGAGCTGAGTAACGCACTCAGGCAACTTTGAGAGCGGGCATCCGCTTAAATCCAAGACACGCAAGCACTTTGCGAATAAAAATGCATCATTACGGAGCTCCAGTTCGCTACAATCCAAAAAGTGCAGTGCCCTCACCTTGGCCGGGCAAATAGCTGACAACTTTGTTGGCCCGCTGTAATTTGTGAGCAATGCATAGCGGCAATATTTCTGCTCACAGCTGTTGCTCCCTTTGTTAGAATCGGAAACAATCAACTCGTCGTCCATGACTGATCTTGCAAGGTCATGCACTAGGTCGTGCATGGTGAACACCGCTTGCTGTTGGGAAGTCTGAATTTGAAAATACAACAAGTTATATTAGAAATGTAAGTCCAGGACTTTTTTCCTCGCAAAAAAATAAAAATCCAGGCATCTTATCTATGCATATAAAAGTTGTTTAGAGATCGACATCTTGTTCTTAGGTGGAGTTATAACCCATTGATTTCTTGCTAATGTTTCGAGAGCTAATCATGTACCAGCCAATTTTAATTAAGTTGATGTTATTTAAGGAACAGAGCTGTAGGCCTGCAGCATCTGTGAATGACTCTAGAACTCAGAAATCAGAAAGTAAAATAACTAAAGAGGAGGAAATCTTGCAACTATTTAATGTGCTATTTTGATTTCATATATTTGTATTATGTCCTAAATTAATATGGGGACTCAGGTGCATAACGCCCTTAGAACAAATTTTATTGTACAACTTTCTCTTCCTCCGTGCGAAAAATTTTCCCACCTAGTTTCCATTTCCCCCTCCCCTCACCACCTCCTTTTCTACGCCACTCACCGCCTACTATGTGCCCCTCCGCGCCTCTCGTAGTGGGGCATTCTATGTGGAGTGAGAGCAACAGAGAGAACGAGAGAGGTTTTCTGCTGCATGTGCTGAATCATCTAATAACTAGGATGCCACATCAGCATTTCAACTTATTTGGATGCCATGTCGGTGAAAACCATAAAAGCATTGGGTTAAGAGGTTATTTGCTCCAGTTTTGAAAACCATAAAAGCATTGGGTTAAGAGGTTATTTGCTCCAGTTTTGATAGCTGACGGGTGCAAGGTAAATTTGTAGAGCTCCCTTTTTCCATTGTATGGTGTTCAGAGTTTATTTTACTTTTTTTCAGTCACTTTCGTTACGTCTTCCGACTAACGACATTAAGCAAAAAAAAAAAAGTATTTTCAAACAAGGGGCATAACCTAACAGTGCAAAAAAGGTATTTCCAAACAGGAGGCGACTAGAGAACACTATAGCGTTGCAACGGTATAGCAACAAGTTTCGTCAAGTTTCAAGAAATTCCATCAAAATATTTGAAAAAGTAGTTCCAGTGAGTTTTGTGCATTTCTAGATTCCAAAAAAAAAATCAGACCAAGTTTCAATAAGCTTCAGATTTTGAAACTTAAGTTTCAGCAAGTTTCATCCAAAGAGGTTCAAAAAGCTTCAGCAAATTTCAACTGAAGAGTTCCAATAAATTTCAACAAGTTTTATCAAGTATCAACCAGAGAGTTTCAAGAAATTTCAGCAAGTTTCAAAAGATTTCATCAAGTTTCAACTGAATAGCTTCAAGAAGTTTCGCCAAGTTTCGACTAGTTTCAACCAAAAGGTTTTAAGAAGTACCATAAGTCTCGATGAGTTTTGATGAGCTCACCGTTGCTACAACAGTAGCTGAAGCGGCGGTGCTTGTGCCTGCCTTAGGCGGTGCCATGTAGGGGCAGGACATGGAGAGGAGGGTGATCGAGGCGATCAAAGGTGTCGGAGGTGCATGGCAACCCATCGTTGCTACAGATGGTGTATGTGGTCTGCGTCATTGCTCCTCTCCGATCGAGCCCCTCTCCGACTGCTGCTCCACACTGCCCATCTACGCCCACCACACTGCCATACTCCCCTCGCCGACTCACCATCTCCGAATGCGCCTCTCTCCGATCGCCGTTCCACCCCGTTCATCTCCAGCTGCGATGCAGAATTAATCCTACGCGATATGGATGCACCGTTGTGCTCCCCCTCACCACCTGCCCCTCAGCGGCATCACTCAACCCCTACTGTCGGTCACGGAGCGCCGCCATGATTTCCTCCCCAACTGCTTGAGCTCGCCCCATGTGCCAACTTGCCAGTGATGGAGTGCACAGAGATAGAGAGATGGAAGAGATGAGGTTCTCAATGTTTGGATAAGGTAGATGATGAATGGCTAGGAGAACTGGATATATGAGTGGCAACATCCATATCGAACGGTGGAGATGTATCCTGACAGGATAGTGTTTTTAGCTTTTCCCTTCCAAACAAGCGACATAATAGAACAGTGAAAAAAAGGTTTTACTTCACCTTTGTTCTTTTTATCAACATTAGTACTTCACCTTACATATTAGATTTCGAATTCTAAAACATTAACTTACACAAGTTAATTTCATATTTTGGAAATTAAATCTAGTATCTAAATATTTGCAAATAAGGCTTTTTAGTTATAACTCTTAAAACTTTTTTTAAAGTGATGGAATTAGAGTTGAAAATTTTAAAATATTATGTGGGTAATTTGTTCATTATTGTAAAATTTGTTAGTTCTTTTAATTGACCTCGAACTCCCGAGGATGGACATTTATTTAGATTTCTAGAAACCAGTCAAGCTTATTTAATTTATTTGTTAAGCTTCATAATAAAAAAAATGGGGACGTGATTGACACGGCCATGAATATTCTTAGTTCACCATATTCATGGAAATCTTCGCTGGCAGCTTGGAACATTTGGAACAAAAGAACAGAAAAAATCATTGACCATGAAGCACCTAACATACATGTTTTTGGCCAAATAGCTTGGAATTAGAACTTTCTCGATTCCTGCAGGGATTAAACAACTTTATGTGGAATTTCTGCGTTCCATGACGCGTTCCAAACTAACCATACGCTGTTAGGCTTTTCAGGCTATATGCTAGATAGGTATATTGTTTCAGGATTTCTCACCCTCTTTCCTAGTGATGTCCTAAACATCTGCTGCCGCTAGCCATCTTAACGACAAGAAGACTGAGCCATCATTGACTGAGGGGGTGGGCACCTGGTTAGGTCTATGTCTATCAAACTCCACCGAAAATCCATCACGCTTGAGGCTGGAGCTCTCCCGATCAGTTCTCTTCGTCACCCTACGTATGTTAATCTACAGCGATGCACGCTACCGCCGTCCTTTATCCAGCACCAGGAGCAACTAATCTCTTTCTCGTCGGGAAATTACCACGTCGACGAGCACAGTCGACCAAGTAAAATTTGATGGCACAGATTCAAGAAAGTCAAATAAAAAATAAAGGATGGAGTAGATACTTAGTAACTCACCGAAGGCAACTTTGAATGCTGAAGGAAGGACATCCCCAAGAGCTGGGTGATATACTGCTCCCCGAACTGACTGGCTGAAAATGTATTTGACGGTTTGATGAAATCAAGAGCAATCCATTGATGAATCAGATCATATTTAGCTATATTTTGACCTTTTGGAAATATGGCACAATAGGCAAAGCATAATCTCAACTGTGATGGCATACTTTTGTAACTTAACATCAATGATGGAATCACACTATTTTCAGGTGAATTTTCATCATCATGACAAGGGTCATTCCAGATGTAACTCTCTCTCACTGCTAACCATTCCTCAAGATTCATTTCAGATAACATATATCCAAGGGCTTGAGCTGCTAACGCCACACCGCCGCACTTCTTTGCAATGTCCAGTCCTATTTGCTTCAGTTGTTCCTTTTCAGGTTTAGATTCAAGGTCACACCTATTCTTGATTATATCCCAGCACTCGGTATCAATCAAGGGCTTTAGATTGTATGGTTTACCGGTCCAAATTTTTCTTGCAATTTGTACCTTGCGTGTAGTTACTATGACATCAATCTTGCTGCCACTCTTGCCAACATTTAGCATAGTCTTCAGTTTTTCCAACTCAGCGTTGCGTTCCTCCCATAGGTCATCTAAAATAATCAGAATCTTCTTTCCATGAATTAACTCATCAAGCCGCTTGTTTATCAATTCTCTATCATTTAAACTCTCGCTTTCTTTATTTGATATTTGAGAAATTATAGAACATCCTATTTTCTTTAGGTCAAACACCTGGGACACATAGACCCATACCCGATGATCATACTCTTTAAATTGATAATCATTGAAAACCAATCTCGCCAAGGTTGTCTTGCCAATGCCTCCAAGACCATGGATAGGAAGAATTATGGTCTCTTCTTTGGTGCTGCTTTCCGCTAACAAAGCTACGATTTCCTTCTTTTCTTTCTCCCTCCCTACAATGTCCTCTTGGTTAAACTTTGATGTAGTTGATCTTATTTCTTGTGAAGCAGTAAACTGCTGCTCATTGTTAGCACTAGAATCTGGTGAGAACCTGAACTTCCTATGGTCCTCGTCAATCTTACTCAGTTGCTGTCTCATCTTTCTCATCTTCTTAGCCAAGTTATTCTTGCGTACAATCGTGAAACTTGAAAGCAGCCCTGTCTTCTGTAAGAAATTGAAATTTACATATCAGGTCTGGAAAAAGGAAAAGCATCTGCAGGCCAAATATACTTTCTTATAAAACAAAGCTTGAAATACTTTTACGGAATATAGCACTGAAAGTTCCCTCTCAATAGGATTATGCTATATGTCACTTCCGTGAGGCAGATCTAACAAATATACCGCTTAAACACCGTTATCATACTGCTTAATCACTTTGAACGCAATTAAATATTAGTAATAATCAAGGAACTCCAACGTGAATGAAAGAAGGATTTTTCATAGAGGTGATGGATCCCTAATATTCAGTAGTGACAAACGACAAACACGAGCACAACTGGTAGTACTACTAGCTACATACCGTTCCATCTTGGAACTCGTCGAGCATGTCGCAGATGTCGTAAGCCGCGTTCTTGAGCCGCTTCAGCCACAGCCGCACTAACGACTCCCTGACCGAGCGCCTCTCTGCATCCGTGAGGACGGCCACGATGGATTCCAGCGTCTCCTTCATGCCCTCCAGGTCGTGCTTGAAGCTGCACAGCATCGTGACCTGATCTCCAATGGCAGAGCCCAGCTTAGCGACGGCCAGTTTGAGGACAGCCGAGGCAAGCATCTCCGCCATGGCTGCACAGCCCGCTTTCGCTCACACTCGTTGGTATGCTCGAAGCTGAGGAAGAAGCTAGTGGAGCTGTGGCGTGAAACTGTGAACTTTGAAGTGGACAAGAGAAAAATATACGAGCACACGCTGCTTCAGTTTTGTTGATGAGAGATCTCGTGTGGGGATCTTTGTTATCTGCAGGGCTGACCGTACCGGCCGAAAATGGGAATTATCGGGGACCCGGTCTTCAATATTTTGGTTCAATTCAAATTTACACCGATTTACTCCGATTATCACTGATTTACCTTTATTTTGGCTGATTTTATTTTAAAATTCAAATTTTAATTTGAAATTTTGGGCCGAAATTCTCCAAAAAAAATTTATTGTCGGTGCTACCGGCCCTCAGTAAAAAATCAAACCGGTTTTGTAAATACCGGTTATCTGCATCCCCAGAGCATACGGCGTTGGATGATACACGGAGCAACCTCGCATTGCACATGTGAACGCACGTGAACGTGATACACGACATGAAGACCGAGACAGGCAACTAGTGCTGTTCGAGCGGTCCGTCACTCCCTGTCCATCTAGTACTATATATGACTTTAACGCTGGTTGGGCCTTAACTCCTTTTACATTTCCAGCTCATCATGTCTTCGTCTCTTGCCTCCGCTCGGTCCCATGACTGATTTGCTTATGAAAAGATGAACAATTTATATTCACACAGTTTATGACTTGCTAACGGTAAATACTGCTCATTGAACTGTCATCTAATCCATATCTAATTGTGTATACTATAATAACGAGTTTCCAAAAAATGATGATACATATCATCAAACGTAATTTAAATAATACAGTGAACATTAGAAAGAGAGAGACGTGTTATTATCAAGAGTGACGTTGACGCGGCTAGATCCACTGTTGTCAAGATTGTCGCTCCAGATCTTCTCTCCCTGATCCTGCCAGCTTCACAGTTCTTCCTTACCTCTAGCAATGTACACCTCGTCTAAGCCAATGTACTTCACCTCTCTGTTCGTCGTCCAGGTCGGTGTACTCCACATCCCGGTTGCCGACCTCATTGATGTACACCTCCGTTCCATCGTCGTCCTCGGTGGTGTACACTAACATCTCGTCATCCGCAACGGTGTGCTCCTCTTCTTCACCATCATAGTGCAGCCAGTGGCGGACCCAGGATTTTTGGGATGAGGGTACAAAGTTAAGAATCTACGGAGTATATATATAAGATAGAGAATTTTGATACACATAATATGTATATCTCATATAGTTAACCAAATAAACAATCACACATAAGCAATAAATGCAATTTCCAACATAAGTTTGATTGACTTAATTTCTAGTGAACACTGAACAGAGTACATGAAACAACATCAATGCAAAGCGACTGGATGGCAATGTTATAACTTAACTCGACGAGGATCTGCTTGAAAACGAGATATTATATCTTCATCGCGAACTTGTAGAAAAATTCCTTTCAAGAAATGTAACAAGACAGTCATTCAAGTACTCATCTCCCATTCTATTCCTTAGCTTGTTCTTCACAAAATTCATTCTTGAGAATACTCTTTCAACACTTGTTTGTTGCTACGGAAGAACTAGCACCAATTTCAAAAGCTTGTACACAAGTGGGTAGCTAAGATGCTTCTTCGTATCAACAAGCATGACAGAAAGTGCAGCAATACTCTTGACCTCTCTAAACCTTTCGTCTCTCGCATATCACTAACAAAGAGTGTAAGTTGAAAAGGCGGATGCATAATCTCGTGCTTGAGAAGTCATTGGGATAAAATTGTGCAAGTTTAACCAAGTTCTCCTTGGCAAAAGAACCAAGCGAATCAGCAGGATTAAATGAAGCCATGTAAACAAGCAAATCTGTGTTTACCTCATCAAATCTTTCATTTAGTTCCCGAAGTGCCTATCAATCACACTCAAAAACATTTCAATTTTAAAGCGATGATGATTCTTTACTTTTGGAAAGAACCTTGCTGATCTTGCAACTGGCTTGTATTGAGCATCCATATTACGAACTTTGACTTTGTGCTTTGTACAAAAAGAGGTAACCTCATTCAAAAAGTTTTCCCATCCATCATCTTGTCGCAGTAATTGCAATTGTAGCTTTGTCACATAAATGAGCTCAATAACATTAACAATATCTTGATCTCTTTTTTGCAAAGCTGTGTTTAAGTCATCAGTGTACCCAAGTATAGTATTCAATAAATGTGCCATGAAAACAAATTCAAATGACTCAAATGATGCCAATGTAGTTTGAGCTTTTATAGTTTCCATGCTTTGTGAGCGATCTTTCCCAACTCGAAACAAGACCTTCCGGATTGGACGATACAAAATAAGGTGTTGTATCGTTTTATAGTGGGATCCCCAACGAGTATCTCCTGGCCTACCTAAACCCATCTCTTGATTCAAACCCCGACCACTTTCAATGTCACCCAATTCCAAAGCTTCTACAATTTGTTGAGCTTGAGCTACTCGAAATGTTTGATGTTTCTTACAAGAAAGCCCAATAGCATTCAACAAATGTCCAAGTTGCTCAAAGAACCAAACACAATCGCCATTCTCCTTAGCAATAGCCACAAGAGTTAATTGAAGTTGATGTGCAAAGCAATGGACATAATAAGCAGAAGGAGATTCATTCATAATCAGCTTTTTTAGGCCACTAACCTCACCTTTCATGTTACTAGCTCCATCATATCCTTGACCACAAACTCTAGACAAGCTCAATGAATGTTTCATAAGTAAATTCCGGATAGCATCTTTAAGTGTCAAAGCAGTAGTGTTTTCAACATGCACAACACCAAGAAATCGCTCAACAACCCTCCATTTCTTATCAACATAACGCAAGCAAAGAGCCAATCGCTCATTTTGGTACACATCACTTGACTCATCGCAAGTATTGCAAAAATCATCTCAATATCTTCCTTGATAAGTTTAGTGGTTTCTTTAGCACACATTCGATAAGTTGTTTCTGAATTTTAGGGGATGTCATCTGACAATTCCGTGGAGTATTCTTTAGAACAACCTTGTTAACCTCATCAAAATTTTCTGCTAACCAATTTAGAAGTTCAAGAAAATTTCCTCTGTTATGTGACTCTTCACTTTCATCATGTCCACGACAAGCCAACCCTTGCCGTAAAAAAATCTTAAGCACTTAAGTGAGTAGGTTAGGCGGGCTATATAGACAACCTTGTCATGCTTGCTTCTCTTGTGTAAAGATTGTCTAATTGATGCATTAGGTCTAATGAACAAATCATATTTCTCTTGAGCTAGATTGTGTGCACTACTAACAGAACCAACATGTTTGTCAAATATGTCCAAATGGTTCCATTGTCTAAACCCCTCATTCACAAAACTATCCCCGCCAACATAATTAGTTCTGTCCGTAAACAAGTAGCAAACAAAACAGAATGCAGCATCTTTTTCCTCACTATATTCAATCCAATTATACTTATCAAACCAGCTACGCATAAAGCGACGTTTACCTCCAACATTTCTCTGTGGAAAATTTTGTAGTGCCGGTCGACAAGGCCCAAGTGCAATATACCTCCTCCTAACTTCATCTTGTAGGTTTGCATCATAATCTGTGATAGCAATCCTCTTACCAGGATCATGGGGAAGATAACCAACATCATCGTCATAATCTTCCCACCAATCTTCATCTTCAGATTGTGTACTTGCAACTTGTGGTTTTAATGTTCTGTGTTTCCATTTCCAAATTGAGGTTGTGTTTCTACAATTGCAAGTTCTTGTCCCTTGCTGCATCCAACCTCTTGTACATGTTCTGGAGAGTTGCTCTGAACTACAGATTTTTGTTTCTTTTCAGCCCTCCCCCACATAGATTTCAAATCGACAAATTTCTTCTTCTTCTTTGAATTCTCTACAACCTAAAAATATTGAACATTTGTTCAATTCACCATTGAAGAACAGGAGAGTCCAAGAGTATTAACTATAAATTGACATAGTAGAATACCAACCTTGTGTGCAGGGGCGGCATGGCCGTCGGGAGCGCTGCCGCCGTTGAAGCTGGAATAGGGGAGGAGTTGCCGCTGCCGCATGGGCCGCCTGGCCGTGGGGACTTCTTCGCCGTCGTCGTTGTGTCGGCCATTCGGATGGCGCCGCGCCGCGCGCCGTGGTAGCCGTCGCGGTCATCGCATCGCGAGAGACGAGGAGGGCTGAGAGGCGCGCCGCGCCGGCTTTGGGCTATGGCGGCCGCGGCTGTGAAAGAGATGGAGAGGAGGGAGTGGCGCTCGGCGCCGCGCGCCGCCGCGCCGCAGCTATGCGATTCGCCGTCGCCGCGTCGCCCGAGAGGGCGAGGGCGGAGGGGAGGCGGCCGTCGGGCACGTGGACTAGCCAGAGGACGCAGGTCCAAGGTGTGCAGTGCCGCGCCGCGCTCACGGCCTCACGCGCTGGTGGATGAACCAGTGGAGACTATGTGGGCTATGGCGGCTGCGCGGTGCGCAAGAGAGATGGAGAGGAGGCGGCGTGAGAAGCAGCCAGGCAGCAGGAGCCAGGAGGCTAGGGTTAGGTTAGGAAATGCCAATTGGGCCTTTTGGGCTTTTGGCTAGTGGGCTGAATTTGTTAAATTACTTGCACTTCTAGCTTTTTTTCTATATATATGAAATATATATTATATATATTTGATTTTTTGCAAAAATTTTGGGGTACAATCTGTACCCCATGTCCCACTATCGTCATACGAGTGCGAAAACTTGACATAGCGGCATATGGGAGGAAAGAGTCCGAGGGGCTAGGCTGAGGAACCAAAGGGGTTGGTCGTGTCATCGTTTTTTCATGGGCATCGGATTTAGATATAGTGACTAGGATCGGCTATGGAAAGAGGCTACCCTAAATATAAATAAAAACGCATCCAACCCCTCCACTCCCACCTGACACCGTCTCTTCCCCTCCCTCATCTCCCCTCACCTCCCTCTACCCCATGTGTCGCTGCCACTGGGAGACCGCCTCCCTGTCTCCACTCACATCCCCTCACCTGTGTGCCGTCACCGCATCGCCTCCATTCCCCAAGCCTCCTCTCGGCTGGTAGCTCTACCCCATGCATCATCGGGCCCATTGTGACCAGATCCACCATCACTGAGGTCACAGCCGTCAGATGCACCGTCTCTAAGGTCGCCACCTTCAAATTCAGTTGGTACACCTCTGTCTCCACCTCTGGTACACGTCCGCCTCCACCTTTGGTAGTTCATCGGGGCCATTGTACTCCTTGCTGGTGTCCCTATAATCATGACCACCTGATCTCGATGTCATTGTCCTCGACACTGATGTTCTCCACCCTGGCACGGTGGATTTTGGCAGACCCTGAGGTCATCACTTTTAGATCCGGTCTCCTCGAGGTCGCCGCTATCGAATTCGGTTGTGTAGAGCATGGAAGAGGGAGAGGATTATAAGAGGTTGATCGGAGTGAGGAGAGGAGGTGGTACTAATCAAGATGCGAGAATAGCGAGAGTAGCTAACGGTTAGGGCCTCAGTGGTATGGCCACATAGGGAAGGGAAGAGGAGTGGTTGGGGTGTGAGACCGCGAGCAGTTTAAGGAGGGAGTTGGCTAACGATACAAGCTCACATGCTGATGTATATCAATATTAGATGTGGGAGTACGCTGCGGCAGAGAAGAAAGGAGGATTGTTAATGGATGAACTTCACTTTTATATTAGTAGAGATTAGAGGCTCTGCTGTAAAGACGTGTGTAACTCTGGGTAAAAGCAGAAGCTAAGGCGGAGAGAGTATCCCATAGACTCGACACCAACCTTGCACCAAGCCAGGTCATGTACAAGGCTTGGTACAGAGCCAGGTGAGAGAGTGTGAAGAAAATCAGGCGAAGGGAGAGAAGGTGAAAGAGTTTGTTATTCTATTTTAATATACAGTGGTCCTATCTCCGAGAGAAAGGACTTGGCTGAAGTGTATAATTTCTAGCTTCTTTCCATATTGTACATGTCTTAAAGCTCCTATGTTAATTGTAAGAAATAAAAAGCTATAAATTATCATATTAATCAAAGAAAAAGCTAAAGATAAGAAGAAAAAATAGCATCGAAATGTCTTATAGCCTAAAGCCACAATACACGTGTGCATGCAAGCGTGTATCAGTCCTAGATGATTGCAAAATGTAATGGAATCACGATAAGAAAAGGAATTTTGGAAATTACAGTAGCTGTCGGAACCAAACTTGTCCTTACTCAGAATTCTGATTGGCAACCAAAAAACGATTAGCCTGTTCTTTTTTTATTCGGTTTATAGGTTTATAGTTTTTTGTTGTGGCTTTTGGCTTTTAGGAAATTTATAAGAGAGAGTACGAAATAACAGAAACTCGCCTATGATTTTGGCTGATATAAATGACTTCACTACAGTGTATACTACAATCAACTTGTAGACCCCGCTTTGAAAAGACACTCCGTTTAAAAGTTAGTTATTGCAGAAAAGCCGAAAAAGCAGTTTTTAAAAATGGAAAAAAAAGAGGCCTGGTAGCTCAAAGTCCCCGGGCCTCTTCTTTTCAACTTCTAAAAGCTATTTTTAGCATGTCTACAATAATTAACTTTTAAATGAAGTGTATTTTTAAGGCATGGTCTATAAGTTGATTATAGTATACATTATAACGACTTCATTTATATCAGCCAAAATCACATATGGGTTTCTCTTAATCCATACTCTCTTCCAAAAACAGTCCAAAAATCAAAACATAAATCACAGTCATAAATAACAAATAACAAGCCCCTTAATGCAAACTGTGCTACGTAAAGCTTTTTTAGATCAATCCTAGGTGATGTTTATTGCCATTCGTTTCTCTTCACATGTTACACATCAGATTTTCCCTCTTAAGATCATAAGTACATATGTCACTATAGACTTGCATTTCGTTGGTCGCTAAAATACTATAATTTTTATATTAACCAGGTAAAGCAAAAACGTAGTAATATGAGTACAAGAAATACCTATAAAACAATATGACAAGAAATAAATCTTCTAGAACAATAAGAGAAATGAAAAAAATCCATTTTCACAATATAAATCCATTTTGTTGGTAAGCTTCATTTCACAATGTAAGTTCATTGCGAAATTGTAATGCCCCTATTTTTGGGAACAGGGACGTCTTACCACCCGCAATAGCCCAGGAGTTCAGTTGCGGATGAAAAGTATATCATGTCTGCTCACGAACAATTAAAAGAAGTTAATTTAATTGAAATAAGACCTAATGGCCAACTTTAATAACAATACGGGCGTCCAAGCCCAAAACTTAACTTACATACAGAAGAGCTAAAGAAAACTCCACAGGAACGCTTGAGTGCAGTCGTAACCCTAACACGAACACTTGCAGCATCTTCTTTTCTTCTGATATCTGTTGGGGGGAAATTTTGCAAGTCTGAGTACCAATCACTGTACTCAGTAAATTACATGGTGAAATACTATATATCTACTTGCCAAGATTCTCAAGAGGATGGAGTATAGTTATTTTATTATGAGGTGGATGCAAATTTTATTTGCAAACAAATAAAATTTAAAAACATTTTCTCCTTAAGATCAGGGGGGTTTTCTGCTATCAGATAAAGCTTCATCATTACTCAGAATAACAACATCAGAAACTCTACTTATGCCTCGTTGTTGGAATCACCCAATTAACACAGCTTCATTAACCGGAAGCATGGCATATTCGAATACCATTAATTTCACTCTGCAGAGCTGCCCTGCTTTACCCACAAGATTTCTTAACTCCACATCCGGCTTTAAGAAAACAAGGTTTTTCACTGCTTAATTCTTTATATAGCCTCCACCTAGTAAGCCTCCCAATAAGCTCAGGCCACCCCTGACTTATCTTAGCCTACTATTGTACGGCTCACGTAATTGATAATCAAATCAATTGTTCAGATAAAATAACCAACCTCCATACGGCCCTGCTTAACCCCTTCCGTATGGACTCGCACTTTGCCTCCAAACTGCTTTTGTTGAGGTTCAATCGAATTTGAGCAGCAACTAGACCAGAGTTGATATATCAACACTTGTGGTTGGGCAATCACTGTGTCTTTTACTTGGCGGCGATCACTGTGTCTTTTACTTGGCACAAGGTTCTTGTCCTCATATTTTTCACCAATCCAAACCAACCTTTACTCCAAGGTAAAGCGGTGGACTAAGTCCGTTACACGGAGCCCCACCAACCTCTCTACCCGAAATCCAACCCTAAGATAAAGCGGTGGGCGAAGTCTGCCGCACGGAGCCCCACAACCTCTTTACTCTAGGTTCCAAATCTTTTCAAATTCTACAGGCCCACGGCCAAAGTCACTTAGTAGTGTAAAATGTTGAACGAGATGATCTTATATATATTTATACAATATTTTTAATAATTACTAAGGTTGTCAAGGTGAATATGGCCATCAAAGTAAACAAAGCTTTTATCAGTGGTATGATTTATCTAAATAGCATGCCATTCTAAACATTTTATATAATGAAAATTCATTAAATAAATAATGAAAATTTCATGGGATTCAATATGATCAAAAACATGTGACTTGCCTTCCTTTTGTTGCTTTTTATTTTCTTGACCAGCTTCAAACTTACTTCATCTGCTTTTGCTGTTATTCGGTTGACCAACTCGCTTGGTCCGTTCACTAGCGTAGAAAACGAAGCCAAATAGGTTCCTACTTTGCGAGATGCAAGCTGGGAACAAAATGCAATTAAAAATAAGAAAGAGTATAAAATGAAATGGGTTGGGTTGGGAGGTCGACGTTCAACGATGCTTGGTGGGTTGACACGGCTAAAATTGAACTAAATAGGTTCAGGGCTATTAAAAGATGTATATCTGTTGGACAGATTTTGGAAATAAAGATAGACATTTAGAATTGGATGGTCGATCTTTGAATTGGGTGGATTTAGATTTTGTCAAAACGGGAAGTTTGAATTTACTTCGAATTGATTTTGGTGGAAGGGTGAAATTCGAATTAATAAAATTTGAATTTGAAAGAATGGAGGTCAAATTTGAATTTAGGGTATTAAACTGGTCAAAAGTGTGTATTTTTGTGATTTTTGGGAATTTTTCGGATTTTCTGGGATTTTTAAATAATTTTTCATAATTTTTAAACTCGGATGAACAGTATGCTACAGTGTCGGGACGGCCCGGTGTAAGCAACGTGGCCCGGTCGGAAATGCGCCCGCACAACCGAGCAGGCCGGCCGGCTTGCGGCCCACACGCGTGCGGCCTTGAGGCCCAGTGCGCGCGCGCATGCCCGCCCGATGGGCGACGCGTGTTTGGCACGGGCGGCTCGGATGCACGCGGAGTGGACGCCCGGATGGAGAAGGTGGCAGTAAAGCTGACGATCGATATACGGCCACGTCGCCCCTCCCCGGTCATCTTCTTCCTCCGGCTCCTTCTCTCAGTAGAAAAACAGGGGAGCGGCAGTTCCGACGGGGTGACATCGGTGGGGTTTCTTCGGAGGAAATGGTGGCGCAGAGAGGGGCGGTTTAGGCTTAGGAACCCATTTTAGGGCTTTGGGAGGTGAGGGAATGAGCGATGGTGGCTGGTGGCAGGAGGGAATGCGACGGCCTTCACGGTGGCGCCATGAAGCCCCGATGGTTTTCCGGTCAATTGGAGAGCATTTTAACCATCTCGGGAGTGTTAGGGTTTCAGTGGAAGTGTCGGTTTAGGCTAGAAAGGACTCATGATGGCTGGCCACGAGAGGACCTTTTCGGCCGGCGGTGATCTTAGCCGCTAGGGCTTCTGGTGGGAGCTCAAGCTCAGGGGAGGGTACCAACACAATGAGTAGGCATAGGAGACCGTGACATCACAAGGAATCGAAAAGTAATTGAAGGAATTACGAGATCACCTTTAGGGTTCACCGGGCACAGGGGAAGCAATCGGCGACAACCCAGGGGACTTGAGCTAAAATTGGCTGTTAGGTGGTGTTTATGGGGGTGCTAAAGAGCTCAAGGCAGTGGAGATCGGCTTTTATAATCGGCGTAGGTCGGTTTCCATGGAGAGGCGGTTCGGGCGCCCTTCTCTTGCGCGCGACTAAGGAGAGGGGGGTGCTCTGGCGCGGCGCAGAAGGTGTGAGGGGAGGTGGCACTGTGGTTCTGCAAAAAGTACTGGTAGTTTGATTTGGGTGCTTAGACAGAGAAGGATCGAGAGAGAGAGAGAGAGAGAGAGAGGAAGCTGCAGAGAGAGGTAAGCGCGAAGGCGGTGGCGCGCGGGGCAAGAAAGGGGCGGGGATGAGAGGCTGAGCGGTAGGACCGTGAGTACAGGAGGGTGTGAACGCACCAGGAGCGGCAGCCGCAAAATCGGCGGGCGAGGGCGCGACGCGTGCATCAGCGAACGGGGTAAGGCAGTGCGGTAGCGGCGTCGCGTGCGAACGCCAGCAAGGAGGAGGAGGCGCAAAGCCAATTAGGGAAAGCGGATTTCCAGGGAATTGCCAAATTAGGAAAGAAATCTGAATTCAAAGGAAATTCAAATATTTCAAAATTTTGAAAATTTCCGGGTTGTTTCAGAAATCAAGTGTAGTGTTTGTAATATGTCCTTTCTCTACCCGTGCTCTGATGTTGTAAAAGGGACAATAGGAGACAAGGCTAAGTAATCAATCTCCGTCTTGATAGCTTGGTAAACTAGGAGTCCTTTTTGGGGTATATAAATAATTTTTAAAATAAGTAAAAGACTTAGAGTAATTAAATTACAATCATGTTTATATTTTGTCCTAAATAAGTTGGGGTAGGCTAGCAGTGACAGTCTTAGTGTAATTCAAGGGTTTTCAACTAAATACTCAAAAAGTTTAGCAAAAACCCAGTATATACAAGGTATAATACATATGTATATCAATAGTTAGGTCAAATTTGTTATATTCATACCTAGTCATCTTAAATTAGTGTCGGATCCTTTTGGCCCATTTCTCTTTCCCAAGCTCAAATTGGTGCAGGACACTGCATAGGCCCATTGGCCCAGTATTGTGATTCACACGACACACGATAGAAACTCTAGTTCTTACTCAGTCTCTTCTCTCACTCAAGTCTCTCCTATCTAGCTCTCTTCGTCTAGTAGTGCGGGAGCCTTCTAGTCTTCTGGACTCTGGACTTCTGGAGGCATGACTCTTGAGGCTGCGTAGGAGCACTGGAGTGGCTATCTCGCAAGTTGTATCACTGTCATCGCTCGTCGATACAACGCAGTCGCACAGGTTCATCCTCCCTGACCCAACAACCCCAATGGCGACATGGCCACATATCCCTAATTCAGTAATCCCTCCTCCCCCCCCGGCAATCTTTGATTTGAAGGAAAATTACGTGTCTAAAATAAAGACGTGAGTTGTATTTTGCTTAAAAAGTAAGGCATCTATAATGATTCTAAAGTTTTTTCATAATAGTTGATTATATTATGATGACTGATGTATCAATTATTTAGAAGCTATGCAAGTGTTGCCAAATCTTTCTTGTAGCTTGATGTGTTGGATAGTTGGATGATTTGATCTCCTTTGGTGTCTGGTTGTTTGATCCATGTTTTGTTTAGCAGTTTAGGTAACACTATTTAAATTTCTTAGCTAGAAGCTATCAATAAAGTATGTTCATGATAAAAGCACTTTTGAACTTTTACTTGCTGAACACAAAAATTTGACAAAAAGAATTATCTTTTCACTTGATTAAAGCATCGTGTTGTGAATGTATAGCTCTATTATAGAATTATCCAAATTTGAACATTGACTTAGTAGTTCCAAAGAAATAGTTTAGCTCTAATTCCATCCATCATGGTTAAAATATTAACCTTTGAGTTCTGTTATTCACTCATTGCTGAAGTTGCTGCTTCTTTCTATGTGCTTGTCTGTGTGACAGCTCAGGTCATGTTCATGTAGTAATTCTAAAGGTTTAGTTCCCTATGTGAAATGGGCCTACAATTCAAACCTGTTGCTTAGAATATTATGCTACATTAATTTTTAATTATTTTGTAATTTTTTATATTATTAGAGATGTTGTCTCTGATATGAACAATTGTACTTTAATTTTTTGTTATTGTATATCTTTATGTTTTCTATTGAACAATATTTTTATAATTTCGAATACCCATTCTAAAATTTTTGAAACCTTCTCAAGATCGAAGAAATAAGAGCCTTATAATAAAACCATTAAAGCTAAAAACACTAATCCATACATTTTGCTATCTGAGCCAAGAGGCTAAAACAACGCCCCTAAACCTTTCTATGGTCCCAGTATGTGGATTGATAACTTCCACACACTCCCATCCAAGGCTAATTCTTTAGATATATTTCAATCCATCAAGTCTCTTTTAATTGCTTCCTCCCACGACAGTCTTGATCGACCTCTAGCTCTTCTTACTTTTTCAATACATCTTAAAATTTTACTATGTACCGGTGCCTCAAGAGGCTTCCACTGGAGATGTCCAAACCATGTCAAGTGATGTTGGGCAAACTTCTCTTCAATTGGTGCTACCCCCACTACAACAAAACATCCGTGGGGAGACATCATATTTGTAGGTTAGAGACGTTCTGTTTCGTCTCCCACAGTTAACTGAGGCGCTTTTATAAAGCGTCATAGAAACGTCTCTATATGAACCGTCTCAAAAATATAGAGACGCTCTCTAAGACGTGCCTATATTATTTGAGACGTTCATTAGAGACATCTGCACTGTATCCTTATAAAGTTAGAGACGCTTTTATAAAAACGGCTGCACCATGTCTCAATTAATATAGGCACGTGCATTGAGACGTTATGTGCCGTCTCAAGATGTTCTATGTAGTATGTATTTTTTTTAATTGGTATATATTTTCTTCTATACACACAAATACGTATCCGTATCGGAGCGACGCCATGAGGCGGCGCGGAGGAGGTTGAGGTGGCGGAGCAGCGCGCGCGAGGCGAGGTAAGCGGCCGCGGAGGAGGCGAGCAGCGGATGCGAGCAGCCGCCGCGAGGCGGGCGAGCAGCGGCCGCGGAGGCGAGGCAACCGCTCGGAGGCGGCGGTCCGGGAGGCGGCGGAGCGGCGGAGGCGGCCGGATCCGGCGAGCAGCGAGGCGAGGTGGGTGGATCCGCGAGGCGCTCGCGCGAGCCGGCAACGCTAGGAGGCGGTCGAGAGGGGGCGACTTCGAGGCGGGCGACGCCAGAGGCGAGGCGCCGAGAGGGGCGGATTGGGAGGCGGGCGACGCCAGGAGGGCGGGCCCGGAGGCGGGCGGATCTGCGAGCGGCGCCGGAGGCGGGTCGAGAGGGGGCGGACTCGGGGCGGGCGACGCCCGATGCGGGTCAAGAGGCGACGAGCAATGGGCCGAGGCCGAGTCGGAAGGAGCTGTCGGGACGAGGCTTTGTCGGTTCGCCGAGTCACCGGTCGCGCGAAATGGGCCGATCGAAGCGCAGTGGGCAATGCAGTAAAATACGTATTGAAGGCAGAAGTCGTGGGTCGAGCGCGCGATCAGTGGCGGCCAATAGTAAAATACGTTACGGATCTAGGTTGAATCTTGCCAATATTATCCCGAGCTGGACTCAAATTATCTGAGCTATAAATATACTACATACATTTTTATACCCTGAGCTAAAGCCCACCTTCCCAGGGACCCAATTCCGCCCCTGTAAATGCGTGAACATTCTAAACCTTAGGTTGGGAGTTTGAACCCTGGGATTGATATTTTTTTATGTTTTCAGCCACTGAACAAAAGCGAAAGAAAATTCTCAGGTTGTGAGTTCGAACTTTGAGATTGATATTTTTTTATGTTTTATATATATACCGTTACTTACACCATTTTGTTTTTCTAATATTCTTATATGGAGATAATAGATAAGACGTCTCAAATGATAAATAAGACATCTAAAATTTCGTCTCTATACATGAGACGTACTCCAAAACGTCTCAGCAGCCGTTTTAATAGAATTTAATAGCGTGCAACCCTTTAGAGCGTCTCAAACTGCGTCTCTAATTCAATTGTGGTTCTAAAAAGAGAGACATGATTCAAAGCGTCTTAAACAAAACGTCTTAATATGTTCATTTTGTTGTAGTGCCCCACCTATCACATATATCAGTATTGCAGACTTGATCTTGCCTTATGTGACCATAGATCGATTACAACATCCTCATTTTTGCTACACTCATTTCTGTATATGTTGTGTTTTCATCTAACATTCTGCTCCATATAGCATGCAGGTCTGATCGTTGTCCTCTAGAACTTACTCTTTAACTTTTGAGGAATTTTTTTTATCACACTTGCGCCATTTCCTAAGCTTGTGTAGTTTTTCTACATAGTCTTGCCCAAGCTAGGGAAAAAAGAAGAGTTGTGTTGTTTCGACGAGCTAACGTAAAAATCAAGCCAAGTTTCATGGAATAAAATCCAAATTTGATAGTTGGTAAACTAAGAATTAAATATTACTTGCTTTCGGAGTACAAACCAAACTCATGTTCATGTGATCGTATGGGTGTGCGCAACTTGAACTTGTGTTTACGTGAATTGAATTTGGAGGTTGAACTCTAAGCCATGGTCAGACCCAGCTCAATTCATGGGTATTCAACGAATACCTAATATTTTTAGCAAAAAAACCACTATATACAAAGTATAATACATATATATACTAATAGTTGGGTTAAATTCGTTCTATTCATAACCAGTTAGCCCAAATTGATGTCAGATACTTTTGGCCCATTTCCCCTCCCATCGACACTAGCCCAGACCCACTGTCATCCTGTTCATACCCAGTTCTGAGACTGTGTCTCACTCAATCTCTCCTGGGTCTGATCGTCTCTCCATCTCTCGACACTTGGCTAGTGCTTGATGGAGGTGGGTGCTTGTGTCTCTGGTTCTGGTCTTCTGGAGGCAAAGCAGGCGGCAGGAGCGCTAGAGGCTAGAGCCGCCACTAGCCAAGCGGGGCTGGAGGCTACGTAGGCGGCAGGGGGCTGGAGGCTGCGCAGCAACAAAGAAATGGAGGCTGCGTGGCGCAGGAGCGCCGGAGACCGAGCGGCCATCGGCCAGCGAGCACCGCCGCACCGCAGCCTCTGATCTTGGGGTAGGTTTATCGAGTTAATTTATAATTTATAATTATTTTATAATTTCTTTATATTATTTAAAACGTTCTCTCTAGTATGAACAATTGTACTTTAATTTTTCTATTATGGATCTTTATGTTTTCTATTGAACAATATTTTTGTAACTTTGAATACCCATTCTGAAATTCCTGAGTCCACCCATGCTCTAAGCAGTGGATAGCTAGCTGCCAACTGAGTAACATGAGACCGTTGAGTCGTGCATGTAAGAATCCAAGTCCAACCATGGCAAGTCTCTCACGTTGTGGAGGATTACTAAGATAGCTTTTGAGGTATTTTCATATGTTACAATAAGCAAAAACTCTTAAAGATTCGAAGCAAAAACCTTGAGATAAAAAACTTCAAAATTAGACCAAAACCAAGCAAAATCGGGTCACATCGAAATCCTTTAAAACTTGATGCCTATATGGATAGGATGTAATTTTCATAAGTTATTTCTATCACTTATACATCTTTGGCACGCAACAAGATCAAGAGAGGGAGAAAAGAGGTCAAAATCAACAAGAACAAGAGCAAATCAACCAAAACAAGGAGACATCATAAGAGATGAACAAAGTTGATATGTTACTACTTGAGGATAAATATTTTACAGTCACTCCATCCGGAGGACAAGAGAACATACTACAACACTCATTCTTTTCTAACCCTAACCCAAATTACAACTTGAACTTGTGTTTACGTGAATTTGAAGGTTGAACTCTAAGCCGTGGATAGCACAGCTGACAACCTTTGAGTCGTGCATGTAAGATTCCTAGTCCAACCATGCATTATACGGGTGTGCATGTAATGGAGTTCACAAGGGAGATATCAAGAGTCCAGATTGAATCAAACTAGGGGTTAGTTTGTTAATTTTTTTAATATAATCCATATCTCATGTGTTGAGGTGTACTTAACATATTATATATTAATGTTTGAATTTAGACCTGAAACTCCAAAAACAATTATGGCATATATATATATATATATATATATATATATATATATATATATATATATATATATATATAACTTGGAAATAAAAATCCCAAAGTTATGGAATATACATATATTAATTAGTAACTAAAAATAGGCAGAGTAAATTGAACAAGATATCTAGAATTTTTTGAAATTTTTACGTTGATTTGATGCCTACCCAGAAAGCAATATATAAGAACTACATTCATTCTCACATTATTTCCTAGTATTCTTAGGCCATGCACAGCGTTGCGCTCAGAGCGGTGCTAGAAAGTTTGTGGCACCGATTGAACCGGAGCTAGCCACTGTAGGTAGGGGTGCCAAGGAAAAAAATGCTAGCTCCGGTTCACCTATTTCTACCGGTGCCAAAATTAATAAAACAATTATGGGTCCACGTGTAAGTGAAATAAGGAGGGAGAGAGTGTGCGGTGAAAGAAAAGATGTGATATTTTATTTTGTTGAGGATCATGTCTTAGGGAGAGAAGAAGATGCTGAATACTATAGTTGAAAAGAAAATCTAGCATCGCACCGACGTAGAAGTGATGTAACAATTCTGGCACCATACACTGTACATGGCCTTAGAGCATCTCCAAGAGATGCTTTTTCTCACCCTCTATCTTAAAATATTGGGTATAAAGCTAAAAACAAGCCTCCAACAGATACTCTAAAACACACCTAATAATTTTGGTACTCTAAAATTGAGGTGGATCACCATCAAATATACAGTGCCTAGATAGTAATTTTAGGGATCCAAGTTTAGAGGAGCTGCTGAAGGAAGGGAAAGATTTAGAGGACAATTTTTTTAAGAAGGCTCCCAATATGAGATTTTAGAGGATAAAATATTGAGTCTCTCTTGGAGATGCTCTTATACCATTGCAGTTTACTCTCCGGTTTTTTTGTGCTCGGTGATGGGCTGCACGTAACACTAGGACTGTCTGTCTATCTGCACGCCCCAAGTGTTATCTCAGCATTGGTTAGTAGTTCTGAGAGTCGCACATTAGTTCTATCCCCAATAGTTATAGCTAACAACTAACTATAAGACTTCTACATCATTTATATAGTACACATTAAAGTTAGCATTCTAAAGAACTATCTATAAGGATAGCTATTTGATGCTTGCATGCACACACAGAATTTATAGAGGCTGCCTCGTTTGACGTTATAGACTAGTGCTTAAGGAAGAGATGGCTCGATTTTTTTTGCATACTCTCTTTCCTCCACATAGGATATATGCTGATGTGTACATACATATAGCTAGCTGACTCAGATCATTGGAGATGCTAACCTGTTGCTGCTTTGAAACGAGGGCTTAGCCGAGAGGGTGGATGGGAAGGCTGGCCACGGAGGGAAAGGAACAAAGTTCGCTATTTCTAGACGGTGGACGGAGGGCAGTCGAGTCTGTTACATTTTTGTGTTGGAAAATTTGGTTTGTATCCTTGCATATTAGGTTACTTCATGGCTTCTGATCTAGGTGCAATATGGTGGTGATCGGTTGGGCTTAAAAGCTTATGGTTTATAGCTGAAAATACTGTAGCTGGCTGAAAAAAGCACTGTAGCTGACAGAGGCTTATTTAGCATAATTAAATTTAAAAAAAATATGTTAGCCCATTACGTATAATACAAACAAATATGGGAAAAAAAGAACCAGCAAAAGAGCTCAACAAAAAGCCAAAAGTTCAGAAAAAGACGAAATTTATGAATAGTAAAAAATAAGCTGGAAGCCAGAAGCTTAAGCCCAACTTCAGTTGCATACAGAAAAATTCATCCCTATTTAGACTAGCTTGGGTTTCCTCCCTCGCTCTCTCTCCAAGGCTTGATTGGTTGGGAAATGTTTAGCTTCTTTTTGCTTACACAACTTCTTTTATTACAAATAATTCGTAAATTACAAAAATATTTGATTCTCAATCTGTCTGCACTGTTGAAACTTTTGTAACGGACATAGTCATTAAAAACCAATATTGAGCTTATTTCAAAGCACACTTGATTATACTTGCAAAAGTTAAGATAACATGTTATTCTTGGTTACTACATGTGTTTGGCAAGCTGAATCCTCCGAGAATTATTAGAATCGTTCAGCAATTCTAGAGGATTACCTTGCTTGATAAAACAACTATGAATCCAAGGTTACCTTGCAAACCATATTACCATCAATTTCAGGAATTTATTTCACATAGAAAAGGATGTGGATCTTATATTGCTAATTAAGGGAAATGAATATTTGTTGATGCGTTTTCTATCATTCGTTTTAAGTTTTCACAGTTAAATTCGACTTTCATAATTCAAATTCCAAATTATGATTTATTTAATATTTGTATATGAAATTATTTTTAAAAAATTCAAAAATGTGAATATCGAAATCAAAATTTGAGGCCTGCAATTAGGATTTCAAATCCATAGAATTCAAAATTAAAATTTTCAAACTTTAAATTAGAAAATCCATTATCAAAATTTGAATCTTCAACATTAAAATTTCGAATTCTAGATTTAATATTTTCAAATTCCGAGAATACAAATATTGGAAATTACAATTTTTTTATTTTGAAAATCCAAAATTTGAATTTTTAAAATCAAAATTTAAAATTTTAAAACTTAAATATTTGGTTTTGTATTTCAGAATTTAAATCTCAACATGTAAATCCCAAAACTCAAATATTAAAAAAATTTAACATGGAATATTCAAAAGCTAAACGTTTCAATCTTACAAATGAAAACTTGAACTTTGGAATTTTAAATTCCGAGAATTAAAATTCAAATTTTCAATTGCAAAATTTATAATTGTTAACATTCAGGCTTTGAAATTTCAAATGATGTAATTTAAATTTGTGTTGTTTGATTTATGAATTATGTGAACTATTAGAAAGACTATTTTGTTGTTTGTTCGTACTAACGAAATGTTGGAATCTTATATTATCGATAATTCTGGAATACTGTACTGCAGAGAACGTGTGGTTATGCGTACCGAGGTTTGTAGGGTTCAGTGAATCGTGCTATTTAGTGGTGGACCCTTACAATTTACAAATGGAAGCACATGTAAAAAAGTGAGTTAAAGCCTCAGGATCAGAGAGAGATGTTAGTGCAGACTAGATGACAGTACAATGAGCATCATGTACAGTAAGTCATAGGACAAAGCTGGCAATGTGGTACTAGGTGGAGCCATGGACAGTGACCACTCGAAGAGCACTAGCTGCCTGTCGTGTATCGCATTCAATGGATTCTGTGGCACTAGGCAGGTCATCAGACCACATGATGCGCTGAACGGACCGAACACCAGTGAAAGTGAAACACCACATCCCACACTATTCGCATGTGCATCGCGTATTCACGTTCGCAGCCGACGTCGTCCCTTGCCTGCTCAGCGTGGCTGCAGAGAGAGACCCCAGAGAGAATCGTTGGCATACGAGGCACTGTAGCAATTTTTTTATCTATGTCCTCAGCACGCAGAATTTTAATTTTGACGTCCTCTGCGACTAGGTCTAGACAAAAAACTCGAAGCTCGTTAGCTCGCTCGACTCGTGGCTGGCTCGGCTCGGCTTGGCTCAGCTCGTTAGGATAACGAGCCGAGCCGAGCCGAGCCAAGATTTTAGCTCGTTAGCTATAACGAGCCAACTCGAGCCAGCTCGCGAGCCGCTCACGAGCCAAACGAGCCATGCTATGTTAACTTATGATGGAACTTGAACAATGTGTTATTATGCTATGTTAACTTATGTAGTTATGTCTATGCAGCCCTTCCTGTCTAGTCAATCTAGCTGATGTCGTACTTTGCAATTTGCATGGATGATAGTTGATGGATGAATATATGATGGAGACATGGACCTAATTTGTACTCTATTGCATGTGTATGCATATACTGCTTGCTGCTAGCATGTATGATGGATGAATATGTGCTGTATGACTCACTGGAATGTAAGGTAGTCTTCATTTTACATTTTTTGGCCCTGGCTCACGAGCCAAACGAGCTAGCTCGAGCTTGTGGTCGAGCCGAGCCGAGCTAGCTTTTTAGCTCGTTAGTTATAACGAGCCTGTTTGAGCCAGCTCGTTATCCTACCGAGCCAGACCGAGCCGAGCCGAGCCGAGCCAGCTCGATATCCAGGCCTATCTGCGACCACAGAGACAACGGCAAACCACACATGTTATCTGCTGAGTTCTCAAGTCGCAGTAGGCTGGGCACATCGTAGCAGCGAGCTCTAAGTCGGTAGGTAGAGACCTGCCATACTGTGTAGTCTCGGCACCACCTGCTGCGCATCCGCAGGAGGAGGATGCAACTCGTCCGTGCTTAAGTTAAACAACATTACTTAACAAGCATACTTAAGCTAAGTATACCATAATGATGTGCTGCCGACCGTTGGTGACGAAACAGCTAGCTGCCGAGCTCAACAGGTAGTGTGCCGTAGTGCCCCAACCTATCATGACACAGGAGTTTAGTAGGTGACATGTTGTAATATCGAAGAGACCGACTACAGAGAGTGAATAGATAGTTTTAAAATTTCTTTTTCTAAAACCAAGTTTATAATACGGAAGCGTAAATCAATTTGGTTTAGTACAAATAGGTTCTAAATCAATTAGGTTCATCTAAGTGCACCAACAACCTAAGTCTACATCAAATGTTTGCAATGTTAGGGTGATAAGAAATCAATTTAATTCTATGAATATAAATTGCTCGAATGTAAATTGAATATAAAAGAATAAACCACAATTGGCATGGTTTCTTTTTACCAAGGTGTTCGGAGATTTGCTAGTTTCCCCTAGTTCATGTTGAGGTAAGCCTAAACTAATTGAACTGGCTTTATGAATTAAGCCAACCACCTCAATTCTACTAGTGGTATATCTTTTTTTTGCTTCGGGTAGATAAACTCCAACCTTCATAACAAGGTGGGCCTTCTCGTAAGTTTCTTTGAGAAGATTACAGGGCATGACACCTCCAATGCTGTATAGGATTCGACAACCTCCAAAAGTAACAAATCAAGCCCCTTGCTTGACTCTCACCACATATAACGAATGCACACACTTAAGTAGATACGAAATCTAGCTCTAGATGCAACACATACAATTTAGAGTCTTTCTCCTTATTCATAAGGTACAACACATACACAATTGAGAGGAGAATCTCACACGAGCTCAAAGAAATGAAATGGAGTTCAGCAACATTCCCTTCAATTGACCATAAGGGGGTATTTATACCCTACACAACGAAACTACCGTTGGAGACAAAAAAAATAGGAAAAACCGGTGGTACAGCTATTATCGAGCCAGTACTACCGCTCCTTTTGTAACGGCTAGAAAACTAGCTATTACAGCCTGCTGTCGGTGGTACAACACACTCAGAGCACAATGGTAGTATCGCTTTGCACATGTGGAAGTACCGATTTCCTCAGGAGAGAAAACTTCTCGAAAAGGTGTATCTCTGAAAAACGTATTGAATAAATCGGTCATACCACAACCCCGGTCGTAGCGCACCACACAGGTCAGTAGTACCACAGGTCGGTTTGATCGCTCACACAGAGCTGGTACTATCGGTCTTCGACCATATCGGTCTTTGACCACGTTGATCTTCAATCACGTCGAACTTCAATCATCGACACAGTAGTACCATGCATTACACGTCAGTAGTTCCACCCAATGGCAGTTCCGTAAGTCATAGTGGTAGTTCTGATTTTTCTGAAAAGTGCATATACTTCAATATATTTTGCAAAACACATTTGCAAATTATATTATCATACACACAAGGATCAACCATGATTCCCAACAAGTTGCAAAACACATTTACACACTTTCAAAATCATTACAAAACGTATAGGTACATGGACACAACAAGTTTGCAAAACACATTCGCAAACTTAGGTGCCATGCTACAAGGATTATATATGAGGTCCAACCATTTGCAAAACACATTTGCAAATATAAACCTTATACCACAAGAAGTAGGAAGCATGGACTTCAAACACTTGCAAAATACATTCAAAATATATAGTCTCATGTTACAAAGATTCAACGTATGAGCCTCAACTATTTGCAATACACATTCACAAATAATAGCATCATGCCACAAAGAGGTAGAGCAAGTGAGATTGAGCTATCAACACATGATGAGACTCAAGGTACAAGATAAGACCCCTCTTAATAGTACGACAACTTACACTAGCAATCTGGTCCTCCAACCAAACACCAAGACTGGTAAAAGACACTGGCATCTTTAGCTCTAACTAGTCATATATTTGCCTTGAGCATCCTCTTGAAACTTAATGACACGCATTTTCACTTCAAATCTGGGTCATTGATATGCATCAACCAATGATGCATCCTTCACTTGAACTCGATCAACACATGATGGGTCCTCACTTGATTTGATGATCAACACATTACCCCATTTTCTCTTGGAATTTTGATGTACATCAACACATATGTATCTCTTCTTTAAGATTTTGATCAACTCATGATCATCTCCTCTTGGACATATATCAACTCATGATGCATCTTCTTTTTGATGACCTTCAACTCATGAAGCTATCTTCCTTCCTGTATTTTGACTTGATGATCTGTAAAATATGAAGTCATCCTAAGTTATGCTCATTTGTGGAACCTAACCTATTCTACAATGGAGGGTGTTGTGGTTACAGACCAAACAGTATAGAGTGGTATGGTAGTGGAGAGTTAGGTGAGCAATGCTTGGGGTTCCCCCCATGGCCTGTATTGCATATATATATATATATCCACATGGGGAGTGTTTTACAATATTGCCCTTACATCCGAGTATCCCTCTTAAAGGTATTTATACCATTACACATGTCCCATTTTGGGCTTTACTAGCCTCTAACAAGCCGGCTGGGCTTAGGTGGGGGCCACCCCTACGACAAGAGCCTCTCATGGTGAAGGGCTTCACGGGCCGAAGCTATGTTGCCGAGCCATTTGGCCCCCTCCGTCCCTGCGGCCTGTGACCTTCTGTGATCTTGTGCGGAAATGCAGTTATCTACGTGGCCCCGCTTTGCACTGAGGATGTGAAGTCAGGCTGGTTGCCGAAGCCGTCTTCGGCCGTGGAGTCTTTCGGCCTGGGGGCGAAGTTGCCGGCGGAGCCGCCCTACCAAGACAAAGCCGTGGCAAGGCTGAAAGATCAAGCTCCATTTAAGTTGGTTTTGGTGTTAATGACAAATGCCATTATGACATTATGATATTAATGACATATACTTTATAATGTTTTGGTGAAAATGATAAATGAATTTATGAGACTAATATGTTTATTTGAGTTTATCTTTGGTTTCGCTTTCTCATTTACAAATGCATTCCTTAGATCCAAAATATAGATTGAACTCCTCAATTAGTCTAAAATGAATATGTGCATATGTCTTCACTATATACACTTGTATGCACACATTTAGGGGGAGCTCTCTATATATTTTGAAGTTTCATAAGTATTGATCCATACTTCTTTCAAAATGCATATTTGGAATCTTTACTTTGAAATACACTCTTGAGTATATATAGTTTGTGCAGTATATTATACTCATGTGCAATTGGGTTGTCATCTAACTTCTCCATTATGTGTTAATGGTTGGATGACTAATGACAACCGGATAAGTAAGCTTTGTTTAAAGCTTATCTTGGAGTATATATTTGTTGTGTACATATTGTATACTCGCAAATCAATTTCATATCTCATTATTTGTTGAGATTGTCATGAATTACCAAAATTGTGAAGTTTGGTAATCGATGACAATTGTTTTGTAGACTAACAGTTTCCATGAGTTGGATGCAGAGGTTAGGTTCCACAAATGAGAACGACTTGGGATGACTTCATGTGTTGAAGGTCATCAAGTCAAGATCGAGAAGAAGATGGATTCATGTGTTGAAGGCCATCAAAGAAGAAGACGCATCATGAGTTGATGCATGAGGAGATGATCATGTGTTGATCATCAAGTCAAGGAAGACCATCATGTGTTGATGGAGTTGATGAAAGGGTGCATCATGAATTGATGCATATCGAGACGATGACCCAAGGCAAAGGTATGACTAGTTAGGGCTAAGGATGTGTTCCTAATCTTTTACCGGTCTTGGTGTTTGGTTGGAAGACCGGATTGCTAGTGTAGGTTGCCATACTATTAAGAGGGGTCATGTCTAGTAGTTTGAGTCTCATCATGTGTTGATAGCTCAAACCTCACTTGCTCTAGCTCATCTCGACATGAGGCTTATATTTGCGAATGTGTTTTGCAAATAGTTGAAGCTCATGTGATGAATCTTTGCAACATGGAACTATGCATTTCGAATGTGTTTTGCAAGTGCTTGAAGTCCATGTTTTCATTTTTTTGTGATATGAGGCTTATATTTGCAAATGTGTTTTGCAAATGGTTGAAGCTCATATATAATCTTTGCGGATGTGACTTAGATTTGCGAATGTGTTTTGCAAACATGAGAAGTCCATGTACCTAATCCTTGTAGCATGATCTAAGTTTGCAAATGTGTTTGGCAAAAGTTGGAGATCATGCATTATCCCTTGGCATGGTCTAAAATTGTTTGTTGATATTTCCTTTAACATTAGACCATGATAGTGACTCTTTGGATGTCTTGTGATTTCTGCATTGATATAATGTGTTTGAGGTCATGCAAATAGATGGTTTGTGTAGCCCTCTGAATAAGCTTACTATAGAGTCCAAGATCACTCAATTCCGACATCGGAGTCAAAAGTTATGACCGTTTTTCCGAGTGTTGTCTGTGCTGAAAAACCGAAAACGGAAGTACCGCAATTTGTACTGCGGTAGTTCCGATTTTTGCGGAAGTACCGCAATTTCTACTACAGTAGTTCCGATTTTTGCGGTAGTTCCGATTTTCCGGTAGTTCCGGTTTCCGAGCGGAACGTTTTTTGACACGATCACTTTTTTACCGTGGTGTTCGGAGACTTGCCGATCTCCCCTAATCCACGTTGAGGTAAGCCCGAATGAATCGGACCGGCTCCACGAATTGAGCCTAATCACCTCGATCACTAGAGGTAGCCCTTTCCCTTTCTGGGTAGGCGAGCTCCGAGCCTTCACAATCTTCCGGGCCTTCTCACAATCTTCTTGAGAAGATCACCGGACCTCCACCAAGCCGTCTAGGTGCCGGCAAGCACCAAGAGAATAGACCACAGCGGCTTGATCACACTCAAGTGCCAATTGGATCAAACTAGAATGCAATGCACTTGAATTTTGGCTCAACTACCTCAAATGAATGCATAAGAGTGAGAATGAGGTGTGAGAGGTTGCACTAGGCTCAAATGTGTTCAATGTAAGGTCAACCACCAGTACAAGTGCTGGTGGGGATGAATTTATACCCCCACCAACCTCAATAGTCGATGCATTAATTTATCTTGAAAAATCAGGGAAAACGGAACTACCGCCGTTATATGGGCGGTACTCCCAGATTTCTGCTGACCGATCAGAACGGCTATGTCAGAGGTCAGAAGTGACCGTTGGTCAAAGGAGTGCGGTACTACCGCCGTTGAAAGCGCGGTACTTCCGGAAGTCCGGAAGTTCCGCTCCATGACCCGGTACTTCCGATCTCAGCGAGGTTAAGTTTTATTCCCGGCGCTCTCTGGAAATAAAGTTCGCGCGGGTATCGGAACTTCGCACATGTGGTAGTTCCGCGATTCAATCCACGGTACTTCGATTTCGAGAGACTAACTCAAACTCCGGCTCTCGAAATAAAGTTCGCTCGGTGCGTACTACGGCCCATGCGGTAGTTCCGCGATGCAACCAGCGGTACTTCCGATTTCAGAGACTAAGTTCGGTTCCGGGCGCTCTCTGGAAAAAACGTTCCGCTCAGGCGCCCGGTACTACCGGCCATGCGGTAGTTCCGCCCTTTTAACGCCGGTACTACCGAAATTTCTGACAATGCACAGATTTGATTTGAATTGAATTTTTAAGTGTATGCATGATCCTAAATTGATCCATAGGGCACATTTGAATATGATCAAGCAATCACCATGATCCCTCTTAATAGTACGGCGTCTATCCTAAAATCCGGTCTTCCAACCTAACTCCAAGACCGGTAAAATTAAAATAGATACCTAAACTATTTACCTTGTCACCCTTTAGATCCTTGAATCTTCGACATCTTTTTATGTACCTTCATCTTTTCCCTTGAGACTAATTCTTGCAAACACTTAATACACAAATTAGTCCCATGATCACATAATGTCATTAATTACCAAAACCAATATTTTTAGGGGCCTAGATGCTTTCAGTGCTTCATGGCAAAAGGTAACAAGAAGGTAAAATTAGATGATAATGATGATGCACCTTCTTATGATGAGTTGATAGACATGTTAGAAGAATTAAATGAATTTCTTGGAAAGGAGAACGCTAAATTTAAGGTTTTGAAGAAAGAATTTGTCTCTCTTCAAAATAATTATGATGTGCTAAAAGAAGAACATAAGTCTCTTCTTTTGAAGGAATATTCTAAAACTAGCATGGATATAGGAATTACATGCAATTTGTTAGATGATATACCATGTATAATTCCAAGCTCTAGCATTTCGTCTAAAATCAATGCTTCCACCTCATGTGAGGATTTAATAGATGATATGCCATGTGTAGCTTCTAATTCTAGTAATTCATCTAAAACTGGTGTTTCCACATCTTGTGATGATTTGTTAGATATTCCTTGTTGCTCAAATATAGATGCTTCCATCTCCCTTATGTATTGCAAGACTAACCTTGTAGAGGAGAATAATGAGCTCAAGGCCCAAGTCACAAGTTTGAGAAATGACTTGGAGAAAAGCTACAAAGGGAAGGCCTCTCTTGACAAGATTTTAGGAAGTCAAAGAAAATCAAATGACAAGAGAGGTATTGGCTTCATCTCCAAGAAGAAGGAGAATAGCAAGACAAGGCACAATGCAAGACACACGAAGAAAGTCAAGTGCCATGGATGCAATGAAACGGGCCACTTCGCCTCTAAGTGCCCCAACAAGGTGGAAAACAAGAAACATTCATCCAAGAAGAGGCAAACCGGTAATGACCAAGGAAAGAAGATTAGAAGAGGTAATAATTGCCAAACTTGCTATAATTGCCGGGAAAAGGGACATTTGAGTAAGGATTGTCCCAAAGTTACTTAGAGATGCATTGGAGGCTTGGCTTATTCAAGAAGAGGTGATTTCCACCATATGGACAACGGAAGTCAAGCTTGAGGATGATCATGCAAAACTATACACCAATGCCATCTCGGTAACAAGTATTTACATTTGAATTTATTTAGCCCCTAGCCTTGTGTAGGTTGTATTTCATGAAAATCACTTAAAAGGGGTTCTCTTGCTCTTGAGCTAAAATTTCATTATTGTAAATTATAAGCAAGATATGTGTGGCACATTAAGGGGAAGTGGTAAATCATATTCATGTATATCACATTTCTATGTGTGCCCATAGTAATTAAGTGCTAGTATTGTTTTTCAAAATTGAGCCATTTAACTAAAAATTCAAAATCTTGAAGTTATTAGTATATATTTGAAAAACTAGTTGGAAAATGTATACAAATGCTTTTCAAAGGCTTTATAAAGGTTTTGGCTTTAGAAAAACTTATTTCAAGTAAAATTGAGTTTCTAACCCAAAACTATCAATTAAGTATCTTGTTTTGGCTTTAAACTCAAAAATTCCTCAAAATCAATTCTAAAAGGAATTTGAAAATGTGTTCAATACCAAAAACTTAAAGTTGGCCATTTCAAACATTATTAGTATTCAAAAGTTTTCCAAAAGGCCAACCAATCAAAAGTTATTTGGTTTTGAAACTCGCCCAAAAACTTAAGTTGACCTGTGTGGTCACAATCTAGCACTTATGTGAGTTTTGCCATTTGAGCCCAAACAATTGATGTATTTTGGCTCATATAGGTACTTACAACTCATACATATAATTGAATGCTTAATATACCCCTAAAATGCTCATTTTAGCAATCTTGAAGAATTTATTGAAAATGAGCTTGTTTTCAAAAATTGAAAGCTTAATTTGTTAAAAACTATATCGAAAAAGTTTTTAATCTTGGCATATAGTTGGAAATGCTCCACAAGTATTTTATGTTTCTTTGTGAAAAACTTTGGATCATGGTACAACACTATATCAAACCTCTCCTCAAAAATCCAACTCTTGGCGTGCTCCCAGAAAAATCGGAACTACCGGCAGTCATTCTGCGGTACTTCTGGTTATTGGAACTACCGGCAGCAAAACTGCGGTACTACCGGCAGTAAAAATGCGGTACTTTTGATATTTCTGGAAGAGTGGCTGATTTGATTCAAAATTTGATTTCCAGTTTCCTCAGCCATTTTCTTTTGCTCCTCAAAGTCAAGATGATCCATTTTATTCTTGCTAAGCTACCCTCATGTATTTCTTGACCTCACATGCCACATTAATCGCAAATATTTCTTTACCAAGCTCCTCACCTAAATGATATCATTGAGTTCCAAATAATGCTATCTTTCAAGTGGTATCTACTCTGTTAAATTGATATCTCCTTCATTTAGAAAATGAGTGGTATCATACGTATGCAATGGTTTAGTCCATACGTTGGTGACAAGATGCAAGCCAAATGATATATGTGAAGACCCAAAGTGGCTCAAGGCAAAGGTATACTTAGAATAGGATCCCTTTTGTTTTTAACATCTTAAGGAGAAAAGGTGGAAAACCGGATTATAGGATAGATAATTGTACCATAAAGAAGGATCATGGCAAGTAGCTTGATAGCAAATTTTATGTGCCATTTGGATCAAATTAGAAGCATGCATTCATCAAAATCAGATTTAAAATCAAAACTGTGCTATGTCTGGAAGAGCGGTAGTTCCGCTGATTTGAACGTCGGAACTACCGTAGAGCGGTAGTTTCGCACCCAAAATCGGAACTACCGGCGGCCGGAAGCTCCGGATTTCGAGCAGAGCCTTTTTTCTAGAGAGCACCCCTGGATGCATTCTAAATTTCGCAGAACAGAAGTAGCGGCGCTTTCAACGCCGGAACTACCGCATGGAGCGGTAGTTCCGCATTTCGGAGCGGTACTTCCGGTGCCCAGAAGATCCAGAGGATGAGCGGAACGTTTTTTCCAGAGAGCTCCTCCGGATGAAATCTAAAATTTTGCGGAGCGGAAGTACCGGCGATTTCAACGTTGAAACTACCGTAGTGTACAGTAGTTCCGCCATCCAAAGCAATACTTCCGGAGTCCGGAAGCTCCGAACTCAGAGCGATAGCTTTTTTCCAGAGAGTGCCAAATTTGTGACTTTTGGATTCCCGGTTCAAGCGGTAGTACCGCGCCGACTTTGCGGAACTACCGGAGAGCGGTAGTATCGCAAGTTTCAATGGCGGTAGTACCGCGCCGCCAAATCCAATGGTCACTGCAGAGCTCTGACACAACCGTTCTATCGCGAAGATTTGGTAGCAGTAGTTCTGGCCCTGTAAGGGCGGTAGTTCCGCTCCCGATTTTTCAGGAAATTATGCCAAACGGCTAGTTTTGGTTGGTGGAGGCTGTAAATACCTCCACCATTGCTCAAGGACTAAGGTTAGAGACCTATTGAACATTCTTTGAGCTCTAGAGCATTCATTCCACCCTTGTTCTCACTTTGTGCATTCAATTTGAGGTGGTTGAGCAAATAGTGCTTGCATTCATTAGTCGATCCACTTGGTACTCTTTTGCATTCAAGCGAAGCCCTGGTTTATTACCCTTAGTGCTTGCCGGCACTTGGACGATTGGGTGGAAGATTGATCGGTGATCTTCTCAAGAAGATTGTGAGAAGACCCGGTATTCTTTTGAAGGTTGGAGCTCACCTACTCGGAGCAGGGCAGAGCTACCACTAGTGATCGAGGTGCTTTGGCTTAATTTGTGGAGCCGGTCCGATTCGTTCGGGCTAACCTTAACGTGGATTAGGGGAAACCGGCAAGTTTCTGAACACCACGGTAAAAACATCAATTGTGTACATCTCTCACTTGCTACTTTCTAGCTCTTGTTTATTTACTTCATTGTGATCATTTGCTAGATTTACAGCTAGTATTGTTATTCTTTTGATTAGAATTGTGTAGGGTTAATTGATTTATATTTTGCAATTAGAATTGTAGAGAATTAATTTAGTGTTAGACCATGAGGCTAGATGTAGAATATTGTTGTGATGAATAATTGACAATGGTTAATTTGTGATGATGAATATTTGGTAATTTATTTAGCGGCGTTATGCGAGTTGTGTTGCGTGTGTACGGATTGACGTTGGTCAAGTTTGTACGAACTTGTGCTGGAAAAATATTCTTTGGTCTTTGCATGTACAATTTGAGCATGGAGATGATCATGGTCGGTGACAAGGTGGACCAGGACTAGGATGGGGAGATCCGAGGTTCGAACGGTCAAGGAGGTCACGAGATGGTTGGGCTCAGGCTTGGGGCGCATGGAGATCAGAGATGGATGATGCGTGCAGAAGCTACGGGAGGTGCGGTCCTGGAGGCTTCGACACGTGATGAGTTGAAAAGTCGGAAGTGTGAAAACCCGTGTCTTGAAAAGTCCGGATGAGTTGAAAAGTCCTGGAGGTTTCGGGTCCCTTGAAAATTAGTGGGCCAAGCCTAGTTGAGGTAAAAAGGCCCATGTCTAGTGGGATGAGTTGGATTAGGACTCTAAGTAGAGATTGAATAGGATTCTGTGTTGGATGAATTTATACCCCACCAACCTCAAATAGCCGTTGCATTAATTTATCCTAAAAAATGAGGGAAAACGGAACTACCGCCGTTATATGGGCGGTACTTCCGGATTTCTGCTGACCGGTCAGAACGGCTATGTCAGAGGTCAGAAGTGACCGTTGGTCAAAGGAGTGCGGTACTACCGCCGTTGGAAGCGCGGTACTTCCGGAAGTCCGGAAGTTCCGCTCCATGACCCGGCACTTCCGATCTCAGCGAGGTTAAGTTTTATTCCCGGCGCTCTCTGGAAATAAAGTTCCGCACGGGTATCCGGAACTTCCGCACATGCGGTAGTTCCGCAGTTCAATCCACGGTACTTCCGATTTCCGAGAGACTAACTCAAACTCCGGGCGCTCTCTGGAAATAAAGTTCCGCTCGGGTGCCCGGTACTACCGGCCATGCGGTAGTTCCGCAGTGCAACCAGCGGTACTTCCGATTTCCGAGAGACTAAGTTCGGTTCCGGGCGCTCTTTGGAAAAAACGTTCCGCTCAGGCGCCCGGTACTACCGGCCATGCGGTAGTTCCGCCCTTTTAACGCCGGTACTACCGAAATTTCTGACAATGCACAGATTTGATTTGAATTGAATTTTTAAGTGTATGCATGATCCTAAATTAATCCATAGGGCACATTTGAATATGATCAAGCAATCACCATGATCCCTCTTAATAGTACGGCGTCTATCCTAAAATCCGGTCTTCCAACCTAACTCCAAGACCGGTAAAATTAAAATAGATACCTAAACTATTTACCTTGTCACCCTTTAGATCCTTGAATCTTCGACATCTTTTTATGTACCTTCATCTTTGCCCTTGAGACTAATTCTTGCAAACACTTAATACACAAATTAGTCCCATGATCACATAATGTCATTAATTACCAAAACCAATATTTTTAGGGGCCTAGATGCTTTCAATCTCCCCCTTTTTGGTAATTGATGATAATATAAGCAAATTTTGAGAAGAATTTAAGATTTGGATATACTCCTTGTTTGCAAGTTGTATATCACAAGATTTTTGAAAATTTTGACAATTTAGCATATGGGGAATTTTTGCAATTTAGAAACTAAAAACGAAAAGCTCCCCCTAAACATGTGCATCAGATTTTTGCGAAGATTTGCATGAATTCTATTGATAAAATCAAATTGAGCAAGCATGATCACAGCATAATATTGAAGCATACTTATTAAAATTCAAGGATACGCATAGACAAGTAAATAACATTGCATTTAGGGCATAAGATCCAACATAGTTCATTACAATGCATCAGAAAATAAGATACTAAACATCCACAGAGTTTAAACATCACAAAAGCATCACATGGTTCATTACACCATATTTTATTACATAGCCAAATAGATAGATACAAGACTTAAACTTCTTCTCCTTGCTGCAATTTCTCCCCCTTTGGCATCAAAGTACCAAAAAGAAGAGCTAATCCTGAGCGGCACCAGGAGAAGGAGAGCGACGGCGACGAAGGCGACGAGAGTAGACTGGAGAAGGCGGACGAGCCACTGCACCCTCCAAAGCGGATACACGATCGCCAAGAGAAGCCACAGTGGTGATCAAGACATCCTGGTGCTCCTCAAGCCTGAGAATGGCAGAGTAGATCTGGGACAGGGAGACATCGCCTTCGCCTTGGGAGGAGGAGCAGCAGCTGCCTGAGGCTGAGGCTGGGGTTGGGGCTGGCCACGGGGACGAGCTGGAGCAAGAACAGGAGCCTCTACATGCGGCTTGTAAGGCTTGTGCGGGGTGCAAAGAGCTCCTCTGTACCCGGTCTTGCGAATGATCAGGGCCATAATAAATGGAGCAAAGTTGATCCTTCTGTTCCTGTCATTCTTATTGGCATCTATCTCCCTGATGATCAGATCCACCACATCAAATGTCTGGCCACGCATAATGTAATCAATCACGTTCCAGGCATGGCCACGAATAGCGTCATAATTCCCACTCTTTGGAAGAATGGTGTGGTTGATGATCCTGTTGACCAGACTGGGGATGGGAAGAAGTCCAACGGTCGTCCCTAGCACCCGTTCAGCTGTCGGGTCATAATACTCTAAATATGCAGCAATGGGAAGAGCTGGCTTGCTGAACACCTTGTCATAGGTATTTGTCTCAGTCCCAAGAGCCAACTCAAACTCGTGCTTGGTGCACTCAATAAGCTGCGTGCCAGTCATCCAACACATATGCTCATAATTGGGAGAGATATATAAGGTAGCGTAGAACTGCCGAATCATATCCTCCATGTAGCTGCACTGGAATGCTACCAAGTGATGGATCCCGGCCTGCTGAAAAAGGCGGTATGCACCATCAAACTTGTCAATCTGTGACAAGTGATCCCAATCCACATATTTGTGTGCTGCAAACTTCCGCGAAGGACCATACATCTCTCTGTATACTTGCTCCTGAAACTTTGTATGAAATCTCGGGTCCTGGGAGTTGCTAGGAAGAATATACTGACTACGGCGGCGCAAGATGGCATAGTCATCGCTGGAGATCTTTGATAGGTCCACCTCTTGATCTGCAGCTGCCGCATTCAACTCCTCATTAGATTCCTCAGACCCCTCAGACTGTTCTTGAGAAACCTCAATCCCCTCAGAGTCCTCGGACTCATTCTCAGAGTCGGAGGCGGGACCCTTGCCCCTATCCTCATGCTCCGGTTCAGGACGGGAAGGTGTCGAGGAGGATTGACCCACCCTTCCCCCATAGGTCTTGTGAGAAGCATTCTTCATCCTCGGCATCTTCAAAGACAAAAATAGGATAATAAGGAATAGAATAGGATACAAATGAAGTAGGTTATATTTGAAATGCAATAGAATTTTTGCTGTTCCAGGAAAAAAAACGAAAGTACCGGCGGCAAAACTGCGGAACTTCTGGGAAATCCGGTAGTTCCGGCATTAAAACTGCGGAACTTTCGGAACCCCGGTAGTTCCGGCCGCTCGACCGGTAGTTCCGAAATTTCTGGGCAGTTCTAGGGCTTGTTCAATCTTCGTTATTTTGGGGTATTTCTTGGATTGAATCCTATGCATGTGTGTGTAAACATCTAAATACCCCAAATACACTAATTTGCCCAAGAAAATTTCAGCAAAAATCATCACATTTCAAATTTGACCTAAATCAACCCTAGGGTCCTTAGAACAAGATAAAGAGGGTTTTGATCCAATTTACCTTGTGGAATCGAAGGAGGAGAACCCTAGAAGCCCGAGGAATCACCCAAAAACGAAGAACTCCCCTCGGATTCGAAGATCGGGAGAGGGGGAGTGTTCTTGGGAGAGAGGAAGTTTTGAGAGAGGAGAGGAAGAGAGGAGGAGGGTGCGGCTGCGGTTTGGGAGAGGAAAGAGGGAGAGAGAGAGAGAGAGGGAAAAGGAAATTAAAGAGGGGAGTAACGGCAGGGGTTGGTGGTTTTGGAAATCGCATTAAATCCCTCAGAAAACGGTAGTACCGCGGTTTACACGCCGGTAGTTCCGTTTTCACAGAAATTCCGGAAGTACCGCGATTTACACTGCGGTAGTTCCGATTTTTCTGACAGGAGCGGAAGTAACGCACAATGAACTGCGGTAGTTCCGAAATTTCTGGAACTTCTCAGGAATTGAACTTTAGAACTTGAAAATATGCAAATGATCCCTAGTTTTGCACCCAAATAAAGTCATTCAGGATCATTATGCATCGATTGAGCTATTGCTATACTTTGAAACTAATTTTTTATGAAAATAATCAAATTTTTGACCAAAAGAGGGAAAATTCAAAGAAATTCCACACAAGTGCATCAAATGAGCAGAAATAAATGAAATTTGATTTCAAGCTACATTTGAGTAATCTATGACATTTAATTCATTCCTCAATTTGCAAAAGTGGCCTTCATCTAATGGTTTGGTGAAAATGTCCGCTAGTTGATCTTCAGTTCGGATGTGGCTAATCTCAATATCTCCCTTGCTCACATGATCTCTCAAGAAATGGTGGCGTATATCTATATGCTTGGTTCTTGAGTGTTGAACGGGATTGTTGGATATTTTGATGGCACTACCATTATCACACAAAAAAGGTATTTTATCAAATTTAATCCCATAATCCAACAATGTTTGCCTCATCCAAAGCAATTGAGCACAACAACTACCCGCGGAAATATATTCGGCTTCGGCAGTTGAAAGGGCTACGGAATTTTGTTTCTTGGATGACCAACATACTAGAGACCTTTCTAGCAATTGGCAACTACCCGAGGTGCTTTTTCTATCCACTTTGCAACCCGCATAATCGGAATCTGAATATCCAATTAATTCAAATTTAGCACCTTTAGGATACCAAAGCCCTATGCTTGAGGAATGTTTTAAATATCTTAGAATCCTTTTTACGGCCACTAAATGGCACTCTTTTGGAGAAGCTTGAAAACGTGCACACATGCAAACACTAAACTACCAATCATGGATCTATAAAGTTTTAAATCTACCGACATACCTCCTTCGTTGAGGTCTAGATGCCCGTTTGTTGCCATGGGTGTCTTGATAGGTTTGGCTTCTTCCATTTCGAATTTCTTGAGTAGATCCTTCACATACTTCGTTTGGCTTATAAACATCCCGTCTTTAAGTTGTTTGATTTGAAGTCCAAGGAAGTAGCTTAGCTCACCAATCATCGACATTTCAAACTCCCTAGACATTATCTCACCAAATTCTTTGCAAAAATCTTGATTAGTAGAACCAAATATAATATCATCATCATAGATTTGACATACAAGGAAATTATCTTCAATAATCTTTGTAAATAGAGTTGTGTCTACTTTACCAATTTTAAAGCCTTTAGACACAAGAAAGTTACGAAGGCGTTCATACCAAGCTTTAGGAGCTTGTTTTAAACCATAAAGCGCCTTTGGAAACTTATAAACATGATTAGGATACTTATCATCTTCAAATCCCAGGGGTTGTTCTACAAATACTAATTCGGAAATTGTTCCATTAAGAAATGCACTTTTGACATCCATTTGAAATAATTTAATATCAAAGCATGATGCAAAAGCAAGTAAGATTATAATTGATTCAAGTCTAGCAACGGGTGCAAATGTCTCATCAAAATCTAATCCTTCGACTTGAGTATAACCTTGAGCTGTTAACCTTGCTTTATTTCTTACCACAATTCCGTTCTCATCTTGTTTGTTCCGGAAGACCCATTTTGTGCCAATGACATTGTGTTCATTGGGTCTCTCCACCAAAGTCCAAACATCATTTTGAGCAAAATTGTTCAACTCTTCATGCATAGCATTTATCCAATCCGGGTCATCTAATGCTTCTTCTACACGCTTAGGTTCAAGTGAAGATACAAAAGAATAATGTTCATAAAATGAAGCTACTCTAGAGCGAGTTTGAACACCCTTACTCACGTCACCCAATATTTGATCAATTGGATGATCCTTGGCTATTGCATTGTGAATCTTGAAGGTATTTTGCGGTTGATCTTTTTCTTCATCTTCTATGACTTGAACGTCGTTTGTTGTAGAAGAGGAGGGTGGTTCCACTTGTCTTGACGAGCTTGGTGATGTTGGATCCTCTTTTGGCTTAATATCTCCGATTTGCATATTCTCCATTGCCTTGCGAAGACCTTCATCTCCTACATCATCCAAGTTCTCATGCTCTTCTTGAGAGCCATTAGTTTCATCAAATTGGACATCACATGATTTCTCTACTAAACTCGAATTTTTATTAAACACTCTATAAGCTTTGCTATTTGAAGAATAACCTAAAAGGAAGCCTTCATCACACCGACTTTGAAATTTTGAGAGCCGAACACCTTTTCTTAGAATATAGCATTTGCAACCAAATACTCTAAAGTAAGAGATGTTCGGTCTTCTTCCAACAAGAAGCTCATAGGAAGTCTTTTTCAAAAGTCGATGTAAATAGAGGCGATTTATGGCATGACATGCGGTGTTAATAGCTTCCGCCCAAAATTTATTGGAAGTATTATACTCATCAAGCATTGTCCTAGCCATTTCTATCAATGTACGATTTTTCCTTTCTACAACTCCATTTTGCTCCGGAGTGTAGGTTGTGGAAAGCTCGTGCTTTATTCCAAGTTCATCACAAAAATCTTCAACTTTTGTATTTTTGAACTTGGAACCATTGTCACTTCTAATTTTCTTTAATTTAAAATCAAATTCATTTTGGGCCCTTTTTGAAAAACTTTTGAAAATCCCGGAGGTTTCACTTTTGTCATTTAGGAAGAAGACCTATGTATATCTAGAGTAATCATCCACAATGACTAAACAATAGCTATTATCTCCAATGCTCTTATAGGTTGTTGGCCCGAACAAGTCCATATGTAAGAGCTCTAATGGCCTAGAAGTTGACATGATACTTTTGAAAGGATGATAATTAGCGACTTGTTTTCCGGCTTGACAAGCGCTACAGAGTCGATTTTTCTCAAACTTCACATCCTTCAAGCCAACCACTAAGTCATGCTTAAAAAGCTTTTTAAGTTGAATCATTCCCACATGACCTAGCCTTCTATGCCACAACCAACCCAAAGAGGTTTTTTCAATTAAATAAGTTTTTAAACAAGATTCATTTGAAGTAAAATCTACTAAATAGAGATTTCCAAATCTAAAGCCTTTAAAAACAAGTTCATTATTATTTTCTTTTGAAATTACAACATTTTCTTTTGAGAATGAGCATGTTAAGCCTAGATCACATAATTGAGCAACGAAAAGTAAATTGAAATTTAATGTTTCAACTAGTGATACATTAGAAATTGAGAGGTCGTTTGAGATAGCAATTTTACCCAAACCTAATACCTTTCCTTTGCTATTATCTCTAAATGTGATCTTGTCATTGCTTCCACTCTCAAATGTGGTGAACATCTTCCGGTCTCCAGTCATGTGTTGAGTGCAACCGCTATCCAACACCCAATGCCTTCCACTGGTTTTGTAGTTCACCTACAAAAGAAAGTCAAGCTCTTTTAGGTACCCAAATTTGTTTGGGTCCTTGGAGGTTAGTGACCAAGGTTTTGGGTACCCAAATGGATTTCTTTTTAGCACCCAAAATCGAGGTGCCAATGAAATGAGCAATTACATTTCCATCTTTAGACCTTTTAAGCATATAGCAAGAGTCAAATAAACCAATGGAATGCATGTTATTGTCCAACACACCGACATTTAGTACAAAACTTACCATTTTCCTTTACAAACCTTGGGGGCTTGTATGTCGGCTTCTTACCCTTTTTGGGGACGTATCCAAGTCCCTCCTTGTTGAAAGAGCATCTTTGAGTGCTTAGCAATTTATCAAGGGTTTCCTTCCCCTTGTAAGCTCTTTCTAGACTTTTGTTCAATTTTAGCACTTGTTACTTTAAAATCTTGTTTTCATTAGTAAGCACATTATCATGAACAAGATTTAAAGCATTTCTAGTATCAACACTAGATGAACAAGGCATGGGAAGTAGATCACAACAAGTAGATATGCCAGACTTTGAAATTTCTATACTAGACATTTCATTCAAGATATCACAAGTAATTCCAATGCTAGTACTAGATTTATGATTTTTTGGAGAAGCAAATCATGAGCTTCCTTTAGCTCCTCATAAGAGTCTTTGAGTGAGATGTGTTCTCTCTTCAAGACCTTAAACTTTGATTTTTCTTTTCCAAGAAATTCATTCAATTCAACTAACATATCCATCAAGTCATCATATGAAGGCTCATCATCATCAAGCAATTTTACCTTTTCTCCTTTAGCCATAAGGCATGTAGGAGTGGAGAATAGTGAAGGAGCCTCCTTGATGGCGATGCCCACAAGCCCCTTCTTCTTGAGAGATTCGTCTTCGCTTGAGTCGGAGTCCAAATACTCCTCTTCGGAGTCCCATTCACCAATGTGGGCTTCGTTCTTACCCTCCTTGTGAAGCTTCTTGAAGAGCTTCTTCTTACCGTTGTAGCTCTTCTTCTTTGATGACTTCTCCTTGTCATCTTTCTTTGTGGGACATTAAGAGGCAATGTGCCCCTTTTCATCACACACATAGCAACGAATGTTGCTATACTTCTTGTTGGAGGATGAATGTCCCTTCTTGGTCTTTTCATAGCTTGTGCTTCGGTTTGAGCGCCTTCTCATGAACTTCTTCATTCTTCTTACTAGAAGCGCCAAATCTTCTTCGAAATCCTCGTCATCATCATCCTCGGATTCTTCCCTTATCACCGCTTTAGCCTTGAAGGCGGTGATCTTCTTGCTCTTGGAAGTGGATTGCTCCAAGAGCTCTTCCTTGTCCTTCTTGTAAAGTTCGTTGGTGATGAGGTTGCCCAACAATTGAGTTGGTGTCATTCTTGCCAACTCCGGTGAGTTGAGAAAGAGTGTCACCAACACTTCATATTTCTCCGGCAAGGCCCTAAGCATCTTTCGAACAATATCAAGATCGGAAAGGTTAGTTCCAAGGCCATTGAGCTCATTCACAATGTTGTTGAGCCTTGAGTACATCTCATTGATGTCTTCACGGGGCAACATTGTGAATGTCTCATATTTGATCCTAAGCCGATGCAATTTGGCCTCCTTGACCGTGGACGTCCCTTCGTGTATTTCCGAAAGGGTAGTCCAAATAGCGTGAGCGGTCTCAAGATTGCTCACTCTATTGAACTCATCCGTGTTCAAGGCTCCAAATAAAGCATTCATAGCTTGGGCGTCTAAATGAGTGCTACGCCCATCTTGTTCCGTTGGGTGATCCGGATCAAGAGCCATTATGTAACCCTCATTTACGACTTTTCAAATTTGAGGACTCATGGCCTTCAAATAAATAGACATTCTAATTTTCCAATAAGCATAGTTTGAGCCATCAAAGAAAGGTGCCTTTCCTATTGCTATACCCTCACTAGCCATCCTTTTCTCTCTAAACGGTTAAGTCTAAAAATGAGAGACCAAGCTCTGATACCACTTGTAAGATTGAGGAGGCCGACTAGAGGGGGGTGAATAGGCGGTTTTAAAATTTTCGTCTAATTTCAATTAACAATTTTAAACTTAATGAATTTACTAAAGCAAGTTAACAATGGTACACCTAGAGCAACCTAGAAAGGCTCAAGTAATCGCTAACACAAATAGTTGACTAGAGCAATATCAAATAGTCTAGATCAAGAAATGCTACTCTAATCAAACAAGCAATCAAGTAATGTGAATAAAGAGCGATGCTTGAAAGAAAATGAATACAAGGGAGCAAACCACAATTTGACACGATCACTTTTTTACCGTGGTGTTCGGAGACTTGCCGATCTCCCCGAATCCACGTTGAGGTAAGCCCGAACGAATCGGACCGGCTCCACGAATTGAGCCTAATCACCTCGATCACTAGAGGTAGCCCTTTCCCTCTCCGGGTAGGCGAGCTCCGAGCCTTCACAATCTTCCGGGCCTTCTCACAATCTTCTTGAGAAGATCACCGGACCTCCACCAAGCCGTCTAGGTGCCGGCAAGCACCAAGAGAATAGACCACAGCGGCTTGATCACACTCAAGTGCCAATTGGATCAAACTAGAATGCAATGCACTTGAATTTTGGCTCAACTACCTCAAATGAATGCACAAGAGTGAGAATGAGGTGTGAGAGGTTGCACTAGGCTCAAATGTGTTCAATGTAAGGTCAACCACCAGTACAAGTGCTGGTGGGGATGAATTTATACCCCCACCAATCTCAAATAGCCGATGCATTAATTTATCTTGAAAAATCAGGGAAAACGGAACTACCGCCGTTATATGGGCGGTACTCCCGGATTTCTGCTGACCGGTCAGAATGGCTATGTCAGAGGTCAGAAGTGACCGTTGGTCAAAGGAGTGCGGTACTACCGCCGTTGAAAGCGCGGTACTTCCGGAAGTCCGGAAGTTCCGCTCCATGACCCGGTACTTCCGATCTCAGCGAGGTTAAGTTTTATTCCCGGCGCTCTTTGGAAATAAAGTTCCGCACAGGTATCCGGAACTTCCGCACATGCGGTAGTTCCGCAGTTCAATCCACGGTACTTCCGATTTCTGAGAGACTAACTCAAACTCCGAGCGCTCTCTGGAAATAAAGTTCCGCTCGGGTGCCCGGTACTACCGGCCATGCGGTAGTTCCGCAGTGCAACCAGCGGTACTTCCGATTTCCGAGAGACTAAGTTCGGTTCCGGGCGCTCTCTGGAAAAAACGTTCCGCTCAGGCGCCCGGTACTACCGGCCATGCGGTAGTTCCGCCCTTTTAACGCCGGTACTACCGAAGTTTCTGACAATGCACAGATTTGATTTGAATTGAATATTTAAGTGTATGCATGATCCTAAATTGATCCATAGGGCACATTTGAATATGATCAAGCAATCACCATGATCCCTCTTAATAGTACGGCGTCTATCCTAAAATCCGGTCTTCCAACCTAACTCCAAGGCCGGTAAAATTAAAATAGATACCTAAACTATTTACCTTGTCACCCTTTAGATCCTTGAATCTTCGACATCTTTTTATGTACCTTCATCTTTGCCCTTGAGACTAATTCTTGCAAACACTTAATACACAAATTAGTCCCATGGTCACATAATATCATTAATTACCAAAACCAATATTTTTAGGGGCCTAGATGCTTTCACTGCTTCATGGCAAAAGGTAACAAGAAGGTAAAATTAGATGATAATGATGATGCACCTTCTTATGATGAGTTGATAGACATGTTAGAAGAATTAAATGAATTTCTTGGAAAGGAGAACGCTAAATTTAAGGTTTTGAAGAAAGAATTTGTCTCTCTTCAAAATAATTATGATGTGCTAAAAGAAGAACATAAGTCTCTTCTTTTGAAGGAATATTCTAAAACTAGCATGGATATAGGAATTACATGCAATTTGTTAGATGATATACCATGTATAATTCCTAGCTCTAGCATTTCGTCTAAAATCAATGCTTCCACCTCATGTGAGGATTTAATAGATGATATGCCATGTGTAGCTTCTAATTCTAGCAATTCATCTAAAACTGGTGTTTCCACATCTTGTGATGATTTGTTAGATATTCCTTGTTGCTCAAATATAGATGCTTCCATCTCCCTTATGTATTGCAAGACTAACCTTGTAGAGGAGAATAATGAGCTCAAGGCCCAAGTCACAAGTTTGAGAAATGACTTGGAGAAAAGCTACAAAGGGAAGGCCTCTCTTGACAAGATTTTAGGAAGTCAAAGAAAATCAAATGACAAGAGAGGTATTGGCTTCATCTCCAAGAAGAAGGAGAATAGCAAGACAAGGCACAATGCAAGACACACGAAGAAAGTCAAGTGCCATGGATGCAATGAAACGGTCACTTAGCCTCTAAGTGCCCCAACAAGGTGGAAAACAAGAAACATTCATCCAAGAAGAGGCAAACCGGTAATGACCAAGGAAAGAAGATTAGAAGAGGTAATAATTGCCAAACTTGCTATAATTGCCGGGAAAAGGGACATTTGAGTAAGGATTGTCCCAAAGTTACTTAGAGATGCATTGGAGGCTTGGCTTATTCAAGAAGAGGTGATTTCCACCATATGGACAACGGAAGTCAAGCTTGAGGATGATCATGCAAAACTATACACCAATGCCATCTCGGTAACAAGTATTTACATTTGAATTTATTTAGCCCCTAGCCTTGTGTAGGTTGTATTTCATGAAAATCACTTAAAAGGGGTTCTTGTAACGCCCCCGTTTCCAGGGGCGCGTACGGACACGGCACCTCGCAACTATTCACGCATGAACAGTTATGAAGTGTCGCGCAAGAGTATACCATTGCATGCTTACAACAAAAGACCAGCATATATTTTACATATGGATTAGCATCCCTTTTCGACAGCGGGGCGTGCAAGCCCAAAGTATACTTACATTACAAAAACTCCAAGATCCGCTTGAGCGGGGCCAAGACCTAAAGCCTCGGGTCTTCGACGGGGAGACTCTTCCAACACGAAATCTTGAGTTGCCTTCTTTTCCTTCTGGTATCTGTGGCATAGCAAGCCTGAGTACTCCGACCCCGTACTCAGCAAATCACAAGGGAAACCCTAACTTACTACTTGCATGGATCAACAAAGGAAGGGAGTATACTTGGTTTATTATATTTGGTGGATGCAGTTTTATTTTGCAATCATTTTATAAAATGGACCAAAAACTACTTCTCAAGAACTCAGGGGTTTTTCATGAAGAGTTCATTAACCAACTAATCAAGTTAAAGTATGTACAAAACTACTTAAGCTTCGCGGCTGGAATCACCCAAGTGCCACAGCTCCAATAACCGGGAGCACGGCGTATTCGAATACCATTTATTTGACTCTGCAGAGTTTGCTCAGCTTTACCCACACGATTCCTTAACTCCCGCGACAGAGTTAAGAAAGCCAGGTCGTTTCACTGCTCAACTCTTTATATAGGCTCTACCCGGTAGAATTCACTCGGGTCTGGCTCGCTCACACACACGCACACAAAGAAAAGAAAACGGTGCCGCTTCGAGTGAACTCTACCGTTGTTAGGCACCCAAACACGGCTTGCCTAACCTCACTGCTAAACCTCCTGTAGAGTTTCAATCGAGTTGAGCAGCTACTAGACAAGTGTTGACAAGTCAACTCCGTGGTTGGCGATTATCGTGACATTTGCTCGGCGTAAGGGTTTGATCCTTATATTTTCACGAGTCCGCAACCTCGCCGGCCCGCGACCCAACCTAAGGTAGCGGTGGGCGAAAGCCGTCTTGCGGCGCCCCACAACACCCTTACCTTAACCTCAAACCTAGGATAAGCGGTGGGCGAAAGCCGTCTTGCGGCGCCCCACAACACCCTTACCCTACCCTCGATCCTAGGGTAAGCGGTGGGCGAAAGCCGTCTCGCGGCGCCCCACAACACCCTTACCCTACCTTGTGCACGCCGGCACTCTCCGCTCTAAGATACGGTGTCCCATACCACCCTACCTTAGAGTCGGGTTTTCCAAATTCTATTGGCCCACAGCCACAACCTTATTAGTGTAACATTTTGCATGATAGTAATAACCTACAATTATCTAGATTAACAGATAATTATTTCTAGGGTTACAAAGGCATGGCAACAATTTAACAAGGCATTTGACGGTGGTAGGATTAACTACATATCATGTCATTCCAAGCATTTATTTTACTTTCGAAATAACATTTCAGAATTAGCTCAATGCAAATAACATATTAGCATAATTAGATAACATGGGTTGCAACATGATCAAAGACTTGTGACTTGCCGTGAACCGGGACGAAATCGGCTAGCTCGAACGAAGAACCTCCTGGCTCCTGAAACTGCACTTGAACTTCCGGGGTCTTCGAAACTAGCGCAAACATACAAAATAAATAAATCCGGCTTGAGACTAATCAAGCGAGGGAAAATAAACTATTTAAAAAGGAGTAAAATGCATAAATCTCCAAATGGGGAATTTTAGGAATTTATTTGGGATGAATTTGGAGGAAATGGAGGTCACCACTGGGTCCAGAATATTATTTGGAGCAAAGTGGTGAAATTTGGGAATTTTTGGGATTTTCTGTGATTTTCTAGGATTTATTTGGATTTTTCTGGATTTTGGGAATTAATAAATCTCGGGAAATTAGTTTGAACAGTGTTGGGCCGGCTTTATTGCTACAGCGCGGCCCGGGGAGGGTTTTGGCCCAACCAGCCGAACGGCCCATGCGCGAGGCAGCCGACGCGGCGAGCGGGCGCGCGCAGCCCAGCGCGCCTCCCGCACCGATGGCGACACGCGGCTTGCGTGAACGGCCGAGATGCGGAGGAGCGGGCGGACGGGATGAGCTGCGGAAGGATCGGACGGATGCGGAGTGGGGAGGGCGGCGAAGCGGTACGGCGGGAGGATCCGACGGACGAGGGGAGACGGGTTATGAAGATCGGACGGTCGAGGAGGGACGGCCATCCGACGCTCCGAGTTAGGCGGCCACTGGAGAGATGGACGGCGGAGAGGAGGCCACGCCGGTCGTCTTCCTCCTCTCGCCGTGCGCGCACGCCAGAGAAGCAGAGGGGCGGCGAGGTAGCATTCTAGCGACGGCGGAGGCCTCCGGCGGCAAGGGAGGGCTCCAACAGGTGAGTCTCGGTGAGGGAAGTCCATTTTGGGGTTTTGGAAGGGGAGGGAATCAAAGGAGAAGGCAGGAGGAAGATGGAAGTGCTTCGGCTATTTGGTGGTGGAGGGGGTTGCCGGTGGTGAGATGGTTCAATCGGCGGTGACTACACCGACAGGGGGTCCCGGGGCTCACGTTGGCGGTGGTGGTTGCGGCGGGGAAGCTCCGGTGCGTGCTAGCCACGGAGAGGGTAGTTCGGCCGGCAGTGGAAGACGGCGCTGGGGTCCTTCGGTGCTTCACCTGGCCAGAGAGGAATAGCAATGGGTTTAGGGGAGGGTAAAGGTGCTCTGGCCGAATGCAATCGGAGAATGAAGCAGTGGGGAGGGAGATCGACTCACAGGGTCGCCGACGCAGGGAAGAGCGGCGACGGCGGTGAGAACGACGAGGGCTCGATTAGCTGCTCTGGGAGGCTCCTTGGAGTAGCGGGAGGCGATTGGGGGCGGTGGTGAAGCTCGGGAGGCAAAGGGAGTAGTAGAGCAACGGGAGGGGGCTTTATACCCGGCGAGGGGGGGCAAGCCGGGAGAAGGCAACGGGCGCGGGTGGAGTCAACAGAGGGGACGGGGGCAGTGGAGGGCGTCTCCTCCGCGGGATGGGGTGGCGACCGGGGTGACGCCAGCCCTGCAGCGGCTTAATGGCGACGAGACGGGAGCAGGTGAGCGGCGTCACAGGCGGAGGCGCGTCCGCGCGCGGGGAGGGGAGAAGCGGCGACCGCCAGGTGGGGTTGGGCGCAGGAGAATGGCGGCACGTGGCGCAAGGGCTCTGCCGCCTTCGGGCCGGCGTGGACGGGAGGGCGCGGCGCGGGAGAATCCGAGGCACGGAGGTGATGCGGGCGCGCGCGGCGGCAGAGGTGGCAGCGGCGGCGCGGCGCAGCGCAGCGCTGCGCTGGAGAGCGCGGATCGGGCGCGCCAACGCGAGGGAAGAGCGGGAGGCGCTGGGGAGGAGGGGAGGCGGAAAGAAAGAAGGCGCCAGCGCGAGGGAGGAGGCGCCAGGCCGAAAAGGGAAAGCGGCGGCGGGGAAAACTTTCCCAAAAAGGAAAGTTTTCAAAAATCACTCAAAAATTCAGGAAAAAGGCTCAAAAATTTTGAAATTTTCAGGGGTTTTTCAGTTCTCTTGCTCTTGAGCTAAAATTTCATTATTGTAAATTATGAGCAAGATATGTGTGGCACATTAAGGGGAAGTGGTAAATCATATTCATGTATATCACATTTCTAAGTGTGCCCATAGTAATTAAGTGCTAGTATTGTTTTTCAAAATTGAGCCATTTAGCTAAAAATTCAAAATCTTGAAGTTATTAGTGTATATTTGAAAAACTAGTTGGAAAATGTATACAAATGCTTTTCAAAGGCTTTATAAAGGTTTTGGCTTTAGAAAAACTTATTTCAAGTAAAATTGAGTTTCTAACCCAAAACTATCAATTAAGTATCTTGTTTTGGCTTTAAACTCAAAAATTCCTCAAAATCAATTCTAAAAGGAATTTGAAAATGTGTTCAATACCAAAAACCTAGAGTTGGCCATTTCAAACATTATTAGTATTCAAAAGTTTTCCAAAAGGCCAACCAATCAAAAGTTATTTGGTTTTGAAACTCGCCCAAAAACTTAAGTTGACCTATGTGGTCACAATCTAGCACTTATGTGAGTTTTGCCATTTGAGCCCAAACAATTGATGTATTTTGGCTCATATAGGTACTTACAACTCATACATATAATTGAATGCTTAATATACCCCTAAAATGCTCATTTTAGCAATCTTGAAGAATTTATTGAAAATGAGCTTGTTTTCAAAAATTGAAAGCTTAATTTGTTAAAAACTATATCGAAAAAGTTTTTAATCTTGGCATATAGTTGGAAATGCTCCACAAGTAGTTTATGTTTCTTTGTGAAAAACTTTGGATCATGGTACAACACTATATCAAACCTCTCCTCAAAAATCCAACTCTTGGCGTGCTCCCAGAAAAATCGGAACTACCGGCAGTCATTCTGCGGTACTTCTGGTTATCGGAACTACCGGCAGCAAAACTGCGGTTCTACCGGCAGTAAAAATGCGGTACTTCTGATATTTCTGGAAGAGTGGCTGATTTGATTCAAAATTTGATTTCCAGTTTCCTCAGCCATTTTCTTTTGCTCCTCAAAGTCAAGATGATCCATTTTATTCTTGCTAAGCTACCCTCATGTATTTCTTGACCTCACATGCCACATTAATCCTTTGCTTTTCATAAAATGGCATTATCTCTAAAAGAGTGGTAGACTTTGGATTAACTTGACGTTGACATGAACTTCACTCGTATCTTTTTAGTGATATCAATCTTTTCCTTCAAGTGGTACCCTTTAGTTGTGAAACTTAAGTGGTATCCTTATTCTTTTGGATTGATATCTTTTTCGTCTTGGCAAGCAAATATTTCTTTACCAAGTTCCTCACCTAAATGATATCATTGAGTTCCAAATAATGCTATCTTTCAAGTGGTATCTACTCTGTTAAATTGATATCTCCTTCATTTAGAAAATGAGTGGTATCATACGTATGCAATGGTTTAGTCCATACGTTGGTGACAAGATGCAAGCCAAATGATATATGTGAAGACCCAACGTGGCTCAAGGCAAAGGTATACTTAGAATAGGATCCCTTTTGTTTTTAACGTCTTAAGGAGAAAAGGTGGAAAACCGGATTATAGGATAGATAATTGTACCATAAAGAAGGATCATGGCAAGTAGCTTGATAGCAAATTTTATGTGCCATTTGGATCAAATTAGAAGCATGCATTCATCAAAATCAGATTTAAAATCAAAATCGTATTCATGTCGAAGAGCGGTAGTTCCGCTGATTTGAACGTCGGAACTACCGTAGAGCGGTAGTTTCGCACCCAAAATCGGAACTACCGGCGGCCGGAAGCTCCGGATTTCGAGCAGAGCCTTTTTTCTAGAGAGCACCCCTTGATGCATTCTAAATTTCGCAGAACAGAAGTAGCGGCGCTTTCAACGCCGGAACTACCGCATGGAGCGGTACTTCCGGTGCCCAGAAGATCCAGAGGATGAGCGGAACGTTTTTTCCAGAGAGCTCCTCCGGATGAAATCTAAAATTTCGCGGAGCGGAAGTACCGGCGATTTCAACGTTGAAACTACCGTAGTGTGCAGTAGTTCTGCCATCCAAAGCAATACTTCCGGAGTCCGGAAGCTCCGAACTCAGAGCGATAGCTTTTTTCCATAGAGTGCCAAATTTGTGACTTTTGGATTCCCGGTTCAAGCGGTAGTACCGCGCCGACTTTGCGGAACTACCGGAGAGCGGTAGTATCGCAAGTTTCAATGGCGGTAGTACCGCGCCGCCAAATCCAATGGTCACTGCAGAGCTCTGACACAACCGTTCTATCGCGAAGATTTGGTAGCAGTAGTTCTGGCCCTGTAAGGGCGGTAGTTCCGCTCCCCCTGATTTTTTCAGGAAATTATGCCAAACGGCTAGTTTTGGTTGGTGGAGGCTATAAATACCTCCACCATTGCTCAAGGACTAAGGTTAGAGACCTATTGAACATTCTTTGAGCTCTAGAGCATTCATTCCACCCTTGTTCTCACTTTGTGCATTCAATTTGAGGTGGTTGAGCAAATAGTGCTTGCATTCATTAGTCGATCCACTTGGTACTCATTTGCATTCAAGTGAAGCCCTGGTTTATTACTCTTAGTGCTTGCTGGCACTTGGATGATTGGGCGGAAGATTGATCGGTGATCTTCTCAAGAAGATTGTGAGAAGACCCGGTATTCTTGTGAAGGTTGGAGCTCACCTACTCGGAGCAGGGCAGAGCTACCACTAGTGATCAGGTGCTTTGACTTAATTTGTGGAGCCGGTCCGATTCGTTCGGGCTAACCTTAACGTGGATTAGGGGAAACCGGCAAGTTTCTGAACACCACGGTAAAAACATCAATTGTGTACATCTCTCACTTGTTACGTTCTAGCTCTTGTTTATTTACTTCATTGTGATCATTTGCTAGATTTACAGCTAGTATTGTTATTCTTTTGATTAGAATTGTGTAGGGTTAATTGCTTTATATTTTGCAATTAGAATTGTAGAGAATTAATTTAGTGTTAGACCATGAGGCTAGATGTAGAATATTGTTGTGATGAATAATTGACAATGGTTAATTTGTGATGATGAATATTTGGTAATTTATTTAGCGGCGTTATGCGAGTTGTGTTGCGTGTGTACGGATTGACGTTGGTCAAGTTTGGACGAACTTGTGCTGGAAAAATATTCTTTGGTCTTTGCATGTACAAGTTGAGCATGGAGATGATCATGGTCGGTGACAAGGTGGACCAGGACTAGGATGGGGAGATCCAAGGTTCGAACGGTCAAGGAGGTCACGAGATGGTCGGGCTCATGTTTGGGGCGCATGGAGATCAGAGATGGATGATGCGTGCAGAAGCTACGGGAGGTGCGGTCCTGGACGCTTCGACACGTGATGAGTTGAAAAGTCGGAAGTGTGAAAACCCGTGTCTTGAAAAGTCCTGATGAGTTGAAAAGTCCTGGAGGTTTCGGGTCCCTTGAAAATTAGTGGGCCAAGCCTAGTTGAGGTAAAAAGGCCCATGTCTAGTGGGATGAGTTGGATTAGGACTCTAAGTAGAGATTGAATAGGATTCTGTGTTGGATTAGGATTCTAAGTAGAGATTGAATAGGATTCGTAGTTGGCTGCATAAAAAGAATGGAGCGTAAGGAGAAAATATTGAGCAGTCGTGGAGAAGAAAAATACACGTATTTTGGAGAAGCGTGGACGTCGGCCGAATCGGTGATTAAAAAGGAGACGCGTTCTTGCGGCGAAGAGGCACGATCGGGAAATAGAAGAAAAAGGCGGCGCTGCATGCATGATATGAGATTGAGTTGATATGCACTGGCTGATGGATGAATAGTTCCCGTAATTTTTGACTAAAGTTTGTGAGTTTTTTAATTCGCGTATATTATCATTTTTCTTTTTTTAATTCGTATGAATTCTCCATGCATTGATCTCTAGCTATATATTTTTTGTGCTTATATTCATGAATTAGTTTGAATTAAAAATCAAGTGCTAGATTGAAAGAAAAACGTTGTTTCGCTGTTCGGTCGCAACGTTTTCTCGGTGCTACAGTACTGCTACAGTAAAATCAAGAAATTTTTTGTCATTTTTGGTTTTTGTAGATTAAAAAAAGTAAAAAAAAATTCCGCTGTGTGGTGTAATCATTCACGCCTCCTCTGATTGCCATCGACGATCCTACAAGTGGTATCAGAGCAGGTTTATTTTTCTAATTGATCTTAACCGGTGATTAGAAAACATGTCGACGGATAAGTATTCCACAAAACCTTGTGTTTTCGATGGTGTTGATTTTCAGTATTGGAAAGCGGAGATGGAGGTATATATTCAAACTCAAGGCTTTGCAATACGGGAGAAGATCTACAAGCCTTATCAAGTGCCCGAGAACGATGCCGTGTTAGCAGCAAATATAGCATAAGTGGAGGCAAATAGCAAGACAAGGAACCTGATAATTCAAGGACTTGGAAGGAGTGATTTTGATCGTGCTGTGCATCTTAAATCTGCATATGAGGTATGCAAAGCACTATGTGATTATCATGAGGGTTCATCTACTATTAAAAAGGTACGTGAAGATATGTACAAAAAAGATTGCATGCGTTTTGAGATGAAACCTAGTGAATCAATAGATGATCTCTTTGCTCGCTTTAATAAAATCTTAGTAACCTACGTGTTGTTAATATTATTTATACTGATGCTGAAAATACACGTCAATTACTTGGAGCATTAGATATGTCTATATGGGAAATGAATGTTACATCCATTAGAGAATCTACTATCATGAGTACACTTACATTAGATGTGCTTTATTCTAAATTGAAAACTCATGAATTAGATGTTTTTGCTCGAAAAAATAATGGTAATAAATCAATTGCTTTAGCTTCACAATCTAGCAAGTCTAATGGTGATAACTCTTCTACTAGCTATGCTTTATCTTTACTAACCGATGAACAGCTAGAACAACTCCCAGAAGATGATTTGGCACTCCTCTCTACACGCTTCACAAGAGCTTTGCAGAATATGAGATCAAGAAAGAGAGGAAATTTTGGTCCTCAAATGTGTTTTGAGTATTGTGATCTCAATCATATTCGTCCCAAATGTCCAAAGTTTCTAACAAGATTTGTAAGGGAAGAGAATGAGAGGGAAGAAGAGATGGAGAAAGAAAAAAAGAAGAATAAAAAGAGGGGCTATATGAATCGCAAGGTGGTGCATCGTGTTCTTTCGGCTCTTTAGCAAATTAATTTGAGTGATGTGGACACGGACAGCGAGGATGATACTCCCAAAGGCAAGAAAGATTTAATTGGGTTGTGTCTAATGGCAAGCAGCAAAAGCTCCACCGACAATGATGATCTTGACAGCGACAACTACAATGAGGTAGAACCTTCTTATGATGATTTAGCTAAAGCTGTTGCTAAACTTGGTACTTTGCTAGAAATGAAGATAAAAGGATTAAGAAATATAATACTTTGATTGAATCTCTAAATTCTGAAATTGCAAGACTTAGAGTTTTAATTCCTGATGATGAATCTTGTGAGTCTTGTCAAATTTTACATTCTGAGTTAGAAAATTCTAGGTCCCTTAATGCTTTAAACATGGAACAACTTAGAGATGTAACTGCTAAATTTGATGAATTAAGATTAGCACATGACTCTTGTGATAAAAAATTGAAATGTGCTAATGAAGAAATTGAAAAGCTCAAATCTAGTTCTTCTACATGTTTAGAGTCAAGTTTTTCAAATGCTTAATCTAAAGTTTGCTCTAAATTTGATTTGCTAGAAGTTAGACTTAACTCATCTCAGAAAAACAATTCAACAGATGCTTTATCATGAGATATCTTCTTGTTCTAATTGTCCTAAGTTTAACACCGAAATAGAAGCTTTGACTAGGCAACTTAATGATCTTTCTGAAAAAGATAGATTGGCTCAGTCTAGTGCTTCTAAAAATTTTGTGAATGAGCATGTTAAATGCACAACTTGTCCCACTCTAGCTAAAGAGAATGAGTACCTGAAAGACACTTTAGAGAGATTTTCTTTTGGTAAGAAAAATTTGAATATGATACTAGATAAGTCAAAAACAAGTGTGAAAAATCGTGGTCTAGGATTTAATTTTTTTAAGAATGCAAGAATAATCCTCTTAAGGTTATTAAGCCTCTTGAACCAGGAAAAATTGAAGTGAAGCTTGAACCAAAACAAACTGTGTTTAAATCTGCTAGTATTATGTCATCTACTAATCAAGTGAATGCATATGTTGCTTCTACTCCTCAAGTTAAACATAAAGTTAAGTATATTTGCAGTCATTGTGGTAAAGATGGACATCTTGTGCAATTTTGTTTTAGACTACCAGACAACAAATGAAAGAAAAGGCTAAGGCTTGGTCTAGTTTGACGAATGCACGTTCTTTTGTGACTAGAAACATGAGTAATGCTAAATCTGAATTTTTACATAAGAATACTCGTGTTGCGCCTACTCGTCGTGTGTCTCAGTACTAGATTCCTAAATGTTTTATTTCTAACCCCAGTGCTGAGGCCCCAACGTCTTCTGTCTCTATGTAGGCTTCTCACGCGAAGAAGGAGAACATATGGTTAGTGGACTCCGGATGTTCATGCCACATGTCTGGTGATAAAAGTTGGTTCTCCTCCCTTTCGCATATATCTTGAGCAGAAAGTGTTACTTTTGGATATGCTACTTCTACATATGTTTTGGCAAAAGGTACAGTGAAGGTAAATGAAAAGTTTATGTTTAAAGATGTGGCTCTTGTTGAGAACTTGAAATTCAACTTGCTTTCTATCTCACAAATGATTGATGAAGATCTTGAAGTATGTTTTAAGAAAGGTGAATGTAAAGTGTTAGATGCTTCAGGTGTTCCAGTTTTTAAAATTTCAAGATTTGGAAGAGTTTTTAAAGCTAATTTTGATGCTTCACATGATGCTAAGTTTAGGTGTCTAGTTGCCAATGATTCTAAAGATTTGTTCTTTTGGCATCGTAGACTTGGACATGTTGGTTTTGATCATCTCACGCGTGTTAGTGGTATGGATCTTATACGTGGTTTTCCTAAACTTAAGAATGAAACTGATATAATATGTTCTTCTTGTAGACATGGTAAGATGCGTGCAAGTTCACATCCTACGCTTACTATGGTCATGACAAATACACTGGGACAACTCCTACATCTTGACACAGTTGGACCATCGAGAGTTCAGTCGTTTGGTGGTAAGTGGTATGTACTAGTGATTGTTGATGATTTCTCTAGATATTCTTGGGTTTACTTTACGGCATCTAAAGATGAGGCTTTTAGTCATTTTAGAAGTCTTGTTCTTATATTATCTATCGATCTCCCATGATTTCTTAGAGCTATTAGAAGTGATAATGGAACTGAATTTAGAAATTATCCTTTTGATCATTTTTGTGCTGAAAAAGGAATTGATCATCAATTTTCATCACCATCTGTTCCACAACAAAACGGTGTAGTTGAAAGGAAAAATAGAACTTTGGTTGAGATGGCTAGAACAATGCTAGATGAATATAAAACTTAAAGGAAATTTTGGGCTGAAGTTATATCTACTGCATGCTATATTTCAAACTGTGTGTTCATGAGATCTAAACTTGGTAAAACTTCATATGAGCTTCGGTTTGGACATAGGCCTAGTGTATCTCATTTCAGAGTTTTTGGGTGCAAATGCTTTGTGTTAAAATCTGGAATCTTAGATAAATTTGAAGCTAGATCAACTGATGGTATTTTTCTTGGATACCCTGCTCATTCACGTGGCTTTCGTATACTTGTTTTGGAGACTAACAAAATAATAGAAACCTGTGAAGTTTCTTTTGATGAGGCTAGTCCAGGCACTAGTCTAAGTGATGCAGGTACAAGTGCATATGTTCAGGGGGAGAGCATATTTGTTGATGACGATGAGGATGATGAAGAGGAGGTTATGGTTCCTATTATTTCTCCACCTGTAGTTTCGTCTACACCTTCTACTACTGCAGCTATAGTTGGGCATCCTCAAACTACTACTTCATCTACATATATTGAAAATGAACGAGAAGGTACTTCAGAAATTTCTGCTCCGCGTCACATTCAAAGGAGACATCCACCTGAACAAATGATTGGAGATTTAAAACAAGGTCCAGGTTTATTGATTCTAACTCCCATGCTCATTCTACTTTTGTAGCTTCTTTTGAGCCCAAAGATATATCTCATGCATTAACTGACGAATCTTGGATCAATGCCATACATGAAGAATTAGAGAATTTTGAACGTAATAAAGTTTGGAAGCTTGTTTCACCTCCTACTTATCACTCTATAATTGGAACTAAATGGGTATTTAAAAACAAACAAAGTGAGGATGGTGTTGTTGTTAGAAACAAAGCTACGTTGGTTGCTCAAGGTTTTACACAAATAGAAGGTTTAGATTTTGATGAAACCTTTACTCCTGTTGCTAGATTTGAAGCCTTTAGAATTTTGTTAGCCTTTGCTGCATCAAAAGGTTTTAGATTATATCAAATGGATGTAAAAAGTGCTTTTCTTAATAGCAATATAACTGAGGAGGTTTAAATTAAGCAACCACCTGGTTTTGAAAATCCACAGTTTCCTAATCATGTTTTCATATTATCAAAAGCTTTGTATGGGTTAAAACAAACTCCTAGAGCATGGTATGATAGATTGAAAAACTTTTTATTAGAAAAAGGGTTTTTTCATGGGAAAGGTTGATAAAACTCTCTTGTACTTAAGCAAGGCAATGATCAATTATTCATTCAGATTTATATTGATGATATCATCTTTGGGAGTGCATCTCATGCTTTGGTGACTGAGTTTTTAGCAACGATGAGTAAAGAATTTGAGATGAGTATGATGGGAGAGTTGACTTACTTTTTTGGGACTACAAATAAAACAAACAAATGAGGGAACTTTTGTGCATCAAAGTAAGTATACAAAGGATCTTCTACGTCGCTTTGGGATGGAAAATTGTAAGCCTATTGTGTCACCTATGGGAGTTGCTTCGACACTTGATCCTGATGAAGATGGTGAAGCTGTTGATCACTTTTATATCTTACTGCTTCGAGGCCAGATATACAATTCTCTGTGCGTTTATGTGCTCGTTTTCAAGCTTTCCCATGTGTTTCACATCTACAAGCTGTCAAACGAATTTTCAGCTATCTACATGGCACTCAAAATTTTGGCATATGGCTTTTTGCTTCTTCATGTATTAGTTTAAGATCTTTTTCTGATGCTGATTTTGGAGGTTGTAGAGTTGATAGAAAAAATACATCTGGCTCACGTCACTTTATGGGTAATTCACTTATTACATGGTCTTCTAGAAAACAATCTTCTGTTGCTCAATCCACTACTGAATCTGAATATGTAGCTGCTGCTAGTTGTTGTTCACAAATACTTTGGATAGTAGCCATACTTAAAGATTATGTGATAATTTTGGATAATGTTCCACTTTTCTGTGATAATACTAGTGCTATTTGTATTGCTAAGAATCTAGTGCAACATTCAAGAACTAAGCATATTGATATAAGATTTCACTTCCTTCGAGATCATGTTGATAAAGGAAATGTTGTGCTTCATCATATAGATACTGAACATCAGTTAGCAGACATTTTCACGAAACCTTCGGATTCTTCTCGGTTTGTTCGTTTACGAAGTGAGTTGGGTGTGGTATTGTTAAAAACAAGTATATAAGAAAGAGAGAATTGAAAAGATGTATGCTTCAAGTATGCCATGGTGAACAAAAAAAAGAGGAGACACAAAAGTGCGCAAAATGAAAAGAAGTATGCTTCAAGCATACCACCATCACAAAAAATATATGTCATTATGAAAAAAAAAAGTATGCTATAAGCATATCACATGCCTAAGAATTGAGTGTGGAGCAATAAGTTGTTACATGAGACTACTAACCCGTCTAGAGTTAAGATTTGCTTCACTATTAGGCTTTAACTTTTCGTTGTGATATCTTTTTGTGCTTTTTATAGTTAGTCTAGTCATTGTTGTGATGCTTGTCATTGATATAAATCGCTTAATCATATTGACAAACTTATTTTGACATTGCTATGTGATATAAGGCTTTATATGATCTAGATAGCTCTACTTAAACATATGACTTGGTTGTATTATTAAACCAATGAAATGTGACCTAGATAATCTACAAAGCTTCTAAATTTTTATTATCATTGCTCATTCTTAGATTTATTCCTTCTTTGAATTTTCTTGATGATTACATTGCCGAAGGGGGAGAGATTTGGTGTGCTTTGCGAGAAATTAAAGAGAATTTGGGGAGAATAAAATTGCCTGTCTCATGTTGAGGGGGAGAGTTTTTGTAGAGATTTGGTTTGTGGCTTAAAATGCTTTTTCGGATTCAGTTCTTCACTTATATTTATTTGAAGCTAATTCATCATACAATCTTGTGGTGTTGTCAATGTATTCATCAAGGGGGGAGATTGTTAGACCATGTGGCTAGGACTAGAATATTGTTGTGATGAATAATTGATGATGGTTAATTTATGATGATGAATATTTGGTAATTTTGTTTAGCGGCGTTATGCGAGTTGTGTTGCGTGTGATGATTGACGTTGGTCAAGTTCAGACGAACTTGTGCCGGAAAAATATTCTTTGGTCTTTGCATGTGCAGGTTGAGCATGGAGATGATCATGGTCGGTGATGAGGTGGACCGGGACTAGGATGGGGAGATCCGAGATTCGGACGGTCAAGGAAGTCACGAGATGGTTGGGCTCATGTTTGGGGCGCATGGATATCAGAGATGGATGATGCGTGGAGATGCTACGGGAGGTGCGGTCCTGGAGGCTTCGACACGTGATGACTTGAAAAGTCGAAAGTGTGAACACCCGTGTTATGAAGGGTTTCGGGTCCCTTGAAAATTAGTGGGCGAAAAGCCTAGTTGAGGTAAAAAGACCCATGTCTAGTGGGATGAGTTGGATTAGGACTCGAAGTAGAGATGGAATAGGATTCTGAGTTGGATTAGGATTCTAAGTAGAGATTGAATAGGATTCATAGTTGGCTGCAAGAAAAGAACAGAGCATAAGGAGAAAAATATTGAGCAGCCGTGGAGAAGAAAAATACGCGTCTTTTGGAGAAGCGTGGACGTCAGCCGAATCGGTGATTAAAAAGGAGACGCATTTTTGCGGCGATGAGGCGCGGAGCGATCGGGAAATAGAAGAAAAAAGGCAGCGCTGCATGCATGATACAAGATCGAGTTGATATGCACTGGCTGATGGATGAATAGTTCCCGCAATTTTTGACTAAAGTTTGTGAGTTTTTTAATTCGCGTATATTATCCTTTTTCTTGTTTTTTAATTCCTATGAATTCTCCATGCATTGATCTCTAGCTATATATTTTTTGTGCTTATATTCATGAATTAGTTTGAATTAAAAATCAAGTGCTAGATTTAAAGAAAAACGCTGTTTCGCTGTTCGATCGCAACGTTTTCTCGGTGCTACAGTAACTGCTACAGTAAAATCAAGAAAAATTTTTCCGTTATTTTTGGTTTTTCTAGGTTAAAAACAGTTAAAAAAAGAAAATAAAAAAGTTTCCGCTATGTGGTGCAATCATTCACCCCCCTCTGATTGCTCCCGAAAGACAAAATAGGAGAAAAAGAAAAAGGTTATTTTTCTGATTTATTTTCATACTGAAAAATCATAATTATGACGTCAGCAAAAATTTGAAATTCCAAAATTCGGACATGTGGGCCCGGTCTACCGTGGACCAAGTCCACGGAAGGCGGCGGTGGCAGAGGTGGCACACCCGGCCGACATGGCGCCACGCGGGGGCGGGCCGGCCGATGTGGAACCGCCGAGGAGGGCGCAGCGCGCGACGGCCGGCGAGCTCAGCGCTACACGGCGGGGGGCTCAGTGGCCGGAGAAGGCGGCAGCGGCGAAATGTGGCATGCATGGGGAGAGAGAGAGAGAGCTCGGCGGCGGAGGCGTTTGGCTATCAGGACGGCGGCTCCGACGGTTGGGGGCGGTGGCCGAAGGGTGGAGGAGGGGCGGTGGGGAGAGGGGAGGCCGAAGGGGAGGAGCCGGTGCATGAAGAGGGGATTTATAGGTGGAGAATGAAGAGGAGCGGCCGGCGGTTTTAGAGAGGACTAAAGGGCGAGAAACGGCCGGTGTTAGAGAGGGGTTATTAGGGGCTTTCGTTGCGCACTTGCTCGGGGTTTAAAAGAGGAAGAAACGGTTGCATTGAAAGTTCTAATTCGGAATCAATGGCGGAAGAGAGAGAGAGAGAGCTAGAGGAGGAAGAAGGAGAGGTGGAAGAAACATATGACGGGTGGGGCCCCCGCGTCAGTGAGAGAGAGGGGAACGAAGGGGTACGGGCCGTCGGATGGGTGACAAGTGGCAAGTGAAAGAATCAAGGTCGTTGGATTGAATGAAGGGGTAAGTGACTATAGATGGCTAGGATTAAATCAAGTGAAGAGGTGGATTAAATCTGAGAGCAACACATGGCAGCCTGGGATTAAATTGATTTTTATTTTCGGATTACTTTTCAGAAAATACTAGAAACATTATAATTGCTTAGAAAATAGTAATTAATGTCTACAAATTCCAGAAAATCCATAGAATATTCCTGGAGCTCTTTTAGACTTAAACAAATATTTTTAATTTCAGATTTGCCTTTAATAATTTTATAAAATACTTTTTAACTTCAAAATTGATTTTTAATTCCAACAAAATTATCAAAAATTATTTTAAAATTCAGAAAAGGTTGGGAAAAATAAAATGAACTCTTTTTGGCTTTAATAAAATATTTAAAATACATTTTCTTGCTTTGGACTTTGAAATAAAATTCAGATAAATCCAAATAAAATTTCAGATACTTTAAAATAATTAATTTGAAATTAAATTTATAGAAAGCGAATTTTTGGGATGTTACAAACCTACCCCCCTTAGAAAGAATATCGGCCCCGAGATTTGGATGGACTAAGAAAAAGGCTAGGGAACTGTATTCTTAGATCTTCTTCATCCTCTCAAGTTGCTTCTGATTCCGCATGATTGCTCCATTGCACTTTACAGAATTTGATGATCTTGTTTCTGGTACGACACTCTACTTCATCCAAAATTTTGCCTGGATACTCTGGATAAGTTAAGTCCTTCTTCAAATTCACTTCATCTAGAGGCATCTGTTCTTCTGGCACTCTGAAACACTTTCTTAACTGGGACACGTGGAAGACGTCGTGCACCTTTGGCAACCGAGGCGGAAGCTTCAACTGGTAAGCAACTTCTCCCCTTTTTGCTAGAACAGGAAATGGTCCAATGAATCTAGGAGCAAGCTTCCCACTAACTCCAAAATGACGCATTCCCTTGAGAGGCGAAACTTCCAGATACACATGATCTCCAGGTACAAATTCCAACGCTCTTCGACGATTGTCCTCATAGCTTTTCTGTCTTGTTGTGCTGTTTTTAATCTATCCTGGATCAGACGAACTTGCTCTTCTGTCAGCTTTAACACATCTGGCCCAAACACTTGCCCTTCCCCGATTTCCTTCCAATACAACAGTGTTCTACATTTTCTACCATACAAAGCTTCAAACGGAGACATTTGCAAGCTGGAGTGATAACTATTATTATAGGAAAATTCTGCATAGGGCAAACTTTGATCCCAACTAGTCTTATTCGCTAAGACACAAGCTCCGTCTTCCAATGTTTGATTTACTCTTTCTGTTTGACCATCTGTCTGCGGATGATATGCTGTGCTGAAATTTAGATTTGTGCCCAAAAGTCCATGCAGCTTCTGCCAAAATCTCAAAGTAAATTGAGATCCTTGATCTGACACAATCTTCTTTGGAACTCCATGCAAACACACGATTCTTGACATATACAACTCTGCAAGTCTATCTCTAGAATACGTGGTCTTTACTGGAATGAAATGTGCGACTTTTGTCAGACGATCCACAATAACCCAATTTGAATCATACCCTGATTTTGTTCTCGGCAATCCAGTTATAAAATCCATACCAATTTCTTCCCATTTCCACTCAGATATCCGCAAAGGTTGCAAAAGTCCAGCAGGTCTCTGATGTTTGGCTTTAATCCATTGGCACACATCACACAAAGCTACATACTCTGCAATCTCTCTTTTCATACTTGACCACCAATACCTTTCTTTGAGATCTTAGTACATCTTTGTACTTCCAAGGTGAATTGAATATCCGGATTCATGGGCTTCCTTTAGAATTAACTCCTTTATTTCTTTCTTCTCAGGTACAAGAATTCTTTTTCCAAACCAAATGATTCCTTCTTCATCTTCTGAAAATCCTGGTGCCTTACCTTTCTTCGTATTATCTTTGATTTCCTTGACATACTTGTTCTCTTTTTGAGCTGCCTTGATCTGGTCCTCTAAAGTTGGGTGAACCTCCAAAGTAGCTAGAAATCCTTCTTCTATTACTTCTAGATTGAGCCGCTGAAATTCTCCTTGAAGAGTTGTGGTAAGAAACAAAGCAAGGTTAGTCCCTCAAGGTTATATTCAAGTAGAGGGCTTAGATTATGATGAGACATTTGCACCCATTGCTAGACTTGAGTCAATTAGAATCTTACTTGCTTTTGCATCTAGCTTTGATATTAAATTATTTCAAATGGATGTTAAAAGTGCATTTCTTAATGGAACAATCTCCGAACTTGTATTTGTTGAACAACCACCGGGGTTCGAAGATTCTAAATATTCCAATCATGTTTATAAACTTTCAAATGCGCTATATGGTTTAAAACAAGCTCCTAGAGCATGCTATGAGTGCCTTAGAAATTTTCTTGTTTCAAAATGATTTAAAATTGAAAAAGTAGATACAACATTATTCACAAAAATCATTGGTGATGATTTCTTTGTATGCCAAATTTATGTTGATGATACTATATTTGGTTCTACTAACCAAGATTTTTGTGAAGAATTTGGATAAATGATGTCTAGGGAATTTGAGATGTCCATGATAGGAGAATTAAGCGATTAATTGGACTCCAAATCAAGCAACTCAAGGATGGGACTTTCATAAGCCAAACTAAGTGTGTTAAAGACCTTTTCAAGACGTTTGGCATGGAAGATGCAAAACCCATCAGGACACCTGTTGTGGTTACAGACCAAACAGAGAGAGAGAGAGTATGGTAGTGGAGAGTTAGGTGAGCAATGGCCTAGGGTTTTCCTCGTGGCCTATGTTGTATATGTATATCCACATGGGAGTGCGTTTACAATTATACCCTTACATCTATGTGTCCCCCCGAGGGGCACTTATGTCATTACACATGTTCCATTCTGGGCCTTACATCCCTCTAGTAGGCCCGCTGGGCTTAGGTGGGGGCACCCCTACGACAGGAGCCTCTCATGGTGAAGGGCTTCACAGGCTGTGATGGACCATGTGGAGGTGACCACATGCGTATGATGAGTATTTGACTTTGGTTTAGGTGAGTCGAGTTTGGTTTGAGTGGTTCGGACCATGTCGTTGTGTGGTGCAATGGACTCGGTCGGACTTGGTCAAACTTGGTCGTATGGGATTAGGATGCATATTTCTTGATTCGACAGGTTTGGACTTCATCATTGGTGAGTATGATGTTATTTACGCTTTCATGTATCGAGCGGTGGTATTTGATGTGTTTCTTGTCTGTGTTGGTTGCAGGACATCGAGTGGAGTCATGGCGAGGCACGGATGACCGGACTAGGCGCGGGCGGTGCCGAGGTCAGAGCGGTCAGGTGTGCCGAAGACGGCGAGGACTTGAGGACGTCGAGGCGGAGTCGTGGTGAGGCACGGATGACCGGACTAGGCGCAGGTGGCGCTAAGGTCAGAACGGTCGAGGTGTGCCGAAGACGGCGAGGGCTCGAGATGGCTGCGAGGCTTGCAAGGCAAGGAATGAGGAAGCTTCCTGGAAGGTGCACGAGGTGCGTTTTGGTGAATATGCAAAGCTGCACTAAAGGAGGTGGATCATGGGTAAAGCACTTGATTTGTTGTGACCTAATGGGTAAAGCATGTGCAAACCCATTAGTGAGAGGCTATAAAAGGAGAGGGAGAGGTTGTGCTGAATTTTTTGAGAGAGTAGGTTGTCAGACCCAGATTTTATAATCCGGAATCTACTGTGTTTAGCTGCACTATTCCCTGGATCAGTAGATAGTGCTCACAGTTACAGTAATGAATATCAAAATACATATCATGCGGAAGCGTAAATAAAATAGTAAACTTACTCACGAGCCGATTAGGCCGAAATCAATAAATTGCAGCAGCGGAAAGAAGCACACAGGTGGGACCTTCAGGACTTGCCCACAGGCAGCCAACTGGAGGTTCGCGACCTAGCCCTTGACATCTTCGTCTTCTTTGCCAGCTTGTCCTATCTTGTTGCTGAGGCGGAGTGATTTGATTCCTGAATCTGAATTTTGTCGCAAAAGCGAGCGTGAGCACTCCGACCCCATGCTCCGCGAGCCAATACACAGAATGCAAATAAATAGTATGCATGGCTTAACCAAGGAAGGCTCGGGTTATTTTATTTTTGCGTAGAGTGCTTTTGAATACATTTACTTAAAAATCTCTAAGACCTAGCAGTTTGAACCAAATCATAATGTGTGAAAAGAATGCAATATCATTAATAGTGATACAGATTTTTCGTTCACCATATATGGCATCTGCACCATATGCTTATTTTTCAGCGTTATAAACGCTTAACTTACCACTGGGACGACACCCAGGACAATTCCAAACCAGGGCAGTCCGTCGCCCTTCACATTTCCATTCCCACCCACAAAGTTTTTGAAATAGAACTATATCTGGTTAAGTTCCCATGTCCGCCCTTGACCGTGGGCACGGCTATTCGAATAGTTTTAGACTCTGCAGAGTTTGCACACTTTACCCACAAGAGATAGATCTACTCGTTGCCCCACATGATTCCTTAGCCATGTGGTTGAATAGACTATCACAGGGCCTTTACAATGCATAGTCCAATGTGGTTACGCCCGCTAAGGTCAACCTTCCGTAGTAATATTACGCATACCGCGGGAAGGGTCCCTCGTGAGCCATCACGGGCAAAGGCGAGGAATATTACGCATTCATCCCTTTGCTCGTGGTCATACCTTCACGTAACCACCTTGGAGCTAAACAAATTAGTTAACCCTGCCTACATTTTGCCAGCTTGTGGTTGTACTGTTCTACACTGGGAGGTCATGAAGAGATTCGGTCCTTAGGGTTATCTGGGCGGTTCTACCACAAACCACACTCTCGTGCACCCTTGCACCATACCCCCGAACCATCCGCCCAGATAAATAAGCAATTTGAGGTTTTTGGGAATATAAAATAACCATATCCAACAAGCACCAGTCATCATCACCATGACTGCCCAACCAGTTTTTCTCAGGATTAGAGGTGATGCTTGGGCGCTCTCGCACCCATGAGTATCTAAACAATACTAAGCATGGCATATAATTACGGACTTACTTTCGAAAGGTTACTATTATAATTTTTGCTAGGGCGACAAGGTTCACACATGCAAATATTCCAAAGGAGGGGTAATATTATTCAAGATAAGCAATGGGCACATAACTAGAACATTAAATTAAACATGTATTTACATATAAAGTAACAGCATGCAATTTGATAGTTTAAACCAAAGTAGTTTGCAGAAAATGTAGGTTCAACATGATCAAAGTATTGACTCGCCTGGCGCGTTTTACCGCGATCTTGAGCTCACACAATACTTTCTCTTGAGCTTTTGGTCTCTGTCTTTACTTTGCTCTTGATCTCGCTTGATCCCTTGTTTCTTCAGGACTCCAATTTCTAATTACGTGCTAAACGACTGAGTACAAATAAAGGCAAATAACTCAAAAGATCCAAATAACTTCGAATAAACTCGGTTTAGCTTTATTATGAGTTAATGGGTGATTCAGGTGGTTTGAGGAAAGGTCGGTGGCAAAATGCAATGACTTGATCTTTCTATTAATACCCTCTTTTATTGTTATTTTTTTTATTTACCAAGGAAGTTCCGTGAGTTAGGTTAGAGCTATTATTTGAGGGACGAGTTTAGTTGGGATATTATGTCGTCGAGTGCTAATATTCAGAGTGTATTCACAATACATACAATTTTTAGTTCATCGAATTATTCTTTAGAGTTCCCATCTTACAGTGTTTTGTATTTCGATACTTTATGTTCCCTTAGTACTAGTCGTAATTTATTTTGAATTAGGCCCATTTATTCGGGTACTACCTGGTTGTATGCAATCATGCTCAACATATTTATTAACTCTAATGTTAAGGCTTAGTCAATAACACCTTTATTATTTTGTCTACACTTTAGTTACTATTAGGCTTAGTTTTATTTTATTTTAAATTTATTTATCTGGGCAAGGATTGTTCTATAGAGTCACATTTCAATATTTGCCATTTAGCAAAAGTCTACCATTAAGATTTATGTTATGGCGGCATGCTAATTATTAGGGCATATATGTTTATATTTTAATTAAGGGTAATCTTTAAGTCTAGACATTTAACCAAAGTGGTTTTTTCTTTGTTAATGCCTTTAATTAATAGTTATACTTAAAATGAATACTAAAGGTGCATTAATAATAATTATCCCAAATTTTAATCCTACATAATCTCGCTTATCTCTTAATTATATTTTATTAGCTTCTCTAATTTTATTCCCTAATTTTCCTTGCTTAATTGGATTGCAAAAAATTAAATTAAAAATGGTGGCAGAGGTGCGGCCGGCTGAGTTCGAACTCGTGACCGAAGGTCTACTTATCTTTTACGGGCGCGCTGTTAGCCAGGAGTTCTCTCGGGTGTTGCTTACCAGTCGGGGCGCTTTATCTTCTTAAACCGAGCAGCAACAGGGAGCCCGAGCAAAGGAAGGCCGGGGCGGAGGAGGCGGCGGTGGGTTGCCGGAGGGTTGGGGGTGACGGGCAAAATGGGATGCCCCGGTGCTGGGGAATCCGATGGTAGGGTCGGAGAGGGCCGGGGAACACCGGAGAGGGGTCGGCGGCGAGCGGCGGTGGCGGCTTGAGGAAGAGCTTGACGCCGGCGACGGTGAGGCGGCGGGGAGCCCGGTGGGGGGTGCGGTTGACTTCACGACGTCCTGCGGAGTGTGTAGACGCAGGTAATTGAGAAATGGCGGTGCGGTTTGGGGAATTGGCCCGGTGGCCGGACTTGGGGAAGAGAAGGGGCTCCGGCGAGGAGAGAGCAAGGGAGGCCAATTGCGCTCGGGAAGAGTGGAAGGGGAGTGCGGGGAGGAGCTTGGGGGCTTCGGGTGGGTTTTATAGCTAGCGATTTGCGCGGGCGGCGAGGAGGGCAGGTGGCCGAGGTATGGCGGCGACGTAAGCTTCGGTATGGCCACAGGAGGCTAGAAGCGGCGGGGCAGGACGTTGAGGCCGATATGGCGAGGCGCGGGGCTCGAGTACGGGTTGCATGACTTGTCGGATGGGGGTGGATTGGGCACGGCCAGTGAGGAGAGAGAGATCGGTGGGGAGGGAGCAGAGCTCGGGGCTGCGGCGACGTGCGGCAACAGTGCGCGGGTTGGCGCAGCGAGAGACACGGGCGGCAGCAGGCGTGGGCTCGGCGCGGGCGCGGCGGAAGGAAGGAAGGAAGGGGGCGGGGGTCCGGTGCGACAGTGAGATGGGGTCGGGGGCCCGCCGGTCAGAGGAAATGCCCAGGGAAAGGAAGAGGAGAAATGGGCCGGTGGGGGAAATTGCGGGGGAGGGGATTGGGCCGGATTTGATGGCCGGTCTGATCTCCTTACTTTTTTTATTATTATTAATGTATTATATACTCATACATAGGCTTATATATACAGGTATATATACACATATATATTTGTTTACTTCTATTTTTGTATAAGTATATTTATTTATTTTATTTATACATAAACATACACATACCTATACATCTTTATTTATTTGCCTATTCATTTTATATACTTGTATATTTTTATTTTCATTTTGTAGAAATACATTTTATGCTTGGAGTCAATTTTCTCCTTTCCTTTTATGGATCATCTTTTCAGATTTGCATTTGAAATTTTAGTTTTCTATTATTTGCATATTCCCTTTTTGGTGTTACTAACGTTTGTTTTTATCTTTTATGAATTCATTCAATTTTTGGAAGCTCAACCAAAATCGGAAAAACACAATGAAATCCAAATTCCAAATAGAATATATTGCCAAAAATAATTCAAGAAATTCATTTTTTTCAAATTTAAATTTTTCATGATGTTACATAGGTGTAAGATTAGGGTTGTATTTTGGTTCTCTCCATGCAATGAAATGAGCATGAAATGAGAGGATGAAATTGAGAGAGTTGTAAGAACACATATATACAATCATTCATCTCTCTTCCTCTATTTCAATATGAGAATGTTTGTGTTGATCTATCTCCCTGTTTTTGAGCTCTCTTGTTTTCTCGTTTTGCTGTTTTGGAGCTGCAAAGATGCTACTCGGATAGCAGTGGAAATGGAGTGATTTCTAGTACTTTCGGCCAAGGGTCTAGGTCCTTCTTTTGCTGGCCGATTGCACCCAAAAATTAACATTAATTGACTTCTTCTTGGTTCGGCTAGATCCTCCTTTTGGGCTTCAATTAAAACTGGTTTTAGTCTTGTGTGAGTTCGGATGCCGGAAGCAATCTCAGTGTGCACCTTAGTTTTGACCGAAGTTCTTTAATTGGTCTACATCCATCTTTCTTGAGATTACTTCTTGTCCTTCACGGCAAGAAAGGTGGAGGAATCAATGTTGTTTCTTCTTAGTCAATCATTAGCATTTAATCCAAAAGTTCATTTGCTTTTTCGTTGCTTTGCCATCAGGAAGAACTACCGATTGCATGTGGTCTATTTTTGCTTTAGTGCTTTTTCTTTTTTGAATCAGTGGTTTGGCCAGAGTACTAGTGCAGCAGTACTTCTTTTTTTTGTCTCGGCAGCAGGTATTATTGCTTCTTTGCAGTTTTAGTTTTCAGCTGCAAGCAGTCTATTTTGTGTGTGCTTTCGGCCAATCATTTCCTTGTGTTTATTTGTGTTCGGCCAATCAATGCTCAGTCCTTCTTTGCCGACAAGTTGCTATTGATCTAAACCAATTAATTTTCTTGGCCGTGAGCACTAATTGGTAAAAGATTTTTTTTTTGCCACTTCTTTTCAGTACTAAGTCCAAAATTGATTGGCTTTCTCCTTGGTTCTCTAGTGAAGTTGCATATCTCTACTTCATAGATCTCATATCTATCGGAGGGGAGAGTTCAAACGTGGGTACTTGTGGGGGATGAATTTTTAAAAGTACGACATTCACCCCCCCTCTGTCGCCATTTCGATCCAACAATTGGTATCAGAGCCGGTTAGCTCTAATCAATAGATCTTAACCGGTCTCAAGAGCCATGGCAACGGACAAGTACTCGACCAAGCCGCCATTTTTGATGGCATCGACACCTTCCGAAGAGCCGAATGGAGACATACATCCGTGCCCGTGGGTACGCTATCCGCACAAGGTCAAAGTCCGGTTTGTTGTTCCTGCCGATGAGAACATCAATGCTGGGAATATGCATGATGTTGAGGCAAATGCTAAGGCAAGGAACATCATTATCCAGGGCCTGAGTCGTAGCGAGTTTGACCGGATCTCTCACCTGTCGTCTGCCTACGATATCTGGGTGACCCTCGACGCATACCATGAGGGCACCACCCAGATCAAGACGATTCGACAGGACCAGTTCAAGCAAGAATATAACAAATTCGAGATGCTTACTGGTGAGTCCCTTGACGAGTGTTTCGCGCGTTTCCATAAGATCTTGAGCAACCTCCGAGCGGTCGGTCTCACATACCCCGACTCGGATAACGCTCATCAGATGCTCGCGGCACTCGATCTGCGTGTTTGGGAGATGAAAGTGACCACCATCAAAGACACGACAGACCTCTCGACCTTGACTCTTGACGCGCTGTACTCGCGCCTCAAGACTCACGAGATTGACGTTGTCTCTCGTAGGTCGAAGTCACAATCGATGGCTTTGGTCATCGATCCCGTTTCTTCTTCTGGTCATTCGTCTAACTCGCTCTGTGGTTTCTCCCTTGCTGCTCTATGTGATGTAACTGATGATCAGTTAGAGCAGCTTGAGGATGAGCAACTGGCCCTCCTAGCTCAAAAGTTCTCCCATGCTTACAAGAGGAGGAGAGACAGAAAGAGGGGAGGACCCGTGATTTGCTTCGAGTGTGGTGGCCCCAACCACATTCGGGCAAATTACCCTAAACTGGAGAAGGGCAAAGCTGACTACGGTGGTTCGGGCAAGAACGACTACACCGACAAGAACCGCAACAAGAAGCATCAAGTCAATGCCCAAGGCAAGAAGACGTTCCGCAACTTCGGGAAGGCCAAGAAGCTGTTCCATCGCGTCCTCGCCGCCTTCGACGACCTCGATCTCAGCGAGGTAGAGGGTTGGAGCGACGACGATGGGACAGGCGATCAAGACCCCAAGAGCGGCGACTTCTCGGCATGTGCTTCATGGCCCTCGAGGGCGAACTCGTGACAATGAGTGTACTCCGACTCGGACGAGGTATGCCCCACCTACGACCAGCTCAATCATGCTTTTCTTAAGCTAGGTGGTTTTCATGCTAGAGCTAGGGCTAGGTGTACTGAGTTAGAGAAGGAAGTAGATAGATTGTCACTAGAGATTATTGCTCTTACATCTGATCCTCCTAGTGATAATTGTGATACATGCTCTGCTTTGTTGGGTGATATGGAGAAGTGAAGGACCTCGCATGATAGTTTGTCCTCCGAGCTTGATACTGTTAAGGTGGAGAATCTTACTCTGTTGGCTGAACTAGAAATGAGTAGGATTGCTTCTACTACATCTACTCCTGTTGAGACTATTGTCTGCACCTCATGTGAGGATAAGGACAATGCTTTTAGAGGTCTTTACACCATGCTGTTAGATCTGCCCTAGTCTTGTGAAAATTGCAATAACTTAAAGATGAACCTAAAACGGGCAGATCACAAGATATCTGAGTTGTATTCATGGTTGCTTGAGCCAGCTGCTTCATGTTCAAATTATCCCAAATTAACTGCTGAACTTGAATCTGTCTCTAAGCAGTTTCAAGAAATGATTGACCACAATAAGAAACTGGCTAATTATGCTTCTAAGGACCATGTTAGCTCACCATGCAAAAATTGTGAAAAACTAAATATTGACTTGATTGCATTGGATGAAAAATGTGTGAAGCTAACTATGGACTTACTAGAGAAGCAACCATCAGATTGTAATGTGATTGCTGAGGCGGGGGAGAAGTCCTAGGGTAAGGTGGAGACGCTTAGTGACGTGAACCAAACTGTTAGTAGTAGGACTGTCCATTCAGGGTCGGCTGTGCGTGCACAAGCCATTCTCTCCTCTACTGTTGATTCTTCATCTGCTTCCTTACCCCCTGCTGTTCCCTCTTCTCCCTGCTCCTCTTGTGCCTCTCTCTTTCGGGAGTGTCAGTATCTTATGAACACTCTCGAGAGATTTGTAGGCGGCAAGAAGAAGCTTAATCTTATTCTAGACCAACCTAAAATCTGCAGATTTAATCAGGGTCTAGGATACGATTTTTATGAGGATATGAGGAAGCATCCACCTGCTATTCTCAGACCCATTATAGGAGGTGCGATCGAGATTGAGCCCAGGTCTGATGAGGTCAAATTCAAATCAGCGGGCTTTGTCCAAGGGATCTCTGACAGCAAGGTGAGTCCACCTGCTACTTCGGCTTCTCAGAAGCCGAAGCCTTCACGTGTTACTTCCACCTCTTCGAAGGTGAAGTATCACTGCACCTTCTGTCAGAAGGATGGACACTCGGTCGAGAGATGCTTCAGCCGCACCAAGATCATGCGTAGAGACCGTGTGGAGTCTCTTAGGCGTATTGAGGGTAAGCCCCAGATCCTGAGTGCACCTAAGACCAACATGAGGTCTAGGGTTGCGTCTGCTGATGGCTTTGGGCATCATCGAGGACTCGGATTTTCTAAGTTTTCTGGCTTTCGTACTCGATATGCTCCTGCTCATGGCTTCCGCCGTCCTGAGGGTACATCTCGTTTCCCCCGTCGAGACAGTTACCCGCGGCGTGTTCACCATTGCGGTGCTCACTCGCTACCAGCGATCGGACCCAAAGAATGCCTTCAGTCCGCTCACGGATCTTACGCTTCTGAGTCACGGAGAGCGTAGGGTAGATAGAGGTCGATCCGTGCTTGACTACTTCATCCGCTCGGCGTGTTGTTCAAGATTGGGTGCCAAAATCACTGACGATTTACGGTATTGAGACTTTACTCTCTTGTTGACTCAGATTCGCCGGGCTGGGAAGGGAGAGGTTTGGCTTGTAGACTCCAGTTGTTCTCGTCATATGACCGGAGACTCCCGTTGGTTCTCTTCCCTAGCCCGAGCTCCAGGTGATGAAACGATCACCTTCGGAGACGCTTCGTCTGGCGTGTCATCGCCAAAGGTACTGTGCGTGTTAATGATTCATTTCTTTTGAGAGATGTTGCCTTGGTTAGTAAGCTACGATATAATTTGCTTTCAGTCTCTTAGCTTACCGATGACGGTTATGAGGTGAGCTTTAAGAAAAACAATTGCAAAATTCTTGATTCTTCGGGTAGTCTGGTTTGCGGGATTTCTCGTTTTGGGAGAATCTTTGGTGCTGATTTTTTTGAGTCTTCTGGTGATCCTCTCCGGTGTTTGGTTGCTTCAGAGTCCCGCGACCTCACTTTCTGGCATAGGAGACTTGGTCATATAGGATTTGACCATTTGACCCGAGTTAGCGGCCATGATCTCATTCGTGGTCTACCGAAACTCAAGATGGTCAAAGATCTGGTTTGTGCTCCATGCAAGCATGGCAAGATGGTTGCCGCTTCTCACCCTCCGGTCACAGTGACGATGACCGATGAACCGGGACAGCTACTCCATATGGACACTGTTGGACCAGTTCGAGTGCAGTCAGCAGGAGGGAAGTGGTATGTTCTTGTCGTGGTCGATGACTATTCGAGGTTCTCTTGGGTGTTTTTCTTAGCCTCGAAAGATGAGACGTTTACCCATTTTCGAGGTCTTTTCAGTAGGCTTTCTGTTGAGCTTCCAGGTGCCTTACGAGCGATCCGCAGTGACAATGGCACGGAGTTCAAGAATTCCTACTTTGAGAGGTTCTGTGATGAGACCGGTGTAGAGCACCAGTTCTCTTCTCCGCACGTCCCCCAGCAAAATGGCGTTGTGGAGAGGAAGAACCGTACATTGGTTGAGATGGCCAGGACGATGCTTGATGAGTACTCTACACCGAGGAAGTTCTGGGCTGAGGCTATTGCGACCGCGTGCCATGTTTCCAATCGAGTTTTTCTTCGGGCACACTTGCATCGCACTTCTTATGAGTTGAGATATGGGCGAAAGCCCAGTGTCTCTCATTTTCGTGTGTTTGGTTACAAGTGCTTTATTCTGAAGTCTGAGAACCTAGACAAGTTCGAGTCACGTTTTTGTGATGAGATCTTTCTAGGTTACTCGGCTTCGTCGCGGGCTTATCGGGTTTGGAATTGCGAGTCTAGTAAAATGGTAGAGACCTGTGAGGTGACCTTTGATGAGGCCAGTCTGGGGACTAGGCCAGATATCTCAGGTTCTTTAGAGCATTCCGAGCCCATCTTCGTGGATGATGAGGATGATGGAGATGAGGGTTGTCTACCCGATCCAGTCCCTCATCCACCCCTTGAGGTGCCTTCTTCCACCGCACCTCGAGGAGATCAGCCCATGCCAACAGCTTCCTCCGGAGCTAGTGGCTCTGTTCCTACCTCGAGGGCTCACGAGGTAGAGGCCACTTCTTCTTCTCATCCTGGACCTCCTAGACACATCCAGAAAGACCATCCTTCTGAGCAGATTATTGGAGACCTCTTTGAGCGCGTCACTCGCTCAAAGTCTGGTATGTCCCATTTCTGTCTCCATTCTGCCTTTGTGGCCACCTTTGAGCCCAAAGATGTTTCTCATGCTCTTTCAGACGAGTCATGGGTCAATGTCATGCATGAGGAGCTTGAAAATTTTGAGAGAAACAAGGTCTGGTCGCTTGTTGAGCCCCCGCGAGGTCACAATGTTATTGGGACTAAGTGGGTGTTCAAGAACAAGCATAGCGAGGATGGTGTGGTTATTGGAAACAAGGCTAGGCTGGTAGCTTAGGGCTTTTCTCAGGTTGAGGGTCTAAACTTCGAGGAGACCTTTGCCCCTGTAGCTCGACTTGAGGCCATTAGAATTCTGCTTGCCTTTGCAGCTTCTAAGGGTTTCAAGCTTTACCAGATGGACGTCAAGAGTGCCTTCCTTAATGGGTTCATTGAGGAAGAAGTCTATGTGTCGGGACCCCGGATTTCCAAACCCGGACCCTCTGTGTATTACAGCACTAGTCCCAGATCAAAGCTAGTGCACACAGTTAAACAGAAATGAATACATCACCATCGTCGATTTATTACAATAATAAAGAGTACTGACCGAAAGGTCGCATTATTACAATGAGGTTCCAAGACCTCGCACACACAAAACACAGCGGAAGCAAAAGATAAGCTCGGTGACGACCCATCAATACGCCACGAGCGATTGGTCGGGAAGCGCGACCTAGTGCTCCGGAAATCCTTCGTCATATCCGTCGGCGAAGTAGTCGTAGTCTGCCTCCTGAGCTTCGTATTTTTCTGAGATTTGTTTTTGAGAGCAACGCGTGAGTACATAAAGTACTCCGCAAGTCTTGGGAAAAATGCATAGATGCAAGGCTTGACAAAGGAAGGCTATATGGTTCTTTTGCACAAAGCAATATTTTAAATTTCAATACTACTAATTATTTTCGAAGGCAGCAATTTAACAAAGTAAATGTTTTAACAGAACTAACATTAATTCTATAGTGAAGGTTCCATCTACCAACACTAGTTATTCCAGTCTATCTGACCAAGTTTAAAACTGCGGGTTATATCCACCCTCTCTGGCTCCAACAGCCAGGATACCCTTCCAAGAGTTCCCTCCACTCTCGGAATACCAAAATTTTTATTTTAAAACCAAAACCAGAAATCTACCATGTGAATGCATTCCTTGCCCGCCCTTGACCGTGGGCACGGCTATTCGAATAGTTTTACACTCTGCAGAGGTTGTACAACTTTACCCACAAGAGATAAATTATCCTAAAAGTCAACACGCTTCCTTTGGCATGAGACCCAGATAAAATATCACAAAGCCTTTACCTTACTCTAATCTAGCTAGATACCACCCACGAGGTTTCACCGCAGTAGGCTAATGCCCGAACCGCCCTCTTGCGCCATATGAGTACAATAAACTGTCCCTCACTTGTGAATAACCACCCATCCTCGGCACTCACTTTCCACTGGTGGCACCTAAACTAGACTATCATAAGTTAGTCACTAGGTCGCACCCATATAGACTTGTGGTTGTACGCAGTAGTGCTCAGGCCCGACAAACACAAGCGTCGGTCCTTAATTGACTAGGGTGGAACATACACTTAACAAGATCTCGTGCTAACCGCACCAAGCCAGACCAACCATCCACCCTAATCTAAATCAACTTTGACATTTTATTTTATTTTAAAAGATCAGTGGCAACTCCAATTACCACTACATTTATAAACACAAGGGGTATTTCCATAAATCATAGTTTCCCATTTTCAAAATGTCAAAGGTATTTCATTAGCATGACTAAGCATTACACTACCATACTACTATTCACAAAGATTAATATTAATCTCATTATTGAGACAAAGGGAATTCTAGGGTGACAAAGGTACATGGCATTCAATTTCAAATGTGGGTATAACAAGATTGGAATAACTAATTCCTAAAGATTGAACTAAAGTTTTATGTAAATAGCAATGCACATAATTTAAAATATTTAAAACTTTTCAAAATCATAGGTTCAAGATGATCAAAGGAGACTTGCCTTCTTGCAGATTCTCTGGGTCTTCTTGCTGTGGGATGGAGTGATCGTCGACAACGTTGGAATCTACGCGGGAAAAGACGAGGCAAACAAAGGAAATAAATACAAACAAAATTCAACTAAAATCCAAAAATTCAACAGAGGCCATATTTGGATAGATCATGATTTTAGATGAATTTAGAAATTTGAATGGCTGGATTTGGAATTAAAATGAGAAAGTTATGATCATTTGAAATTCTCAGTTTGAATAAATCTAGAAATTCGAAAATTTCTGACAGGTGGAGCCCACTAGATTATTGAATTTTTATTTTTATCCCGAGAGACTGACAGGTGGGGCCCACTGAACAGTACCCACTGGCGGTCGCTGACATGTGGGACCCTCTGCCGCTGACCTCTTACGCTGGTCAGCGACAGTGGGACCCATCGATCCGACCCACTTGTCGAGGTCGACGCAGACGGTGGGACCCGGCGCGATGCTTGGCCGCAGCACCGTGGCCGACGTGTGGGGCCCGCTTGTCGGTCGTGAAAATTAAACGAAAAACTCAACCTCAGCGTGCGGAGCCGGAGGCTCGAACGCGTGCCGAGGGAATCAGAGAGAGGGAGAGCGAGCGGTGATAGCCAAGTGAGCGGGGAGGTGCTGCCTACCCAATATGGGTAGGTAACCCTCTTGAGGGGTACCTTCGGGTGGCCCGGGCCGAGGTGGTCGGAGGCGACGGCGCCGGCGCCGGCGGCGAGGGGTGGTCGGGGAGGTCCGGTGGAGTTCCGAAACGCGTCCCAGAAACGAAGGCGGTGCTGCTGGAGGGGTCAGCGGGATGCGGCGATGAGCGGAGAAGGCTGGCGACGAGGAAGACGACGGCGCAGTCGGGTTCTCGGCGCGACGGTGTTCCGCGCGAGAGAGGCGCCGAGGTGTCGAGGAAGATCGCGCGGCGTGGGAAGCTCGGTGGTGGCGGCGCGGCTCGGGATCACCGAGACAGCGCGATTGCTCGCCGGAGTGCGGCGAGCTCGGAGAGGAGGTGGCACGGTGGCGGGCGCTACGGCTCGGGAGTGCGGTGGAGGCGGGAGGTGGTGCGGAGGAGGCGGCCGAGGGGTATTTATAGGGCCGAGGAGGGAGCACGGCGCGGCAATTGCTCGCCGGGTGTCGGCCGGAAAAAAGGAAGGCGGCGCGAATGGAATTTGGGGCGAAGAAGGAAGGACAGGTGCGGGGTTGGGGGGATTTGGTCGCGGCGGCGCTCAGGGATTCCAAAACCGAGGAGAGCCAGAGAAGGCAAGGCCGGCTCTGGCTCGGATTTGGTCGCCGGCGCAAAGAAGGAAAGGAGGAGAGAAAGGAAAGGGCGGCTCCGCGGGGACGACGGATCCGACAGGCGGGCCCCGCGTGCAGTGAGAGGGAGGAGGGAGCGGGCGGGCGGCGCGGATGGCTGCCACGCGGCTCGGGAAAGAATCGGGCGGTGGCGCGGTTAAGAGGAAGGGAACGGTGGATCGAGGCCGGGCGCGGGGACGCGGCTCATCCGAGCCATCCACGCGTCAGGCGAGGAGAAGAGGAAGGCGGGGCCGCCGGCTGACGGGCCGGGCCCGCTGGACAGCGAGGGAGAGGGGAGGCGCGGCCTGGATCGTCCGAGCGGCGAAGTGGGCGGTCCTGAGCCGTCCACGCGTCGGCCGGAGAGGAAGGGAGGGATTTTGATTTTCCGAATTTGATTTTGATTTTCAGAAAAGGCTAGAAAATTGTTTAGGCCTCAGAAAAATATGAAAATACCTCCAAAAATTCCAGAAAAATTCACAGAAGCTCCTGGACATATTTTGGACTAAATAAAATTATTTCCAATTACTGTTGGTATTTTAGTTTTATACTTTAAATTACTTTTTAAATTTAAAATTAGGTTTTAAAATTCCAGAAAATTCAGAAAAGCCACATAAAATCCAAATACTTTAAAATAATTAATTTGAATTTAATTTTTCTTCCAAAAAGCAAATTTTGGGATGTGACAAACCTACCCCTCTTAGAAAGAATCTCGACCCCGAGATTCGGACGGACTGGGAAAAAGGTCGGGGAACTCTTCTCTTAGATCCTCTTCACGCTCCCATGTCGCTTCTGATTCCGAATGGTTGCTCCACTGTACTTTACAGAACTTGATGACCTTGCTGCGCGTACGACGCTCTGCTTCCTCCAATATCTTAACCGGATATTCTGGATAGGTGAGGTCCTCCTTCACGTTTATTTCATCTAGAGGCATCTCATCTTCTGGCACTCGGAGACATTTTCTTAATTGGGACACATGAAAGACATCATGCACCTTTGACAGTTGAGGCGGAAGCTCTAACTGGTAATCAACTTCTCCTCGTTTTGCTATTACCGGAAAGGGTCCAATGAATCTAGGAGCAAGCTTTCCACTGACTCCAAAACGCCTCATTCCTTTGAGGGGTGACACTTTCAAATAAACATGATCACCAGGTACAAATTCCAACGCTCTCCGGCGATTGTCTGCATAGCTTTTCTGTCGGGTTTGTGCTGTTTTTAATCTGTCCTGAATTAGACGAACTTGTTCTTCTGCTTGCTTCAACACATCTGGTCCAAATACTTTTCCTTCTCCTGCCTCCTTCCAGTACAATGGAGTCCTGCATTTTCTACCGTACAAGGCTTCAAACGGGGACATTTGTAAACTGGATTGATAACTATTATTGTAGGAGAACTCTGCATAGGGTAGACTCTGATCCCAACTATCCTTGTTTGCTAGGACACAAGCTCTCAACATGTCTTCTAGAATTTGATTTACTCTTTCGGTTTGTCCGTCTGTCTAGGGATGATAAGCTGTACTAAAGTTTAAGTTCGTGCCCAAAAGTTCGTATAGTTTTTGCCAAAATCTCGAAGTAAATTGGGTTCCTCGATCTGATACGATTTTCTTTGGGACTCCATGTAAACATACAATCCTTGACATGTACAATTTTGCGAGTCTGTCCCCTGAGTATGTGGTTTTTACTGGGATGAAATGGGCGACTTTTGTCAGGCGATCCACAATAACCCAAATTGAGTCATGTCCGGATTTGGTTCTCGGTAGTCCAGTTATGAAGTCCATTCCTATTTCTTCCCATTTCCACTCTGGGATTTGCAAGGGTTGCAAAAGTCCAGCAGGTCTCTGGTGCTCAGCTTTAATCCGTTGGCACACATCACACAAAGCTACATACTCTGCAATCTCTCTTTTCATGCCTGCCCACCAATACCTTTCCTTAAGATCTTGGTACATCTTGGTACTCCCAGGGTGTATTGAGTATCTAGACTCATGGGATTCTTTCATGATCAACTCTTTTATTTCTTTCTTCTCAGGAATCAAAATTCTTTTTCCAAACCAAACGGTACCTTGTTCATCCTCTGAAAATTCTGATGCTTTCCCTTTCTTCATATTATCCTTGATCTCCTGAACATACTTGTCCTCCTTTTGAGCTGCTCTGATTTGATCCTCTAAGGTTGGTTGAACTTCCAAGGTGGCTAGAAACCCTTCTTCTACTACTTCCAAGTTGAGCCGCTGGAATTCCTCTCGAAGAGGAGGCATACTGTCCTTAATCCACAGCTTGGTGCAATAGTTCTTTCGGCTCAAGGCATCAGCCACAACATTAGCCTTGCCGGGATGGTAATGTATTCCAATATCATAGTCCTTTATTAACTCAAGCCATCTCCTTTGCCTCATATTGAGGTCTGGTTGGGTAAATATGTACTTCAAGCTTTTGTGATCCGTGTAAATCTCACAGCGATTACCGATCAAATAATGCCTCCATATTTTTAGAGCATGCACAACGGCAGCAAGCTCTAAATCATGAGTGGGGTAGTTCTCTTCGTGGGGTCGCAATTGCCTTGAAGCATAGGCTACTACCTTCCTTTCTTGCATCAGAACACAGCCTAACCCCTGCCTTGACGCATCGCAGAAGACTTCGAAATCCTTTCTAATGTCCGGGAGCGTCAACACTGGTGCAGAAGTTAACCTCTTCTTCAGCTCTTGAAAACTATCCTCACATGGTTTACTCCATTCAAACTTCTTTTCTTTCTTCAGCAACTGGGTGAGAGGTCTTGCGAGCTTGGAGAAGCCTTCAATAAAGCGACGATAATAACCAGCCAATCCGAGAAAACTTCTGATCTCGGTTACTGACTTGGGTTGCGTCCAATTAAGCACATCATTTACTTTTTCGGGGTCTACGGACACTCCTCCTGCGGATATCACATGACCCAAGAAAGCTACTTTCTTCAACCAAAACTCACACTTGCTGAATTTGGCATATAACCGATGTTCTCTATGCTTTTCCAGCACTATCCTTAGATGCTCCGCATGTTCTTCCTCATTCTTGGAGTATATCAGAATATCATCGATGAACGCTACTACAAACTTATCCAAGTATTCCATGAACACCTTATTCATCAGATTCATAAAGTATGCGGGCGCATTGGTCAAGCCAAAGGACATCACCGTAAACTCATACAATCCATAACGAGTAGCGAAGGCTGTCTTTGGTATATCCTCTGGTCTTATCTTCAACTGGTGATAACCTGACCGTAGATCAATCTTAGAGAAGACGCATGAACCCTTCAATTGATCAAACAGATCATCTATCCGGGGCAAAGGGTATTTGTTCTTGATTGTCACATCATTCAGGGATCGATAGTCCACACACATGCGAAGACTACCATCTTTCTTCTTTACAAGCAGTACCGGTGCTCCCCATGGTGACGAGCTTGGCCTTACAAAACCTTTATCTTGTAACTCTTCAATTTGCTTCTTGACTTCAGCCAAATCATTCGCAGACATCCGATAGGGTCTCTTTGAAATCGGAGCTGTACCAGGTACCAAGTTGATAACAAATTCAACCTCTCTGTCTGGTGGCATTCCCGGCAAATCCTCAGGGAATACGTCTGGGTATTCACTTACTATAGGTACCTTTTCCAGAGTCACTCCCTTCACACTGTTCAATCCACACCTATTCTGGGAAGATGTGTTTGACTTATACCTTACTTGGATTCCATCTGAGTTGGTGACTGTAACAGCTCGTTCGGCACAATCTATCTGTCCTTTATACTTGGTTAACCAATCCATTCCAAGTATCACATCTAAACTTTTGGAGTCTATTATAATAAGATTCGCTAGAAATTTAACTCCATTTATATCCACAGTTGCACTAGGGCAAACTGTGTTAGTCCTCATTTCCTTTCCAGGGGATTGGACTAGCATAGGGTTCTTTAGCTTATGCACATCCCAATTATATCTTTCAACAAAATCTTTGGACACAAAAGAATGCGAAGCTCCAGAATCAAATAAAGCTGATGCAGGTACTGAGTTGACAAGAAACTTACCCAGAACTACGTCAGGTGCATCCTGGGCTGCTTCAGCGGTCATGTGATTGAGATGTCCTTTGCTCACCGCTGATGGAGCCCTTGGGGTCTGAGGTGTGCCACGGCTTTGTCCTGCATTTGGAGCTCGTGCTGGCGTCGTTCCCAAGTTGAAGCGAACTGGGGTCACAGATGGGCGCTTCTAGGGACAATTACTGGCATAATGCCCCATGTTCTTGCAGTTGAAACACTGCACTCTTGCTGCTGAGGTCCGGTTCTGCTGTGGCTGGCCACCATTGCCTGACCGGGGAACTTGGGGATTTGGACGAGGTCCAGTGAATGGAGTCCTTGGCGCACTTGGTTCTGAGGACCTATGGAACTGAGGTGGATTAGGGCGAAATCGAGAACTGCTCGCGCCCTGCTGAGCTTGAAACTTCCTCTTCCTGCTCTCGTACAGCTGACGTTGAGCATCTTCTTGTACAAAAGCCTTGCTCACCATGTGCTGGAAGGTCGGGAAATCATTCGACACTAGCTGCACTTTGAGGTTTGGGTCAGGTCCTTGCATGAACCTCCAGATCTTGGTTGCCTCCGAGGTGATCTCTTCAGATGCATACCGGTACAACTGAGTGAACTTGTTCAGGTATTCGGAAACGCTGAGGTTTCCTTGCTGCTGTTGGTAAAATTCCCTTTTCTTCATATCCATGATTCCCGTAGGAATATGTGCAGTGCGGAAAGCCTCAACAAATTCATCCCATGTGATAGCTTGCGCGTTTTGATGGGCGGCGCGATAATTCTCCCACCAGTTAGCAGCGATTCCTTTGAGTTGGTGAGCTGCATACAACACTTTTTCGTTGTCATTGCACTGGGCTAGAACCAACTTCCTCTCCACATCCTTAATCCAATCATCTGCCTCCATGGGGTCTACAGATCCAGCAAAAGTAGGAGGCCTTGTTCTCATAAATTCTCCCATCCTAGACTGAGGGGCTTGATTAGGTGCTTGAGGGGCTTGCTGCACTTGGTTCTGGGCAAGAGCTTGAAGTAACTGCAACTGCATAGCCATCATCTGCTCCAAGCTAGGGGCTTGAGCAGGGGGTGGTGGAATGTTGTTGTCTGGCTGGTTGTTGGCGTCACGGCTGTTGCCCGGGTTGCTCCTTGTGTTCACCATCTGAAGCGGTTTTAGGTTAGCATAAGGTGAGAGGGAAATAGCAAAGGTAAGAGACTAGGGAGACTAAGCCACAACCCAACCCAACACTCAAGGGAGAAACAAGCAATTTCAACTTAGCAAAAGAACTTATATTGAAATCAAATTAGTTTTAAGGATGCTGTACCACAAGTGCACGAATGCTTGGTACAGTCCATCTAGCACACCAAAACATAATATAAAGCGTTCTAAAGACGTGGACATTTTATTTGGGTACTACTGACTCAAAAGACTACTAATCCTCTCCAAAGATGCGCGCCTCAGGGTCCTCCTCAGGTTCTTCTTCTTCTGGTTCCTCCTCTGGTTCTTCTTCTGGTTCCTCGCGTTCCTTTACGTGATGCCGTGAACAATCACAAGAGGCCGAAACACGGGGACGGTTACGACTGGAGGCAGTCGCACGCGAGCGGGAAGGAGAAGGCTTGCGCTTCTTGAGGGTGATGACGGGTGGCGGACTGGGGCGGTGCACCTTCTTGCGTGCTGTGAGTCGAGTGCGGAGCCCTAAAAGTCGAACCGGCGCGCGGTTGTTGGGGACGACAGCTGGTACTGGTGAGGACGGCGTGTAGTAAGGTACGGCCTTGACACGTCCCAACCCGAACTCATCGGTCTGGTCCCGAAGAAGCTGTGCGCGAAGAGTGTCGGAGTGCTGATAGCTGGAAGTGAGAAGCATCCGGAGTTGTCCAATCTCCTCCTGAGCTCTAGCATAAGTGACTGCCATCGCCTGGGTGAGCTGCACCTGATGTGACAGTCGAGGATCATCAGCTAGGATATCAAAGGGATCTGGATACCTCTGTCCTGCGCGAGGATTGATGAAGAAGCAAAAAGGGGATTGATGTACAGCATCCTTGTGCAGGTGGCACAACTTGTCAATGGCGAGGCGTGCTGCGTCCTGGACAGCGTCGAAATAGCGGGACCGAGGATGTGTGATGGGGTATACTTGGGGGTTGAATTCCTCATCCCGTGCATACAGGAATACCTCCATCGTCCACAAGTCTCGATCCAGGATCCGTGTCTTCCGCCCCCTGAATATGGGCGGCTGACGGTACTCCAGACACTGCATCAACTGTCGGAGAAGGCTAGCGAAAGCTCCAGCATCCTCTCCATGCGAGTAGTAGTCCCACGGGGCAGCGGCCATCTACAAAGTTGAGTAAAAGAGAATATTAGTAAAAAGCTTTTACAAGTGAATGTAGAGACAAGAACGAGATACTAAGTAAGAAGAGAGTAGAAGCAAAGAGGCTTATATATTTTTAATATACTCTTTTTATAAATATAGGTCCTTAGGTTGTGCCATTCTTAGTCTAGGTCACGTCCTACAGTCAAATTGGCTCTGATACCATCTCTGTCGGACCCGGATTTCAAACCCGGACCCTCTCAGGTATTCAAAGACTAGTCCCGCATCAAAGCTAGTGCACGCTAGCAAATGTAAATGAATACATCACCATCGTCGATTTATTACAATAATAAAGAGTACTGACCGAAAGGTCGCATTATTACAATGAGGTTCCAAGACCTCGCACACACAAAACACAGCGGAAGCAAAAGATAAACTCGGTGACGACCCATCAATACGCCACAGGCAATTGACTGGGGAAGCGCGACCTAGTGCTCCGGAAATCCTTCGTCATATCCGTCGGCGAAGTAGTCGCAGTCTGCCTCCTGAGCTTCGTATTCTTCTGAGATTTGTTTTTGAGAGCAACGCGTGAGTACATAAAGTACTCCGCAAGTCTTGGAAAAAATGCATAGATGCAAGGCTTGACAAAGGAAGGCTATATGGTTCTTTTGCACAAAGCAATATTTTAAATTTCAATACTACTAATTATTTTCGAAGGCAGCAATTTAACAAAGTAAATGTTTTAATAGAACTAACATTAATTCTATAGTGAAGGTTCCATCTACCAACACTAGTTATTCCAGTCTATCTGACCAAGTTTAAAACTGCGGGTTATATCCACCCTCTCTGGCTCCAACCGCCAGGATACCCTTCCAAGAGTTCCCTCCACTCTCGGAATACCAAAATTTTTATTTTAAAACCAAAACCAGAAATCTACCATGTGAATGCATTCCTTGCCCGCCCTTGACCGTGGGCACGGCTATTCAATAGTTTTACACTGCAGAGGTTGTACAACTTTACCCACAAGAGATAAATTATCCTAAAAGTCAACACGCTTCCTTTGGCATGAGACCCAGATAAAATATCACAAAGCCTTTACCTTACTCTAATCTAGCTAGATACCACCCGCTGAGGTTTCACCGCAGGTAGGCTAATTGCCCGAACCGAAGCCCCCTCTTGCGCCATATGAGTACAGTAAATCCCTGTCCCTCACTGTGAATAACCAGTCCATCTCTGGCACTCACTTTCCACTGGTGGCACCTAAACTAGACTATCATAAGTTAGTCGGCCAGGTCGCACTCCATATAGACTTGTGGTTGTACGGTAGTGCTCATGCGACAAACACAAGCGTCGGTCCTTAATTGACTAGGTGGAACATACACTTAACAAGATCTCGTGCTAACCGCACTAAGCCAGACCAACCATCCACCCTAATCTAAATCAACTTTGACATTTTATTTTATTTTAAAAGATCAGTGGCAACTCCAATTACCACTACATTTATAAACACAAGGGGTATTTCCATAAATCATAGTTTCCCATTTTCAAAATGTCAAAGGTATTTCATTAGCATGACTAAGCATTACACTACCATACTACTATTCACAAAGATTAATATTAATCTCATTATTGAGACAAAGGGAATTCTAGGGTGACAAAGGTACATGGCATTCAATTTCAAATATGGGTATAACAAGATTGGAATAACTAATTCCTAAAGATTGAACTAAAGTTTTATGTAAATAGCAATGCACATAATTTAAAATATTTAAAACTTTTCAAAATCATAGGTTCAAGATGATCAAAGGAGACTTGCCTTCTTGCAGAATCTCCGGTCTTCTTGTCGTGGGATGGAGTGATCGCCGACAACGTTGGAATCTCTGCGGGAAAAGACGAGGCAAACAAAGCAAATAAATACAAACAAAATTCAACTAAAATCCAAAAATTCAACAGAGGCCATATTTGGATAGATCATGATTTTAGATGAATTTAGAAATTTGAATGGCTGGATTTGGAATTAAATGAGAAAGTTATGATCATTTGAAATTCTCAGTTTGAATAAATCTAGAAATTGAAAATTTCTGATGTGGAGCCCATCGATTATTGAATTTTAATTTTTATTTTTATCCCGAGAGACCGACAGGGGCCCATGAACAGTACCCATCGGCGTGGCCGACATGTGGGACCTCGTCGCTGACCTCTTACGCTTGGTCATCGATGCGTGGGACCCATCGATCCGGACCCACTTGTCGAGGTCGACGCAGACGGTGGGACCCAGCGGCGCGGGCCGCAGACCGCCGGCCACGACGTGGGGGCCGCTTGTCGGTCGCGAAAATTAAACGAAAACTCAACCTCAACGCGCGGGCCGAGGCTCAACGCGCCGAGGGAGTCAGAGAGAGGGAGAGCGAGCGGTGATAGCCAAGTGAGCGGGGAGGCGTTGCCTACCCAATATGGGTAGGTAACCCTCTTGAGGGGTACCTTCGGGTGGCCCGGGCTGAGGTGGTCGGAGGCGACGGCGCCGGCGGCGAGGGGTGGTCGGGGAGGTCCGGTGGAGTTCCAAAACGCGCCCGTAAACGGCGGTGGCCTTTGGGGGTGGCGGATGCGACGATGAGCGGAGAAGGCTGGCGACGAGGAAGACGACGGCGCAGGTCGGGTTCTCCGGCGCGACGGTGTTCCGGCGGTGGAGAGGGGCGGCCGAGGTGTCGAGGAAGATCGCGCGGGCGTGGGGAAGCTCGGGGTGGCGACGGCGGGCTCCGGGGATCACCGAGACGGCGGCGATTGCTCGCCGGAGTGCGGCGGAGCTCGGAGAGGGAGGTGGCACGGTGGCAGGGCGCTACGGGGCTCGGGAGGTGCGGTGGAGGGCGCTGGGAGGTGGTGCGGGAGGAGGCGAAGCCGAGGGGGGTATTTATAGGGGCTGAGGAGGGAGCACGGCGTGGCAATTGCTCGCCGGGGTGTCGGCCGGAAAAAGGAAGGGGGCGGGCGCGAAAGGAAATTGGGGGCAGAGAAGGAATGAGAGGCGCGGGGTTGGGGGGATTTGGTCGCGGCGGCGCTCAGGGATTCCAAAACCGAGGAGAGCCAGAGAAGGCAAGGCCGGCTCCGGCTCGGATTTGGTCGCCGGCGCAAAGAAGGAAAAGGGAGGAGAGAAAGGAAAGGCGGCGGCTCCGCGGGGACGACGGATCCGGCAGCGGGCCCGCGTGCGACGAGGAGGAGGAGGCGCGGGCGGGCGCGGATGGCTGCCATGCGCTCGTGGAAAGAATCGCAGCGGTGCGCGTTAAGAGGAAGGGAACGGTGGATCGAGGCCGGCGCGGACGCGCTCATCCGAGCCATCCACGCGTCGGCGAGGAGAAGAGGAAGGCGGCCGCCGACGACGGCCGGGCACGCCGAGAGGAGAGGAGGCGCGGCTCGATCGCCGAGCGGCGACGGCGGTCCTGGGCCGTCCACGCGTCGGCCGGAGAGGAAGGGAGGGATTTTGATTTTCCGAATTTGATTTTGATTTTCAGGAAAGGCTAGAAAATTGTTTAGGCCTCAGAAAAATATGAAAATACCTCCAAAAATTCCAGAAAAATTCACAGAAGCTCCTGGACATATTTTGGACTAAATAAAATTATTTCCAATTACTGTTGGTATTTTAGTTTTATACTTTAAATTACTTTTTAAATTTAAAATTAGGTTTTAAAATTCCAAAAAATTCAGAAAAGCCACATAAAATCCAAATACTTTAAAATAATTAATTTGAATTTAATTTTTCTTCCAAAAAGCAAATTTTGGGATGTGACACTATGTCCGACAGCCTCCTGGTTTCGAGAACCCCAAATTCCCTAACCATGTCTTCAAGCTTTCCAAAGCTTTGTATGGACTTAAGCAGGCCCCGAGAGCTTGGTATGAGAGGCTTAAGTCCTACCTGTTGAGTCATGGTTTTGAGATGGGTAAAGTAGACAAGACCTTGTTCATCCGCCGGCTTGGCACAGACCTTCTGCTCGTCTAGATCTATGTGGACGACATCATCTTTGGCAGCTCTTCACATGCTCTCGTTTCACAGTTCTCGGATGTCATGAGCACCGAGTTTGAGATGAGCATGATGGGTGAGTTGACCTTCTTCCTTGGCTTCCAGATCAAGCAGACTCGGGAGGGTACATTCCTTCATCAAGGTAAGTACACTCGTGACCTCCTGAGACGCTTCGATATGACTGATGGTAAGCCAGTGTCGACTCCCATGGCGTCTTCTGCCACTCTTGACCCAGACGAGGATGGCGAGCCAATCGATCAGAAGGAGTATAGGAGTATGATCGGCTCCCTCTTGTACCTCACCGCCTCGAGACCGGACATACATTTCGCTGTGTGTCTTTGTGCCCGGTTTGAGCTTCTCGCGTATCTCACCGCCAGAAGTGTGAAGCGCATCCTTCTGGTACCTTCGAGCTACCATTGACTATGGTATCGGTACTCTTCCTCTTCTTGTCTTTCCTTGAGAACCTATTCTGATGCACTTTGCGGTGTAGGATAGATAGGAAGAGCACATCCGCACCCGCCAATTCTGGCACTTCTCTTGTCTCTTGGTCCTCTAGGAAGATGCTGAGTTGCACATCCACAGCAGAGGCCGAGCACGTTGCTGTAGCCGCTTGTTGTAGCCAGTGCTTTGGATGGTCTCGACTCTGCGGGACTTTGGGTTAGCTATCGACAGTGTTCCACTCTTTTGTGACAACACTTCTGCGATTAATATTGCTAAGAACCCAGTGCAGCATTCCCGGACCAAGCATATCGATATTCGCTATCACTTCCTTAGAGACCATGTAGAGAAGGGTGACATAGTGCTTCGGTTTGTGGAGAGTGATCACCAGTTGGCTGACATCTTCACCAAGCCATTGGATAGTGCGAGGTTTTCAGTTCTGCGGGGAGAGCTTGGGGTGGTTTGTCCTTATGGACTGTTGTGAGGGGGAACTTCGTGTTTTATTGCTTCTTATATTGATTATACTCCTGCTTCTTACTATTGTATTGCTTTCGGGGTGCTTGGGTTAGTCCTTCTAGCATAGGTTAGAGTGTTTCTCTAAGTCTAGTACTTAGACGTCTTCCTCTCATCTTGTGATCTAGGGTTCTGCTCTATTAGCCGCTTCTCTCTTTTCACTAGGTTGAGCCCACTCACTGCTTTTAGGTTCTAGCGAGGGTCGGGCCACCTCTGCAGACAGGCACGTGTTTGCTCCTTAGTAAGATTGATTACCTGGCCTAATAGTCCTAGAGTCATATAGGGTAGATGAGAGTCCTGTCTGAGCCATAGTTGCCTCTATATCTTATCTATGCTTTAAGGACTGCCCGTTCCGATTTTCTTTGCCAACTTCTCGATTTATTGCTTTGGTTCAGGGGGAGTTCATTTGGGAGCTTCTAGAGCTTAATATTGACATAACTCAACTTGAACTAAAAGTTGCATCTCATGTTGAGGGGGAGTTGGATTTTCTGCATTTTCTAGCATTCAGCATGGAGCCTTGCTTATTATCTATTCATGACATATTCTCAGTGCATTACTCTTGCCATGACTTTTGCTTAAGTTGCTAGATTGATCATGACTTCACATGTGTAGGCTAGCTCTTGATAAGCTTAAACTTTGTCATGCCAGCTATTGAGATTAGTCTTGCACTAGTTATCCTCTTATGATTCCGACCATGTCAACTAGGCTTAGTAGAGTCTTGAATCTATAATTGAGCGTGTAGATTGAGCTGTGATAGTTCTTGATAATGCATGTGTTAGTACAATCTTAAAAATGCAAAAAGATCTCTTTTTATGTGCGAAAAAACTGATCTCACCAATTCTTTCTCATGAGACTGCTTGCCATTGCACTTGGCATGAACTCAGGGGGAGTTTTGGATGACCAAGATCATCTCCTTAAGCTTATCGCTTGGAGTGGTCGCATAAGGCTTGAGATCTAGCACATGTCTGAAAATTTTGGTTGGAAACGACCATAAGCTTTAAAAGAAAATATGACAAATGTGCTCAATTTGCTTAATCTTTAAAAGAACTAAGTACTTAAACTAATGTCTTACTCTTGAGCGCGTAGCACTCTAGATTTGCTCATTTATAGCTTCTTGGTTCCGCTTAGCGTAATTGACATGGTTTGCATCATCCTTGGATAACTCTTGTTAGACTTTGACCTTGGATAACTTGACATATTCACCAAATTGCTTAACATTTCAAATTGTCATTTGCTTGGTCTAGCTAGCTTACATATCTCTTGTCATGATCTAGATAGCATTTTCTTGAGTTATGGCTTGCTGTAATACTTAATGGTCATTTTTGGATAATCTTCATGGCTCCAATTGCTTAGAATAAATAACTTCAGCCATTTCATCCAGTTTTGTGATCATATTCTCTCTTTTGCATCCTTGATGTGTTTATTGCCAAAAGGGGGAGAATAGTCTGTGGTAGAAAAAGCTAGTTGGGATCATTTTAGAGCTTTGGAGAACAATTTGCTCTTTCAGTTGTTGCTCTAAGTGTTACTTCTGTCGAAATGGTCATTAGTTCCATTTTCTTTCTTTGGACCATGTTGGATTCTTCAAACTCAAACTCAACTTCATGCTTTTTCTGGGTTTGTCAATATACTCATCAAGGGGGAGATTGATGGACCATGTGGAGGTGACCACATGCGTATGATGAGTATTTGACTTTGGTTTAGGTGAGTCGAGTTTAGTTTGAGTGGTTCGGACCATGTCGTTGTGTGGTGCAATGGACTCGGTCGGACTTGGTCAAACTTGGTCGTATGGGATTAGGATGCATATTTCTTGATTCGACAGGTTTGGACTTCATCATTGGTGAGTATGATGTTATTTACGCTTTCATGTATCGAGCGGTGCTATTTGATGTGTTTCTTGTCTGTGTTGGTTGCAGGACATCGAGTGGAGTCATGGCGAGGCACGGGTGACCGGACTAGGCGCAGGCGGTGCCGAGGTCAGAGCGGTCAAGGTGTGCCGAAGACGGCGAGGACTCGAGGACGTCGAGGCGGAGTCGTGGTGAGGCACGGATGACCGGACTAGGCGCAGGTGGCGCTAAGGTCAGAACGGTCGAGGTGTGCCGAAGACGGTGAGGGCTCGAGATGGCTGCGAGGCTTGCAAGGCAAGGAATGAGGAAGCTTCCTGGAAGGTGCACGAGGGGCGTTTTGGTGAATACGCAAAGCTGCACTAAAGGAGGTGGATCATGGGTAAAGCACTTGAGTTGTTGTGACCTAATGGGTAAAGCATGTGCAAACCCATTAGTGAGAGGCTATAAAAGGAGAGGGAGAGGTTGTGCTGAATTTTTTGAGAGAGTAGGTGTAAGAGTTAGGGTTGTATTTTGGTTCTCTCCATGCAATGAAATGAGCATGAAATGAGAGGATGAAATTGAGAGAGTTGTAAGAACACATATATACAATCATTCATCTCTCTTCCTCTATTTCAATATGAGAATGTTTGTGTTGATCTATCTCCCTGTTTTTGAGCTCTCTTGTTTTCTCGTTTTGCTGTTTTGGAGCTGCAAAGATGCTACTCGGATAGCAGTGGAAATGAAGTGATTTCTAGTACTTTCGGCCAAGGGTCTAGGTCCTTCTTTTGCTGGCCGATTGCACCCAAAAATTAACAGAATTGACTTCTTCTTGGTTCTGCTAGATCCTCCTTTGGGCTTCAATTAAAACTGGTTTTAGTCTTGTGTGAGTTCGGATGCTGGAAGCAATCTCAATGTGCACCTTAGTTTTGACCGAAGTTCTTTAATTGGTCTACATCCATCTTTCTTGAGATTACTTCTTGTCCTTCACGGCAAGAAAGGTGGAGGAATCAATGTTGTTTCTTCTTAGTCAATCATTAGCATTTAATCCAAAAGTTCATTTGCTTTTTCGTTGCTTTGCCATCAGGAAGAACTACCGATTGCATGTGGTCTATTTTTGCTTTAGTGCTTTTTCTTTTTTGAATCAGTGGTTTGGCCAGAGTACTAGTGCAGCAGTACTTCTTCTTTTTTTTCTCTCAGCAGTATTATTGCTTCTTTGCAGCTTTAGTTTTCAGCCGCAAGCGCCTATTTTGTGTGTGCTTTCGCCAATCATTTCCTTGTGTTTATTTGTGTTCGCCAATCAATGCTCAGTCCTTCTTGCCGACAAGTTGTTATTGATCTAAACCAATTAATTTTCTTGGCCGTGAGCACTAATTGGTAAAAGTTTTTTTTTCCACTTCTTTTCAGTACTAAGTCCAAAATTGATTGGCTTTCTCCTTGGTTCTCTAGTGAAGTTGCATATCTCTACTTCATAGATCTCATATCTATCGGAGGGGAGAGTTCAAACGTGGGTACTTGTGGGGGATGAATTTTTAAAAGTACGACATTCACCCCCCCCCCCTCTGTCGCCATTTCGATCCAACAGGCTGAAGCCATGCTGCCGAGCCCTTAGGCCCCCTCCGTCCCTACGGCCTGTGAGCTTTCCCAACATTTTGGCGGAGCCTTATTGCTTGGTGTAGTGTTTGCCCCGCTGCAAGGGCACATCGCTGGGCGGGTTGGTGGGGCCATACTGGCGTGTAGAACCCTTCAGTGGCGGGTGCGAAGTCGAATTTTGACGTCGAAGTCGGGGTTGAGGCCGAAGTCTAATTCGAGGCCAAGTCGGGCCGAGATCGGTCGGCGGTCGTGCCTGCCGGCGGGCGGGCGCCTGGTTGCCGAGTCACGCCGCCGTGGGTTCCTTGGGCAGCGGGGCCGAAGTCGGAGCGGAGGCGGACCTCACGAGGTGGGTGTGTCTCCGCGGTCCGGTAGTTCGCCTTAATGATTCTTGGAATCGCGCCGACCCCTGGGCTGGCAGGAGTAGGCTGCCGCAACCGTACGTGCTTTTGCGCCCGAGGTGTACATGCGGCGGGCCATAATTGGCACGTCGTGGGCTGTCAGCGGTCGCATGACCCCGGCTATTCGCCCCTTCCCTAGAAAGGCGGGGCACATGGCGGGGGGTGCTATGGGCGCGTCGTGCGCCGTCTGCCCACCTACCAGCGCGCGTCCCCAGCTGCCAGCGGTTGCGCTTCCCGATCATGGGTAGCCGAACTGCTGAGCTCCCACCGGTTGCGCTACGCTGGTGGAGAGGGGAGGGGGGAGTTGAGCCAGCTTTATAAGGCGTCACCATCAGCACGAGGACACTCCTTCACGTTCGTCGTTCTAGCCCGCCTTCTTCCTTCTGCTGCCTGCGCAACTCACCCCTACTCCTGCTTGTTTGGCACCCCATCTCAGAGAGGAATGGCTAGTCACAACGATCCCGCCGCCGCTCGGCCCAGTAGCGCCGTCCAATCGGACGACTGCTCCACCCCCGGGAGTACTCGCCAGGTGCGGGAAGAGCACACGCAATAAGGGTGGACGCTATGGAACACTCGGGAGGGCGCTGTTCCCGTGTGTTGGGGTGAAGCCGCGCTACTGAAGAGATGCTCCGGAGGCTCGTCCGGGAGGGGAAGATCGCGGAACATGACGGGGCTCGCCTACCCGGCCCCACCGAGACGGAACCGCGGCCGGCGGAGACAGAGGCTATTCTCTTTGTCGCCTTCTTTGATGCCGGGCTGCGGATGCCCTCGACAGTCTTCGTCGGCGAGGTCTTGCGGGCTTACGAGTTGGAGCTGGTGCAGCTGACCCCCAGTGCGATAGTCCGCCTGGCTGTCTTTGCCTGGGTGCTGCGAATAGAAGGTCGTCGTCCCAGTAAGAGCCTGTTCTCCATTCTGCACGATGCGCGCTGCCAGCCGAAGAAACTCGAGGGGGAACGGAGTCGAACTTCGGCAGCGTCAACTTCGTGCTGAGGAAGCAGTGTGTGGGGCTCTTCCCTGCGAGGTCCGCGCGAGGGAAGTGGGAGTCCGGTTGGATGCGTCGGTGGTTTTACTACCACATGACGAGTACGAGCAGTTTGTTGTGCCGGGGACAACCGATATCCTTCAACAGCTTGCCAGATGTGGAGCCGATGGCGGACGACGCACAGAAGGCGTGGAGGCTTGCCGGTATCGCCCGCCGGTTCAACATGCGTGACCTTGTTGAAGAGTTCACCATGTACAGGGCGGCGCCGCTCTCCGGTCGGTGGCAGTACAAGGTACAGGGCAGTATCTGGAAGGATGGCGTCCACCCGACGGTATCCTGCCTTCTAAGACCCCTCCACTCCTTGTATGTTCTTCGACCGTTGGATGTGCGCACGTTTGCATGATCACGCGATTTCTTATGGATGATGCTCCCTTTCTGCGCGTAGTGCCCCGGCTAGAAGATGCAGAGCACGCAGGCGTTGCGCTCCTCGGGCTATACACGGCGAAGGAGCACAAGCTGCGCGAGGCCGCGACCGGCTCGGCGAAGCAGGGGCGGATAAACCGGGTGTGCGAGGTCCTGGGGATTAACGTACTCGAGCGCACGGTACCGGTGGAGGCCCCGAGCCGCCATGATGGTGACAGCGAAATGGAGGCGCGACCCCCTCGACGCAAGGCCCGATCTGAGACCACCACACCAGGCCCGTCGGTCGTGCCGCTGGGAGGTATCACCGGAACGGGGGGTGGCCGGCGCCGGGTCCAAACCCGCTAGTTCGGGGGGAACGTTGCCCCTAATGAGGTTTTAGATGGCGACGAGGCGACGGGCCTTTGTGCTGTTTACCCTGGAGACGAGGTGGCGTCACCTGCGACGGCCACCGAGGGTCTGCTGCCTACGACGGCCATCGGGGATTTGCCGCCTACGACCGGAGCGGCTGAGGGGTCACCTCCGCCTATAAGGGGGCGATTCGGGGTTGCTAGCGCGGTCACTGGGATCTTGGCGCCATGTGAGGAGGTCGGCGAGGCTGGGGGAGGAGGTGCCGCTCTTCGGGCCGACGAAGCCCCCATGCCCTATATGGAGGCTGCGCGGGCACCCCCTCGTACCTTGGTAGAGGGTGTCGAAGGTAGGCGCGATTCTTTTTTCTCTCGTGACTTCGCGAAACTTTCTCCGATTTTCTTGCTAATTCCGCCGTGGACATCAGGCGAGACGAGGTCTCCCGAACACGGTCAAGGATCGAGCTACAGAGGTACACGCGAAGTCGCTGACCTTGTTACGCAGGACAAGGCTCATGCTGCCAAGGACAAGCAAATCCGTAGGCTAGAGGCAGAAAAGGCGATGATGGCTTCCGACGCAGAGGACGCCGTGGCGGCGGCGTGACGCGCCACGGAGGAGGTCCAGCGCGCCGCGACAGAGGAGTGCATCACCTTTCTTCAGCAAATCTCCGCGCTGGAGGAGGAGAAGACCCAACTCACCGCATCCCTTGCAGAGAGGACCGAGGCCCTGGACAATGTATCCATGGCGGCCTAGAGGGCGATGGAGTCGTTGGAAGGGGCCCTCCGGGACCTTGTCGTCGACGTACCAGAAGTTGCGCATGGCCCTGAAAATCTGACGGAGACACTTGGGCAGATCGAAGAGGGCTCGGGCCTCGCTCTCCATGGTACCAAGTCCTTCGGCGATCACTGTGACTTCATGGGTGCCTTCTTCGCCCTCGCCTTGCTTCGCGCCCGGGGATGTAGACACGTCGTCGAGCTGGTGGACCCTCCGCTGGATCTATCGGGCGAGCCCGGGGCGATGTCTGATGCCATCCGCTTCATCCAGCCAGCCGTACAGAATTTCTATAATCGAATCTGGAGCTATGTCTGGGAAGACGCAGCCAAGATTGCATTGCAGCGAACTCTGCGTGAAGAGGGGGACCTCGTCGGGTGGCTCGAGGAAGTTCCTCGGCGCAACGGAAACGGCGCAGATCAAGTGTGATGCCGAGGTTGGGTGTGTTGCGTCATGTATACCTTTTTGTATGATTGCTTCGCAACCTATTGTTTTATATGAACGAAGCAGTACCTGCCCAATAACTTCTTGTCGTTGCATGCCCCTATCCTAGGTGGTTAGCATGTTGGGTTCAGATTTTCGTGTTCGGCTTCGCCAGGCTTATAGATAGTAGTGGCCGAAGTAGACTCGCGAACGCCCCGTCCTCTTTCTTCCGAAAGGGCAGCTGTGGAGCTGGCGGTTGGTCGAGGTATCCGCCGGCGCCTGGTCGAAGTAGGCGCGCGATCGCTCCGTCCCCCACCTTTCGAAGGGGTGGCAGCGGAGCTGATGCGTAGTAAAAGTATACGCGCGAGCACTCCGTCCCCCTACCTTTCGTAGGGGTGGCAGCGGAGCCGACGCCAAGTCGAAGTAGACGCGCGAGCGCTTCGTCCCCTACCCTTTTGAAGGGGTGGCAGCGGAGCTGGCGCCTAGTCGAAGTGGACACGTGAGCACTCCGTCCCCTACCCTTTTGAAGGGGTGGCAGCGGAGTTGGCGCATAGTCAAAGTAGACGTGCGAGCGCTCCGTCCCCTACCCTTTTGAAGGGGTGGCAGCGGAGCCCGCGCCTAGTTGAAGTAGACGCTTATTAGAGCTTAGGCGTGTGGGAACTTCGACCACGTCTTATTTATACTCAGGGGAGTACGCGCAAGGACAGTGCCTGCACGTGCGCGGGGATATCCGCGTCTTGTTTATACTCAGTAGAGTGCGCAGGGACAACATCCGCGTCTTATTTATACTCCATAGAGTGCGCACGGAGGTAGGCCTCGACGTTGCGTATTCTTTATACTCCGTAGAGTGTGCGCGAAGGCGTCCCCCCGCTGCGTCTTGTTTAGAGTCTGTACACTGCGCGCGGAGCCAAAAGCCTCCGCGCGTTGCGGGCGGTGAAGGTGCGTGCGGAGGCGGACCTCGGCGCTACGCCTTATTTATACTCCGTGGAGTGCTTGCGGAGGCGGACCTTAGCACTACGTCTTATTTAGAGTCCGTAGACTGCACGCGGAGGCAAGTCTCCGCGCGTTGCGGGCGGTGAATGTGCGTGCGGAGGCGAACCTCAACGCTACGTCTTATTTAGAATCTGTAGACTACGCGCGGAGGCAAGCCTCCGCGTGTTGTGGGTGGTGAATGTGCGTGCGGAGGCGGACCTCAACACTACGTCTTATTTAGAGTCCATAGATTGCGCGCGGAGGCAAGCCTCTGCGCGTTGCGGGCGGTGAATGTGCGTGCGGAGGTGGACCTCGACGCTACGTCTTATTTAGAGTCCGTAGACTGCGCGCGGAGGCAAGCCTCCACGCGTTGCGGGCAGTGAATGTGCGTGCGGAGGCGGACCTTGATGCTATGTCTTATTTATACTCCGTGGAGTGCGCGTGGAGGCGTCCCCCATACGTCTTTGTTTATACTCATGCCCCTGTTTTTCACGGAGAGTGCGCGCGCGAACGCGTGTCTTTGTTTATACTCATGCCCGTATTTTTCATGGAGAGTGCGCGTGCGAACGCGTGTCTTTGTTTATACTCTTGAGGATTGCGCGTGAAGGTAATCCTTCGCGCACTTTTTGTGGGAAACAGGATGATTTTTTCCTTGCAAACAGTGAACTTTATTAAATTCCCGTTTACGCGTGTGAGCGATTACAAAGGATGAGGTAATGACCACTGACCGCTTAAAGACGGAAATGGCCGCAGCCATTGTTGCCCGGTGACGAGGCGGTGTATGGTGTGAGCCTCTAGTGCTGGAGCGGTCCGCACAGGAACCTGGCGAGGTGTTTCCCGAAGCCGCCGAGGATCCTCGCGCTTGCACACTCGGCTTAGGCGTAGTATCGCCGTAGCCTGTCTGCGTTCCATGTATGGCGAAACGTCTGCCCTTCCAATGTGGCGAGGCGGTATGCTCCCTTCTGAAGGGACTCCGCGACAATGTACGGGCCTTCCCATCTGGATTCCAGCTTGCCTACCGTCTCCGCGTGTAGTGCCATCTTGAGGACAAGGTCCCCCAGCTGGAATTCTCGCGGCTATATGGAGCGACCCCGGGCGCGTACCATCTGCTGCGCATACTTTATGACATGCTGGGTTGCGCTTGCCCGGTCTCCATCAAGGAGGTCTAGGGACAATTGGTGCTCTTCTTCCGGTGCCTGGACAAGGACCCTTCTCGAGCCGGCCTTTATTTCCTCGGGCGTTACCGCCTCGTCGCCGAAGAGGAGCTTGAATGGCATGAACCCTGTCGGGCGTGTCATCGTTGTGCGGAGGGACCAGAGGACACTGTGGAGCTCGCCCGGCCACTTGCCCTTTGGCAGCCCGACAAGGCGCTTCTTGACCGCGGCGGAGATGGCGCCGTTCGCCCGCTCTACCGCTCCGTTGGACTGCGGGTGTCCGACCGAGGCGAACCGGAGCGTGATGCCCATGTTGTTGCAGAATTCTTTGAACGGGGCTGTGTCGAACTGCAGGTCGTTATCAACGGTGATCTCCCTGGGCACGCCAAAGCGGCATATGATGTTCTGCCAGAGGAAGCGTTGCATGGCTGCCGAGGTAATCTTGGCCAGAGCTACCACCTCCGGCCACCTGGAGAAGTATTCCAAAGCGACCACTACGAACCGCAGGTTGCCCGGAGCTCTGGGAAGCGGTCCCACGACGTCGATGCCCCATCGTGCCAGCGTCCACACTGGAGGTATGGGGTTGAGGCTCGTCGGGGGCCTGCGAATGGCCCGCCCCATCCATTGGTAGCCTTGACATCGGTGCACGAGATCTTGGGCATCGGCGACGGCTGTCGACCAATAAAAGCCTTGCCTAAATGCCTTGCCGACTAGCGATCTCGGTGCGAGATGCGAGCCGCAGAGCCCCGCATGAATTTCTGCAAGGAGCTGCTTTCCTTCTTCGCGTGAAAGGCACCGCAGAAGCGGTGCGCAGACTCCTTTTTTGTAAAGCACCCCGTCAAGCACCCGGAAGGACCTGGCGTGGTGCTGCAAACGCCGGAGCTCGACGAGGTCGTCCGGCTCCGCGATGCCCTTCAAAATACCGAAAATAGGTTCTCGCCAGTCACCCTGCTGGGTGATCTGGTGGACGAGGGTTGCATCGCGATTGTCCTATGCGATGGCTGCCTCGGGAGTTGGAAGTTGCTGGCTGGCGGCCTTTGCGAGGACATCGGCTTGCTCGTTGTCCGCCTGAGGGATGGCTTTCACCGTGACACCCAAAAAATGCCGCTCCTTCGCTCTTACAGCGGCCAGTTACTTGGCTAGCTCCGGGTCCTTGGCTTGATATGACTTGTCCACATGGCCCGCCACCAGTTGTGAGTCAGTGCGGACGAGGACGCGCCGCGTACCCAGCGCTTTGAGCTTGGCGAGGCCAAAGAGTAACGCCTCATGCTCAGCCGTGTTGTTGGTGGCGGGAAATGCGAGGCGCGTCGAATACAGCAGGCGGTGCCCCTCAGGTATAGTAACGACTGCGCCGAAGCCCGCGCCCGCAACGCCATAGGCTCCGTCGGTGTTGAGCATCCACACCGGGTCATCTGGCTGATGGACAGGCTGAGCTGGAGGGGTCCACTCCGCGAGGAAATCGGCCAGAACCTGGGACTTGATCGCCGTTTAGGAGGCATACGTTAAGGAGAATGGGGCAAGCTCGGCTGCCCATTTGCCGATTCGCCCTGTGCACTCCTTATTGTGCAGCATCTCCGCCAGGGCGAACGAGGATGGCACCGTTATCGGATGGGCCAGGAAGTAATGTCGGAGCTTTCTTGAGGCCATGACCAGCACGTAGGCGAGCTTCTCAAGTTCCGTATACAGCGTCTTGGCGCCTTGAAGGGCTTCGGAGACGAAATATATGGGGCGTTGGAGAGCGCCCTCTTCGAGGACAAGGACAGCGTTGACCACCATCGCTGTGGTGGTGAGGTAGAGCAGGAGGGGAGCCTCTGGTGCTGGGGCAACTAGAGTGGGAAGGCTCGCAAGGTGTTTCTTGAGGTCGTTGAAGGCCTTTGCGCAATCGTCATCCCAATGAAACCCGTTGCAACCACGGAGAGTCTTGAAAAATGGCAAGCCCCGCTCCGCTGCCCTAGACAGGAAGCGATTTAGAGCCGCCATGCGGCCGGCCAGCCTCTGGACCTCCATTGTCGTCTTGGGTGGTTCCATGCCGAGGATGGCGTCAACCTTGTAGGGGTTCGCCTGGATGCCTCGTCCGGACACAAGGAAGCCCAAGAGCTTGATGCATGCCTTCCTGAGGTTGTCGAAGGTCTCCTGGAGATCCCGACTATGGAAAGCGAGCTATTTGGTTTTGACAACCACGTCGTCGACGTAAGCCTCACGTTCCTCCCGAGCTGAGCAGCCAACGCCAGCGTGACGAGGAGGGTAAAGGTTGCACCCGCATTCTTCAAGTCAAAGGGCATCCTGACGAAGCAGAAGGTCCCTACCGGCGTAATGAAGTTGGTTTTATCCTCATCGTCCTTGGCCATGTAGATCTGGTGGTAGCCGGAGTAGGCGTCCAGGAAGCTCATGAGCTCACACCCCGCGGTGGCATCGACCAGTTGGTCTATGCGCGGCAAGGGGTAATCGTCCTTCGGGCATGCCTTGTTGAAAGCGATGAAGTCGATGCACATACGCCAGGCGCCGCTGGCTTTCTTGACCAGCACCAGATTGGCGAGCTAGTCCAGATGCTGGACTTCACGAATAACTCCAGCTTGGAGGAGCTTCGCTACCTCTACCTTGGCCGCTTGCTGCCAGTCCATTGACATACGGCGAAGCTTCTGCTTGATCGGCTTGGTGTCGGGGCGGACCGCCAAGTTGTGTTCGATGAGGGCGCGGTCCACACCCTTGATATCCTCCGGAGACCACGCGAAGATATCGGCGTTGCTCCGAAGAACCTGGAGCAAGTCCCGCTCCACCTTCGGAGGGTGACCTTCGCCGGTGGACACGAACTGCCCTTCCGTTTGGAGAGGCACCCTTTTAACCCCGCCCTCCAGGCGGGACTTAGGTGTCCATCCTGGAGCGGATGGCGTATCCGCCTTGAGTTCGTCAGCGAGGACGTGCACCTTGCGGTGCGGGCACCTAGCGTCGGCTTCGACACGCCTAGCGAGGTCCTGGTCATCGAAGATGGTGATGACACCCCGCGGGCTTGGGAGCTTCATACACAAAAAGGCGTGGTGCGGGACCGCCTCGAAGGAGTTGATGGCGGGTCGGCCCAGTATGGCGTTGTATGAGTGTGGGATGTCCACGACATCAAAGATGATGTCCTCGCTTCTAGCATTGTCAGCCTGGCACAAGGAGACTCGGAGACGTACCTGACCCAAGGCTTTCAGTGGCTAGCCTCCGAAACCTTGGAGAGGGGTCTCCGACGCTCCCAAGCGACTCCGGGGTATCCCCATGCGATCGAGGGCCTCTGCGAACAAGATGTTTGCGGAGCTTCCTCCATCGATGAGGGTGCGCCTGACATCGCTGTCAGCTATGTCGGCCTGGATGACTAAGGGATCCTGATAGGGTGATGCGGATACGCACATGATTAATAATTTTCAATCAAATACAATATTTCACTGGAAAGAAGTATTGAGCCGCATTAAATATTGTCAAGTGAATTTGTTTCTTAATGAATTTCCTTCTATTCGTGGGAACGATATCCTACCTTATGCCAAATTCCTGCTTATTATTAGGTTTGAATATTATGATGATTCCGGGGCCAAAGCAATGGAGAAACACAAGGAGGTTAATCATATTTGCTACCAAGAACAAAAAGCTCAAAGCCCATGGGAATGGAAAAGAGAAATCCAAGCAGGCCATGCAGCTAATCAAGGAGGAAAGAAGCTCATGTAGTGGGAGAGCAAAAGGGGAGAAGCCCAAGGACTTAAAATACAAGTTTTGGATAAGATTTTCAAGCCAAATTCGGACTTCCCACGTGCTCAATCCAATTCAAACTCGGATTCAATTCGGAATCGGTTGGGGACAGCCTGACAGGCAGTTACTAAAAAAGCCATAACTTTCACAAACGGAGTCCGATTCTGGTGTTCTTGTACTAGTTGAAAAGATAATTTCAAGGGCTACACAATGGATCAGGTCCCACCTTCAAATTCATCACTGATAAAACGTTATGACCGAAACAAGATGATAGGTGAAAAATATAGTTTCCTTTTTGTAAGAGTTCGTATCCGAAACCATATAGGGTTGAGTTGTAATTGGTTTGGGGACCATATGGACGTCCCAAGGGCTATATAAGCCTTGTATTGGCAGCCTTTAGGGGCAGACCAATTTTATGCATAAGATTGAAACATAGCTATTGCTTGTTCTTTCAACACCAGAGTTCATGCGAGGACTTTGAGAGAGAACTAGGCGATCCATTGTTCGTTCTGCAATTCAAGGTCAAGCCGTCATTCCATTGGGAATTGGGGACTTGGCGTTTGTCGTTTGTGGTCTCGCGAAGAACAATTATCCGGTGTGTTTTGGACGTATTCCGAAGAGTTGAGGGTTCGCGCATTGGTGTGAGTGTTCAACTAGCGACATTGTCTACTGCGCATCAACTATCCATGGTTCCTCACTGAGAAGATCGGGACCCCCCCCCCCCGGTATCATGTGGTATCAGATTCTAGGTTTACTCGGTGAGAATTTCTTTACCCGTAGTTAGTAGATTGGTTTTTATTGCCTATAGTCCAGAAAAAAATTGCCCCACAAAAAGAGTTAATTTCCGCTGTCCAAACCCCGAAAACTTGGCCCCAAAACAAAAGTTGTAGAAAAAGCCGTCAGGAAACAGATGGCGCTAGGGAACTTGAAGTCCTCTGGCCACGCCGCCGGCTGCAATCCTGCAGAAAGCGGGGACTCCGGATCCACGCATCGCAGCGGGACGCGGCTAGATGTGGGGGCGTCGCGGCTATCCGCCATCTCCGGCGTGGGCTCCGAAGCGACCACCAGCGAGGTCTGCTGGCTCTGAGCCTTCTGCATATCCTGCACGGCCCCGCGAAGATCCGCCAACTCTCGCTGGAGCATGTCGAGGGCCGTCAGCAGGGCGCTATCCACCGTGAGCGTGACCGGGGCCGCCGACGCACCCAGACACACCGCTGTGACAGCGGCACCCACAGCGGAACTCCGAGGTTGATGACTGGGTCGGGCGCCGCGGTGGCGGTGGTGTAAGATCGAGGAGGCCGACTAGAGGGGGGTGAATAGGCGGTTTAACAATTCTCTACAAAATAATATTAGTAATTCAAAACCTTTTCTATTTGCCTAAACCAAGTATACAATGCGGAAGCTAAATTCAAGTTGGTTTAGCTCAAATAGCGCCTACAACAATTAAATTCGCCTAAGTGCACTAATAGTTCTAGCCTAGGTCAAGGTTTGCAATTCTAAATATACAAGCAATCAATTTAATTCTATGAATGTAAATTGCTTGAATATAAATAGAACACAAGAAAACAAACCACAATTGACACAATGATGTTTTACCGTGGTGTTCGAAAACTTGCCGGTTTCCCCTAGTCCACGTTAAAGTTAGCCCGAACAAATCGGACCGGCTCCACGAATTAAGCCGAAGCACCTCCAATCCACTAGTGGTAGCTCTTTCCCGCTCCGGGTAGGTGAGCTCCGACCTTCACAACTTTGCCGGGTCTTCTCACAAGCTTCTTGAGAAGATCACCGCGCACGACGCCTCTCACGCCGTCTAGGAGTCGGCAAACTCCAAGAGTAACAAGCCAAGTCTCTCACTTGACTCTCACCACGTGTAAGGAATGCACTAGCTCAATCCGGACACAAAGTCCTCCTCTAGATGCAACACATGTACTCTAGATCACCTCTCCTCTCTCACAAAGTGCAACACATGCACAATTGAGTGGAGAGCCTCACTCTAGCTCAAGAATAATGAAATGAGTCAAGCAACAACAACTCCAACCAGCCTTGAGGGGGTATTTATACCCCACACACAAAAACTAGCCGTTGGAGCAAAGAGAGGCTGAAATCAGCCAAAGGGCCGGTACTACCGCAGTTAAAACGGCCGGAACTACCGCCCTCCCAACGGTCACAAGAAAACTAGCCGTTTCTCAGCGAAAACGGAACTACCGCAGTACAAATCGCGGTACTTCTGTTTTTCCCGAGGCTAAGTCATTCAGAAAGTCGCTCTCTGGAAAAAACGTTCCGCTTGAAAATCGAAACTACCGGAAAATCGGAACTACCGGAAAAATCGAAACTACCGCAGTACAAATTGCGGTACTTCCGCAAAAAACGGAACTACCGCAGTACAAATCGCGGTACTTTCCGTTTTCGGTTTTTCAGCACAGACGACACTCGGAAAAATGGTCATAACTTTTGACTCCGATGTCGGAATTGAGTGATCTTGGACTCTATGGAAAGCTTATTCAGAGGGCTATACAACCCATCTATTTGCATGACCTCAAACACATTAGATCAATGCAAAAAATCAAAAGACATCCAAAGAGTCACTACCATGGTCTAATGTCAAAGGAAATAGCAACAAACAATTTTAGACCATGCCAAGGGATAATGCATGATCTCCAACTTTTGCAAAACATATTTGCAAACTTAGATCATGCTACAAGGATTAGGTACATGGACTTCTTATGTTTGCAAAACACATTCGCAAACCTAAGTCACATACCGTAAGTATTAGATACATGAGCCTCAACTATTTGCAAAACACATTCGCAAATAATGGCATCATGTCAAGATGAGCTAGAGCAAGTGAGGTTGAGCCATCAACACATGATGAGACTCAAACTACTAGACATGACCCCTCTTAATAGTACGGCAGCCTACACTAGCAATCCGGTCTTCCAACCAAACACCAAGACCGGTAAAAGACTAGGAACACATCCTTAGCCCTAACTAGTCATACCTTTGACTTGGGTCATCGTCTTGATAGGCATCAACTCATGATGCATTCTTTTCATCAACTCCATCAACACATGATGGTCTTCACTTGATCAACACATGATCAATCTTTGACATGCTTCAACACATGAAGCATCTTCTTCTCGATGGCCTTCAACATATGAAGCCTTCGCCTAGGTAGCCTTCAACACATGAAGCTACCTCATCTTCATCAACTTTGACTTGATGACCTTCAACTCATGAAGTCATCCCAAGTCATCTTCGTTTGTGGAACCTAACCTATTCATCCAACTCACGGAAACCGTTAGTCCACAAATCAATTGACATCAATTACCAAGCTTTACCATTAACACATAATGGAGGGACAGGATTCAACAATCTTCCCTTGTTGGTAATTCATGACAATCTCAACAAATCATGAGATAAAATAATTGATTTGCGAGTATACACATTGTACACAACAAATGTATACTCTATAATAAGCTTTAAACAAAGCTTACCAATCCGGTTGTCATAAATCATCTATCCATTAACACATAATGGAGAAGCTAGATGACAACCCGATCACACATGAGTATATATGAACTACAAAAGTTATATATACTCAAGAATGTATTTTAAAGTAAAGATCCCAAATATGGATATTGAGAGAAGCATGGATCATTACTTATGGAACTCCAAAATATATAGAGAGAGCTCCCCCTAAATGTGTGCATACAAGTGTATATAGTGAAGACATATGCACATATTTATTTTAGACTAATTGAGGAGTTCAATCTATATTTTGGATCTAAGGAATGCATTTGTAAATGAGAAAGCGATTTCGAATGCATACCTCTTTGATTTCACCTTTTCATCCAAATGAGACTAACCAAAGATAAACTCAAATAAACATATTAGTCTCATAAATTCATTTATCATTTTCACCAAAACATTATAAAGTATATGTCATTAATATCATAATGTCATAATGCCATTTGTCATTAACACCAAAACCAACTTAAATGGAGCTTGATCTTTCAATCTCCCCCTTTTTGGTGATTGATGACAAATCCATTTATGATAATAGCATAAGGGTGAAAATGACTAAATGATAAACAATTAATCATATGAGAGAAGGTGAAAGCATTATCAACAATTGGATTAAAGAAATTTTAATTTCTCCTCTTTTAACATTATTCAATTACTATCACATTTATCCCCCCATTAGTAATAGCATTTCTAATTTTCTAATATGCAAAGCTATTGTTTCTCCCCCATTTGGTATTATCATAAGTAATTTCTCTTCCCATTATCAATTTGCTATTATCACAAATTTCTCCCCCATTTGGCATTAAGCACCAAAAAGAGACAATTAACACTTAAATAGCATATATTAGTATTAAAAACAGTGGAAGAAGACAAGTTAAGCCATTTAAAGGAGATTGATACCAATTTTCATTATGAGGAGTTTGATAGCACTTAATCTTAGGAAATGAGGAGCTTGATATCAATTTGATTTAACTTGATATGGTCATGAAGAAATATGAGACTAAATGCAAATGATCAATTGATATCACTTAAATCAACTAAGGATATTTGAAACACATTCAAATAATCTTACTCATGAGAGCTTCTTGAAGACTTGATGCCACTTGATATGCTACCACTTGTATATAAAACCATTTGTATATGAAACACTTGTAGCATTTGAATCATTTCAGTTTTTGAATTCCAAGTGGCCTTCAAAAGCTTCCTGAAAAACTGACTTATAAATGTCCACTAAATCTGAGACAATTTGGCAGTATAGACTAATGTCTGAGGATCAAAAGTCATAATTATAGCTTCCTCAGATTACGAGCCTAATTAAAGATACAAAAATCATAAATCAGCTCAAAACATAAGTTTTCAGAAAAACTGAAAGTCTGAAATTCCGACTTTTGCATTTCACTTAAGCTTCTAGAGAGAGAAGGAAAAGTGACTAAATGATCTTCATAAATTCTGAGAACATTTTACCATGAAGAATAACTATTGAGGATCAATTTTCATTATGGAGACTTCCTCTAAATCTGAACCAATGTGAAGATACAAAAATGATAAATCGGCTCAGAGTCATAGAGATTCTGAAATTTTCAGCATTTTGCACAAGAGAGAAAAAGTCATAACTTTTTCAAATTAACTTGAAACATTTTCAAACTTTGCAGATTTGAACTTGATGCTATTGGTGACCTTTTCCAACAAGAAGTTTTGAAAAATACTTCTCCAATCAAAAGATATGCTAAAATGCGCTTTGAGAGCAAAAGAGGGCATTGATTTTGCATCGAAGGCATAAAAACTAAACCAATTGGTTTTTCATGGAGTAATTTGCTTCCTTAGCTTCATATGAGTTATAAATACTATTTCAAGTCAAGATACACAAAGAAATCTTGCTCAAATAGCTAAACTCACAATATGCAAGAATAGGTCATTTTGGGTCGATTGAAGTTTTTGGATGAGATTCAAACAAATATAACTTTTCGATGATTGGTCTTTTGAAAAAACTTTGAACTAGAGAAATGTTTGAAATGACCAACCCTTCGAGTTTTGTATTGACCACTTTTTCAAAAACTCGATAGATTTTGATATAAGGAAATATGTCGTTTAATTCAAAAACAAGACCAAATCTTCCTTTTGATTTCTAAAATAGAAATTTTTACTCAAATAGCTTTGAAAACATTTGAAATACATAGTTGAGTACTTTTATTTAGTTTTTCACAACTTTTGGCCTTTTAAACAAGATTTTTGATTTTTGACCAAGGAGGCTCTTTTGAAAAGGTAATCTTGCATATCATTTTATTATTACTCCATGAATACCAAAATAAGCAAATAAGAATGAAACACATTCATTCACAAGCTTCACAAACCGATTTTGGGCAAATAAGTAAAGTAGTTTTCCCAATAGTAATATTTTACCCCTTTTTGCTTTAGTAAGCACAAAAGTATAATATATGATTTTCACAAAGTAAAACTCCCTTCTACACAAAGGTCACTTCTTGGCAATCCTTTCTTCTCCTTTGACACACAAAGGATTCTCCTCCTTCTCTTGTTTTTCTTCTCTTCTCTTATCTCTTCCTCCTTTGATTGACCATTAGATATCACTTGTGGGAATATACCGCTTGTAGATAGAAATGTCATTTGAAATAGCACTTGGAGGAGGATGATATCATTAGAGGATATCACTTGTAGGAATATACCGCTTGTGGTGGTGGGGTTCGCGACCATCGCGCCGCATCGCCGTTCCCACGTATGGCTGCCGACGCCGAAGCCCGGGTGTTGACACGATGCTCCGGCGCGCCCACCCTCTTCTTCTTCGCCGCGGACGATGAAGCTTTTTTCGGTGCCATCCTTCTTCGGATCTTGAGGCTTGCTTTTGTCCTCCCCACGGACGGCGCCAACTGTTGTGGTTACAGACCAAATAGAGAGAGAGTATGGTAGTGGAGAGTTGGTGAGCAATGGCTTAGGGTTTCCCCGTGGCCTGTGTTGTATATATATATATCCACATGGGAGTACTTTTACAATTATACCCTTACATCTATGTATCCCCCTTAGGGGCACTTATGTCATTACACATGTTCTATTCTGGGGCTTACATCCCTCTAGCAGGCCCGTTGGGGTTAGGCGGGGGCCACCCCTACGACAACACCAATGACAACCAACGGGCATCTAGACCTCGACGAAAGAGGTAAGTCGGTAGACTCAAAGCTTTATAGATCCATGATTGGTAGTTTGCTCTATCTTACCGCATCTAGGCCCGATATAATGTTTAGTGTATGCATGTGTGCTCGCTTTCAAGCTTCTCCAAAAGAGTGTCATTTAAAAGCCGTAAAAAGAATTTTGAGATATTTAAAACATTCACAAAACATAGGGCTTTGGTATCCTAAAGGTGCTAAATTTAAATTAATTGGATATTCGAATTTTGATTATGCGGGTTGCAAAGTGAATAGAAAGAGCACCTCGGGAAGTTGTCAATTTTTGGGTAGATCCTTAGTGTCTTGGTCCTCAAAGAAACAAAATTCCGTAGCACTTTTAACCGTCAAAGCCGAATATGTTTCCGCCGGGAGTTGTTGTGTTCAATTGTTATGGATGAGGGAAACTTTGATGGGTTATGGAATTAATTTTAATAAAGTGCCCCTTTTGTATGACAATGATAGTGCGGTCAAAATCTCCAATAACCCTGTCCAACACTCAAGAACCAAGCATATAGATGTACGCCACCATTTCTTGAGTGACCATGTTAGCAAAGGAGATATTTGCATTAGCCACATCTGGACCGAAGACCAATTAGCGGATATCTTCACCAAACCATTAGATGAAAACCGCTTTTGCAAATTAAGAAGTGAATTAAATGTTATAGACTATTCTAATGTTGCATAAATTTACTGCACATTTAAATGCATGCTCACTTGAAGTAGCTTGAGAGCTTTTGTGCAAAAGATTTTATGCAAAAAGGTTTTGATTTGAAACAAATGCAAAAATTATTTAAAGATAATATTTTGGGATATTTAATGCATAATGATCCTTAATGATTTTTAGTTGAGTGCAAAAACTAGGGATCATCTGCATCTATTCTCATTCCAATCCAATTTCTTTAAGTTCCAGAAAAATCGGAACTACCGCTGTTCCGGCGGTACTTCTGGTGAGCGGTACTACCGGCTGTGGAAGCGGTACTTCCACCTAGCGGAACTACCGGCCTTAACAGCGGAACTACTGCACCAAATTCCAGGAGCATATATTTGACCAGCTATATGGAAAGGATCGACATTTTGCTCATCACAAGTTTGTTGACTGGGATCACCTAGACTCCATTGATAAGTATGAGGGGACGTACCGATTGTTCCAGAGGGCAGGTATACACCAGCTAGTGGCATTACCCTGTGACTATAATGAGGAGCTAATTCGTCAATTCTATGCCACGGTATACATCTCGCCTGACTTTCAGCAGCTATTTTGGATGTCAGTATGCCAGAAAATTGAAGCAACAAAACATGACTTTGAGTTAGCATTGAGGGCTGAGCTGAGCGCTTATGAGAAGGTTTATGACAAGCCCGCCCTAGACATTGGTGAGATGTGCATCTATTACAACACTGCTGAGAGATTCATCCCCGGCAAGTTGGTTGGGTTGCTCCCTATCCCTAGCTTGGTCAACCGCATCATCAACCACACCATCTTCCCAAAGAGTGGAAACTATGATGCCATTCAAGGACACGCCTGGAACCTTATAGACTACATCATGAAGGGGCAAAAATTCGATGTAGTCGATGTGATCATTCGGGAGATAGCCTCTTCCAAGAATGATCGGATCAAGCGCATTAACTATGCGCCCTACATAATGGCACTAATCAAGACTAAGATGGTGTTTAGGGGAGGATGTGGAGGTGTGCACAAGCCATACAAGCCTAGACCTGAGCCTCCCATTCCCACAGCTGCTCGAGCACGACAGGCAGATCTAGCAGTAGGCTCATCAGCAGCAGCAACCACAGCAGGAGCAGCAGGTGCAGGAGCTTCAGCGTAGCCACAGGAGCCAGGCCAGTCTTCCCTCTCGCAGATCTACTCGGCCGTTCTGGAGGGTTTCACAACCCTGAATTCCAGAATGGACACTTTGGACGAGTCTTTGGATGGCAGAGTTGCAGCCATAGAGCAGTCTCTGTCCCAACCGCCTCCGTCGCCCCAGCGCTACACCCATCGCTGCCATCACGGTCCTTCTCCCTCTGGACCTCAGGAGTGACTCTTTTTGGTATTTGATGCCAAAGGGGGAGAAGATTGGATAGTTGGGCTAAGAGCTATATCTATCTGTTGTAGGGGTGGCCCAACCCCCCGTGACTGGGCCGTGCAACTAGTCCAACATGTAATAGGCCCGATAGTGTAGAGGAATATAACAGTGTAAATATACCAATGTACCCTCATCCCTTGTAAGTACTAAGGGGTAGAATGGGGATTTCCCATTCTACCCCACTCATATATATAAAATCCCCAGGAGGGGCAAAGGGGGGACAGACTCCTCTCATTATCACGACCTCCCCAGATCTAGCTCTCTTCCTCTTCGACCGATCCCCCTCTCTTCCTGTTTAGCCCGTAGCTACAACAGATGGCGCCGTCCGTGGGGAACCGGCTAGAAGTTGCGTTTGGAAGAGATTTCTCCAATATTCAACGAAAGTAGCAGCTGTGGGGATCCTTTCTGCTTCGGGGAGCCTGATGCTTCGAGTCATCAACGACAGATAAGTTAATCTTGTCGCTAGCTCGTTTACTTCGGGATGTATGCATGCACCTCGTTAAATATGGAAAAGACGTTGTGAGCACACAGATCTGTGGTGAGCCCTTATTTCCTTTCCAGGTCTAGATCTAGCAGATTTGATGGGTAAGGTGTACAAGCTTTGCCTGTATGTCGGGCCGCTCCGCACCGAGCCTCCGCGAGCCTGTGCGCGACGTCGATGTTCTGTGACGAGCCTCCGCCGGCTTCATGCCCAGCTCCGCGCCCGTCTTCGTCCGCCCCCCGCGCGCTCCGCGTCGATGACTTCCGAGCCGGGGCCGTGGAGGCGAGTCTCAGCGAGCCTTGCTTCGTGCTCCGCGCATCCGCGAAGTCTGCGTGCAGCGTCACTTAGGCACGGGCGAAGTCCCTGCTGTCTCCGCACGTAGCCACGCAGTGCTGAGGTCCTCTCCGCGTCATGCATCCGCGAGCCGCACGCATGCACGCCTGAGTGCACGAAATAATACATCCACGCATGCATTCAAGCTATATATATACACACGAGCTTTTCTCTCTCTCTGGTTCATGCATGAAGTAATCCGTCACGTACTACTCATGCATGCATACGAGCTTTTTTCTCCGTCTGTCTTGGTTCCTGGCTTACAGGGGATGGACGAGCCGAGGTCGCCTCCACGCTGGCCTTCGCTGTAGGTCTGTGGTCTCCGCCCTGGTTCATGCATGAAGTGATGGACGAGCCGACGTCATCTCCACGCCGGCCTTCGCTGTTCTTGTCGGCACCCGCATGTAGGCGAAGCCAGCATCGTCCCGAGACCTCGGCCCACGGCCTCGGTTCCGTGCGTCCCCGCTCAGCTCCGCGATGTCCCCGGATTCCGCGCCACGCCATCGAGCCCCCTCGTCTCTGCGAGGCCGAGTACCAAAAAAGAAAAAGAAACGTGTGTGCTTCAGCTTCTCCACGTACGTACCCGCATGCACGATTTTTTTTCTATCTTTCCCGTCGCACGCTTCGCAGGTTTCCTTCTCCAGCCGAAAACTGTAACCCTACCTCGCCGGCGTGGGTGTCCGTGGCTGAGGCCGCTGATGTCCGCTAGCGACAGCGTCGGCCTAACAAGGCTGTTCGAGGAGGTGCTGCCGTGCCTGCATTATGGGATGCGAGAGAGCGTGGGGTGCGCTGCGGAGCTGGGGAAGTGCGAGGCAGTCTTCGCGCGGAACCCGGCCCGCCCGACGACTCCGCCAAGCAGGCGGCGGTCCTCCGCGAGCAAGCCAACCCTAGGGAGAGTGCGTGTACTCAGCAAAGACGGCGGAGCGGATCGTGATGTTCATGGAGCGCATGGTGCGCACGGCTGGCACCGGCGGCAAGCTCTCCGTGGCTGGCTCAACTATTTCTTCTGGGCGGCCCCGCCATGTGCATGTTCGACTTCCGTCGTCTACAGCGTATGCCTCTGCGCCACGCTCCCCGGCGAGGTCCCCTCCGAGCTCCACGTCGGGGCGAAGCCTCCACACCAAGTCTCCGCACGACGTCGAGTTTCCGCGACGATTGCACCGGCCTTCGCTCAACTGTGCGATGATCTGCGTCGGCCTACCAGCGACACCTCATCTCGGCCCCAGGGAGTCTTCGCCGGTCCCCGCATCGAAGTCCGCCGAAGAAGTCCGCGCCGGCGAGGTCCGTCCAGGCGATAGCCTCCGCTTCCGCGCCGATGAAGCACTCAAGTATCAATCCAGGCGTTCGCCGAAGCAGTCTGCGCCTCCCCACCACGCTCCACGTTGGCGAAGTCCCGGCGAGGTCTCCGCAGTACACCATGCTCCTCGGCGATACCCCGGCGAGACCTCCAAGCGGCCCATGTCTCCGCATGTCGAGCAAGGCCCTGTATGCTGTGCCGCCTCCGCACGTCCAGTGAAGCCCCGGACTCCGCGCGCCGCCTCCGCAAGTCCAGCGAAGCCCCGGACTCCGCACGCCGCCTCCGCACGTCCAGCGAAGCCCCGGACTCCGCGCGCCGCCTCCGCACGTCCAGCAAAGCCTCGGACTCCGCGCGCAGCCTCCGCAAGTCCAGCGAAGCCCCGGACTCCGCGCGCTGCCTCCGCACGTCCAGCGAAGCCCCGGACTCCGCGGCACGCCATCGGGCCTCCGCACGGCGCTTCGCTTCGGTCTCCGCCGTGCTGGCTACGCATGCACGGACGAAGCCCCCAAGGCCTTAGCGCTCACCGAAGACCAGCTTCGGCTCCGCTCGTCTCGGCGTTGCCGAAGATCAACTCCGACTTCGCTCGTCTCCGCGCTGCGGGGGATTCTCGGCCATCACCATGCACAATTGGTCAGCCTCCGCACGCAAGCACGAAGCAAGCAGTGATGCGTGCATCACTCATGCATTTGCATGGCGCATGCACGTAGCAAATGGGAATGCATGAACTGCTTATGCGGGGGCACGACATAGCTACGTAAGTGCCAAGGTGCCCGGTGCGTCTCGGCCAACCTCGCCATCGCGGTTGCGCGGTTCCGCGACGGGGCGGCGTTCGTTGGCAAGCTTGGCGACGACAAGTTCGAATGGGCGCTCGCGATCACCCTCCGCGATAACAGCGCCAAGGGCGGTGGCATCGTCCTCCACGCCAGTGATGCCGGCTCCGATGCATGCATAAGGACATGCAAAGAGCAGGCGACCTACACTACAATGCATGCATGGGCGGCCGCAACCAGAGCGTTTCACTCACGTCGTCGACTCCGCACCTCGCAGAGAGGTCTCCGCTAGCTCCACGCAGCCAAGGCCTCCGCACACGCGTAGTCTACCCTGCGTCACCGCCATCTCGCCCGGTACGCACTACATGTGATGCTTTAATAGTAGCCCGTGTATTTCTTGCGCGCGTGGCCTTTAAAAAAATGAATGAGGAATTGGCATTCTAAGAGCATTTGATTTGGCCGTATTTGCTTCTCTAGTTTTGGCTTGTTCTGGGTCATCGCAGCCTCAAATGCTTTTCCAGTACTGCATTCTAGAGCGTTGTGTTGTTGTGAGCCTTCGGCCATTTCTTTGATGCTTCTGTTTTCGTCCTCGTTTTTTATTTAAACCGCACGGTGGCCTCGCGCCTCGGCGTAGTCCACGGACTCTAAATAAGACGTAGCGTCGAGGTTCGCCTCCGCACGCGCGAGTCTACGGACTATAAATTAAGTCGTAGCGTCGAGGTCGCCTCCGCACGCGCCAGTCCACGGACTCTAAATAAGACGTAGCGTCGAGGTCGCCTCCGCACGCGCGAGTCTCCGGACTATAAAGAAGTCGTAGCGTTGAGATCCGCCTCCGCACGCGCCAGTCCACGAACTCTAAATAAGACGTAGCGTCGAGGTCGCCTCCGCACGCGCGAGTCTCCGGACTATAAAGAAGTCGTAGCGTTGAGGTCCGCCTCCGCACGCGCCAGTCCACGGACTCTAAATAAGACGTAGCGTCGAGGTTCGCCTCCGCACGCGCGAGTCTACGGACTATAAATTAAGTTGTAGCGTCGAGGTCGCCTCCGCACGTGCTAGTCCACGGACTCTAAATAAGACGTAGCGTCGAGGTCGCCTCCGCACGCGCGAGTCTCCGGACTATAAAGAAGTCGTAGCGTTGAGGTCCGCCTCCGCACGCGCCAGTCCACGGACTCTAAATAAGACGTAGCGTCGAGGTCGCCTCCGCACGCGCGAGTCTCGGACTATAAAGAAGTCGTGGCGTTGAGGTCCGCCTCGCGCGCGCCGATCCACGGACTCTAAATAAGACGTGGCGTCGAGGTCGCCTCCGCACGCGCGAGTCTACGGACTATAAATTAAGTCGTAGCGTCGAGGTCGCCTCCGCACGCGCCAATCTACGGACTCTAAAATAAGATGCAGCGGGGGGACGCCTCCGTGCGCACTCCACAGAGTATAAATTAAGTCGTAGCGTCGAGGTCGCCTCCGCACGCGCCAGTCCACAGACTCTAAATAAGACGTAGCGTCGAGGTCGCCTCCGCACGCGCGAGTCTACGGACTATAAATTAAGTCGTAGCGTCGAGGTCGCCTCCGCACGCGCCAGTCCACGGACTGTAAATAAGACGTAGCGTCGAGGTCACCTCCGCACGCACGAGTCTACGGACTATAAACAGGACGCGGATGATATTCTCACGCACTCTACAGAGTATAAAAATTGTGCAATGGCCGAGACACTAGGGAGTGCCTCACCATAGTCATGCAGCACCTGGATGTCGCACCTTCGAGCGCGTTACACCAGGGAGTGTATCGACTCTTTTGGCAGGTAGGGGAACGGCGGCTCCGCCTCCCTGCCTCCGAGCGCATAGCGCCTTCGGCCTACACTGCAAGCGCCCGCTCTCCACGGGCACTCTTTTTAAAGGTAGAGGCAGCGGCTCCGCCTCCACCTCCTCCGCGCGTGAGCGCTTTGCCCACGCCGCAAACGCCCGCTCTCGCGGGCACTCTTTAAAGGAAGGGGCGGGCTCCGCCTCCACGCCTCGAGCGCCTAGCGCCTTGCCTACTGCGCAGCGCCCGCTCTCCGGGCACTCTTTTAAAGGTAGAGGAAGCGGCTCCGCCTCCTCGCCTCGGCGCGAGCGCCTTGCCTACTGGCGCAGCGCCCGCTCTCCGCGCACTCTTTTAAAGGTAGGGGAACGGCGGCTCCTTCGGCCTACGCTGCAAGCGCTCGCTCTCCGCGGGCACTCTTTTTTAAAAAAGGTAGGGGAACGGCGGCTCCGCCTCCCTGCCTCCGCGCGCGTAGCGCCTTCGGTCTACGCTGCAAGCGCCTTCTCTCCGCGGGCACTGTTAAGGAAGGGGAACGACGACTTCGCCGTCCGCCTCGTAGCCATCGCCTCGGCTGGACGGTACGTCTTCGACGCTCGGCTTCACCGTCCGCCTCGTAGGCATCGTCTCGGCGGGACGGCACGTCTTTGGCGCTCGACGACACGTCTTCGACGCTCGGCTCCGCTGTCCGCCTTGTAGGCATCGCTTCGGTGGGACGGCACGTCTTCGACGCTCGGCTTCGCCGTCCGCCTCGTAGGCATCGCCTCGGCGGGACGGCATGTCTTCGGCGCTCGACTTCACCGTCTGCCTCGTAGGCATCACCTCGGCGGGACGGTACGTCTTCGACGCTCGGCTTCGCCGTCCACCTCGTAGGGCACGTCTTCGGCGCTCGACGACACGTCTTCGGCGATCAATGACACGTCTTCGGCGATCGACGACACGTCTTCGGCGCTCGACGACATGTCGTCGATGCTCGACTCCGCTGTCCGCCTCGTAGGCATCGCCTCGGTGGGACGGCACGTCTTCGGCGCTCGACGGCACGCCTCCGGCGTTCTCTCCGCTGTCCGCCTCGAAGGCACCGCCTCAGCGGGACGGCACGTCTTCGGCGCACGATTCCGCTGTCCGCCTCGTAGCCATCGCCTCGGCGGGGCAGCACACCTTAGGTGCTCGACTTCGTTGATTTCTTCCAAGGCATTGCCTGCAGGTCCGCAGCTACGGTTGCATCGGCACCTCGCGCTTCTGTCGGGAGCGAACGTGGGGTGGTTGATCACGTCAGCTCGTCCATCGGGACCTCAGCGCTTGCTGTTGAGGGAGTACTGTTGTAGGGGTGGCCCAACCCCCCGTGACTGGGCCGTGCAACTAGTCCAACATGTAATAGGCCCGATAGTGTAGAGGAATATAACAGTGTAAATATACCAATGTACCCTCATCCCTTGTAAGTACTAAGGGGTAGAATAGGGATTTCCCATTCTACCCCACTCATATATATAAAATCCCCAGGAGGGGCAAAGGGGGGACAGACTCCTCTCATTATCACGACCTCCCCAGATCTAGCTCTCTTCCTCTTCGACAGATCCCCCTCTCTTCCTGTTTAGCCCGTAGCTACAACACTATCTATTTATGTTTTGCTTGTGATGTAATGAACATTTATTTACTTTTGTGAACTTTGGTTGTAATGGCACTTTGCTTTATTTAGTTGCTTGGATGTAATGGATGATTACCTTTATTTGCTTAATGTTCACTTTGTTCCATAATATGTTGTCTTCTATCTTGTGCATCTTGTCTCATGTATAATACTTCTCTATATATACACATGTTTAGAGGGAGTTTCTTCTCTCTTGGATTTTAAAATGGAACTAGTTCACCTAATGCCAATACAAAGATTTCATTGCAAGAACTATTCTCATTTAAAGTCAAAATGAATATACAACTAGTTTCCAAACAAGTGGTATATTCAAAATCATTATCTTTCACATAAAACTTGTGTTGTCATCAATTACCAAAAAGGGGGAGAATGAAAGCATCTAGGCCCCCTAAAAATGGTTTTGGTAATTAATGAATCTATGTGAATATGGGACTAACTTGTGTTAATAAATATGCAAAGGTTTAGTCCATACGTTGGTGACAAGATACAAGCCAAAGGATATATGTAAAGACCCAAAGTGGCTCAAGGCAAAGGTATACTTAGAATAGGATCCCTTTTGTTTTTACCGGTCTTAAGGAGAAAAGATGGAAGACCGGATTATAGGATAGATAATCGTACCATAAATAGGGATCTTGGCAAGTAGCTTGATAGCAAATTTTATGTGCTATTTTGATCAAATTAGAAGCATGCATTCATCAAAATCAGATTTAAAACAAAAACTGTACTCTGTTTGGAAGAGTGGTAGTTCCGCTAATTTGAACGTTGGAACTACCGTAGAGCGGTAGTTCTGCACCCAGAATCGGAACTACCGGCGGCCGGAAGCTCCGGATTTCGAGCGGAGCCTTTTTCCAGAGAGCACCCCAGATGCATTTTAAATTTCGCGGAACGGAAGTACCGGCGCTTTCAACGCCGGAACTACAGTATGGAGCAGTAGTTCCACATTTTGGAGCGGTACTTCCGGAGCCCAGAAGATTCGGAGGATGAGCGGAACGTTTTTTCCAGAGAGCTCCTCCAGATGAAATATGAAATTTCGCGGAGCGGAAGTACTGGCGATTTCGACGCCGAAACTACCGCAGTGTGCGGTAGTTCCGCCATCCAGAGCGGTACTTCCGGAGTTCGGAAGCTCCGGACTCAGAGCGGTAGCTTTTTTCCAGAGAGCGCTAAAGTTGGGACTTTTGGATTCCCGGTTCAAGTGGTAGTACCGCGCCGACTTTGCGGAACTACCGGAGAGCGGTAGTACCACAAGTTTCAACGGCGGTAGTACCGCGCCGCCAAATCCAACGGTCACTGCAGAGCTCTGACATAGCCGTTCTGTCGTGAAGATTTAGTAGCGGTAGTTCCGGCCCTATAAGGGCGGTAGTTCCACTCCCCCTGATTTTTTCAGGAAATTGTGCCAAACGGCTAGTTTTGGTTGGTAGAGGCTATAAATACCCCCACCACTGCTCAAGGACTAAGGTTAGAGACCCATCGAACATTCTTTGAGCCCTAGAGCATTCATTCCACCCTTGTTCTCACTTTGTGCACTCAATTTGAGGTGGTTGAGCAAATAGTGCTTGTATTCATTAGTTGATCCACTTGGCACTCATTTGCATTCAAGCGAAGCCCTGGTTTATTACTCTTAGTGCTTGCCGGCGCTTGGACGATTGGGCCGAAGATCAAGAAGATTGTGAGAAGACCCGGTATTCTTGTGAAGGTCAGAGCTCACCGACCCGAAGCGGGGAAGAGCTACCACTAGTGATCGAGGTGCTTCGGCTTAATTCGTAGAGCCGGTCTGATTCGTTCGGGATAACCTCAACGTGGATTAGTGGAAACCAGGAAGTTTTCGAACACCACGGTAAAAACATCGATTGTGTACATCTCTCACTTGTTACTTTCTAGCTCTTGTTTATTTACTTCATTGTGATCATTTGCTAGATTTATAGCTAGTATTGTTATTCTCTTGACTAGAATTGTGTAGGGTTAATTGCTTTACATTATTACAATTAGAATTGTAGAGAATTAATTTAGTAAACAAGAAAATTTTAAAAACCTCCTATTCACCCTCCCTCTAGTCGGTATCCTTGATCCTACAACTGTCCCGACGGGGAGATACACGCGGCGAGACGCAATAGGCGCGTCGTGCGCTATCAGCGGTCGCACGACCGCGGTCACGTGTTCCATCCCGAGAGAAGGGGGACGCGTGGCGGGACGCTATTGGCGCGTCGTGCGCTGTCAGGCGGCCCTCGTCTGCACGTCGTCGGCTACCAGCGGTTGCGTTTCCCGATCATGGGGATCCCAATCTCACCCGTCTATTCTCTCAGGATCGAACAACAGGCACCGTTCTTCTCCCCACCTCTCGCCCATTATTAACCCTCTCTCCCTACTCAAAAAATCAATACCATTGGTACTACTCCAACTCGTTTGTCGCGGCAAGGGTGGGAAGGTGTTCGGCAAGGGCGACCGAAATTTCACTTGAAGCAAGATGGAAAGGAAAAAAGGCAATGGTGTTCGTTATTAACCCTCTCTCCCTACTCGAAGAAGGCTATCGTTGATTTTGTCATAGAAGCTAAAAATGTTATTCATTGTCTTTTGTTTCTGCTACTTAAAAATTTTCCCGCACCACTTGTTTTAGATTGTAGTTTAATGAAGGATGCGTAAGTCTAGTTTATATTAGCTTGAAATTTCTTATGGTGTAAGCATTTCTCTGAATTTGTAGCCGCGAATCTTATCTTTGTAAAATTGTAAGTATGCATTGCTATAGGTAACCTACTCGATATCTTGTAATATTGTAATGGTGGATTCTGATTTTAATGGAAATAGAATGTGTTGTTGTATTTGCTTGTTTTGATATGATATATTTAACATTTCCTGAGGCTAGCCAAAAAAGAGAAAAAATTTAGATATAAAATGAAATATCATAGACGATTTTGTGGTATAAACCGTCTGTAAAGAATTATCACAGACGGCTCAAATTAGAAACCGTCTGTGATGGAGAAGTATCACAGATGGTTCTATATACCAACCGTCTGTGATACTCACACATCACATACGGTTCTAGCTACCAACCATCTGTGATGTGTGAGCATCACAGACAGTTCTAGATACCAACCGTCTGTGATGTGTGAGTATCACAGACGGTTAGTAGCTAGAACCGTCTGTGATACTGTTATTTACAGACGGTTCTAGTTATAAACCGTTTGTGATGTATTTATTACAGATGGCTTACAAACCGTCTGTGATAACCTCTGATTATCACTGACACATAAATTCAGACGGTTCAAAAAACCTTCTGTGATGATAGTTTTCAACTGTCTATGATGATTCTTTTTGTAGTAGTGTTTGCATTATTCGTGATGGATTAATAGTTTTTTATTTTTAAAAATTTTAAATTTAATTACATCAAAAAGCCACCAATACATATAGTGTAAAATAAGACAATTAAATAAAATAGTTACAATAAAAAAAATAAAAAACCAGCTTATTTCAGTCGAATTACGCGCCCCCAAGCTTTATGACTTGTTGTGTGTATATGCCGCTCATTGCACTATCATCTAATCCGTATCTACCTTGTCTAATACTATATTAATTAAAGCTTCTGCTATAAAGACGTGTGTAACTTTAGGTAAAAGCAGGAGCTAAGCCGGAGAGAGTCCATAGAATCGCCACCAGCCTTGCACCACACGGGTGCTAAGCAAAAAATTGTTGGAGCCGGATCACGTACAAGGCTCGGCTCTAAGACAGGAGAGAGAGTGAAGATAATCAGAGGAAGACGAAAACAAGCTAAGGACTTAGCTGATGTGACAGTGATATACCATTTCTAGCTCTTTCCATACTGTGCATGTCTTAAGCTCCCGTGTTAATCATAAGAAATAAAAAGCTACAAATAACTATATTAATCAGAGAAAAAAAACCAAAAATTCTGATGGAAAAAAAGTAACATGCATATATCTTATAGCCTAAATCCACAATCTACGTGTGCATGCAAGTATGTATCAATCCTAGATGATTGCAAATTCTAATGGAATCACGATAAGAAAAAGGTATTTTTGGAAATTATAATAGCTGTCGGAACCAAACTTGTCCTTACTTAAAGAATCCTGATTGGCAACCAAAAAAAAAAATCAATCGGTAGCTCAAAGTCCGAAAATTCCCACGTGCAAAGAGATGACGCCTTAGGCCATTCTCACTGGAGAGTTTCATGGCGTTGTTTTCAAGACTGTCATATCATATAAAATGAAATGAAACATCGATGAAACATCCATCCTCAATGCATAGTTTCATTCTATTGTTTCATAGACATTTAATTTCATGATTCATATAGAGTTGGTAATCGTGTCGTGCCAAGAGAGTTTCATCTAGATGAAACTCACTTCTTCTCTCTTCTTAAAAATGTTGCCATATCATCAAAAATGTCTATGTGACAGCCTATAAAATGCAGATGAAACTCCCACTGAGACTGGCCTTAATGCAAACTCTGCTAGGTAAAGTTTTTTTAAGATCAATCCTAGGTAAAGATTATTACCATACGTTTCTCTTCACATGTTGCACAACAGGTTTTCCCTCTTAAGATCATAATTACATGACACTATAGACTTGCATTTCGTTGGTTGCTAAAATACTATAATTCTTATATTTACCAGGTAAAGCAAAAATGTAGTAATATGGCAAGAAATACTTGCAAAAGAATACGACAAGAAATAAATCTTCTAGATCAATAGGAGAAACGAAAAATAAATCCATTTTCACAATATAAATCCATTTTGTTGGCAATATTCATTTCACAATGTAAGTTCATCGAGAACTCAAGTGTAGTGTTTGTAATATGTCCATTCTCTACCCGTGCTCTGATGCTGTAGAAGAGAGAATAGGAGACAAGGCTCAGTAGACAGTAATCCATCTCCGTCTTGATAGCTTGGCAAACTAAGAATCCTGTTTGGGGTATATAAATAATTTTTAAAAAAAAATAAGTATAGAGTAATTAAATTACAATCCTGTTTAGGGTGCACCTTATTTTTTTTGATAGCTTGGTAAACTAAGAATTCAAATTACCTGCTTCCGGAGTACAAATCAAACTCATGTCACTACTACAAACAGGTCCGCACCGTTGAAACTTTTGCAATGGACATAGTCATTAAAAAACCAATATGGAGCATATTTCAAAGCACACTTAATTATACTTGTAAAAGTTAAGATAACATGTTATTTCTGGTTACTCGGTACGTTAGGTTAGCGGAATCCGCCGAGAATTACTAGAATACTTCAGTAATTCTAGAGGATGACCTTCTTTGGTAAAACACTACGAATCCAAGATTATTTTAAAAGCCATATTACCATTAATTTTAAGAATCTATTTTACATATAGAAGGATGCGATCTTAAATTGCAGAGGGAGAGGAACATTTATTGATGCGTTTTCTGCCATCGCACGTGGGACACAGAGCAACCTCGGATGCGAGCGCGATACACATGGGAATGGGGATGGGGCCGGGCGATCCAGTTTCACTGGCGTTCAGCTCAGTTCAGTACATGTGATGGGCCCTGATTGATGTGCTAGAGACGAGTCTCTTTCTAGCTGCCTGGTTGGCTGTCGCACTTTGCTGCAACACTGCATTCAATTGGTGCCAGGAGGAGTCACACACGGCAAACTAAACGCCAGTGAATGTGGAGCACCCCTTGTGCGAATTTGTAGGAATAATCTATATTTTTTAAAAAAATAACAGGAATATACTAGACTAAAATTTTTTTTATAAAAATATATTTCAATCGTCTAACCATCGAATGACTAGAGCCTATCACCCAACAGCCACACGACAAACAAGTATCCGTTGGGTGAATTGATTCCAGTCGCCGAATGGTTGGATGACTGTTTTCAGTCGCCCATCAGTTGAACGACTGCGCTTCTAGTCGTTAAATGGTTGAATGATTAGAAGCGCAAATAAAAGGACCGCACGGTTGAGCAGGCTTGCCCGCACAATGAACAGACACGACAGGAAAGGAGAGGAGAGGGGGGAAAAGGAGAGAGAGAGAGGAGAGGAGAGGAGAGAGAAAGGAAGGAGAGGAAAGAAAAGAGAGGAGAGAAAATGAGAGGGAGGAGAGGACAAGGAGAGGAAGAGGAGATTTTTGTGATACCTGAGAGGTAATTTTTTTGTATTTTAAATTTTTTATAAGAAGTAGATAGTTTATCTGGTGTTAGTATAAATAGAAAATTATAGATGTAGACAAAAATAGTACAACTTTGGTATAGAAATTTAGTCAATGTAGTTTTAGAAAATTAGCGTCCGTAGTAGCCTATAGTGGTGTAAAATTTAGTTAACATAGTTGTAGAAAATTAGCATCGTTAGCAAATTGGTATGTGTACAAAATTGTAGTAGTAGAAAATTCAGTTAACGTTACGTAGAAATTAATCATCCATATACATTTGTAGTTATTCAAAATTCAGTCAATATTTTTGTAACAATTTCATAATTTACTTTATATAAAATAATAATACATAATATTTATGATTAATTACGAATGAATGGAATGTCGTCAGTACATTGGAAAAACACGTGTACCATTGTAACTGGTATATAGGCATTTAAATCGATATGCTATGTAAATTATTGAAACTATTATGAATTATTTGCAGTAGGGGATAGCTCAAGTAGTGAGAAAAGAGTGGTGTCGGTGCGCGGTCTGCCAATAGGAAGTTAATATTACGAGGTTAGTGCAGTTGATTACAACAGGCGAACGGTCGATGAAATGCAAATTACAGTACATCAGTACTTCCGTAATGTACGATACGATTTAACTAGTTACAAAATTAAAAATATATACAGTCATTAAAAACCAATATTGAGCATATTTTAAAGCACACTTGATTATTCTTGCAAGAGTTAAGACAACATGTTATTCTTTGTTACTCTGTACGTTTGGTTTACGGAATCCTCCGAGAATTACTAAATTATTTAGTAATTTTAGAGGATTACCTTCCTTAGTAAAAAACTATGAATCTAAAATTATGTTGAAAATCATATTACTATTAATTTTAGGAATCTACGTTGTGTCCGATGGGAAGAAATATTTGTTGACGCGTTTTCTGCCGTTGCACGTGAGACACGGAGCAGCCTCGATCGCATGCGAGCGTGATGCACATGGGAACGGGGATGGCGCGCCCCACTTTCGCTGGCGTTCAGCTCAGTCCAGTGTACGTGCTAGGGCCCAATGATTTGCCGGTTGCCACGGCATCCATTGAACGCGATGTACCCCATGAAGACCGGGACAGGCAGCTAGTACCATATCATTAATAACTGTAGCTGGGCCTACTCCTGTCGCGTTTCCAGCCCACTTCGTCTGCACCACATGAAGGCCGGGGCAGGCAGCTAGTGCTATATGACTTTAATAACTGCTGGGCCTACTCCTGTCGTATTTCCAGCTCACTAAAGGCTGCGATCAACAAGGCTTCTGCTACAGTGCAAGAGGCTTTTTGGCACTATTTATAAGTTTCGTCTTTTTCTGAATTTTTCGCTTTTTGTTGGGCTTTTTTGCCGGTTCTTTTTTTTTCCGTATTTGTTTGTATTATACGTAATGGGCTAACATATTTTTTTTTATTTTTAAATTTTTTTAAATTTAATTATGCTAAATAAGCCTCACACCATTCTGATCTTTTTTCACCAATTCTGATGTTTTCAGCCATAAGCCACGAGCTTTTCAGCCATACCGACTCGCTTCGTTCCATACTCAAAAGTGTTTATGACTTGCTGACTGTGTGTTGCTCATTGCTTCTTATCTTACTTTCATCGTTCAGATTTATAAGATATATTTTATTAACATATAGATTAAGATAATAAGTGAAAATAGCTAGAAGAATGATTGGCTTCACTTTTTGATACCAGAAAATAAATCTCAAACCAGAAGAAAACACAATCTAAATTACTGCATGTAGAAACTCATCTCAAAATTGGTTACTCTTAAGTTAGAGATCAATGATTGAAATCTCTCTTGCCATGTGAGTCTTGTGAGTCGTTAATTATGGATAATGATAATTTAAGAACTACTCTTGCATGCTTGAAATCTGAAAATGAATTGCTTAGATCAAATACTTCTATGTCATATAATTCTTGTGTTGCCTTACGCTATGGGCTAGATTGTGCTAGATAGGAGATAGACAGTCTTAAGTCTATCGCTAGGAATGAACATGATTCTTGTGCTATCATATTTGCTAAAATGGAGAAGTTAAAATTGGTTCATTCCTCATGCGTAAAACAACTTGAACTTGCTAGAGCTAAAAATAAAAAATGGAATTTAAGCAACTAGAGAAGGCTAGGGCTAAAATCGATGAGCTTAAGTTAGTCCTCCTAGCATGTGCTTGAAATATGATAAATTACTTGATAATGATTTACTCTATTACAAGAATTATGCTAACTTATTAAATGATGTTGATACTTTGCATTCCTTCCACATTATCAATGCATCTTTAATTTCTTACACATCTTGTATTACCTTGAAGAATAAACTTAATTCTTTGATGAGAATACGTGATGATATGAGCACTAGGTCTTATGACTCTTGTATTGCTTTTCAATATTAAATTGATGTTTTAAAAGTTGATTTTGCTTCTTTGAAATCAAATTTGGCTTCTTCTCATGCTTCTCTTGAGTATGTTGGCACTTGTGGTATTGTTTTGGATAGCTCTTGCTTAGTTCTTGATGCTCCTTGTGGCTCTTTCGGTGATGTCCAAGGGACTTCCAAAGCCAAAGGTGCTTCTTCCTTACATGATATTTTTTGACAAGAAACAGTAGGAGAGGCTCCTACTACATTATATTAAATAAATAATAATGTACAAAAGAAAGGGAGCAAGAGGAGAAGAAAAGCCTAAAAAAGAAAGAAAAGTATTACTGCATCTTTTATAAGAAGGATGTACATATTGTTGAGTTTTGTTTTTGCCGTATAAAGCACGAGCGTCAAGTTCATCGTTGAGCGGTTAGGAACACACATCGTCCATCTTATGGCATATGTGGACCTAGTGTTGACACAAAGTCTTTATAGCTTTACCAAGAGACTTCTCCTTTGAGCAAAGATGGTATTTTGTCCTCTTGAATTGTGTCTCTTAGTATAGTTTTGCACCATTACTCATTTTGTGGGAAGGATAGGCATCATGTAGACTTATGCTTTCAGCATGCCAAATGCACGTCGAGCCCATGCTTCTAAGGGTGGGTTTTTTTGGGTTGTGACTTTGGTTTTTGGCTTATGGATTTCGAATTCTAGCTATTCGTGAGAGACATTATGCATAGGGAAATAGTTTTATGGGATTTTGATCGGTATAGCTGAACTCAGTACAATGTCTACTATAATATACCTGTAGACCCTGTCGTAAAAAACACACTATTTAAAAGCCAATTACTGTATCAACTAAAGCCAAAGCCTAAGCATAAGCCCTATCGAAGGTAGCCTAAGTCTGCAAGTGTGAATAGCCTTTCTCATGGTATGAACACTCGTGAGCCTAGCATTGACACTTGCTTTGTTGATGGCTTCCTTGACAATTTCTCTAGTGGTGTTGAACAACATCACAGACTTGGTTTTTTTGTATAGTTTTGGTTTTAGTCCACTCGCTGTCTTAAGGAAAGATTTTTGCTATTTCTCAAATGGTGAACCTCGTTTTCCCCATCGAGATATGCAGTCACGATGAGGAGTTGTGAGTTATTTTGGTACTCTTATTGGTTCTCATCCTAATGCTTTCAAGTAAGGCACTCGCCGCTTTCCTAGAGATAGCACTTATTCTCCTTGTCAAGTTGTCCACACGTTGCATGCCTCCAAGAATGGATTTTCTTGTATGAATCATTCATTGCATTATGCTAACTCTCATGCTTCTCGTGTTGGTGTGTCCAACTTTTGGGCTTTAAGTATTTGCTTACTAACCTTTCAAGATTTAAGATTTGGACGCCTTGTTCTTCCCATGTGTAGGTACCGGGACATGGAATGGAAAACATAAGCTTGATTCAGTTTCTATCTTTTGCTTCATTACGTGATTGGAACACTTGATAGTTCTCCACTCCTTTTGATATCCTTCAAGAGGCATGTGCTTTCATGTTTGATGTTTTCACCTACTTTATGAGCTATCCTATATTATCATGCTTTTATATTCATGTTTGATCATAATTGGCATGTTGTGTTTATCTATGTGCTCTCTTGTTCCATATTGACTTGTATTACTCGTGTTACATTCTTGCAATGCTGTTATGTATATTTTACTTGTATATCCATGAGTTAGTTAATTGTTCATGTTTTATGGATTTATGAGTTTTATTCTCGTGAGCATGCATTATTCTTCTAATATCCTATACCATGCTCTTTATATTTTATGTATTCATGTGTTTGCTTCATATCGTTGTACTATGTATTTGCATGATTTTCTCCATATCATGTTTTTTGTATACTTGTTATTATGATATATCAATTGTGGATAAATGAGATTTTTTATATTGCCATTAGTATGTGCTATTCTATTCTTATCATTTGTCATGCTTTTTACTCACTCATATATGCATAAGCTAAAATTTTGATCATGAATATCATGTATGCATGAGCTTGATTTTGTCATTGTGAGCATGTGTTATCTTGATATTCACTATCATGCTTTTTATGATATCTTGCTCTAGTTATTCATATATCTATTAGACATTCATGATCAGCATATCTTTTTCTTGATTCTTGTTAGTATAATTTAGGTATTACTAATTATGGATAGATGATCGTTGCCATAGCATTTCTTGCATATTTTGTCCTTGATTGTGTACTTGCCATGCTATGTGTCTTGTTGCTCATTTGCTTCAATTTCTACCATGGATATATATAGAGTTTGATTTATCTTTTTAGCAAATAGTGTTCATATTTTGCTCATTGCCATGCTATGTATATTGTTGTTCATGTTCAAAATTGTTTACTTATGCTTATATGAGCATTGAATGTTTATTGCCTACCTCTCACTTTAGATTATACCATTCTTACTTGTCATGTGTCTTGAAAGTAGATTTGCAAGTCATTTTTAACTAACCCCAGTTCCAAGACGCAAACAACTTATTTTGGTGGTATAGACTTTACATAAGAGAGGGGAGACCAAGTGTACAATCTTGTAGGTGGGTACCAAGGGAGCAGTTAGACCTTCTAGTTCTAGAGCTTCTGGCTTTTCTTCCTGACTATAACATCCGATGATGGCTATCAATCTTGCGATGCAACTTAGCTTAGCTTCTACTCCTTTGACTACTTCTCACTGTCAAGACTTGCAACTCAAGTTTTGTGCTCTATGCTTTACCTTTGCCCTTGATTCATGCTTTGCATATCATTTGGGGGCTTTTGTAGTTCAAGGATTGATTGGCCTAAAGATAGGATAACTTCTTGCATGAATCCCTCTCAGGCATATTATGGGTCTTTTAGGTTGTGTTTTCCTCCAGTCTTGGTCAAGCTTACTTCTTTAGTCACTAGTTTCCAATAGTAAGGATTTCTAGTGTTTTAGATTCTCTCCTTAGCTATGAGTCATCCCTTTCCTAAAGACGTACGTGGAATATAGTGTCTAGCTCTCTCATCTTTTAGCCATTCCTTATAAGGAGAGAGTTTAGAGAGTAACTTTTGCAAGTTTGGATCTCTTTGAGCTAGTTTTTTCTTTGCAAGTGCTTTTAGTTGTTTCTAGAAGTGGTATCTTTCATTTGGTTTTCTTCTGATAGTTAGAGAGTATTATTCAATTGCTTTATTTTTGCATCATGCATGCATGGCATTGCATTATGATATTTGCATTTAGATATGAGTTTTAACTATTACTCAATTGTGATGTGTTGTAGGGGTGGCCCCCACCTGAGCCCAGCAGGCCTGTTAGGAGGTTATAGGGCCCAAAATAGGACATGTGTAATGACTTAAATGCCCCTGATAGGGATGTACCGATAAAAGGGCATAATTGTAAAAGCACCCCCATGAATATATAAGGAAGGCTATGGGGGAGAGGAGGATTGATTCTCTCCCAACTCTCCACTATCATCTCTCTCTCTGTTTGGCCTGTAGCTACAACAGTTGGCGCCGTCCGTGGGGAGTGACAGGAACAAGCCTGAAGTTCGAAGGAGGATGGCACCGAAAAAGGCCTCGTCGTCGACGGCAAAGGCAAGGAAGGCGGCTGGGATGGAGCGTCGCATGAGTACCAGGGCTTCGGCGTCGGCTGCCGCGGGCACGGGTGACGACGCAGGCGCGGCGGTCGAGGACGTCGGTGCTTGTACTGCGACAACCGACCCCACCATCGGAGCTACGATGACCAACGCCGCCATCGGAGCTGCGACGACCGACCCCGCCACCGGAGCTGCGACGATCGACCCGCCACCGGAGCGCGACGATCGACCCGCCACATCGAGCCGCGACGATCGACCCGCCACCGGAGCGCGACGACCAACCCCGCCACCGAGCGCGACAACCGACCCGCCACCGGGCTGCGGCGACCAACCCCACCATCGAGCTGCGGCGACCAACCCCGCCATCGAGCTGCGACAACCAACCCCGCCACCAGAGCCGCGACGACCGACCCAGCCACCGGAGCTGCGACGACCGGCCCCGTCACCGCTGCTACCGACAGTTCGGGGGCCCGTGAGGTGATCGTACCCGTGCCGACCCGTCCGCTGGGCGCACCGGTGGCCCCGCCCGCGTCGGCGGTGGAAAGCGCCATGCTGGCAGCCCTCAACGCGTTCCAGCGAGAGCTAGGAGATCTTCGCGGGGCTGTCCGAGACATACAAGAGGCTCGAAGCCAGCAAGCCGCGCTAGCGGTTGCGCCGGAGCTCGCACCGAGGAGGACAGACGGCCGCGACGCCCTCGCGACCAGCCACGGGCTGCTCCGACACGTCGATCCGGAGTCCCCGCTCTCGGCGGAGCTACAGCAAGCGGCGTGGCCCGAAGACTTCGAGTTCCCTAGCGCCATAGAGCCATACAAGGGCGACACGGACCCCCGCGAGTTCGTGCGCGTCTATGAAATCGCAGTCGAGGCCGCAGGCGGGGACGGCACCACAAAGGCGAAAGGACTCCCCCTCGCATTGCAAGGAGTTGCGCTCTCCTGGTTTTTTACCGTAGAGCCAAACTCCATCTACGCGTGGGAACAGCTTCGCGACCGCCTCCACAACAACTTTCAAGGAAGCTATGCTGAGCGGGTCGATGCGGACCAGCTCTTCACCGTGAAGCAGAAGCCTTCGGAGAAGCTCCGGGACTACTTCAACCGCTTCGCGAAGGTACGATGCCAGGTCAGGGACGTTAATGAGACAACCGTCATCAACGCTGCCATACAGGGCCTTCGTCCGGGCCCCATGGCCGAATACAATGCGCGGAAGCCTATCAAGACAGTCGCCAAGCTCTTCGACAAAATGGAGGGCTATGCGCGGGCCGAGGAAGACGCGCGGAGGCGCAGCACCCCCACCCCCGACCTCGCCCAAGCGAGGCGCACGCCATACAAGGGGGAGGCAGGCGATGATTCCTCGAGGCGGGACCACAGCTGACAGCCCTGGGAAGACGCTCCTGGCAGCAACGGCACCGAGGAACGCGAAGACCCATCAAAGAGCAGGCGCAAGCCCCGGCGCCACCAGCGCAGGCCACAAAAGGCCTGCCACGTCTTCGGCATCGGGGCTGCCCTTCGGGAGACTGGAGGGGGCCGGGGATGCGAAGGCGGACCCGGCCGTGATGAGCGACCGCGTGCGGAGCAGGAGCTCATGGGTTACGGCAGGTGGTGCGAGGTGCATGGTTACGATGATCATTACACAAAGGCGTGCACCGAGGTCATGGAGCTACGAAGGGTGATGGCCGAATCTCGGGCCTCGTCACTTCGGCCCCCTGCCGAAGCCCACGAGCGGCATCCAGGGGGTAGCCCCCCGCGAGCCCCCGCTAAGGAGGACGTACGGCACCGTACCATCAGCGTAATCACCAGGGGCTCCCTGTCAGGGGCCCCCGTGGAGCAGCCGCAATCATGGATGCCGCCCCACAACATCACATTCACCCCAAACGACGCTAGGGGTGTGGAGTTCCCTCACCAAGATCCTCTGGTCGTCCAGGCCCACATCGCGGGCTACGACGTTAGACGCGTCCTTATCGACGGAGGGAGCTCCACGAACATCTTGTTCGCAGGGGCCCTCGAACGCATGGGAGCCCACCGAAGTCGCCTGGAGCAGGCAGGAGCTCCCCTCCAGGGCTTCGGAGGTCAACCGTTGCAGGCCATAGGACAGGTGTCCCTTCCGGTCACATTCCGCCAGGAGAATAATTTTCGCACCCAGCATGTCATTTTCGACGTTGTAGACATCGCACTCCCTTACAACGTCATACTGGGACGGCCCGCCATCAACTCCTTCGAGGCGGTTCCGCACCACGCATTCTTATGTATGAAGCTCCCATGCCCGGAGGGCGTTATCACCGTCTTCGGTGACCAGGACCTTGCCAGGCGCACTGAGGCCAGCAGCTGGAGTCCGCATCACCCGGTACATGCCCTCTCAGGTGCGCTCGGCGACTCCCCCTCCGCTCCGGGATGGACACCTAAGCCTCAGCCCGAGGGCGGAGTCAAAAAGGTGCCGCTCCAGGCGGAGGGGCAGTTTGTGTCTATTGGCGAAGGGCTCCCCCCGGGGGTTGAGCGAGACCTGCTCTAAGTGCTTCAGAACAATGCCGACGTCTTCGCATGGTCATCGGAAGATATCAAGGGCGTGGACCGCGCGATAATCGAGCATCGATTGGCGGTCCGCCCCGACGCCAAGCCGGTCAAGCAAAAACTTCGCCGAATGTCCATGGATCGGCAACAGGCGGCCAAGGCAGAGGTGGCAAAGCTTCTCCAGGCCAGGGTCATTCGCGAAATTCACCACCCAGAGTGGCTGGCCAACCCAGTATTGGTCAAGAAGGCTAGTGGGGCCTAGCGTATGTGCATCGACTTCACGGCACTCAACAAGGCGTGCCCAAAGGACAATTATCCTTTGCCGCGCATCGATCAGCTGGTCGACGCTACCGCCGGGTGCGAGCTAATGAGTTTTTTGGATGCCTACTCTGGCTATCATCAGGTGTACATGGCCGAAGACGACGAGGACAAGACTAGCTTCATCACCCCAATTGGCACTTTCTGCTTCGTCAGGATGCCCTTCGGCTTGAAGAACGCGGACGCTACCTTTACCCGTCTCGTCGCAATCGCACTGGCCGCCCAGCTTGGGAGGAACGTGGAAGCTTATGTCAATGACGTGGTGGTCAAAACCCGGCAGCTCACCCTGCACAGCCGAGACCTCCAAGAGACCTTCGACAACCTCAGGAAGGCGGGCATCAAGCTCAACCCCGACAAATGTGTCTTCGGCGTGCAGGCGGGTAAACTCCTGGGTTTCCTCGTGTCCGGACGGGGCATCCAGGTGAACCCCGACAAAGTCGACGCCATCTTAGGTATGGAGCCACCCAAGACGACGAGGGAGGTCCAGAGGCTGGCGGGCCGCATGGCAGCCCTAAGTCGCTTCCTATCCAGGGCGGCGGAGCGGGGCCTGCCATTTTTCAAGACACTCCGCGGGTGCGATGGATTTCGATGGGATGGCGACTGCGCGGAGGCCTTCAGAGAGCTCAAGAAACACCTGGCGAGCCTCCCCACTCTGGTTGCCCCAGCACCAGAGGCTCCCCTTTTGCTCTATCTAGCTGCGTCAGCTGCAGTGGTCAGCGCCGTCCTCGTCTTGGAGGAAGGCGCCGTGCAGCGGCCCGTATACTTCATCTCTGAAGCCCTCTAAGGCGCCAAGACGAGACATACAGAGCTGGAAAAGCTCGCTTACGCATTGGTCATGGCCTCCAGAAAGCTCCGGCATTATTTTCTGGCCCACCCGATCACAGTGCCTTCCTCGTTCCCTCTGGCGGAGATGTTACACAACAAGGAATCCACAGGGCGCATCGGCAAGTGGGTTGCCGAACTCGCCCCGTTCTCCCTGACATACGCCTTGCGGACGGCAATCAAGTCCCAAGTTCTTGCCGATTTCCTCACCGAATGGACTCCGCCGGCTCAGCCCGCCCAGAAGCATGATGACCCCGTCTAGACACTCACCATTGACGGAGCCTACGGTGTCACGGGCGCGGGTGCAGGCGCGGTGATCATCATGCCCGAAGGACAGCGTTTGCTGTACTCGGTGCGCCTTGCCTTCCCGGCTACTAATAACACAGCCGAGTATGAGGCGCTGCTCTTCGGCCTGGCAAAGCTCAAGGCAGTCGGTGCGCGGCGAGTGCTCATCCGCACGGACTCGCGTTTGGTGGCGGGCCACGTCGATAAGTCATATCAAGCCAAGGATCCTGAGCTGGCCAAATATCTCGCGGCTGTAAGAGCGCGCGAACGGCACTTCTTGGGTGTCACAGTCAAGGGCATTCCTCGCGCGGAGAATGAGCAGGCCGACGCCCTCGCAAAGGCGGCTAGCCAACAACTGCCGCCCCCCGAGGGGGCGTTTTACGAAGTCTTATCACAGGCGGCCATCGCACAAGACATCCGGGACGCGGCTCTCGTCCACCATGTCGGCAAGCAGGGCGATTGGCGAGAACCCATTTTCAACTTCCTGCAGGGCATCGTCGAGCTAGAGGACCTCGCTGAGCTTCGGCGTCTACAACACCGTGCTAGATCTTTCCAGGTGTTCGAAGACATACTTTACAAGAGGGGAGTCTGTGCACCGCTCCTACGCTGCCTCTCGACCGAAGAAGGAAGGGAGCTCCTCGCAAAGATCCACGCGGGCGTCTGTGGGTCCCACTTGGCGCCGAGGTCATTGGTCGGCAAGGCGTTCAGGCAAGGCTTCTACTGGCCAACTGCCATCACTGACGCCCAGGACCTTGTCCGTCGGTTTCAGGGGTGTCAATGGATGGGACACATCATCCGAAGGCCGGCGGCGAGCCTCAACCCTATTCCCCCGGTGTGGCCACTCGCACGCTGGGGCGTTGACATCGTAGGACCACTTCCGCGGGCCCCAGGGGACCTACGATTCGTGGTAGTTGCGCTGGAATACTTTTCCAGATGGCCGGAGGCGGTAGCCCTGGCCAAAATAACCTCGGCAGCCATGCAACGCTTCCTCTGGCAAAACATCATTTGTCGCTTCGGAGTGCCCAGGGAGCTCACCGTCGACAATGGCCTACAGTTCGATGCCACCCTATTCAAAGAGTTCTGTGATGGCATGGGCATCACGCTTCGGTTCGCTTCGGTTGGGCACCCTCAGTCCAACGGAGCGGTCGAGAGGGCGAACGGCGTCATCTCTGTCGCCGTCAAAAAGCGCTGCCGGGATGCCGAAGGGCAAGTGGCGGCGAGCTTCGGCGTCCTCTGGTCCTTCGCACAACGGTAACACGCCCGACGGGGTTCACGCCCTTCAAGCTCCTTTTTGGTGACGAGGCAGTGACGCCTGAAGAAATCAAGGCTGGATCGTGGAGGGTCCTCGTCCAAGTGCCTGACGAGGAGCGCCACGTGTCCATGGATCTCCTCGACGGGGCACGGGCAAGCGTAGCCCAACACGTCGAAAAGTACGCGCGGCAGACAGTGCATACCCGGGACCGTTCCATATATCCGCGAACGTCCAAGCCTGGGGATCTCGTCCTACGAACGGCGCTCCATGCAGAGACCGTCGGCAAGCTGGAGTCCAAGTGGGAAGGTCCATTCATTGTGACGGAGGCATTGCAGAAGGGAGCATAGCGCCTCGCCACGCTCGAAGAAGTCGTAGCGTCGAGGTCCGCCTCCACATGCGCCAGTCCACAGACTCTAAATAAGACGCAGCGGGGGTAATGGATTGCGCGTAGGCTACGAGTGCAGAAAACAAAACTTTTCTACCGCGCACACAGGAACATCATGCTTAAGGAGGGATCATGGATCGTTACCACTAGACGCGCAGCGCAGCGGAAGAAGAGTTGGAGAAGCCGATCCAACCACGCGCGTCGATGTAGTAGTGGAAGTAGTCGATCGTCCCGAACAGATCGTCTCCTCCACGCGATTAATCACACCACGAACAGATCCAATCTGCAGGTTGTTGATGCCGATCTACGCCGCAACGAGCAGCGCCTCCACCGGTATCCACGCGTCCGGGGCTGGAATGCCGATCGCGAGTGTACTAGCACTCGCGAGCGGCTAGGGTTTGGCTCGGGAGGTGGCAGCTAGGGTTTGGCTCGGGAGAAAACAGAAGCACGTCTCCCTCAGCCCCTCGCCCCCATATATATAGACCTCATCACTTGGGCCTTGTGGACCGAGGCCCAATAGGAGTCTATTCGGATCTCTATCCGAATTGAGCCCACATCCGAATCATATTCGAATTAGTGTTCCAACCCGTTTAAGTGTGCGACCAGTAGGTTCACGTATGCTTGGTCGCGACACTGAAACACCTTCCGGTCACCACAGTTAATAGCGGCCTCTAGCAAGACATATTAACCCCAAAGTATACGTAAAGATCATATCGGCTGAACTCGTAATGTTCTCATGTACGAATCCCTTTGCCTCACGATATAGATTGAGCTCAAGGCGAGACCTGTGTCATCCTCTTAATAGCTCAATCACTCTCTCGATTCCGTGATGGATTATAAACTTGTGATTGACTCCTCGATCACTTTGGCATGGCCATGCACTTTCATAATCCATTACATCGAGGGGCCCAGAGATATCTCTCCCATAAGGAGGGGCAAATTCTATCTTGATCATTCACATCCCACTACATGTTTCATGGCAAACCCGAAGACTACTTTTATAACTACCCGATTCGGAGTAGTGTTTAATAGTCCCAAAATAAGCTACTACGCATGTTGGGAACCATGGTGATCTCAAGTCTAAGGATTCTACATAAACACTACTTGAGACCAGCGATGACACATGGAATCTCTGCGGTGTCTCATGGCGGGTCTATCCAACATATGTTCACTAACACATGTCCATATTATTGATTTGGTATCACCATACCATGATCCATGAGACATGATCATCAATCAATACATATGCTGATCTTTGAATCATATTTGTTCCTCATATGATATATGATCAGGGATCATTTAGAAATAGTAACATCTTAGCATTAAGAGTCTCATGAATAAGTCACATACTCATTGATCAATAATGACAATGTCTATTTCAAGGAACAAAGTAATGCATCATAAACATAGTATGTGATATATAACATCTCCATGTTGCCTCTAGGGCATATCACTAACAGGGGGGACGCCTCCGCGCGCACTCTACGGAGTATAAATAAAGTCGTAGCATCGAGGTCCGCCTCCGCACGCGCCAGTCTACGGACTCTAAACAAGACGTAGCGTCGAGGTCCGCCTCCGCACGCGACAGTCTGCGGACTATAAATGAAGTCGTAGCGTCGAGGTCCCCCTCCGCACGCGCCAGTCTACGGACTCTAAATAAGACGTAGTGTCAAGGACCGCCTCCGCACGCGCCAGTCTACGGACTATAAATGTTTGCTCGCTGGAGCATAAACACGACGTGGACGTCGATCCCAGGCTTTTGTATAAAAGTGCCGCCACAAAATACAACTTCCAGCAGAAATCACAGGTGGTGCGTCGATCCATTGCAAAAACACGGGCTTAAATGCTTACAAGCATGAGTGCACAAGTACAACCCCGTCCCCTCGCTCAGCCTTCGCGCGGCGCCGACGGGCCTGCGCCGCCGTCGTGGCCTCGGGGAACTTCTTCGAGCCAACGGAGAAGGTCGCCTCCCCCGTGCAACGTCTGCTGCACTGCAACCTTTGCTGCATCAGATCCGTTGATGGAAGTTCTGGAGGCCAGGCTCGATGGAGCGGATAGCGTCTGACAGCGCCCCCGGCCGGCCAGGAAGATCCAGGTGAGGGTTCGCCAGCTCGTGGGTGTGCCTACACCCACGGGTGTGAAGCATGCCGAGGGCAAGGCACGCGCCAAGATGGAGAGCAACGCCTGCCCCCTCCTCGATCAACCCAAGCGTCTCCATCAAGTTCTCCGGCCCGTGAGTGGTGTTTGGCACATCGACGCACAGATCGCGGAGGGCCCGGTTCAGAGCCTCCATTGCCCCCCACGTCGACAGGGACACATCGTCCAAGGCGCGGGTCTTCCCGGCAAGAGCCTCAGCCAACTGGGTTTTCTCCTCCTCTAGGGCGGCGATCTACTGCAAAAAGGAGGCGCGTTCCTCTGCCGCGGCGAGTTTGGCTTCTTCGGCCTCCACTCGGATGGCCGCCATGGCACCCTCCAGCGCGCGGAGCTCTTCATCCTTCGCCGCGTGAGCGTCATTCGCTTCACGAAGGCTGGCTTCTAGGACCCTTCGCTCCCGGACGCGAGCCCCGTCCAAGGCTTCGCTAATAGCGAGTGTCTGGAGACAACAACAGGAGTCAACAGGTGTTTGGAGGTACCTCAGAAACCCCGAGCCCAAATACTCACCCTTATCTCCGAAGCTCGCAGCGCCAGCGCCAGGACGTCTCCCTCGCACGACGAGAACATCTGTCGGTCGAGGATGCCAGTGGCGCGCTCCGCGGCATAATTAAGGACGCGAAGTATCTCCAGGCGCGGGAGGAAGTCGGAGAGAGTGAGCTCCGGCCCCACCGCGTCGACAGCCGCGGGGGCCCTGGCCACTTTCGCGGCGGCAGGCACCTGCGGAGTTCCCTGTGCAGAGTGCGTAACTTTGCGTATGCCCCCGTTGCTCGATCCTTCCTCGCGCCCGGGAGACCTTGTCTCGCCTGATGTCGACGGAATGAGCGAGCAAATCGGAGAAAGTTTCACGAAGTCACGCGAAGAAAGGGAACTGTGCCTACCTTCGGCATCCCTCACGGTGGCGGGAGTTGGTGCCTGTTCAGCTGCCGATCGAAGTGCGGGGACCCTAGTGGTTAGTGGAGACGTCCCCTCGGTTGCGTCAGGCACTGTAATCTTACGGACGGAGCCCGCAATGTTATACCGACCCCTCGAAGGTGGAGGGGACTGGACCCGCGGACGCTTCGCCTGCGGCAGCACAGGCGACTCTTCTGCAACATCATCGGCCGCAGTTTCTCCTGCGCCCAAAGTATCTGCCGCACTGACCACGTCCTTGGTGGCCACCGCGGGTGGCGCAGCGCCGCTGGCCGCAGCCCTCTCGCCAGAAAGGACGTCCCCTCCTGGATTGGCGGGTTCCGACCCGACGGAAGCCGTGGTCCTAGGCTCCACGACGCCAGTGATGGGCGCCAGCGGGTTTGACACGGCGTGCCCGCCCGGACCAGCCCGATCTAATCCGTCGCCAGGTGAACGCCTCACCCGCAGTACAGGCTGCCACGATGGCTGGCGGGCTGCATACAGCAGCCTCGGAGGGGGCCCGGTGTCACGAAGACGTCGCCCCCGCATGGGTGCCATCGTCGTGGTGGCTCGCGGTCTCCGCGGGAGTCTCTGTTGGGGCCGCGCGCTCGGGCACGGCAATGCCCAGAACCTCGAATGTGTGGTTTACCCGCTTTGCCGATTTGGTCGCGGCCTCACGAAGCTTGTGCTCCTTTAGCGTGTACGGCCCGAGGAGAGCCGCAACCGCATGCTCCGCATCTTCCAGGCGAGTCACTAAACAAAAGATTACGCGCCAGTCAGACAGGGACTGCAAGTGCATGCGTGCACGCATCCTACATGCTGAAAAACTTACAAGGGGCAGAGGGCGGAAGCAGGCGAGCCAAGGGCGGGAGGACCCCGTCCTCACGGTCATCCCCCCGCTGCTCATACTTCCATCGGGAGGAGAGCGGCGCCACCCTGTACATTGTATACTCTTCGGCCAGATCTCGCATACTTAGCCGGCAGGCGACACCGGCAAGCCTCCACAGCCTCTGCGCGTCATTAGCATGCGGCTTCACATTCGGCGCGCTATTGAATGAGATCGGCCCGCCTCGACACAGCAGGCCGCTCGCGCCGGTCACGATGTAATAAAACCACTGCTGGGTCCACCCGGATTCCCACTTATCCTGGGTGGCCGGCGCGGGGAACAGCGTCGAGCATGACCTCCGAAGTACGAAGTCCGCACTACCAAAGTTGGACACAGCCCCCTCCCCAACTTTCTTGGGTCGGCAACATGCGTCGTGCAGGATGGCAAACAGGCTTGCGCTAGGACGTCGGCCTTCTGTCCGCGCTGCCCAGGAGAAGACAGCAAGGCGGACTATGGCGTTGGGCGTCAGTTGTGCTAACTCCAACCCGTACGCCCACAGCACTTCACCCACAAACATTGTCGAGGGCATTCGAAGGCCAGCGTCCAAGAACGCGACGAAAACGATCGCCTCCAACGCCTGGGGCTTTAGCTCCGTTTCATTGCGATGGGGAAGGCGAGCTCCATCAATCTCCTCGATCTTCCCTTCCTCTACAAGTCGCCGCAACGTCTCCCTGGTTACGCGGCTCCTCCCCAGCACACGGGAGCAGCGGCCCCCCGAGTACTCCAAGGCGTCCCACTGCTTGTCGGCATGAGAACGCCCCCGTAGCACGAGGTCGTACTCCCCAGGCGGGAGGGACAATTCATCCCGGCCAGACACGGAGCTGCCGCTGGGATGGGGCGAAGCATCAGCACGGCCGGCCATTGCTTTCTAAGATCAGCGCAGGAAGAACAAGGACAAAGCAACTTGCGTATTGCCAGCACGGAGAAAAGGCAAACAACAGGCGGGACAGAATGTTCCCACCACAACGACGGCACCTTATAAAGCCCGCTTGACCCCCTCGCGGCTAGAAGCGTAGACAAATTAAACTCGTAGCGGTTCGACTACCCACGATTTGGAAAGAAGAACCGCCGGTGCCTGGAGGAGCGTGCAGGGTAGGAGGCCAACCAGCCCACAGCGCCAGCACGCGCCCAACTAGCCCACAGCGCCAGCACGCGCCAAACACGTGTCCTGCTCCCATGGGGAAAAGGCGAACGGCCGCGGTCACGCAACCGTTCACATCCCACGACGCACCAGTTACAAGCCGCCGCATGCCCCACCCACGGGAAGGCAAACCGCACGACGCGACAGCCTGCCATCTGACAGGCCAGGCGTCGGCATGATTCCAGCCGCCATTAAAAGCGCACTACGGTCGAGGTCACGATTACTGGCGTCGGCCTCGCGCCACCGTTCGAAGGGTAGGGGCGGAGCGCGCGCGTCTGCCGACTAGGCGCCCGGCCTCGCGCAACCCGTTAGAGGGTAGGGGCGGAGCGCGCGCCGTCTACCGACTAGGCGCCCGCCTCGCGCCACCCATTCGAGTTGTATGGGGCGGAGCGCGCGCCACCCGTTCGAAGGGTAGGGGCGGGCGCGCGCGTCTCGCCGACTAGGCTCCGGCCTCGTTGCCACCGTTCGAAGGTAGGGGCGGAGCCCGCGCGCGTCTGCCCGACTGGCGCCCGGCCTCCACGCCACCCATTCGAAGGGTAGGGGCGGAGCGCGCGCGCCTGCGCCGACCAGCGCCCGACCACCGCGCCACCGTTCGAAGGGTAGGGGACGAGGCGCGCGCGCCGCCGACTGGCGCCCGACCTCGCGCCACCGTTCGAAGGGTGAGGGACGAGCGCGCGCGCCTACGCCGACTGGCGCCGGCCTCGCGCCCACCGTTCGAAGGGTAGGGGACGGAGCGGCGCCTGCCCGACTGGCGCCCGGCCTCGCGCCCACTCGTTCGAAGGGTTGGGGCGGGCGCGCGCGCCTTCGCCGACTGGCGCCGACCTCCATCGCCACTGTTCGAAGGGTAGGTGCCACCGTTCGAAGGGTAGGGGCGGAGCGCGCGTCTCGCCGGCCCGGGCGCCGGCCTCGTTGCCACCGTTCGAAGGGTAGGGGCGGGCGCGCGTCTGCCGACTAGGCGCCGGCCTCCACGCCACCGTTCGAAGGGTAGGGGCGGAGCGCGCAGCGTCTGCGCCGACTGGCGCCCGGCCTCGCGCCACCGTTCGAAGGTAGGGGCGGGCGCGCGCGCCGCCGACTGGCGCGCGACCTCGCGCCACCCATTCGAAGGGTAGGGGCGGAGCGCGCGTGGGCCTACCGACTAGGCACCGACCTCGCGCCACCGTTCGAAGGTAGGGGCGGGCGCGCGCGCTGCCGACCAGGCGCCGACCTCGCGCCACCGTTGAAGGGTAGGGGATGGGCGCGCGCGCGTCTGCCCGACTAGCGCCCGCCTCGGTTGCCACCCGTTCGAAGGTAGGGGACGGGCGCGCCCACCGACTAGGCGCCGGCGTCGCGCCACCCGTTCAAAGGGTAGGGACGGGGCGCGCGCCTCGCCGACTAGGCGCCCGACCTCGCGCCACCGTTCGAAGGTAGGGGCGGGCGCGCGTGCCTGCCGACTAGGTGGCGGCGGAGGTGCGACCTCGCCGCCACCCGTTGAAGGTAGCGGACGGGCGCGCGCGTCTCGCCGACTGGCGCCCGACCTCAGCGCCACCCGTTCGAAGGGTAGGGGCGGGCTTCGCGCGTCTACCTCGACTATGCTCGGCTCATCGCTTTCGCTCGCGGCACATCAAAACTCCGCAAGCTTGGAGGTGCTCCGAGCGCGAGGGACGGAGGGCCAAAGGACTCGGCAACATGGCCCGGCCTGTGAAGCCCTTCACCATGAGAGGCTCTGTTGTAGGGGTGGCCCCACAGAGCCAGCAGAGATTGTTAGGAGGTTATAGGGCCCAGAATAGGACATATGTAATGACTTAAATGCCCCTGATAGGGATGTACCGATAAAAGGGCATAATTGTAAAAGCACCCCCCATGAATATATAAGGAAGGCTATGGGGGAGAGGAGAATTGATTCTCTCCCAACTCTCCACTACCATCTCTCTCTCTGTTTGGCCTGTAGCCACAACATGATGTAATTCTAATTTGATGTTGCTCATTGCCGTGCTATGCTTACTTAGCTAGCTTTGTCACGTTTTTGTATGTATGATTAAATATTTACCATGCTAGCTTAATTTATGAACTTGAACTAAAATTCACAAGTGATATTAATTATCACAATTGGTATCTTTTAAATTCTCAAAGTGGGATATTTTAACTAGTTTGCTCTATAGTGATCCTTTTATGATATATGCCATGTCAAAAATACTCTTTTATATCAAGAATCTAAATTAAGCTTCAGATTGGGTTATGCTAGTTTTTTTTGTTGAACCATGAGTTTAGTCCTTCTAAGCTTTTACAATTTGCAACTATGGTTGAGTATTGCTTATGGAATCAGGAGTAGCTCATTATTCGTTATCTCTTTATTTGCGAAAAACTGATCTCACTAATTCTTTCTTATGAGACAGCTTGCCATTATACGAGGCATGAACTCAAGAGAGTTTTGGATAACCAAGACCACTCTTTTAAGCTTCTTATTTGGGATGGTCGTAGTAAGCCTTGAGATCTAACATATGGTTAATAAGACAAAATTATGAAAAATAGTTCAACCTTAGGACGTAGTTCTAGACAGCTCCTAGTCGAGGAGTTGCTTTGCTAAGATAAGACCAAATGTATTTTTATAAGTGCTAAATGTGATAATTCCAAGTGCTTGAACAAAATGATTCAATATTAAATTTGTAGCACTCTAATTAATTGATTCAATTTGAACTTCTTGGTTTTATTTAGCTTATTGACATAACTTAGCTCATACTTGAATACCTTTAAATAAACTTATTAATTTTGAAGACTTGCTTATCTTGAAATTAATTTGAATGGTTTAAATTATGCCATCTTTGTTAGATTAGTTATATATACCTCATTATGATCTAGATAGCTTTGCTTGCATTTTATGGCTTCAAGTGATATCCTTTTAACTTGAACTTGAAGGACCGAAATGGCAACAGAGGGGAGGGGGGTGAATGGTGCTTTTAAAATCCTCCCCGAGTATCCTCACCAACTTCTTCTCCAATAGTTATAGAAGCTACGAAAAAGAAGGTAAATGCTCATAGGCAATAACCAGATCACAAACAGAAAAATAAGCGAAATAGTCGAGAGTGCATGAATTGAGCCGATCTAACCGGGAACAAGGTCTTTCTTTTTAGACTTGATTTTTGATTTTCATTCCTAAAGACAGGGAAAAGACTGAGAGCAGATGCTATCTACAGCCCACAAAGCCAAAACAAAAATTGAGCAAAAGGCAAGCAGCAGCACAAAAAGGACTGACCGACCAAAAACTATTAAGCAACCAACAAAAGAAACCGAAAGGAGAAGAATCACCTAAAAGAAGAGAAAATTAGTAGAATAGCAAAGCTGGCCGAAAACTACAAGAGCAGATTAGAGAGATAAAAACCGAAAAGAGAAACAGAATTGTTAACAACTGATGAGAACCGACTGAAGTGGAACGATTTCTTGGCCGAGAACAAAATGAGCCTAAGGCTACAACAACAGACACTGCAGCAAAGAAGAAAAGCAAGCTAAAGACTCAGCTACCGATTACAGAAGTTGTTGAAGATACTGTCGAGAACAGCCTACTGAAAAGATAACAAATACTGATGGCTGATCTCAAAAAGCAAAAAGGAGAAAAGCAGCAAGAAAAGAAAAAGAAAGATGAAACCGAGAATAGTCACATGACTAACGACAAAGCTGAGAAACAGACTCTTAGGAGAATTCGTTCAGAACGGCAGTCTTAAGCTAATTTGACGAAAAGCAAACAACAGACAGTGGCTGCACAAAAATAGATCCGGGTGGTCCGATCACTTGAAATCAGCCGGACTGACAATCTTCAATCGGTCCGGCCGTCTAATGCCATCCGGACTGACAGAAATATTGTGATCAGCAGCCAACGGCAGAAAAACCAGAGAGATCTATTGCTGCCAAAAAATAGACTTGAAACCCAAGTAGTGTGAACAGGCTGGCGACAAAAAGAACCGAATGGCTGTCTGAGAAACTACAAAAACAGTAAGTACAGAAGCAGGACCAAAGGCAGAGAAATTGCTGAATTTTCCTGCTCTCCTCATGCTACTAGAATCAAGTTTTTAAAAACACAATAGCTACCCCATCTCAGGAAGAAGAAAACATCAATCAAAGAAATAGATCTGTAGAAAATAGACAGAACAGAGAAGCAGACCTAAGACAAACATAGAAAGAACAAAAACACAAACAAGACAGTTCTCATAGGATGAGTCAGAGACATGAATGATTAAAAGATGGAGTTTACATCCAGTTCATGCTCTCTTTCACAGAGATCAACACACGTAAAGGAAACTCAAAAGCTACTGCTGCCTACAACTCTCCCATCTCATGCATACATGGAGAGAAACAAACATAAAACTCTCACACACACTCTCTCTCTCTTTTTCTCAATTTGCACTAGAGAGCACCCTCTCTATTTATAGCCTCTACTACCGGGTTTGCATGACACTTTACCCAATAGCACCAACTACTCTGCGCTTTATCCATTAACTCCAAACCAAATCCGCTTTCTTTTGTGCAACCCTGCGCTTTTACCAAAACGCCCCTCTTGCACCTTCCGGGAAGCTTCCATATTTCTTGCCGTCCAAGCTTCGCAATCACCTCGAGTCCTCGCCGTCTTCAGCACATCCCGATCGCTCTGACCTCAGCACCACCTGCGCCTAGTCCGGTCATCCTGTGCCTCGCCACGACTCTGTCTCAAAGTCCTGCAGCCATCACAGATAAGAAATACATCACATAGCACCGCTCGAGATACAGCTAACCCAAAATTGCATTAGAGAGTATTAAGCATGAAAAAGCCCAAAACCTATCGAATCAAAAGAGTAAGCAGCCTAAACACGTTCGACCAGGTTTGACCAGGTCCGACCAAAACCGACTGCACCACGCAACGACATGGCATGAACCACTCAAACCAAACTCAAACTTTCCCAACACGCGTCAATTACTCATCACAAACATGGGGTCACATCCACATGGTCTCTCAGAACCTCACTTTGAATATTTTTCAAAACTCTTTGGGTTTCACTTTTTCATGCATACATGCACTCTCTTATGTTTCTTGTGCTCCAAGTAGTGTCATGCATATTTTGAGGGAGAACTTTAGCCATTGATGTTTTTATTGCTAAGGTGGGGGGGATGATTTAGAAAAAGCATTAAGGGGTGAAAAATTGTATAAAGGGGGAGAGTATGCATTTTTAGTGATATGAGTGGTATCAGTTGCAAAACATGCTAATTGTAATATAAAAATGGTAAAATGAGATATTTGAGTAAGGGGGAGCTTCATTATAGATCATTTACTCTCTTTTGCATTTTTTGTTCTTCCTCTTGTTGTGAAAATGTTCATGGTGAGCAATTGCTCTTTTCTTTGGACCATGAGCAAGATTGAAATTTTGTGAGATTTTAGGTGTGATTTAGAGCTTTTGAATAAAACTTGTTCTATTTTAGGTATAATTTAGAGCTTTTGAAGAAAACTTGTTCTTTCTTAATGTTTGCTCCAATTTACACTTTGTTAACATGGTCATAAGTTCTTTCTCTTTCAAATGAACCATGTGTGGCTTTTGCATCTTCTTGTTTTCCTCTTCAATAACAAATTTAATTTCTTGCCTTTTTGGTATTTGTTAATGTACTCATCAAGTGGGAGATTGTGGGACCATGTGGAGGTTACCCTATAGTTGTGATGAGTATTTGACTTTTAGTTAAGAGAGTTTGCAGAGTTTAAGTTTGGTTTGTGAGAATTTATAATTTTTTAGTTGCTTTAGGTTGCTAGCGGTTTGACTGGCCTAGGGTTGGTGGTCAAACTGGCTGTGGGAGGCGGCGATCAGACTGGCCTTTGGTTGTGGTCTGAATGACAAAGGAGCTATTGGAACATGCATTTGTTTGAGCTGAATTATTTGAGTGTGGTCATGGTATGGGTACCGTTACTTGTGTGCATATGGGTTTATTATTTGGTTCTAGATTTAGGATCAATGATTTGGTTGCATACATTTTGCATGGTGTAGGATCGGAAACAGCAACAAAGGGGGGTGAATGGTGCGTTAAAAATCGCCCCTGAGTATTCGCACACAATCTTCTCCAAAAGTTGCCTAAAAACAGAAATATCTGCCTAATAACAGAAGCTACTGAAGACTGAGGCTTGCAGACTAAGAGACTGACCGAAAAAACACAATACTGAAAGACAGATAGGCTGCCGAAGACAAAAACCGAGAATAGATAGAGTGCTTGCAGCCCTTCCCTAAACAAATGACCAAGGATTCAACCAAAATAACAAGTCCTTAGGGAGAGAAAAAGCAAACAAGAAACAAATAAAACAAAGTAGACTGATAACAAGGGCTGTTCGGCATAGTAAGTATCCTCCAAAAACTGAGCTGCCGAAATTGATTGACTACTGCTTAGCCGAGAGAGATCAATATAGATCAAAAAGGAATCAAAAACTGCTGCTAAGCGAGAGACAAGACTGAAAAATATAGCTAGCCAAAGAGTGTCTTTGCTACTGAAAACAACATAAAAGACTTGTTGAAAATAGCTGTCGGACTGAAAAGTAGTAGCAGCTGGACTGGTTCCAACAGCTTGCTGTCTACAGAAGCAGCCGAAAGGATTGGTTGGAGCAAAAAGCAAAAGCAGGCGGTTTAATCTAATCTTGCAGCCGGTTTAACCGGATGAAGAAAAATCACATTTGATGACCTTGACCGAAAGCTGCAGAGCTGAACTTGCAGAGGAAGAAGACAGAAATTTTGAACCTACTCGGCAGGAAAAGAAAGCGCTGGAATCTCACAGTTTTTTACAGAGGTTACCGATTTTATTAAAATGAGTACTAAGCATGCAGCCAAACCAGCCGAATGCGACCTTAGAAAATAGAAATGCATTGAGTGATCAGATCGGCAGGAAAAAGTACAGAACAGAAATAGAGAGAGAGAGAGAGACAAAAACCCTGAATCGAAAAACTTGACAGCGCCTGACACTCAAGAACACAAACAGGAAGACCATAAACAAACTGAAACAGAGGAACTAGAGATAAGAAGTGACTAGCTGAACCAAAAAAAATCATGCCATAGGGAAAAACTTCTACCAAAAAGATGAGACACAAAGGTAGCTAGAAATACATGAATAATAGTCCTGATTTTCTGGGATGAAAACAGTAGACACTAGCACAAACGAATATAGAGGAAATTATCAACAAAAGAAATCTTGGAGTGAAGGCTGCAATAAAGATTTCTATCATGAATTCACTAGCCAAATGGCTTTGATTCAGTTTCACATGAGAAAGCAAAGGAGCTCTGCTGTCACTTGAGCTAAAACGCGACAAAAAAGAGGAGATCACAGGGACGACCAGAGATCAAAGACAAACCAGAAGCAAACCAAAACAGAATAAAGATGAAGAAGGAAACACATAACCATAACATCTCTGAACAAAGGATTTCTTGAAATCAATACCGGGACATACGCGATTAATATGAGAAAGAGTTTACACCTAGATCACTCCATCTCTCATAGAGATCAACACATGCAAAGAAAATACAATGAACTACTGCTGCCTACAACACACAGAACAAGCAGACATGGAGAGCACAAATGGTAAAACTTTCACACACACTCTCCCCTTTCTCTTTAGCCTACCCCTCTCCTTTTATAGTCTCCCACTAATGGGTTTACAACAGCCTTTACCCGCTAACTCAAAACAACTCTTGCGCTTTATCCATTAACGCGAAACCGAATCCGCTTCCTCTTTTGCAGCTTTGCGATTTTACCAAAATGCCACCCCTGCACCTTCCGGGAAGCTTCCTCATTTATTGCATCCAAGCCTCGCAACCACTTCGAGTCCTCGCCGTCTTCGGCACATCCCGATCGCTCCGACCTCAGCACCGCCCGTGCCTAGTCTAGTCATCCCATGCCTCGCCACGACCTCGCCTCAAAGTCCTGTAGCCATCACAGACAAAAAACACATCACATAGCACCGCTCGAGATAATGTAAACATACATTCGTATTAGAGAAAATACTCAAGCACGAACAAGCCCAAACCGGTCGAGAAGAATAAACGACTTAAGCACATTCGACCTAGTTCGGCCAGGTCCGACCGAAACCGAATACACCACGCAACGACTTGGCTCGAACCACTCAAACCAAACTCAAACTTTCTCGAACACGCATTAATTACTCATCACACACTCGGGGTCACCTCCACATGGTCTCTCACATGGTGCATTTTACGGATGAATTATGTCAATTGATCACTTTGTATGTTGTGCAGTTTTATATGACAGTTTGCTTATTTGTGTTAGTTGTAGGATTCTAGAGCTATGTCATGGTGAGGCGAATAAGGCCAGGACTAAGCTAGGAGAGTTTAGGTCTAAAGTGGTCAATAGATCGGGACTACGCTTAGAACGAGCCAAGGTCCAGATGATGAAGGAGCCATCGAAGATGACCGAGGTTTGCGGCGTGGTTACAAGATAGGACGACGATGAATGAGAGTGGGAGCTACTAGTAGTGGATATGATGGGCAGCGACAAGTTGGATTGGGATTAAACTTAGGGAGGAGCTGAGATCCAGAGCGGTTAAGGAAGCTGGGTGCCATCATATGCAAGGAGAAGCATATGATACACCTAGTAACTTGGATCATTTGCAAGTGAGGATGTTTCGATGGGATCCGAACGCATGAGAGGCTTAGCGGCATGTCATTAGGGCCACATGGGAAGATAGTAAAGCATGGGCGATACTTCTGTAGGATTGAAAATGGCAACGGAGGGGGGTGAATGGTGCCTTCAAAATCGCCCCGAAGTATCCACAAAATCTTGTTCTCCGATAGCTATGGCCGCTATGAAGATAGAAGAGATTCGCTCACTAGAAGCCGAAAGCATTTTTGCTGATTGACCGAAAAGACTCACTGAAGAAGCAAAAATAGACCAATCATAATATTCTCTGAAGAATAGATAAAAGAAGCTTCACTAACAATACTCTCCAGCCTGACTAGAAACAAATTCATTAGCGAGCAGAAAAGCATTTGACTGCAAGGATGGAAACACTGAAATCTGAACAGCGGCCGAGAGAAAACTGGTGACTAAAATTGTCAAACAAATATAGGACAGCAGATGCAAAAGTACAAATGGCCGAAGGACTGAAAAATACAAGCTGTAGATTTCTTAGACTGAAATCAGAACAAAAGGATTAAAACAAAACCGAAAACTGCACTCAGTTTGGGAGCTGGTCAGACTGCCATTGCATCCATAAAAGCTGAAATCAGCCGACAGTAGATTCTGCACAGTAAATACTCAGAACAACTAAAAATCAGAGAAGTGCAGACCAGAAAAATGTAGACACTGCAGAGAAAAGAAAACTGAAAGTCTTGGTAGAAATCTGCAATACTTTGGCTGAAAACAGCAAACCACTAAACCAACTCGGGTAAAACTGAAAGTCTCGGCTGAAGTCTGGAAAGCTTCAGCTGAAAATAGCAAAGAAGAAATGAAAAACAGGCTGAAAGCTTGAAGCCTGAACAAGGAATAAATGATCCGAATGGAATCCTTCTCTTTGGGCCAAGACAATTTAAGATTAAAGGCTATTGGAGACACAGAACTTAATTTCCAACTCAAAATTGATTTCAATATTTGGATGATAGCTTGCTGCAGAGAAGATGACAACCTGACAAAGCAAAAATTACTACAGACCCGAAAAGAAGATAAGACAGGATCCAAAAGCTTGTGATTCTAGACTCCTAAGATTCTGAGATTTTTGATAAGAGAAGGTAATAACCTCAGGAGGAGAATACACAGAACAAATTCATCTTTTCGAAGAGAATAAAAAACACTAGAATCCTCTGCTTCCAAAAGCAGTAAACCCTAGACATTCTTGAAACAGAGGAACTCTTTACTCATGGCTGAAAGTTTAATTCTTGCAAAGCCTTTTGAGGTTCTGGCATCTTATGACCATGAGACCTTAATCACTTCTAGAAATCATCGTCTAGTCAACAAAACTCAAGAATACCCATCTCCTCTGAATAGGGAACCCTAAAAAAGTTGAAACAGAGTAAATTTAGAAAAGCAAATTCTTGAAGGTAAAACTGCAATTGAAATCTTGCGCTCATGAGGAAAAGTTGGCCAAGGGGCCTTGAGGAGTTAACCAGATCAAAGCAAGGGAGATCTGTAGTTACTCAAACAAGAATTTCATTAAAAATAAAGCGCAAAGTAGAATGAGCAGAAGCAAAAACACAGAGAGGCACAGGAAACAGGAATAGCTCAAACTCAATCCTTCTCATAATGAATCGGAGATATGAATGATTACATGGAAGGTTTCATTACAGCCATCTCTTACATCCTTCTCTCATCTAAGAACACATGCAAAGAAAGCCAAGACACTACCACTAGCTACTGCCATTCACTCCCATAGTTCACATGCTGGGCAACTCACACATAAAAGGAAGTTCAAGAAGTGGTAGCCATCTCCTGCCTTCTCACTCCTTAATAGAAAAAGTAAAACCCAACACAAGAAAGAAAGAGGGAACCAGGATGGAGGGAAAACAAGCATGCATTCCAAACCCTAAACCTCTCCTTTTATAGCCTCCACAATCGGGTCTCATTTGCTTCACCCGTTAGCACTTTACCCATCAACCTCAACTGAATCCGCTTCCATTTTGCAGCCTTGCGTATTTTATCGAAATGCCCCTGCTGCACCTTCCTGAAAGCTTCCTCTTGTCTTGCTGTCAACGCCTCACAACCACTTCGAGTCCTCACCGTCTTCGGCATCTCCCGACCGCTTTGACCTCAGCACCGTCTGTGCCTAGTCCGGCCATCCATGCTTTACCACGACCTCGCCTCAAAGTCCTACAGCCATCACAGACAAGAAGCCATCACACAGCACCGCTCGAAACAGCATAATCATACAATAGCATTAGTGAAAAGTAGTCAAACATGAAATACGCAAAACAAACTCAAGCTCTCTAACACAAGCGTCAATTACTCATCACAAATATGGGGTTACCTCCACATGGTCTCTCAACTTCACGGCAAAAAAAGCGGGAAACTTTGTGGAAGGTGATGGAGGGGTATTTTGATAAATTACCCAATACAAAAGGTGGCTGTGTGCGAAATTGCGGCGTTGGACTAAGTGGTTTATGTCTTGTGTGTGATGAAAATGTGAAGTGGATCAAATGTTGATTTACTAATGGGTTAATAAGTGTAGCGTTTTGAGAAATGTGCATGTGTAAGTAATGTGTTGTAATTGTAGGTAAGGGAAAGTGTTTGCAGAACCCTAAGTAGATATGAGTGAGTGAAGAAAGTTAATCTTAACCCTTGAGGTGATCTAAGAGTTGAGTTTGATCCCAAAGGGCTATAAATAGAGAGGTGGAGATATATCTCCACCATCAATTATTCGAGATGGATTTAGGGTTTTTCTTATGCTCGTTTGAGCTTTGTCCACTAGGAAGTGTGACTTTAAAATTCTTCCTATCAAAGCAATGAACGTTCCAAGTTCATACATGTTCTGAAATTTGTTTTATTTTTTGAAATTTCTAGTGTTTCTTTGTTGCAACTTGAGTTTTTCTTCCCCTCCTACTTGCTGTAGTTATGTTGGATTTAGGACATGTAAGAGGTTAAGTAGTTCATTAGAAATATATCCCAGTCCAGCAAAATTCATTAGAACTTATTCTTGCTCACGTTGTTTTTTGCATCAGCCATGTTCTTGAGTTGAAATTGCTGATTTTGGTGCAACTTGAATCATTACCCTAAGATCATTTTCTAGCTATGGTTCAAGTTTTATCAATTTTGGTTAAATAGATTTTGAGTTTTTGATGTTTCTTGATAGCCAAGTTGCTGAAATTTCTGTTTTAATGCAATGTGGATTTTGGGCAAGAAAGGTCTATCTCTTAGGTTTTATTTTGTATTTTCTTTTGGAATCATGACCCTAAGGATCTTATCTTGCTATGATTCAAGTTTTATCAATTTTGGTTGAGTAAATTTTGAGTTCTTGAGGTCTCTTGACAGTCAAGCTGCTGAAATTTCTGTTTGGATGCAACATGAATTTGAGCAAGACTGGTCTATCTCTTGGGTTTTGTTTTGTAATTCCTTTTAAAATCATGACTCTAAGGACCTTATCTTACTATAGTTCAATTTTTATCAATTTTGGTTAAGTTTATATGGAGCTCTTGAGATTTTTTGATAATTAAGTTGTTGAAATTCTTCTTTAGTTCACTATGTTCATAGTGTACTCTTGGTGTTTTTTAACTTAATGTTTTTCTAATAAAACTAGAGTTCAAGAGAATAAATACTCATGTAGGAAACATTTAATTTGCGTTTATTCATCTCTCTAGTCGCCGTATTGGATCCTTCAAATTTATACCGATTTTGTAAACACTGGTTATCTACATCCACGCAGAGCGCGGCATGGCCATTGCACGTGAGACATGGAGTAACCTCGGATGCGTTCACGATGCCATAGGAATGGGGATGGGGCGCTCAACTTTCGCTGGCGTTTAGCTCAGTCCAGCGTATGTGATAAGGCCCAATGACTTTCCATTTGCCACGGTATCCATTGTACGCCTTACTTAAACAATCGTGACTGGCAACCAAAAAAATCAATCGGTAGCTCAAAGTCCGAAACTTCCCAAGTGCAAAGAGGTGACGCCCTAATGCAAACTGTGTGCTAGGTAATTTCTTTTAGATCAATCCTAGGTAAAGATTATTGCCATACGTTTCTCTTCACATGTTACACATCAGGTTTTCCCTCTTAATATCATAATTACATATGACACTATAGACTTGCATTTCGTTGGTTGCTAATACTATAATTCTTATATTTACCAGGTAAAGCAAAAATGTAGTAATAAGACAAGAAATACCTGTAAAAGAATATGACAAGAAATAAATCTTCTAGAACAATAGGAGAAACGAAAAATAATCCATTTTCACAATATAAATCCATTTTGTTGGTAAGCTTCATTTCACAGTGTAAGTTCATTGAGAAATCAGTAGTTTTGGTAATATGTCCATTCTCTATCCGTGCTCTGATGTTGTAAAAGAGACAGCTTCTGGTGGTGCTCATTTGGGCTTTTTTGGTGGCTTATGGCTGAAAAGCACTGTATTGGTGAAAAATCAGTAGTAATGAAGCTTATTTAGCATAATTAAATTTAAAAAATTAAAAATATGTTAGCCTATTACGTATAATACAAACAAATACGGGAAAAAAGAATCGGCAAAAAAGCTCAACAAAAAGCCAAAAGTTCAGAAAAAAGACGAAATTTATGAATAGTGAAAAATAAGCCAGAAGCTAAAGCCGAAATGAGCAGAGCCAAGTCATCCATCTCCATCTTGATAGCTTGGTAAACTAGGAATCCTGTTTGGGGTGTATAAATAATTTTTAAAAATAGGTAGAAGACTAGAGTAATTAAATTACAATGCTGTTTGAGGTGCACCTTAATTTCTTTGATAGCTTGGTAAAGTAAGAATTAAATATTCTTGCTTTCGGAGTACAAATCAAACTCATGTTCACGTGATTGGTACATGTGTGTACAACTTGAACGTTTACGTACGTGAATTTGGAGGTTGAATTCTTAAAGCCCTGGATAGCACAGCTGCCAACCTGACTAACCAAGTAACACGGCACCATTGAGTCGTGCATGTAAGAATCCAAGTCCAACCATGCAACTCATGTGTGGGCATGTAATGGAGTTCACATGGACGATATCAACACTCCAGACTGAATCAAACTAGGGGTTAGTTTGCTAAAAATTTTAATATAATCCACATCTCATGTGCTGATGTGTGCTTAACATATTATAATGTTTGAATTTAGATCTAAAACTCCAAAAACAATTATGGCATATAAATATATATAACTTGGAAACAAAACTCCCAAAGTTATGGAATACCAATATATATTAATTAGTAGTTAAAAATAGGTAGAGTAATTACATTGAAAAGTATATATAGATTTTTTTTGAAATTTTTCGTGCTGATTTGATGCCTATACAAAGCAATTATACGAGTGTACCATAGAACGAATGTACTACTGCTAGCTATAAGAACTACAATCACTCTCACATTATTTCCTAGCATTCTTATACCATTTCAGTTTACTCTCTTCGGGGTTTTTTTTTTTTTTGCCTTTTTTTTTGCGTTCGGTGATGGGCTGCACATAACACTAGGACTGTCTTTCTGCAGAACCTCGATAGGCACTACCGAAAATTCCTGTGCGTATAGTTCGTAGACATTGCTCTAATCAAACACGTATCTCGGGACGACTTTGTGGACCGACAGCAACGATATGGGTAGGGGTGAAATCGGATCGTATAGTTTCCAACCGATTTGGATGGATACGGATACGGATTATGTCAGATCGGATTTTTTCAGATAATTCTCGGATTGGATACAGATACGGATTTTTTTATCGGATACGGATACGAATACAGTAAGCCTAGTATCCGTCGAATACGGATACGGATAATCCGGATAATACGAAACCGGATATCCGGAATTTTAGTCCATAACCAGCCAGCCCATAATGAAGCCCAGACGACCCATTTTCACTCCACGCGCAACTGGTCTGAATCTGGATCTGAATCTTGATGCTTAGGCTTACTGGGGAATGTTTGAGGAGTGGATGTGAGGACCACTTTTAATTCGAGGGAGGGGAATTACTGCACGAGTTGCTTGTTTTGGATTCGGGAGTAAAGCAGTAGACATCCTTGGGACTAGTAATTTTGTGGTGAGCTTTTTGTAGTCATAGATTTATGATGTTGAAAGGTGCTTAGCTTGACTTAGTTCGTCAGTATTTAAAATGTTCAAAACATAGCAGTCGCTATCTAATTGGTTGTAGCTATGTCTGTTTAAGTGTTTATAATCATCTAGGCTCTCTAGAAATGTCTCGAGTGATATCCTCCAATTTCTCTGATTATGCTTTGTTGATATGGTTGCAGCAACAGCATGGATGACAATTTCTTGTCACAAACAAATTAGAGCATGACTTCAATCACTCTTAAAGCTTTACTTTGACAGTTTGAGGCCAAACCTTTTTTTTTCCTGGGTGCTGGGTTAAAAGACTATGCTTGTTTAGATTTCATGAATGTTTTGACAAGATGAACTATTTACGTATTTTTGTTAATTTTGGATGTATAGTTTAAGGGGTTTTCATGTTCTGATAAATATTTGTAACCGTATTCGTTTCGATTCGTATTCGATCCGTATCTGTATTCGATATTATTCGTATTTGTATTCATATTCGAGTTATCCGTATTCGTATCCGTATCCGGAAAAAAATATGAAAACAAATATGGTAGAAGCATTATCCGTCCGTATCTGATCCGTTTTCACCTCTAGATATGGGTGCAGGTACGCGTATGTCTCACATGATCTCAACATTGGTTGGTTAGTAATTCTGAGTTGCACATTAGTCCTAATAATTAATTTGTTGCTGCTTCGGACAAAAAAAAAAAGAAGAAGAAGAGGACTTAGCCGAGAGGGTGGATGGGAAGGCTGGGCACAGAGGGAGAACAACGGTGTGTTTGGTTAGTGCCTAAATTAATTTTGCTAAAAATTTAGTTAACCCTAATAATTTAGCACTTATTTGAATAGTTGCTAAATTTTTAGCATGCCAATAGCTTTATAGTGATTCTCTATATATTTCTGTTAATTTTTAGCTAAATTGTGGTAACTAAAACTCTAACTAAAATTTTAGTTAGCCAAAATTTGATAGGATTAATTTAATCACCAACCAAACACACCCAAAGTTCGCTATTTCTGGACGGTGGACAGAGGGCAGTCGAGACTGTTACCTTTTGATGATGCTCACGTAGAGTGCAACCCGTTCTTTTTATGTGATGCATTTAATGCTTACCGGGACAGCAACCGATAGGGATGTTTTTCATTCTAGAACCTATACTGTAGTCCAGTAAATACTCGAATCAATCCATCCAAATGCGAGCCACGCACAGCTGGTGCTCCTGCATGTGACCGTATACATTAGGACACTCTCAATGCAGTACTTACTAATTAATATAGACACTACCCATAAAAACTATACTCCTAATGGATAATTTTTACAAATAAAATTTTCATCCAATCATCTATCTTCTCTCTCCTATCATCTACCTATCACAGCTCTTTCTATATTGGTTCTCGTGTAGACATGGTTTCTATATAAGAAACCATTTCCTTATCTCTCCACCTTAACTCCAATGACATATCAGTATTTTGCTTACTTGGCACCTTATTTAATGCCATAGAAACCATCCATAGTTTCTGCATTGGGAGTGCCCTCAGTGGGGGTTTCATGGAGTTTCATGGGCATTAAATACGTTGACATGACACTGTATTGATGAAGAGGGAGATGATAAAAGTTTCATGGGAGTAGAGAGAGTTTTAATGGGGATGAAACTCTTCTGCACTGTTTCCAAAATATGAGTGTATTAGAAACTGGGACATAAAATCTCCACTGAGACTGGCCTTACCTTCTCTAAAATATTGCAGCCGTTCAGCAAAATGTATATTTATTGCAGTATTTTTTGTAATATTATATCAATAGTTATTATTTCTTGCATGTTTTTATTTGCTATTTGTGTTTGTTGCACTAGGGCGGATTTTGTTGCAAACTCAATACCAGATTTGCATCTTATGTTTTTTTTTTTTTGCATAGATTGAAGGACAGGGATATACATCTGTAAGTGAGATGCGACAGTGGTCAGAGCGTCCGATAGGAACGTGCGAGCGCCCGTTCTTTCCCAATTGCATGTTGAGCAGATATCTCTTGGGGAAGTGATAAAAAAGTGTGTCACTCTAGCGAAAGTTTTTTTTAAGGGTGTCTTTGGTTGAGCTTTTGGGAGTTGCTTTTGCTTCCAAAAAGCTAAAAGCCAACTAAAGAGGTGAAACCAGAAGCTGCTTTTCAAAAGCACTACTTTTAAATAGTCTGATTTTGAAAGCACCTGGACCTCGCTTTTGGCTTTTGGCTTTCTGCTTTTGAAATGGTGAAAATAGAGAGCTGTTTCACAGTTGTTTCAAGGAAAATAGAGATAGGAGGTAAGTTTTATACTTGTTTGAACCAAACAACTTACAACTTTTCCACGACCCACACCTACAGTGACTTTCCACATTACATTTCTGACACAGACTTTTGAAACCACAGCTCAACCAAACACACCCTAAATCTGATCTCCCAATGCAAGAATTTTCAATTATTGATCCCTCCGCAAGATCAGAAGCACCCATATGTGACGCTGCTTGTATGGTCACGAAGTAGGCGAAACTATAATTCATGCGCTGAGGAGCTAGATTTAAAAAAATTACTACATTTTTTTGTGGAGGATTCTCTTTTAGAAGGTCTCTCGGCGTGTTCTCTTAGACTATGATTTATAATTTTTAATTATTTATAAGAAAAAGTACAGGAGAAGGTTTTATATATGATTTTTGTTTATATAAATAAGTATCTATTATTATAAGTTATAGGATCCATCAGGCGGGCAACGTCGGATGCGAACACGATGCACATGCGGAAGGAGTGGGATGGTGGTTCCACTTTCACCGGTGTTCAGTTCCGTTCAGCGCATCAAGTGATAGGGTTTGATGACTTGCCAGTTGCCGCGGCATCCACTGAAAGCTAGCGCTACCATCACTCCATCATTACCAGCTCATTACTGTATATGGTGCTCATTCTACTGTCATCTACTCCCCATCTAACATGTCCGTCTGACCCGGAGGCTTTTTCCGTCAATTTTTTTACATATGCATCCCATTTGTTCTGTGCCCTAAAACCTAAAACCTCGGTGCACATAACCATACGTTCTGTGCACTCTAATATTCCAACATTATCCGTAACTAGTTACGTACCTATACGTTGCAACGGAACTCATTAAATGTGTAGGAAAATGTGCTATAGAAGAGAGTTACTTTGATGGATTGAAAAGTGGAAAATAATGAGAAGTTAAGTGAATAGAGCGGTTAGAAAAAGATGGACGTACAAACATCAACTCGTTCTTTTATAATAATGATATAAGATTTCAACGGTTAGATTATTCGTGGAAACCACAAATAGTCAACCAAACACAGGGAGTAACCAAGTATAATCAAGTATGCTTCAAAATATGCTTGATATTTGTTTTTAACGACTATATCCATTACAAAAGTTTCAACGGTGCAGACAGATCGCGAATCAAATATTTTGGTAATTTATGAATTATTTGTTATAAGAGAAGTTTGTATAATCAAGTGTGCCCACGCATCCATGGCAGGTGAAATGAAGGATGGAATGCAAGCGCTATTGCACATGGGGTGCTCCGCATTGACTGGCGTTCAGTTCGTGGGGTGTGATTCCTCAATGCATCCGTTGAATGCAAAATTGCAGCAGACAGCCAACCAGGCACCTACATAGTTTCATCCCTCTCTCCCTATTACTGCAGCCTAGCACATCGATGGACGCGACGATGAATAGGGATAGGTTTTTTAGAGATGGTTTATAGTTTATGATTTAAATATTTAAATTTTGATTGTTTGTGGAGACAGTACGTAAAGAGAAATAGTTGTATATAATTTTGATCAATATAGCTAAATTCAGTATATTTTTACTATAATTTTTCTATCAATCTTGTTTTAAAAATATACCATCCAAAAACTAATTAGTATAGACAGTATAAATATAAACTAACTCTAACCCTAAAAAACCAGCCTAGACTTTCAACTCTGTTTGGGGGCCAGAGCTTCTCTTAAGTTTCCAAACTCATACTTCGTCCAACCCTCGCACGTCTCATTATTGCAAGCCTTGTGAGGTTTACTCTCTCGTCTGCTCCTTCCAAAGTTGAGCTCGGTAGGCGAGGCCTTCCAGGAGATGGGCCTGACCGGCCTGCGCTGACTGGGCTCGGCACCACCGGCCTCGCGGAGCGGTGACGAGCTGGCACATACTAGCTACATTTCCACGAAGATAATTATGTCGTGCGGAAAGACTAATTAATCATTTATTTATTCAATGCTAGTTTGGAGTCTAGCGAGGCGAGAAACAGGTGAGGAAGACAGCCCGTACATAGTGTACTACTCAACTACCGAGTGTGATACTAAGCTAATTAACTCCATATTGCTGAGCTCTCGTGTTTGTTTTCTTCTTTAGAAAATGTTGACGCCATAAACTAGAAGTCACTTCTATGAGAAACAAGGTTTAATTAAGTGTTTCTCTCCTGCATTGATTTGAAGCGCAATTGTGTCGCGGGGTAGAGACTGGTTGATGGTTTGTTTATTGAACGATATTTTTGGACTTTAGTGGAGGGGAGGAACAAGTACGGAGGACCGCCTCTACATAGTGTATTAGCTCAGTTGAGTATAGTACTAAGCTAATTAATTTTATTTTACCGAGCTCTCGTGTTTTACAAATACCGATGAGCTGTTCTACCATGGCTTGCTACCACTGCAGCCCTGTTCATTTCAGTTTCAGTTTTTGGTTTTTGGTTTATTTTTTACTATTTATAAATTAAGAAAAAAAAATAAAAACACGATTATATCTACACGGACAACAAAAAAGGAAAAGCAAAAAAAATTAAAATTTAAAATTTAAAACTAATATATTTTAAATAAATTTTTATTTAAATAAACTAAAATAAAAAAATAGAATCTAAACCCGTTTAGAACAAAGCAGATCGGCTCCCTGTAAGCAGCCATTAGCTAAAGGCGACAACCAACCAGGCAGCTAGAAAGAGACCCGTCCCTCATCCCTACCACCGCATGCCTAGCGCATCAATCGACTGGACAACGAATAGGCTTTCGACTCCGCCTGTTGCCCCTTTCCTCTTTAAGTTTCCAACCCATACTTCGTCCTCCATCGCATTTCTCATTTTGGCTGTCGCTTTCACCCTGGAAATGTTTGTTTTTTTAGATCAAGGGAAAATTTCATTAAGTGAATAAAAAAGGTCCCACCTCTACAATCGAAGATCGTACACAGCTTAAAGGTTACAACCAAGAGCATTCAAGCACAAGAACTAACACAAAGCAAAGACACAAGATACAGAAAAAGCAGACACTACGCCTCAATCCTATTCCTAACTTCCATCCAAATTTTGCAAAGACCTCCATGATGACCGTCTCCAAAATCGCATCCATTCTTGAAGATTGGTCTTTCTTCTTCTTTACTTAACAAGGACCAATGCGGATCCAATACGTTGCCACGAAAATGACTTGCGAAAGGTGTTGGTTTTAGCATTATTGAACACCACGTCATTTCTATTCAACCACATTGCCCAACAGAGAGCGGCACCTAGTAAAATCTGATTTTGAGTTTTGCCCGATGCCATGAAGCCAAGAGCCAAACATATCCGATATACTAGATGGTGGATGAATTCCAAAGGTGATGTGCCTTTGTGTTCCATATAAATCTAGCAAAGTGACAATCAATGAAAAGATGTTGTATCGTTTCCAAAGAGTTACAAAAACAACACTTGACACTCCCTTGCCAATTCCTTTTGCTAAATTATCTTTTGTAAGAGTGACCCCTTTTTGGAGATACCAAAGGAAAATTTTAATTTTCAAAGACACTCTTATTTTCCATAGTGGATTTTTCGTAGGTAAGACTCCTCTTGAATCGATTCAAATACATAGAGCGAACAGTGAAAGACCCACTCCTATGAAGGTTCCAAACAAACACATCCTTCTCATTTGTAAGGTTAAGCTGTCACAACTTTAGAGACTAAGTCGTACCACGCTTGTCAAATTACCTTCCACCAAACCTCTTCTAAACGACACATCCAATGGCGTAGAAGCTAAAACCTTAGCCACGATATCATTCTTTTCCTCACAATCCTATAGAGCGATGGATAGACATCCCTTAAGGGTTTATTTCTAACCAAATGTCCTCCCAAAATCTAACTTGTGTTCCTTTTGAATTGAAAATAACCATAAGCCAAGAAATCATCCTTGACCTTCATTAGCCCCGACCAAAGTGGGAGTCACCCGATCGTTTATAAACTTGAGTTATGGCTTTATTGGTCAAATATTTCCTTCTTAGAAGATTTTGCCAAACACCATCCTCATTAATAAGTTTAAACAACCATTTACTCAAGAGACATTTGTTTTGAATCCCAAGGTTTTGGATACCCAACCCGCCACAGTCCTTTGGTCTACAAAGTACACTCCACTTAGTAAGCATGTACTTCTTTTATGACTATCACTTTGCCAAAAGAACCTTGAACAGTAAAAATCAAGTTTTTGTAAAAACCCTTAGGGACTTCAAAAAGGAAAGCATATACATAGCTAAACCATTTAAGACCGAATTGATCAAAACTAGCCTTCCTCCAACGGAAAGAAGCTTTCTTTTCCAAGCTACTGAGCTTCTTTGGAATCTCTCCTCAATGATGGCCCAATCTTTGTTAGAGAGTTTACGATGATGCAAAGGAATACCAAGATATTTAAAAGGTAAGCCCCGGTTTTGCAACCAAAAGTTGTGCATACTCAAGCTCGCAATCCTTAGCACTACCGTAATGTAAGAGCTCACTCTTATGGAAATTAATTTTCAACCCGGAAAGTTGCTCAAAGGCACTTAACACTAGTTTAAGGTCTTTGGCTTGGAGTAGATCATGATCCATGAAGAGAATAGTATCATCTGTATACTAGAGGATCGAGAGGCCATCATCTACAAGATGTGGAACAACTCCTTGAAACCTCCCATCAGACTTAGCTCTACCAATGAACGTTGCCAACATATCTGCCACTAAATTAAATAGGATTGGTGACAAGGGATCACCTTGCCTAAGTCCCTTTTTTGGCTGAAAATAATGCCCTAAAATGTCATTAACTTTAATGCCCACACTACCACCCCTAACAATTTGATCTATCCACTTGCACCAAAGTGGTGAAAAACCTTTCATCCTCAATGTTTGTTGAAGAAAAGACCAGTTCACCTTATCATATGCTTTTTCAAAGTCCAGCTTTAGAATCACACCATCAAGCTTCTTCCTATGCATTTCATGTATGGTTTCATGAAGGATAATAACCCCTTCCATGATATTCCTCCCTGCCATAAAAGCTGTTTGAGATGGTTGTATAACCTTCTGAGCCACTAGTGCTAAACGGTTAGCCATTACCTTAGTAAAGACCTTGAAGCTAACATTAAGTAGGCAAATGGGTCTGAACTGTTGGATTTGAGTAGCCTCAATTTGCTTCGGTAATAATGTAATTATACCAAAATTGAGGCTAAAAGTGGGAGGTTTCCTTTGTGAAAATCGTGAAAAGAGCCATGAGATCTCCTTTGATGAGACCCCAAAAGCTTGGTAAAACTCACTGAAAACCATCGGGCCCGGGGCTTTGTTGTGTTCCATTTGAAATATAGCCTTTTAACCTCTTCTTACGTGAAAGCGGACACTAAAATCTCATTCTCGTTTACGATACTGTGGTATATCATCCTAAAGGATTCCATCATTGAGAAATTATTTCTCTCTGACGCCCCAAAGAGACCTTTAAAATAATTGGTGATGTATTTCTTAAGGTTCTCATCACCCTCTATAATCCCCTCTTCCTGCTCGAGGCGGAAGATCCTAGTCTTCCTATGTTTTCCATTGGCTACCAACTGAAAATACTTAGTATTACAGTCGCCAAATAACAACCTAGTTGTTTTGGCTCTTTGGTACCATTTTATCTCCTCCTCTCGCAACAAATGAACTAACCGCTCTTTATAATAATGCTTTAAATCATTTTCCAGAGTAATGAGAAGCTGAGTCTCGACTTTCTTATCTAATTCATTCGCCTTCGAATCAATTCTTCCTTTTCTTTTTGTATGAACCGCTAACATTCTTAGCCCAACCCGTAGGGAATTGTCTAAGTCTCTGAATTTTAAATTGCCATCTTTGTAACGATGTTTTCCCCTTTTTTTCTTTGTTCCACACTTCCGCCACCAACTCTGAGAAGCCCTCACGTAGCAGCCAACCGAGCTCAAATTTGAACAGAGGTTGATTTTTGCAACGAGTACCATTTCCAGTATCTAGTAACAGAGGAGTGTGATCCGAAATTTCCCTAGTCAACGCCCGAACCGTTGATAGCGGAAATTTTGTTTCCAACTCTGTACTAACAAGGATCCGATCAAGTCTCTCATATGTTGGTGTATCCCTAGAATTAGCCCACGTAAATTTCCGGTTAGATAATTCAAGCTCCCTTAAATCTAAACCATCGATGACGGCATTAAATAAAAGAGGCCACCTATCATCAAACCTATCATTGTTCTTTTCCTGTGGATTCCTAATAATATTGAAATCACCTCCGACAAGAACCGGATGTGTTTCCTTGGCACATGTTTGTACCAACTCTGCAAGGAAGGCCTCCTTAAGTTCAAAGTTGAGCACCCCATAAACTGCTATAAGAACCCATTGGAAACCATCACCTCTCATTCTCAAGTGGAACTTAACATAAAAGTCTCCCTCATCAAAACTACCAAAGTCAAAAATTTCTTGATTCACCCCAAGAAGGATGCCACCGGACCTAACATGAGGTTTTGACCAGTGCCACAAAAATCTCGACCACCACAAATATTGTTCAACACCGCTTTTGGAAAATCTTTCTTCCGGTCTCCATAAGAGCAATAAAGTCTAGCTTATGCTCTCTAGATAATTCAAAGGAACCTATATTTAGCCAAGTCACTAAGACCTCTGCTATTCCAAAAGATTCCTTTCATTTTGATCGATTTGATTTTCTTTTTTTTCCTAACTATTCCAATTTTCTTATTCTTCTTATTAAAAGATGACATAGATTTATTCTTCTTGAAGACATTTTCGAATTCACAACTTAGGTGATCGCTGTCGTCATCCATAACCTCCTCCATCAAATCACCACAAAAGTGACCAAGAGTGAGGTTATTAACGTCATCATCTTCATCACTTACTAAAAAAACAGCATCACTGTCATGTTCTTCAACAATTCTAGGAAAAAAAGCCGACAGTCTATTGCGTTCTACAGTTTTAAGCACCCGAACTGAACCTAAAACTTCTTTCTCATTTTTGCCAACATCTAGGACTAGGTTGATGAGTTTGGAAGCAACAACAACATCTGAAAAAGATGTGAAGGACAGATTTTGCTTGTTACCTTCAACTTGCTCCAAATTATTCAACGCAGGAGGTAGTGGCGCCATCTTGGGCGCCTCGTATAAGGCGAATCACGCAACCTTGCTGCATCAGTGTCCGACGAGCGCCTTCCGCCAGCCGTGAGTAGAGGCCAGCACTGCCGTCGGCCGTGAAGTACCGCTCCTCCATCGGTGCTTGGAGCACCCCAACATCATTAGATGCTGCTGCTCCATCTCCCTCAACACTTAGCAAATCACCATCCTCATCAGTGAACACAGCTTCCACCAACTCGTCAACAAGAACATTATCATTCTCCACAAGAACCTTGTTACAACACTTGTTATTAATTTTGAGATCACAAGCCATATCCAGTATCCGAACCTCAAAACTTTTAATTTTTGCTTCAAGTTCTTTAATCTGCTCTGCCATAACTTTAATATTTGCCTCAAGGGTCGCCTGGGAAGTAGCCTTTCTTGTTGGACCCTGCGACGATGGCAAACCACCCCACTGGCCAGCTGGAATCCTGGTCGTTGCCGCTGCATAAAAGCCTACGCCGCCGCGGCCAAAACGCCCAGCAAGGCCACCCCAGTCAGGACTAGAGCCGCCCACCTGGTAGCCATGTCGTCCCTTGTGCACACCACTATCCATCGCATCACCACAGGCGTAATCGTTGCCGACGGCTTCAACACCGCCCGGCTCCTTGCAACCTGTGTCCGTCCGGCAGCAACGCAAACGCCGCAGCGAGCGAACGATTGTGAGATGAGGCGAAAACACAGGGACAGCGTCCTCCCGGAGAAAAGCTCACACAGCTCGGTTGGAAAACGGATCGACCTGCTCCCAATCCGGATCACACGAGGCGGGCCAAACGTCGTCTTCGGTTTGGGCCAAAACAAGTTGGCCTGCACCGGTCGACACCGTCGGCCACATACCTCTTGATGCCCGACACCACTCATTCAGGGACAACCCTGTTTTACCAAGATTAACCTTCCTCATGTCCTTAACTTTAATCTCCCCCAGCTCACTAACTGAAGACCGATCAAACTTAGGTAAGGGGCCTTTCCAAGGATGAATTTTTGAGGACAAACGCTAGTCCGCTACCTTCTCAGTTATCCTTGATGGTAGAGGCCTAGGATGCCTCACATGGCAAGCCCCACAGTCAACCGAGCCAAATTTCGGAGACTCAATGTTTTCAGACAACATTGCCTCAGCTCTGATCAATTCGTCTACTGAGAAACCCACTCGCAAAGCATCTCGAATAAATTCTGAACTTGAAATAGATGAAACAGGACTAGCAGCTTCATCTTCTTCCTCGAGCTATCCTCCCATCTGCTGCCCAAAATTTTGATCTACTCGTGGAATTTCTATCTCCGACTAGCGGAGCGAGAACTTGGGAGATCAGGCGCCGATTGCCTTCTTGGCAACACCTAATCCATTCTGCTCAACATGGGATTGCGACTTAGCGCACAAAGTGAGCCACCTCCATCAAGACGGGTCAAATCCACCATTAACCGAGCTTCACCGAAGGACACTAGCTCCCACTCACACCGTTGAAGAAACGGGAGAGAGGAAAGAAGAAACGAGGACTAGAGGGGCAAGCAAGACGTACTGAAACTAGGATTGGTTGGGGAAAATGTCGAACACCTTGCCGGCACCAACCTCGGGAGCTGCCGCTGACAACCGCAGTGCACCTTCACCGGAGCCGTCCCTCCAGCCGCCTGGTTCTTGAGCAGCCGCGGGATGCTGCGCTGGCGTTAGCGCGGAAGGGGCAATGCAAGCGAGGAAGCCGTCCACGAGGTGGATGTATGCCTCCAGTCGTGGCAGCACGCGGCGTCCGCGTCGGGCCGGAGATACGGCGACGCGGTGTCTGCCGAGGGCGCAGCTCGCGCCCGACGTCGGCGTAACGGCCGGGCAGCGGCGGCGGGAAGCACAACACGACGTCGTCGCGCGTTCACGACGCTGGCACGCGAGCGCCCGGCCTCCACGCGTTGCGCGAATGCCCGTTCCCCACCCGCGGCCGCCAAACGAGAACACGCCACGGCGCCGCGTGCCGCCGCTCCGCGATCTCGTCGTCCCAGACACCGCCACGCCGCCCAAGGCTACCTCCGAAATGTTTGTTATCGGTAAAAATGTCGTAACGTCATAATTGCAAGTATTTCTTTTGAAAAAAATCCACCCAACATTATTGTCTTTTACATATGTCAATGGTAATGTTTTACTTGACCACAGAGCCACAAAACTGTAGTAGAAACTTCTAGCTTGAAATTAAAAAATTGCAACTCGAATTTGACACTTTTAACTAGAATTTTGAAATTTTCAATTGGATTTGAACTTTTCAATTGGAATTGAAAGAACTTCCTACTTGAATTTGAAAACTTTCAATCTGAGACATGGTGGTTCATTTAACGACATGACGGCGGAAGAAGAGGCTAAAGGCTATCAGCGGTTGGCTCGACTATCGACTTGTGGCGGATGTGTGGGATCCGCGTGAATACTAGGCAAGGAGATAAGAAAAGGGTGGAGGCGCGATAGGGAAGAAGATAACGGGGGAGAAGATGATACAATCCTGAAATAATGGATGCTCTAGGCCTATTCTTTCTAGTTTATTGTAGCTTATATCTTACGACTTTCTTCGAATAAACAAATATAATAATTTCTTCATCGTCGTTTTGAAGTTGCTTATGAGGATAATCCTTTAAAAATGATTTATTAAATATCGGTTAATTCATATGAACACATGTACTAAAAAAACATAACTTACCATCTAAAATAACAGACCCATTGTCGCGATTCCGATAGCTGCAATCACGCAGTGGATAGATGGGATGCCTCGGAGCGCATCGGCAGGACAGTTATCCTGCGGATATCGGCGAAGGAGCATTGTCTCTGCATGGGTACTTGCTTATGCATGCATGATTTGGCAAGTGCATGAATCTTTCGTAAAAGACTGCAAGTGTACGAATTAACATAAATAAATACCGTGGACTCTCTTCTGCTTACGTGTCCAACTAGAGGCCAGGCTGGATGGGGTTCAACTTGCCGATTAAGTGTTGGAGAGACATCACTTCAGAGATTTTTGTGATGTTACGATTGCTACTAGCTAACTGCTCCTGTTATTACTATTTTTTAAAATGGTACAAAATCTTCACCAGAATGGGCCCTCTTTTGGAGCTTCGGTGCGAGGTAAAGTCTTGGTCCCGTTGTAAACAGCATTAGCTTCTGATTTTCAAAACATAAAAATCGTTTAATTTGTAACAAGTTGGTTTTTTAATCTACTTTTTATTTTTTCGTATTATCTGTGGAGATATAATAGTGTTTTTATTTTTCTTATTTTCTTTTAATTGAATACCTTAAAAAAAGATAACAATTACTGTAATACTATTTCAGCTAAAATTAAAAACCACAACCAAAAGTTACATCACCTTGATACAGGGCCTTAAGCTCTCTCAAATGATCTGGTGCCATTTGGGCTTCTCAAGGTGTCGAAGCCCACTTGAAGCCCTGCTTAGCTAGGCTTCAACTCTAGCTCTTGCTAGCTTGTCTATGTTAAGGGTATTAGAGATAGAATATGACTCTTATTTATTTCCTTATATGACTTGTATTCCTTCCATATACCCTCTTGTACTCTCCTATATATATAGCCCTTTGGGTCTCATATCAATACACACAATATTCATAACATGGTATCAGAGCTTAGGTTGAAACCCTAACCAATCTACTTCCGCTGTTCTTCCGCATCTGCTGCCCCCGGGAGCAGAGATTGATTCCCCCGGGGGTGGCCACTTCTTCAACGCCCTCTCTGTGTCCACCGCGTGCTCTTGGGGAAGCCGCCGCCTCCGTCTGCCGCACGCACCAGCCGCTGGTAGCGCGGCCTCTGTGCCGACCTCCCCGAGCTCTCCTTCCGCGACGTCGAGCCGGATGCCACCGACTTGGCCGCCGTCTCCCTCCCAAGACCGTCGCCGCCTCAAGAGGAGCCGACGCTCATTGGCTTGCCAAGGACGCCGCCATCGGTGCCTGCCGCGGCCAGGCCGCTGCGCGAATCCACCACCTGGATCCGGCGCCCGTCATCCGCGCCGATGTCGCCTCAACCGCCGTCGCCAGATCCGGTTCTCCCCGCTCGACCGGTGGCGCGCCGGCCTCTACACCGGCCGCGCCGCCGCCCGCCGGGCTGTCTCCGCCGGCGCGCGCGCCTCCTCGCCGCCACCAGAGCCGTTGTTGTCGCCCTTCCCGACCGCTGTCGCTCTTCACGCTCACCGCCGCCTTGCTCCGACTCACGTCGGCTCCGCCAGTCGCCAGATCCAGCTCGTCGTCGTCTTCTCGTCGCCGCTGGTCGCTGTGGTGGAGACTCGGCAGTGGGGGTGTGTGGGTTGCCGAGAAGGAAAAGGCAAGAGGAAGGGGCGAGAGAGAGAGAAAAAGGAGGCGGAGGTGAGCAGAGTTTTGTGGGCGCAGATGACTTGGTCCGTTCTTGAGTTTTGTGGGCGCAGACGACTTAAGTCCGTTCTTGGTCTTTTCTTGGTCGCCGAGATGTCCCACTTGATGAAGTCGGTGCCCGAGGATGAGGTAGTCACCGCTAAGTATTAGTATTATTGCTTTTCCTTAGAGTTTTTTTCTCTATCGCGTCTATCCAAGTCTGTAATTTCTAATCTTTCGTTTGTCCAAGCCGTGCGAGTCCACAAATTTATTGTCAGTCATAGAAGTGTAGGAATTTTCTTTTGTATGGCAGCAGCCGCTGCTCTTTTCCTTGAGCCGCTGCAGATCGTAGAAGTCTTTATGATGCCGCCGCTTCTCTTTGACCGCCGCCCCGAGTTTTTAAGGCCGCCGCGCTTTTTTTGCACCGCGCCTCCGTTGCGCTTCTCGTGCCGCTCGCGCGCCGTCTCGAGCTCGATGCGCCGTCATGATTCTATCTATTCCTCTTGGCTTGATTTGACATTTATTCGACGATCGCATAGCAACGCGACTTTATCACGACTCGGACGTCGAATAATTCTTGTTTTAGTATTAACCCTTTTTCAAATGCAATGCTATTGCATACGCCTTGCATTTGTTGGGGGGGTATTAAGGGTATTAGAGATAGAATAAGACTCTTATTTGTTTCCTTATATGACTTGTATTCCTTCCATATACCCTCTTGTACTCTCCTATATATATGGCCCTTTGGGTCTCATATCAATACACACAATATTCATAACAGTCTACGGTAGAAGTTAATTTTGGGATTATGGATAGGCTATATTAGCACAACTTAAAATTTCTACCATGTAAATCAGAAAGTCTTACGAGTAAGAGATTATGGATCATTATCACAAGACGCGTAGTACAACGTAAGAAGAGTCGAAATAGTCTAATTCAATGTAGCTTATGTCGGTGTAGTGAAAGTGATCGGTCGTTCAACATCTTTGGAAAGTGATCCTCTAAAGCTAATCGTCATCTAGCAGTGGTTGATCTCCACAAGCTGATTATCTTCGTGTCTGCTCGTCTCGATCAGCATCGCAGTTGTAGCAGTGTTTCTACCGAAGTTTACATGTCTAAGGATGAAACGCCGTGCACCAGTGTGCTAGCACCAGCACACACACAGCTGGGCCTTTCGAAGGCGGCAACTAGAGTTTCGTTGGGTGGTGCAATGTCTCTCTCTATGTTTCCTAACATAGCACACCTCTTTATATAGAGCCTCCAACCAGATAGTATTCAATATGAGTAGAGATCGTATCTCACTTGAAGTCTATCATCCAATCCTTATTGTTCCAACCCATTAAGTGTTTAACGCTATAGGTTCATGTATACTTAGTTGTAACTCGAAAACATATTTCCAATCACTGGTCGCTAGCGGTTTCTAATAGGACATATCGATTCCCAAATGTACAGAAAGATCAAACTAGATTAAACTTACGTAATATGATAACAACCAGGTCTTAGTTATTCACGATCAGTTCATAACTCCTTACGACCAGTTCATATCTAGTTATGACCCATATTCTCATACGACCAGTTGACAGATCTATTTGTGATATGTTCATCCAGCTTATGACCAATCGGTATACCCATACAATCAGTTCATATTTTGTCGGACTAAATGACCTGTTTGCGCATTCTCCTTTTGCATCATGATACCCGATCGAAATCCAGGTGAGAAACATGTCATCCATAGACTGTAATCTTTCTTGGATCTAGTGATAGATAACTTCATGTAGTTGACTCTTCGACCACTCATGTCATAGACATGTATTTCCTCTATCCGATCACATTGAGAAGCTCAGAGATATCTCTCCTGTTATGTAGCAGGGGTAAATCACATATCCAATCATATTTCTCCGCATGCTTCATAGCATATCCGAAAGCTATCTTTATAACTGCCCAGTTATGGAGTAGTATTTGGCAATCTCTAAGTATAAAAACTATGCTTATATCAGGTATAAAGATTATACATCATCATTACTTGAGACCAACTGATGACATATAAAATATGACAATCTTAACAATGTTTCAAGATGGGTCAATCCAACACTATATTATCTAACATGTGCCCATATTATTGATTTGATATCCCCGTATCCATGATTTGTGAAACATAATCATCAATTAATACATGTGCTGATCTATAAATCATAATTATTCCATATGATGATATAAGATCAAGAATAATTAAGAATAACATTAAAATATAAATAAAGAGTTCTATGAACAAATTAGATATGTTAATCAATACCAAAGATATTTATTCAAGGAACAAAATATCATATTATTCAAAAGATCATAAACATAGAAGTGATACAATCATCTCCATAATTTGCTAAGAGTATATCACTAACAGCTAAAGCTGAGCCCAAAATTTGGAGCTAACAAAAGTGTTTGGCTAGCATTCTTTAGGCTTCTTCAAATAAACAAATTTGTACTTTGGTAGCAGCAATTGAGGTGAATTAAGTATTTTATGAGGTGGTACCCAATGTAATATTTATAAACTTCAATACATATATGAAATATTTAATACATTGATGGTTCCAAGTTTAGAGCATCCCACGGTTCGACTATAACTCGTTGATAACTCCAGATTAAGCCCACTTGTGGAGCCAGAGTACTTGGCTTAGCTTCTTGATCCAGCTTCAACCTATAAACTTAGATCTAAAGGTCACGTTCTTTTGGACTTTTGGTTTCTCGAAAAGTCAAAACAAATAAAGTATCTTTTTGAAGTGAAATTTTTAAACAGCTTTCTGAATTTAAAATTGTGTGCATCATTTATTACCATCTCAAAAAACACAGACAAAAACCATCAATCATATCCAAAATTCATCAGCCATAGCAAAAAATAAAAAAAACAAGGAATAGTGCCAAGAAGAAGAAGCTACTATCCATTGGATTCTCAAATAAACGAGCTTCTCGACAAAGCTAACCCTAAATATGTCCCTAGTTTTTAGGAAAAAGTCAATGTACGCCTCTGAAGCTCCCTCGAAAGTCGAAAGTCTGTCTAAATACTGCAAACATTGAAATGGTCAGTTACTGGCCTCTAAGGTGGTTTTGTAGGGTGGTATTAGCGCCATGGCATTATGATTAGACGGTTTTGTCATATAGGGTAACTAGTTGGTGAAAGTTTCATCTATTTTCTACATTTTTTTATGTTGGAATGCAACAATTATACACATGAAGCATAAAAAATTCCACAACACAAGATGGGCTACAAAATCCATCAAATTTATTTGGTCCAACTTCTCCAACTAGTTAGCCTGTATGGCAAATCTGTCCAGTCATGATGCCATGGTGGTAATACAACTAGACTAGAAAGTTTGAACTAGATTAGAAAGTTCAGGTGTTCAATAATTGGTTTTAAAGTTTAAGATGTTTGATGAACTTTTGAACAAAGTTTAGAGGGTCTATAGACTTTTTTATTTTTTAATGGGCACTATGTATCGACACACTAACCTATAATATGCAGGTGCACGGATTTAATATTTGTCTCCAAGAGAGCAGCGAATAAGAGTGCAGTTCTTATCGTGTAATACCGAACGGAGCCTTAAAGAATGTAACAGCAGGCCAGGAAACTGCCTCCCTTGCTTCTATAAAATGCATCATGCACCTAGCTTGGAGGACAAGCAAATCAAAACCACCGTACGAGCAGCTCTCTGAAATCTGTATTCAGCAGTGACTCGGAGGGGGTGAGAGAGACAGAGAGCTCAAGGATGGCGGAGGCCATCGTGGGGCCGCTGGTGGGGAAACTCCAGGAGCTGGCGCTGAGCGAGGCGAAGGCGCTGGTGGCGGTGAACGACGACATCCGGGGTCTCCGGGACCGGCTCATGTGGACGCAGGCCTTCCTGCGGCACGCCGACCATCGGCGAAGCGACACTTCCGACGAGCTCATCAGGGTGTGGCTCAAGCAGACCCGTGACGTCGCCTTCGACGCTGAGGACGCCATCGACCAGTACTTCCTCAAGGTCGACCTGTCAAGGTATCCAATACTCAGTCCATCTGGCTGCCAAACACTCCGGCTCCAAGTTTGGGCTTGTTTGGAGAACGGACCTACAACATTTTGTGGCTTTTCCAACACTGTAAGGTAGAAATATACATGAGCACGCTTTATGTGCGCAACCACAAAAAATTACATAATCAATCTGTAGGAGTGGCTGCACATTTTGTGTGCTTCACGTACATTTTTTCCAGCGTCCACTGCTCATCTACGAGTAAGATTAAGTGAAGTAGAAAAAAGTTATTTATAATTGTTATGGTTAGAGCAAGTACAATAATGGTCTTATAGTCAAGCTAGTCAGCATTTTTGCTGATGTGGAGGAGAGAAGAGAGGAGAGAGAGGAGAGCTAGGCTCTCATGCAAGCAACAAGCTGCACACGGGAGCCTATGCAGTGATGGGCCCAGATAATAAATGTATGTGAGGAGGAGTAGAAAAGAGAATGTGAGACATGGTACCATATAATAATAAAAAAAATCTTTTGTAGACAACTAGAAGACATATTATTGTATAACTTGGCTCTTATAACTTGACTTATAGCCAAACACTTGGCTCTATTATTGAACTTGCTCTTACACGCCAAACAGTAGACACAAGAGTTTCGGAAAACCCGATAGGAGGTACTTGAATCCTAGAACTAAAGAGATGAGAGAGGTGCGAGTGAATGCACTATACTCAATCTCGAAATAGTCTCTTCCTCTTAATGTTCTCCCACTACTACAAAAGAGGCTAAACTAGGCGCTTATATTACAGTCAGTTCCTAGGAACCGTTTGTGCTGCAAGTATCACAGACAGTTTTTAATAAAAACCGTATGTGCAAAAACCGTCTGTGATAATGAAGTTATCACAGACGGTTTGTATTAAAAACCGTCTATGATATGTTTCCCGCCTTGCAAATCCCCAAAATTTCATAATTTCTCGCCTGAGTCCGAGTAGGATTTAGTTTTGAGACACCTTTAGTAAAACGGGCATAACTTTTGCATACGGTGTCCGTTTTCGATGTTCTTGTACTCGTTGGAAAGCTAATGACGAGCCCAATCAAAAAAACAAGCCACTTGCGCTAGTCACCCTCCAACACCCTAAAAATCGGCCATCTTTGGACCTAAACCTGCGTCGCATGTTTTTTGTTTCTGTTTTTGCCCTTTTTCTTGGTCTTCCTTTCGGAATTTGGATTTTGCTTCCACTGAAAAGTTGTAAATCTCATCGAAACCTTTCAAATGAGTATATATAAGTCATATAAAACTTTGCTATTTTATCTTTTCAAACTAGTTGTTTATATTGCATTGGTATATAAAATTTTGTACTCTAATTCACAGACAGTTGGCATATAGAACCGTCTGTGATATTCATTCATCACAGATGGTTCTAACTACCAACCATCTATGATAATTTGACCGCTGGGCTCGTCAATCCTCCTTAACCCAATCCTAGCCAATAGAAATCCACCAATCCTCACCCCACGGATCGTAGCTCCGTCTCTCTGTCCCCGCGCCAAAAAATTTCGCACTCCCTCCCCTATAAATAATCACTAGAACCCAGCCTTCTTTCTGTTCTCCTCCTTGTTGTTCTCCTCCTCTTTGCTGTTCTCCTCCTCCTTGCTGCTCTCCTCCTCTTTGCTGTTCTCCTCCTTTTTGATGTTCTCCTCCTCTTTGTTGTTCTCATCCTCCTCCTCCTTGACCCATACCATAATAGCCCCACAAAGTAGATGATGCACAAGGAAGCGCTTAATCAACGCCGACGATGGTGGGCGTCAAAGACATCCAGCTCATACGCTGCATCAGGGGCAAGAAGGCCTAGGCATAGAGGATCTTTGCTTTTCTCTGTTCTTGTTGTGTTAGCTAGATGGGCAACCTATTTATTGTTTTGGGATATTGTAATGGTAGGTTCTAATTTTAATTAATTGATTTGCGAAATGGATGTTTTATGTTTGTGAAATAAATTGAGATGTGAATTGGATGTATATATGTACATGTTGATCTGCTTGTTTCAGAGGGCATGGCTAGCATTTCCTGAGGCTAGCCAATAAACAGAAATAGATTTAGGGATAGATGAGAATAGCATAGACGATTTATAACTAAAAACCATCTGTGCTAGATATCACGGACGGTTTTTAACTAGAACCGTCTGTGATATATAGATATCACAGACGGTTCTAGTTAAAAACTGTCTGTGATATTTACACCACAGATGGTTCGAAAGCCATCTGTGATGAACTCGTATCATTACTAACCCATAAATTGAGACGGCTCACAAAACCGTCTGTGATGATGTTTTTGAACCGTCTGTAATACGGTTTTGTGTAGTAGTGTCCTTCCCCATGATACACTATGCATCATATTTATAGCCATAAATAGAGGTGTTTACACAAATGTCCCTCTTAGGGTCTCTACTAGTTGGGGTAAATATGTTATTTTCTTGGTATGCACTATATGGGCATGCCTTTTGTTGGTCACATAAAGGCATACCTGCACCCCACTATTTCTGATTGCTTTAGCCATTTCATCATCTTCCTTTTTTGCCACCCCTTGGCCATCCTTTCCTTAGTGGTGATCCCATTCTTGTTTGTCGTCAGCTCACATCTCCTCTGGCAATCCTACTGCCGCCTTCCCTTTTCACCTCCCCTTTGCTTGAGCGTGCTCCTTAGAGACATCATGACTCATGGAGGGCAACACGCATCACGGGCTAGCCATGGCGACCGCTCTGGCCACTCTGTAGCACATAGCTACTTCGGTGATGGTGGGTCTACGAAGCAAGGGAGGGTCAACATAGTTGCAACCTTGTTGAGCTATGCTGGTGGCATGCTCGTCGCTAGGTCCCCTAAGGGTGCGCTGTTTGAGGTCCCCACTAGGTAGTGTTGGAGCAGGGCCGAGTGTGTTGGCGAGTTCTTGAACATGCTCGGGAGGTCCTTGGTGACTGACGAGTTCCTGGACACGTTGGTGTGAGATGACAAGATCACCAACCGGTAGGTGGTTCACCCTTCGATGGAGGACAAGGTGGTCCCCTACCCGAAGGATGGGGAGACTATCATTTTCATGGCCTACTTCGATGCTGACCTCTGTATGCCTTGTGCTTGTTTTGTGGCCGACATCCTTCACATATATGACTTGGAGTTGGCACAACTGACAGTGAACGCCATCGTGTGGCTAGTTGTTTTATCCTAGGCCGTGCGCTTGGAGACCACTATGCTAAGTGCCATGTTATTCACGTCTCTGCACAACACCCAGTGCTAGTCAACAAGGGTGGGTGATGGGCAGTTTTCCAACTTGGCCAGCGTTAGCTTCCAGGTTTAGTCGGGCTATTCAAAGGACTTTCCTTCCAACTGCACATGGTCAAAATGGGAATCAAACTGGGTGAGGCGGTGGTTCTACCACTAGGTCAAGCATGGGAGTAGGCTTCGTTGGACTAGGCGAAGTATGAACTTCATCCGCTCACTGCATGTCAAGCTAGACTAAGATGACAAGCTCCATGCGAAGAGGCTTTGTGGGCTGGCACAACAGATAAACATGCAAGACCTCGCAGATGAGTTCTGCATGCTTCGCATGGCACTACTGGCTTGGAGTTGGATGGTGAACACTAACCCCTCCTGTGACGATAGGCTCAGGACCACCATCTCCCAGCTGGGGAGACCTACCGCCGCAGGTAAGCTATGGACCAAGCCCCAAAACTTTCTACCCCATCAACCTTACTGACTCGTCCCTTGGGTTATCCATTTCAATTGCCTTGCTAGAGAAGGTTGAGAGGACTGCGTTCATGTTCTAGGGCTATACACTCCCAAGGAGCATAACCTTCGCACTAGCACCATGAACAATGGCCTTCACATAAATTGGGTGTGCGACGCCCTCAAGCTTCCCATCCCCAAGTGGCCTGCCTATTCGGTGGACTCCTCACATGACCGTGTTTCATGGGTCAGTGACACCGAGGACACCGAGGGGCTGTGAGGACTCTCCTGGCCCTCTTGCCACGATCCCACTTTCCTCGGCGCCCTTCTCTAGGTAGCATCGAGGTGGGTGTGGAGGTACTTAGCATCGGGGAGGGCGAAGCCAAGTGGTGTGCTAGAAGAGAAGGAGAGAGTGAGAATGGTGATGATGATGAGCTGGAGGCTACCGCAGAGGGGGAGATAAGGGAAAAGGCCCCTATTGGCTTTGGGGCAGCTGTGCCATCAAAAAGTTTGGCAGCTACGACGTCGCCTGTTTAAGCTGTGAAGCGGGCTTGGTTTAGCTCTCCTCGGCCACCCTAGTCGAGGGTTATTGTGTGGCCCTCGATGTTGTGGAGGAGAGCTTGAGCTCAGAGATCACGGCCCCAAAGTCCTCGCGGTGAGGATGTAGACTTCATGCCATCGAGGCCCTCACACCTCGAGGGCAACCAAACCCTAGTTCATGTTCCCGATAGCATTGTTCTTGGTTTTGAGTCCCTCCTTTGGCTCCATAGAATTCACGCGGCTATCTCCGCTATGTTCACTAATGCTAGTGTCCTCAATAGCTACTCCACTTTCTTCGATGATGGCGGCACCAATGACTGGCTGCATGCTACGATACGAGTGCGAGACATGGTCTAGCCTAAGATGCTTGCTAATTTCATCCCCCAGCTTGGTGATCATGTGGATGCCTGTTTGGGCTATAGGGAGTTGTGGTCATGTGGGTTGGACTTGCTTATCGGGGCCCTTGAGGCCTAAATGATGAAGGTTCACCCTTCATCAGCCCTTGATATCCTCCACTGGTCCTTCTTTTTTTTGTAAGTTACCACATAATGCCATCTTTCCTCAGGTAGTGGCACTGTTGCGTGTGCTATAGATGGCCATCCACCGCGAAGCTGCCCACACCGAAGAGCAAGTCGAGACTACCCAGATGGCTGAGGTGGATGCTTCACTACTTGATTCTGAGTGCGTGGAGTGAATTTGCTTTCCCAAGGTAGAGTGGGCAAATGCCAATATGAAGGTGAAGGCTGCAATGATGGAGGCTGTTGCCTAGGTGATGGAGGCGAGAGGGAATTTTCTCCAATAGATCTCCATCCTTTGAGTAGGAGCATGCGCAGATTGGAGTAGAGCTAGCTAATGAGCACCAACTCCATGACCAGGCGGCCATTGCCACTCAGGAGTCGATGGAGGCACTGGAGGGGACCCTGAGCAACCTCGCTGTAGTGGTGCCCACTAGACTGCACGGCCCCAAAGATCTCCTTGGCAGCATCTGCTACATTAGCAATGCCTCCGCTCTTGCCCTCAATACCACGAGATCCTATAGGAACCACTACTCCGAGGTAACAGTGTAGCTCCTTCTTGGTGTTCTTTATACAAGGGTTGTACCAGTATAGGTGAGCTGAAGGTGTACACCATCCTAGATCTACCTTCTGGAGCCGTGACCATGATGATTGCATTATCAAGGGCAAACTGTGCAAATTGATGATCAATGGAGGAAGCTACAACAATGTGATTAGCAAGGACAGGGATGATGCACTCTTATTGACCACATGACATCATCCTAAGCTATACTATATGCAATGGCTTCACAATGTTGGTAAGTTGGAAGTTACAATAAGGTAACCATGCCATTTTTGGTTGATGGCTATAAAGACAAGGTGGAGTACGATGTCATGACCATGCACGTGTGTCACCTACTGTTGGGCCATCCATGGCAGTTTGACCACAACATAACACATCAAGGGAGCACTAATTGATTCACATTGATGCCTACGGGTGTGTTTCATTCATTGCTGCCAAAATGAGGTGAGGAGATCAATTATGAAATTGTTATGAAGAGCAAGGAGCATGTAAAGAATACCTCAAAACCGAGGACAATTTTACTTGAAGGGGGAGGGGTTAATGTGGCCAAGAGTGCAATTACTACTTTGATTTGTGCTTCACTATTGCAATCTAAAGCTACGTTGTAATGTGGTGCTATTTTGAGTGAAGGAAAGGAGAAACAAGCTTTGGCCAAGAGGGAGGAGAGGGAAGACAGCTAAGGCAGAGTGATTCTAGAGCATGAGGGTGATCCACATAAGAGCAATAGGCCGCATGGGGCTAGGGCACATGATCCAAGAGAGGATGTGAAGGCCAAGCCATGTGGAGTGCAAGCGGGGGGCATGAGCACATGAGAAGGGAGGCCGCGTGGGAGCTTGGTACGTGTTCTGGTCGTGAGAATCTAAGGGGGCTATTTATTGAGCATGAAGAAAGAGATAAGCCAGGAAAGTATCCAAGGCAAGAAGCCAAGCCAAGGAAATTCTTTCTTGTGCATGAAGAAATAAAGAGCACGTGGGAGGAAGGAAATCTGAGCCGTGCACAACTAGGAAGGCCCTACCATCGTGTGGAGCCAAAAGGGGAGCCGATAAGCTAGGAAGGGAACCGTGACAAGGTGAGCTAGGAAGAGAGTCGGGAACATGAGCTTGCAAGCCATGAGGAGAAGCTAGGATTCCACGTGGGATCAGTTTGGATCTGAATTCACCTTTGAAATAGACTCTTTTGGCTAGTCCGAGTCTATCTCTTCATTTTTAGTCAGTTTGTACCTTTTGTGCCATGTTATCTAGTAGAGTCTGAATTGGAGATTGCTTTTCAGTCATGGTTTGAGTTGGCCTTAGGCTAGGATACGTGAATTGGTGTTGTGTTCAGTCCTTGGCCTTAGGCCAAGGGGACGTACCCCATGTAACTTAGATTAGATTGCTTGAGTTGAGAAAATATAGAAAAGTCATAATGAATTTGTGACGTAGTTCTATGTGTGTTTGATGAGAGTTTCTGAATTAGGGTTTACTGTGATCCTGTAGATTGAAAAGATTCATTGGTGATCTCATGTCATTGATTGAATCTATATGATTCCCCCTCTTCAATTCGTGAATAGTACTCACAGTTTGGGAGGAGATTGGCTGATTGTTTCTAGTTCTAGTGCAGTCTTTGTCATCATTCGTTGTTGCTACTGATTGCATGGCCGCAAGAGGGAAGGGAATTAGGGTTTGGCCGAAAACTATAATTCATCTATTCTACAAGAAGAGAAAGAAGAATGGCTGTTGATTCCATTGTGGCCACAAGGAGAGAAGTGGGTGGCTGAAACCCTAAGTTCCTTTACTGCCACAAGAAGGGAGGCAGATTGCTGCCACCATAACAGCAAGGAAGAAGGCTTCTTGAAGTCCTAGGCACAAGGTGAATTGTAGAGAAACCCTGCTATTCATACCATGAAGATTGGGCCATTCTTATGCATCAGCTAGTTTACTAGTTGGTCCGTATTAGAGGTTGTTGACACTTTTTTCACTATTTATTTTTGTCTTGTCTATGGGTGAGTCAATCTCACCCTTGAACCTATTGAAACTTATTAAGCAAAGCTTTCTTCAATTACTTGTATTTTTGCTATATGTGTTGGGCCCGTTATTGCATTCTTGTTGGCCAGGTCCCCTTTGCGGAGCGGTTCCTTGACCGTGGACTTCATGTCTGGGATCGTTGAGAAGACTCATAATGATTCTAGGAGACCTTTCGGCCTCATTAGCATGTGCAGCCCTTGGATTATATAAAAATAGAGAGCTCTGATGATGGTAATGTAATTTAATGATAGTGCACCCCGCGATACAACCAGCTATTTATTTTGAAGCCCCCTTCGGTCTTACATTATGCACTCCTCTTTTGCTAAATCACCAAAGTATGTGCATGCTCCACCCCACCCTTCGAACGGTGTTCGTCGGAGATGGCACTTAGATGTCATAGGCTTATGCATGCTCCAGCCTCACCACTCGAATGGGTGTCATTAGAGACAGCACGTAGACACCTTAGGCTCACACCCCTTTGATCGGGTGTCATCAAAGACATCACTTAGATGCCGTAGGCTAGTGCAGTCCATCTCCCACCTTTCAAATTGGTTATGTTAGAGACAACACGTAGATGTTGTAGGCTCACACACACTCTGTCCTCCACCCTTCAAACGGGTGTCATTGGAGACGTCATAGATGCTATAGGGTCATGCACCCTCTGTCCCCTATCCTTTAACCAAGTGTCATCGGAGACAGCACATAGATGCCATAGGCTCGTGCACCCTCCATCCGATGCCCTTCAAACGGGTGACATTGGAGATGTCACATAGACGCCGTAGGCTCGCACGCGCTCTGTACCCTACCCATCAAATGGGTGTCAATGGAGATGGCACATAGAGACCGTAGGCTTGCACGTGCTTCATCCCCTACTCTTCAAACTGGTGTCATCAGAGATGGCATGTAGACATTATAGGCTCACGTGCACTATGTCCCCCACCCTTCGAATAGGTGACGTAGGAGACAGCACATAGACGTTGTAGGTTCACGTTCCTTTGAATGAAAAATGAGGTTATGTCCATAGCTACAATGCAGCTGGGCTATGCGGAACATGCATTTGTCTATACATATATTGACTCCGTAAAGTGCACTGGTGCCCTGTGTCCTTCACACAATGTTTTATACTCTGTAGGGTACACGAGGGCTCCATGGCCTCCCTGCACTATTTTAGACTCTACAGAGTACACTGGGGCTCTATGGCCTCCGTATGTTGTTTTAAACTCCATAGAGTACGTTGTGACTCTGTGGCCGCTGTGCATTGTTTTTGACTCTATAGAGTATGCCGGGGCTTAACCGTCACCGTGCGTTATTTTTTACATCGGAGCTCTGTGGATGTCATGCATTTTATTTGACTCTGTAGAGTGCACCAGCAGTTTGTGGCCACTGTGAGTTATTTTTTAACTCCATAGAGTGCACTAGGGATCCATGGCCAACGTGCGTTATTTTATGTAGAGTACATCATGGACTCATGGTCGTCATGCATTATTTTTTTTACTCTATAGAGTGCATTGTGGCTCCTTGGTCACCGTTCATTATTTTTTGACTCCATAGAGTGCACTAGGGCTTGGTGTCTGCTGTGCATTATTTTGACTCAATGGGCATGGTGTCTGCTATGCATTATTTTTGACTCATAGGGCTTGGTGTCCGCTATGCATTATTTTTGACTCAATAGACTGTGCTGGGCCCTGTGGCCGCCGTACGTTGGTTTAGACTCCAAAGAGTACCCTGGGGCTCCGTAGCTGTCGTGTGTTATTTTTTTACTCCATAGTGTTTGTTGGAGCTCCATGGCCTCCAAGTGTCATTTTTGACTCCTAAAGTGCGCCGTGGCTCCATGGTTGTTGTGCATTGGTTTAAACTCTATAGAGTATGCCGGGGCTCAGTGGCCTTTGTGCATTGGTTTAGACTCTATAGAGTATGCCGAGGCTCCGTGGCCTTCATCCATTGGTTTAGACTCCATGTAGTATGCAAACAAGTATTCATGAATGAGCGGAGCTATGTTGAGGAAACATTTTATTTAACCCCAGTTGCACGGGTGAGTGTTACAACAGATGACATGTTTAACGGGTGCGGCACGCTAGCCCACGAATGTGGACACATACCCTTACTACAATTGACATACCCCCTCGCGACTTGGTGCAATAACGACAAAGGCGATCTCTATTCCAAGTGTGCTTCATTGGTTCACCATCAAGTGTGGAGAGGCAATATTTGCCAGCCTAAAGGATGCCATCACTATGCATGGCCTCCTCCATTTTGGAATCTAGCTTCTTCACTATGTTAAGGACGAGGTCCCCTACCACCAGCCGGTGTGTCTTGACCTTCTTGTTATAGAAGGCTACGGTAGCTCTGAGTTACTTCATTATGTTATTAGCCATGTAAACCCTATTTTCTCGGCGAGGTCGAATGAGAGCTAGCGTTTTGCCAGGGGTGCCTCCACTAGCGTGCGATGGGATTTCACCTTTAGTTCTTTGGGTGTCATGGCCTCATCATCAAAGAGTAGTTTGAACGGGGTGAAGCCGGTGGGGCGCAAGGTCATGATGTGCATGGACCAAAGGACCTTTGGTAGCTCCTCTGGCCACTTCCTTTTAGGTAGACTGACCAGCCACTTTTTTTTATCCCATACACTATTGTGCCATTTGCGCGTTCCATGGCCTCATTGGATTTGGGTGGCCCACTGAAGCGTAGCATATCATGTGTTGAATTAGGGTAACTCATATCTAGTCTTTTAGAATTTTAAAAGGTATGATATAAAGAGTCCTATATGAATCATACTAGGATTAGGACTCCTACTTCTATCTGGATTAGCATTCCTACTCTAAATTGAAGAAGGGCTATGAGGGACTATATAAACTATGGGGGTGACCGTGGAGATGAACCAAGAAAACATAGCGATCAAGCATGTTCATCCAAAGCAGAGGGTGCACGAGAGGACTAGAGGCTTGGATGTTGTTTAGCATTGCATTCTCATACAGGGCAAGGATCTAAGGGTCCTAAAAGATTCAAAGGAGTTGTGAGTGAGTAATACTCTTTTGTACACTTTTGAGGTTGTGCTTAAAGAATTTGTGGATGACTTTGCCAAATATTTTCTCTTTCATCGTTGTTGCTTTAACGTCATTATTTTGGTTCTCTCTACTACATTTATCTTCTTTGTTCTTGATACCATGCACACTCGTGCCATATCTTATAAACTCTAATATGATTTGGGGGCTTCTGCGCATAAGAAGGGGTATAGAGTATAACAAGTGGTATTAGAGTTAAGGACGGATTAATCTGATTTGTAAAAATACTGGTAAAGTGTCAAGTGACACAAAATCAAGATCGATGTCGATGATGTAGAATTAAGTAAAGAAAATTGATGATGGAGGAAATTTCAGCATGTGGAATGCGTGGTGAGGGATGTCCTTGTTCAACAAGAGCTAATTGATGCTCTTGAAGGGGACAAACCACAAAAGACGTCCGATGAAGACTGGAAGGTGATAGAGTGGAAGGCTATCAGTACAATCTGTTTATATCTCCCCGATGAAGTAAAGTACTCGATGATAAAGGAGAATTCACCAAAAAAATTATAGGAGGACTTAGAAGAATTGTATATGACAAAATCGCTGACAAACCGATGGATACTAAGGCAACAACTGTACATGTTGTGTATGGAGGAAGGTATATGGTTCATTGACCATCTCAATGTATTCAATAAGCTTATCATACAACTGATTAGTATAGACGAGAAAATTGAGAAGAATGATAAGGTCATTATACTAGCATCATCTCTACCCCCATCATAACTTATTAAGAAAACCACTCTCAACTTTAATGAGGAAGTTGCATATTTTTTGGAGGTGGAGTCCTTGAAAAAGCCATCAGAATCTTCATCCTCTGGTGATCATTATTGGCTACAGTAGGTGTTGTAAGTAGAAGCAAAGGTCATAGGAACAAGAAGAGCAAGACAAAGGTTACATGTGTATGCTATTTATGTGACTAGGAAGGTCACATGATAAAAGGCTGTCTGAGTTTGAAGCAAATGAAGCATGCATGCTTAGTGGCTGTAGCAAAGGATAATTCAGATGTACTAGACGTCAGTCAATCAAGTGCATTCACTTAGAGGATCAGATTCAGGTTGTTGCTTTTATATACATTCGGCGAGGGAGATATTTAACGAAGGATCTCTATATTTGGCACATGGAACCATTCACTTAGAGGATTGCAAGGAGTAGTAAATTATTAAGGTGGAAATAGTTATATTGGAGATGTATGATGGAGCACATCATACATTGATAGGAGTTTAGTATGTCTGTGGCTTCAAGAAGAATCTACCATCTGTGATGTTGTTTGAACTCGAAGGTTGTACGATATCACTTTGAGGTGGAGTCATGCATGTTACATGCAAAGGGCATGTAATCATGAAAAGTATTTGGAGCAATGGGGGATACCGATTGACGGGTAGACCTAAAGATATGGCAACTAATGGGATGTCTCACAAAAAAATTTTGGCCAGGAGAAGGAAACAGTGTCGTCAACGATAAGTACTTAGATTTTGTCTACAATTATGTCTGGAACTATAAAGACAGTTGCAAAATCTATCTGACGTAAAGGTGAATGTGTGAGATGTTGGAAGAAGAAAAACATGGTGGGACCAATCACGTCACACTGATGTACAGGTAGAGCTCAGAGATGGTACAAACCTATGGCATAGAAGGTTATAGAAATAGAAGGTGTGGTTAATTAAACTACATAACAAAGAAGCTCTCAAATAGAGGGTTTGAGCAGGCTAGCGTAGATACTAACAGACATATTGCAGTGATGTGCATGAGTCCTTGTGGTGGTGGCACTCCTAAAGATGGGAGTAAAAATCAAAAAATGAGGAGCTGACTTGGAGCGAGTTCTTAGATAAGCACAATGAATTCAATGGTAAGTCAAGGTGAAGATTGTTGAGTATAATGACTCATATCCTACTTTTTTAGGATTTGAAAAAGATGTGCTATAATGAGTTCTAGATGAATTATAATAGGATTAGAATTCCTACTTTCTAGATGAATCCTAATGGGATTAGGATTCTTATATTCTTTTAGTGTAGGATGTCTACTCCACATTGGAGGAGAGCTATGGGGACTATATAAAACTATAAAGGGGGTGATTATGGAGAAACCAAAGATAGATGTGCATGAGGGGATTAGAGGCTAAGTTATTATTTAGCACTAGATTATTGTATAGAGTAAGGATTCAAGTTTTTCAGAGAGTGACAATCCCTTATACTCTTTTGAGGTTGTGCTTAAGGAATTTGTGGTCGACTTCACCGAATCCTTTTTGTTTGTTGTGGCTACTTCAATGTTGTTATTTTAGTTTTTTTTACAAGATTCATGTTCTTCGTTCTTAATATCATACACATTTATACTTTATCTCACAAATTTTAATTCAATTTGAAAGCTGGTGCGTATAAGAAAACGGAGAGTAACACTTGCTATCATTCGGCCATCATCGGAAGACTTCGTCCAAGTTCACTAAGAACAATACAACCTCTAATTAGTTCTCTAAGCTTTAATTGATCTTCTGATCTTTTCGTTGTCTTTAGGCGATAGATTGTACATACAAATTTCTATATATTTTGGTGAATTCCTAGGTCCGTTTTGCTTTAGCTCAGATCAACAATAGAGCAAGAGCAAGATTTGCAAGGGCAATACAGAACCTCCTGTGAGTGACGCCGCCTGCCGAGCAGGAGGGCTGCCTCCTCGCGCCTCCCACGAACTGCCGCCTATGCTGCCACAGCTACACCGTGCCTCCCCCTAGCTCTGCTCGTGCTCCGCATGTTCACACCGGCACCAGTGTCTTCGAATGCCGCCACCAACGCTGCCACGCCTGCAGCTCCCTACACATGCCCATCTGCCGCAACCTAGAGAGAGATTGGAAGACAGTATGAGAGGTGTTCAGTATATTTGTTGAGTTGGATAGAAAGCTTGTGGGTCTATTCTTTTAGGCTACAGTTTATGGCTATGATTTATTAATCTAATAATAGCCTCAGAAGGTAATATAGCCGATTTTGAGAGTTGATGGGTATCGATTGTCCAATTTCATAGTTGAGGATTAAATTTTAGACAAAAATGATTGTTGAGAGGTCAAGTCGACTTACCACAAAAAAGTGGGACAAAATGTAACTCTTTGTCCTAGATCATCTTATTGCTCTTTTCCACAGTAATTTTGACATGATATTTGTCAACTGTACATGTATTTTATTTCCAACATATCACACATTTCAGTTTCAAGCATAATTTACAAGGCAATTTTGAATATTGGTTCAATTAAAATGGGAATTTGACCTAAAATGTTGGCATTCAATATGCCTTTATTTCTTAAAGGTACCCGACCTGGACCCAATCCATCATTCGGTTCTTCGCTGGATTCACTACACAAGTAAGCGTCCGGCATAACTTGTCTAGCAAGATTGCAGAGATCAACTCAAGGCTTGAGGATATCATTAAAAATAAGGAGAAATACAAGATTGAGGATGCGGCAAATAACTTGGCAATGGTGCCATGGAAACCTTCTACTACCATCTCTACTGCTGACACAAACTTGTAAGTAGGCATGAGCCCTTTATTGAGTCAAAGGCTTAGTTCTTTTTAGTTTATACCTTATGCCTTATGCCTTACGTATTGATTTAGAATCATGTTTAGATTCTTTTACCACTAGAAAACTTCTCGAAGGTTTTCTTCAAATAATCATTCTCTTTAGCTTGAGTGACACAAAACTCACCTGCATGACTTTTAACAGGTCTAGTATATCTTTCCTTATGCACAACCACTTCTAGCTTCAAGGTCTTACAAGACATATTCTTAACTCTACGCAACTGTATATCAAATTTAACTCTAAAAGCTAGATGTCATTCATCATAAGATTTAGCTCTAACACAATTACGCTTATCAGTTAATACTATCAGTTTTTCTTCCTAAACTCACGGGAATATTCAAGACTGAATTGAAGCAAATTTTCAGTTTGCATGGAAAATTTCTTTTCAATTCATCAAAATTAAAGCAAGCTAAAGCACTAGCTCTAGAAGTGTCTCTAGCTCCTAAGCAACTAGAACATAGGCTAGTCTTGATATCAATAATTCTAGCTCTAGCATTTTCTAGCCGTTCTAGCAAGGATGATCCATATGATCCCAGTTTCTCAATATCAGCATGCAAAGTAAGACAAGAGCTATAGCTATCACCATCAAGAATAAGGGATCTAAGTCTATCATTTTCAATGTTCAAGATCTCATTTTTTTAGATTTTAGCTTGCTATTTCTTCTCATGGCATGTTTCATGCACTCTATTTACTTCAAGTGATCACCCACAACTCTATCATATCTAAGCATGAGTGTATCATAGGGATCTACCTCATCATGCTCGATGTAGGAATCATCCTCATCACTTGCTGATGTGATCATCCTCGCTTGCAGTCATGAATCACATGTGGGTGAAGTTGATGGCCTTCTTGTCCTTCTTCCACTCTATCTTTTCCTGATCATTTGAAGAATCAACATTACTAAGGTATCGATCAACAAGGGATGAAGCATTGCAAGAGCTGTCTTCTTGAGCACGGCATTGTGCTTGATGAATCATTGGGGCTTCTTATGGTAGTTCTTCTTGTAGTCCTTGCCACGATCATCTCTACTCCTGTTCACAAGGTTAGGATAGCTAGCACAAACATGACCTATGATAGCTAGCACGAACTGACCCATCTCACTATACTCAAAGCAAATGATTGGACCTCCTCTTCTATGCTCTCTTACTTTGTAGTAGGCATGGGTGAATCTACTTGTGATGAGTACTAGGCCATTTATGGGAAGGCTCTCAGTTGCTCATCGCTCATGACTTAAAAAGCAGACAAGGAAAAACTAGAACAAGCATGGGTCTTAAGTCATGAATATAGTTTATCAACAATCATAGTTGCTAAGTTCGCCTTGTCACTGATGGGTGTGATTTTCATTTTTCAAACACTCATGTCAAGAGCACTAAGAGAATGAGCCGCTTTATCGGCATCTGAGTAAGTGACTCCCATAGACCTCAGATCACTCAGGATCTTATGGAATTTACCAAAGAAGGAATCGATGGACTCTTCAGGTTCCATCTCCAACTTCTGATAGTCCTTCTTGAACTGGATCTCACATACTTTTTTGATTTTCAATGTTCCCTCATGGTAATATGAGAGGGTCATCTAGATCTCATGTATGGATGCAAGACGAGCCACCCTATTGAATTCATTTCTCCCTAAGCCTTGGATCAAGAAGTTGCGTGGATTAGTATTTGCCTCAACCTCAGTTGATAGGACAACATTAAGGATCATGTCATCGGCAGGCACAACAAAGATACTTCTCACTTTTCTCCAAATGGCTAGGCCTTGAGCCTGGATGTACATCGCCATTCTTATCTTCCAATAGGGATAATTGACCCTATCAAAGATAGGAAGCTTGTTACAATACCTCTCTGATGCCATTGATCAAAACATTGGTTAGGATCTATGAAAAAGAGCAAACTGGGCTCTAATACCAATTGTAGGATCCGTATGACAAGTAAGAGGGGGTCTTCTTCAAAATCTCCCCCTTGAGTATTATCAATAACATCCAACGAAAATACAAACTCACAAGCTCACCAAAGTTAAGAGCCAAAGAACTCAAACTAAGTGAGACTTCCCTGTCTTCACGGTACTACCGCAAGCCATGGTGCGGTCGTACCAGGGTTAGTCAGTATGACCGCTAGGGACTCTAGTATGACCGCTCTACCAATTGGACCGCTCACATCACTAATTTGACCAGGATCACCGATCTCACCACTTGGGTCCCTACAGTATGGCCGCTTGTCGAGGCAAAGCACAGAACAACGCTACACATGATCCAGGAAAAGAGATAACTTCTTAACCACTAATTCATAAATAGTTAAACTTGGTACAAGTCATCCCTAGAATATTAGGGACCTATTACAATCATGGATCATGAAGATCGATGCTAAAATTCTCACTTTTATCTAAAATAAGGAAGGTTGCACTAAAATCACACAAAAGAGGAAAACCTCAATCTCTCTTGCTCGTGAGTGCTTGATGATCTAGATAACCTTATATAGGTTCTCATATGTCATAGCAAACTAGATCACAATACAAACTCAAGCCAAATCATCCTCAAGGCCAAAACCCCAAAATCACCTCTCTTGAGGAAAATCGGTCAAACACAAAAACTATCATTGGAAGGTGCCTAGATAGATGGGATCTAATCTCCAAGAGTTACCTCCACCTCTTACAGGTCCTTATCACCAGGAAAGATCAAGAAGTGAGAAATTCAAACAAGAAAGCCAAGCAAATTAAAAACACATGTAGGGATTTATGGCATAACTCATTTGGGTAAAATTTGGATGTTCATTTCACTTGAAGAGAATGATTTATAGTCACTCCCTTGTGGAGGATAGAGCTCTAACTCTAGAGTACACACATAAAAGGCTTTAATACAAGAAAACCCTAATCCCTCTCTCAACACACACAAAGGCTTACATAGTGGGGCTTTGACCTCACGCCAAATCCTAATCAGCACATCTTAGTAGATAAAACCACTTATAAATGGAAAAAACCTGGAAATCCACACACAAATGATTTTTTCACTTACACATACTTGCATGCTTTTCAAAGCATGACTTGCATAGCTCTAATAGCCCGATAAGATGCTCTTATCCTCTAAGACGTGACCTAAATCACTTAACCCACCACTACAGTTTTGCAAACTGCCACTCCAACCAGTATTGGAAAATTTCTTTAATAACCCACCGGAATCCACATGAAGATGTGATGCCCAATGACTTGTTGCCAAGATCGTACACCTGGTCTGAGGACCATCACCACTTGAAATGCTCAAATCCTTTGGCACACTAAATGACAACATAGTCTGTGATGCCTAATTACTTATCACCAACATTGTACATTGCTCTAAGGACTATCGCCGCTTGAAACGCATAAATGTAATTGGCATACCGCATTCATACACTTGCCGTTGACTATAATAATCACCAAGTGCCCTATCAAAGAGGAAGCAACCGTTTCGAGCATAAATGACATGCGCTTGACTCTCATTAGCAAACGAACATATGCATGGACTCACACAATGACTCACACTTTCATGGAATCCCACCAGGACTAACTCCTTATATGGACTCTGCCATGACTAACACAATCAAAACCAACACAACACAAACAAGTCCATAGAGGCTAGTATTTTCGTCAGCCAATGGCCAGCCATACCGCACTACACTGACTTCAACCACTCGGTAACAGGGGACCGATCTAACCGCGGCACCTATGCTAGTCAGATAGCCCAACTCACTTCGGTCGTACTACAGTTACACAAACGATCATACCGCTTAAAGACCATCAATCGTGCCGCCGTTACACAGCCAGTCGTACCTCTCCGTGCAACTCAACACATACCTCTCTAGAAAATAGCTACAGTCAACTATAGGATGGTACTATCGTAGTCGGCTGGTCATACCGCGGCTTCCATGTCGGTCTAATTGTCACTCCATTGTCGGTCTGACCGCTAGCCTTAGGCCGGTCAGATTGCTAACTTTAGGCCAGTTAGACCGCTCTTGGCAAGTATACTGCTAGCAATAGAGCAAACTGCAAACATCAAAATTAAAATCAAACTTTGATATCAAAGCACAAACACAATCAAATACTCATCATAAATATGGAGTGACCTCTAAATGGTCTCACAACATTCAACAGTTACTCAAAAGATTTTCAAAAAGGTTTGGTTGTGCATATGCCCACCTTTTGCCAAATGCTAAAAATGATCGCATGAACCATTGCTCTAGAAAGTCATCGAGAAAATCGGAGTGCATCTAGTTTTATGCTCACTTTTGAAAATTTGTATTAAAATTCATCTACATGAAGATAACCAAAAAATGCAAGTCACATGTGTGACTATATATACTACTTCGGTGATTTTTCAAATAGGGCAAGTGCATATACTACTTCCTTCTCTATTCTTATTCAAGGATTCTAAAATCTTGATTGACCCGCAGGGATTATGTGCAACTACCTTCAATGAAACGGAAGGAGCAAGATAAGCTAGAAGAAGAGCTTCGTAACCCTACCAATAATAGTCTCGTGATCTATGTAACGGGGGAAAGTGGGGTGGGCAAGACGAGTCTGGTTAGAGAAGTATGTGAAAGGCCAACAATCAAGATGAAATTTGAGGTCCGAGCTTGGGCGAGCTTCCCACCGCACTTGAGTTCTTCCAACATCCTACAATTAATCTATCAAGAATTGACAGATACAGAAGATTGGCTTCCTAGAAAAGGTATTGATAATGAGGTGGAAAAAGAATTGGAAAACAAGACGTTCTTGTTGGTGATAGATGGTGAGGTTAGCAACACTGAATGGAACGGCATTCTTGCTGCCTTGCCAGATGATAAAAAACTAAAAAAAGATAGCAGGGTTGTCCGAATCATGCACGGTACAACACCTGAAGTGCCACGTGGTAGTGCTGTTCATAACAGGATCGAACTAAGCCGTTTTGACAAAACAACGACCACTGACTTATTCCGCCAAAGGGTGCACATGGAAGAAAATGTTGAGGATCAAAAACCTACCAACGCAACAGAAATGGGTACAGAGAACAAAAATGACAAAAAAGAAAACGATGACAAGTTAGACATGGAGGATATCTATCATATAACGGGAGGCCTTCCTCTTGCGATTGTTCTTCTATTTGGACTTGTGAAAAGAAAGGAGTTTCCAAATGAGTGGCAGGCAGTATTCAAGCACCTCAAGTCCAAGCAATCAAAGCGGCTTGATAGCATACTCACCATGTGTTTTGACGATCTTCCGCACGACTTAAAATCATGCTTTCTCTACTTTGCTGCATTGCCCATGAACACTACTATTGAGGCACGCAAGTTGGTATGCATGTGGATGGCAGAGGGATTCCTGAGACCAAAATATGGGAAGACAATGGAGACAGTGGGAAGAATCTACTTGAAGGAGTTGATTGCTAGGCATCTAGTTAAGTTTGTGAATATAGAAAACTTTAGCGGTGACGGTGAATTCGTGACTGTCCACCATAAGGTTCATGCATTCCTACAACTTGAAGCACAAGAGGCTAATTTTGTGGATATCCACAATGGTGATGATATACCTTCATTGACAACTGCCCGTCGCCTCTCTCTACAGAATTATACAGATAAATATGCCGCTTTAGCCAATTCTTTGCCAAAACTACGATCTATCTTGTCTAATTTCCAAGAAGAGGTTGAAGATTATGTGGAAGATGAAGATGACGAGGAAGTCGAAGAAGAAGAAATCTATATAGGGGGAGATGAAGAGGAAGTGGGAGGGCAGAAGGAAGATAGGGATGGGGGCGGAGAGGAAGAGGGACAGGGAAAGCGAAAGGAAGAGCAAGAGGGAGTTGGATGCATAGAAGAAGAGGAAGAGCAAAACAGAGAGGATTTAGGAGATGGAGACAACAAGCAAAAGAGGGAGGACGAAGAAGAGAAAAATATTGAGAAAGGAGTGGAAAATGAAAGGAATGGAGAAGCAAGAGAGGAAGTGAAGCCTAGCACAATGCCAAATTTTCTTCGTTGTTGGGGACAAGGGGCCAGCCCACAAGTGCCCATCAAGTCATACATAAGAGGGATGTTGCGGGTATCGATGTTCCTCCGTGTGATCAACCTACAAGGCATTGAGATCGGTGAGAAGTTGACAGCAAAGATCGGCAACGTGGTGCACCTACAATACCTCGGTGTCACTTCTTGTTCCTTGAAATGGATTCCATCAACAATAGGGAAACTTACCAATCTTCAGACATTGGATGTTCGAGACACATTTGTTCAGAAGCTTCCAACGGCATTTTGGAAGATTAGAACACTGAGGCATGTGTTCGGTAGTGGCCTTTTCTTGCCTAAGCGTGTAGGGGACTTGAAGCACCTACAAACACTTGAAGCCATACAACCTGATCAGGACAGTGGTTGGGATAGCAAGACTTTCGAGAAAATGGTCCGTCTTGAGTCCTTAGAAATTTGGGATGAGGACAATGCAAAGGCTCAATCTGATGCTAATGCAAAGGCTCTATCTGATGCTATCGACAAACCTGAATTCCTTGAGTACCTTGTGACCCTAACCCTACAAGTTAATAACATTCCGCTGAGTGTGTTCACCAGCTCTTCCCAGAGACGTCTTCGTGCAATGAAACTAGATGGGAAGTTGGACTTATCTATTCTGCCGTCTGAACCAAAGGACTCCAAATTCTGTCTCCCTAACCTGACTCTACTATCATTGGAAAACACAGGGGTGTCACAGGACTTCATCAACAAGCTTGGCAAGCTGCCGTCGCTTGCCAACCTAATCTTGGATACAAATTCCTACATGGATGATCAACTTGTTTTTCGCGCTGGTGGATTTAGAAGTCTAACAAAGCTGACGCTCTCAGATTTGGAAAATTTGAAGAAAGTTGAAATAGGCAAATCTGCGCTTCCAGAGCTCACGGAGTTGATTGTGTGGTACCCTGAAGATATCGAAATCGTGGTCTACGGCGAGCGTGAGTTTGTGAAGAAAATTCTACTTGAGAATGAAGACCTTCGTGCCAATATCACCCAGATTCCAATTGCTCAAAAGAAAATTACTCAGGTGGTAGCATCAAGCAGCGCGTAGCTGGTTGAAGACCACAGGTAAATTAAGACGCCAATATGGTGTACAATACTCTCATAAGAAAACAAATGATTCGCATATGCTTATAAAGCAATTTGTTGCGCTTGAAACTTGCTTGTGTGCGCTTGTACGCCTGTGTGTACATTCTTGTAATATGTACCAGTCGGAGCTAGCTATAGTGTGTATATGATGTGTATCAGTGTATGCTGCAGCAGAATAGCAAAGTTTGTGGCAACATTGTTTACCACAATAAATAAATGCTATCTATCTATCTATCTATCTATCTATCTATCTATCTATCTATCTATCTATCTATCTATCTATCTATCTATCTATCTATCTATTTATATCTATATCTATATCTATAATAATTAGTCTAAATCTATCTATAGTAATTAAGCACTACAAGAAAGTTCTTATGTTAATCAGAAAGATTTAGCTATATATTTTTTAATAGGTTCAAGTTATAACGGCCTATTGACTCTAAATAATTCTGAAGAAGCATTATACACGTTAACAAGAGGACTAGCTATCTATCTACGGATCCTATCTACATCCATTAAAAATAAATCTTTATTCACGGGAAAAAAGATTCTCTCCCCTCCCTCACCAACGCATCCATCAAATTAATCCATCTCCTCTCCTCTCCCACCCTCCCCACAATTCGCTCCCCCAAACAACACTCCTATACAAATAAAGGTGGAACAAATCATCAAATTTCTCATATTTGTTTAGTAGGTTCAAGTTACAACGGCTCAGATTGTCTCTAAATAATTCTGAAGAAGCATTATACAGGTTAACAAAAAGACTAGCTATCTATCTACGGATCCTATCTACATCATGGCGAGGTGTCGAGCTCAGATGCAGATAGGCAGTAACTAGAAGTGGCGCGTGCCGGTTTGGAGGTTAATCCAGAGTTGAAACTTTATTTGGCCAGCAATTATATACGGTTCTTGATTTGTCTTTTTTTTCATATGTTTCTAATCCGATTCGTGTCTCCCATGTCTAACGTGTGCATTCCTATCTTTGGATGCGCTGATTAGGTTCGTTTTAACTTATTAGGCTAACACAAAAACAGAAATGAATCTAATAGTTCGTATGGGAATTCAATTGCCATAGCGTCTCAAGCTTTATCTATGGCTAGGTTGCAAAAATAAAACAAAGCACGCAACACAATTGCACATGTTTGTAAAGTAAAAAAATTTGTTATCTTTACCTTTTTTGGTGGCCTCTGTCTTTCTTTTCTCACGAGCACAGAGCACGGGAGAAGGATGAGGTAAGATGTCCGCTCGCCGGCGCCGCACTCCAGTAGCTGATAAGGATTCACCACCGTTCGCTCTTGCCATTGGCGAGGCTACCTGTTGCCATGATCTCGATGAAGCGGCCATTGCGGCGGGCGCTCCCGCTCCCACTGATAAGCTTTTGCCTCCCACCAACGTCCGCTCGCCGGCACTGCACTCCAATTGCATATGAGGCTTGCCTGTAGTCTGCTCTATCCATATCTGAGGCTGCTGCCGGTGGTCCAGATTCTGCCATTGCAGTAGCGCGCATTAACGATCGACAGCAGCATTGAGCACGGGTTGGTGTAGGATTGCAGGTGGAGGGTATTTGTAAGCATGGCACCATCAAGCCCTAGGTGGTGTCCTCTTTCAGGTGGAAGAACAAGTGCGAGGTTGCAGATGAAGCGGTCTGAGTGCTGCAGCGCACAGCATAGATGGTGTCTGCCTCGGATGCTGGCACATGACACAAGGGCTCTCTGCAGGTAAGAATTTTGGTTTTGTTCACTTTACGTGTATGTAACTGCATTGTTAAGTGTGTTTTTAATTAGTTTTTACTCCAACATACATGCATGCAGGATCATTGTTGTCACAGCATCGCATTGGCGTCCAGATGCCGGGAGGATCGCCTCACCTTAGCCAGGTATGCCGTCTATCCCTCTCCTCTTCAGTCGCGCTCCGGCCGCGCTGCCTCCCTCCCTCCCACCATGCCGCCTTTCTCCCTCCCGACGTGCCGCCTCCCTCCCTCCCGCACTCTGGCCCCCCCTTCCGCCGTCTCCCTCCTGTGCTCCGGCCACCTCCCTCCCGCTGCCGGCGCCGATCTCTGGCCTGCTCCTGCCGCCAGCGCTGATATGCAGCCTGCTCCCGCCACCGGCTTCCCTCTCCAGCTTGCTCCCGCCGTCGAGGGGAGGGGAGGCGACAGGGGGAGGCAGCGGCAGGGGGGAGGCGTCGGGGAGGGGAGGCGCCGGGGGGAGGAGGTGGCGTGCGGGGGAGGACGTGGCTAGGGAAGGGGAGGCAGCACGCGGGGGAGGAAGCGCTTGGGAGGGGAGGGAGGCATTGGGGAGAGAGCAGGAGGCGACGGCGTACCTGGCGGGGAGGCGTCGGGGAGTCAGGAGAGAGAGAGAGAGAGAGAGTCAGGAGACGGGAATATGGGGGAGACATCTGAAGAGATAGAGCTTCGAGTTGGATACTGCATCGCCGTGCCCTCGCCTAGGCGTCCCGGCGCCTAAGAGGCGCCGTGGTCACCAATTACGCCGTGACAACCATGTGCAGGATTTTAGTGCAACATTGGCGCATATGCTGTATGCAATGAGTAAGCAGATGAATTATTCACCGATTCAATCTTTCCAACGACTTTAATTGTTCACCGATTCAATCTTTCCAACGCATGCATTGTCTACCATATTTGGGTATCAGTTCAACAAAAAAGATAAAAAAAAATCATATCTTCATACTCATATAGCTTCTATTGTAAAAGAACCATTGTCATACATCTCTTATTTCTCTATCCCCTTTGAAGCAGTTAGAAGCACGCCAAACATATATACTAATCTGATTGACATCATTGAATTTGTGGTCTGTTAGATTATAGTATTATTTGTATATATTTTCTTTTTTACATGTCTTTGTCAAATTACGAAATTAAATGGTCCATTTAGGTTGTTGTTGCTAAAATTATCACAGGCAACATACTTGCTAAATTATGCTCCTTTAGAAAATGTATGACCGAAATATAGAATTAATTGCCGGTTTGGAGGCAGGGACACAAAAGGATAAAACATCAACTGAGTTTTGGCTTGATTGGCATGAGTGCCTCCTCTTTGTTTTGGAATAGCATGCTTGGCACGCCCTGTATGTGTTGCTCTTTATCACATGTATTAATGTCACCTTTATTCAATTATTCTCTATGGTACCTGTTTTGTTTAGTATAAATATCACTTTAATTGGCGATGCTATATTTGGTATACAGCAGAAAATATGTGATGCTACTAACCTTTGCAGCCTAAGATGAAAACTATGTGATGCACAACTTAATGCCCAGTTTTGCACATTGACAAAATAGGGTTGATGCAAAATGATCAATGTAGGTGCTCTAAATAGAATCCATTCTTGCAAAATGATCAATGCCCAGATTTGCACATTGACAAAATTGCACTGTTGTAGCTTCCTTTTCAATTTCGTATTCAGGTGTGTTACCCATGTTTCCCCTAAACATTTTGTCAAAAGTGATTTCATCTGAGCTGTCATAAGAAGCTCAGCCTCTATTATAGTCAGTTGTAGGACTATTTTGTTTTTCTTCATTTGGCACAAAAACTATACATAATCATAACCTTCTGATGACTGTATGACTGAATGTTGCTACACAAATCTTCATAATATCTCCTAAATGATTCCATCTGAAGATTCTGCTTACTATGAGAATAATTAGCTTCACCTTTTATATTTCTAACTCAAAATAATCAGAAAAAAGCATGTCTGTAAGTTTTGATATATGTTATTCAATCCCCCATATGTGAAGAAAAACGAATACAAAAAATTTAGTTGCACGGTTGATTCCCCTCACCCTCTCATGTCTTCTCTCTACATGTAACAGCATTATATGATGCCAAAGCAATGGCATTTCAATCCTCAAGCAACAAATACCCTTTTTATGTTGGCAGGAGGCAACAGCCAGGTAATGAATACACAGCCGCTCTCTCTCTCTCTCTCTATCTCTACAAGTAACATAAAAGCAAGGGCATTTGGATCTTGAGGTGGGTCTTCAGGTAACAAATACTTTTTCATAATGTTAAGATGCATCCACTAGGTAACTAATATTTTACATGTCAGATAAAAATGCACGCAACGTGTATTTTGCTCAGTGTAAGAAGTTGATCAGTACGTGCATGTGCTATTTTTATTTTTATCTTTTATTTCACACTTTTATTCAATTTCATTGATATGAATTGATTTTATGCATAATGATTAGCAAGAAGATTGGGAAAATTGATGCATCCTCTATTGGCCTTAGCATACAAACTCAGAATTTCAGTTATCCAATCAGCAAGAATTGAAAATTCGTTAGGAATCCAAAACTAAAGTCCAGATGAAAACTGCATGCATTAATTGCTTTCATCATGAGAAAAAGAAACATATATAAGCTTCCATCTGTTGTATCTGAGTTATATTGGCTTATATTTAAACAAACACTCCATGTGTGAAGTGTGTTGTATGTTGCAAGGATTTTGACATGTGTTTCTTATCAACTCATTACTCCTATAGTACAGTGACTGCTTTATAATATTGGCAAAATTTCAAACACTTGCAAACTGAATTTATGATTCTTTTTGCGTTCTTCAGTACATAAGAAAATTAGCAAAAAGAATTGCATTGCCTATGTTAGATGCAAATGTATTTTTATGGTTCATCTCAATTACTGAATGTTAGCATATTGTCATAATTCATAAAGGAGCCAAAATTGATAGCCCGTGCGAATGCACAGGTTGGCGACTAGTGTTTGCTTATGTGTGGAACATGGAGAATGTTGTTTAAAACAAGGGAATTATTTGAGCCAGGTAAAATAGAACTACCAATGTATGAGATTTTCAAACCTTGTTCATTTGCGACTTGAACATGATCCTTGCCGATGTCATGTTCATGCATCACAAGCCAATCAAGATCATTTGTGAGATGGTTAGTGGCTCCCATGTCCACATATTGGCTTTGATCACTGATATTATTTCCATAGGTTGCCATGTTTCCTGAATGATCTTTCGATCACCACAAGGGCAAAGGGTTTTTGTGGTGAAAATTTTCATCACAAAAGCTTATTTTTTTCGCCACAAATCAACCTTTGTGGCGACTTTTTAAATCGCCACTAGTCACCACAAATACTAGCCTCACAAATACTCTAGTGATGATTTTTTGTTCCCCACAGATTGCCATACTCATTAGTGACGAATTGTGGTGCCACTAGTAAAGTGGACATTTGTGGCCCCATACGTTGTCACAAAAACATATGTATTAGTGGCAAAAAAAGATGCCACTTATAATGTTTTTTGTGGCAAGAATAATCGACACGACTATAGAGTATTTATGGCAATTTTGTCATCACAATTACCATTGTAAAAGTGACGAATTATATGGTCACTAAAGACTATATATCGTTGACCAATGTTTCGCCATTATAGAAGTTTCATCGTGTCGATATTTGTTCTCACTATTTTAGTTACAATTGTGACTAGTTAATCGCCACAGCTTTATATGGCAAACCGTGGCACCTTATCTACACAAATACATTTTGTTTGTGACATAACTCATCCTCACATATATATTACAGAGGCAAAACTTTTCCTCACAATATGATTTTTTTGTGAGAATTGATAAGACATGTTGTGTCGATAATTTTATCTCCAAAAAACATATCATTTGTGTGAAAATATTAGTTATGACAAGTTTTGTCACAAGATAAAGTCTCAATTGTGTGGAACAATAGATGTTGTGGCAAACGATTTATCATCATCACCCATGTTGTAGTGACAAAAATGGCTCGACAAATATATATTTTAGCAATACAATTCTCACAATCAGAGACCAATAACATTTATTTCAATAATTCTTTATCCATGATAATGTTGCAATCAAGCAATACACAAAAATTAATAACACTTGGAACTCTCAAAATAACGCACACACTACTTTCAAATCTCAAATAATTTATTCAACTATAGGTATTAAACTCTAAGATGGAGGCGCAAGCTCCGAATGAATGCGCGCAAAGAAATCAGCCATTTGTTGATCAAGTTGCTCTCTCACTAGACGTGCAACTTCTCCACTATGTGTTCGACGCAAGGAACTAAGCTCATCACGTTGGGACTGCTGCTCTTCTTGTAACTGTGCATTTGTTTCGACCACAGTCGAGACCTGGCCTTCCAAAGCTTATGCTCGTTGCTCAGCAGCCTCAGCACGTTGCTCAGCAGCATCTGCACGTGCTCGAGCTACAGCTTCACGCTGTTCAGAAGCCTCGATTTGTGCCTGCAATCTGATCCTTTCCTCGGCCACTCGGTTTACAGCACGAATGCCAACACCGCGTGAATGGTTTGGCTTTCGACCAAGAACTAGTGCGAAGTGCTCCACTATTGGCACGGGCGCAGAAGAAATTTTTTCTTGATGTGTCCCAGCAACTTCATGTAGTTTGGTCTGCAAAGCATGAAACAACAAACTAATTAAGAACTTATATACTACACAGCACAAAAAAACGTTCATCTAATTAATAGTAAGTATGAGCACGAATTCACTCCAGGATAGTTGCTGCTGTTCAAAAAAAATCTGCAGACATGTCATCTAATAAATAAAATTTGTAGAGATAATAACCATGAAGTTGTGATAACCATGAAAAAACCGAACAAACCGAAACTTCGTTCCCCTCCTGCAGCTACTTCGTTTGCCCAAATCCATCGGTGAAACCTCACCAACCCAAGCGCTACTTCGTTTCCCTCTCCAACCCCTCCCCCTCCGTCTGGCAACTCAGGAGGGCGCGGCGCTTCCTCCCACCCCACTCTCCCGGCGGCGGCGAAGACCGTGATGACCCTGCGCAGCGCAGGCGCCATGGCCGCCCCGGAGGCACCTTCCTGCTACATCGGGATCGCGCGGCAGTCCGCCGCCTTCCGCCTCATGAAGCAAATGGTACGTGATCTGATCCTTCCCTTGTGCAGATTTTCAGTTCAAAAACTGGACTTTTGTTTGGTCACCTACTGATATGGCATGCTTGATACGTGGGCAAACTTCCAAACTAGACGTAGCAGCTGAGCAATGGACGATTCATTTGGGTTGCATCTGTAGCTTATTTTAGATATGAAGCCTCGAGGAGTTGCTGCTGTTTACTGCCCAATCCCAAATAAACAGCAGTACAATTGGAATACTATAAGACGGAAAGGGAAGTAACATGTTCATACCATTATTTCTTCACCCGTTGGAATAGACCATGTCCCATCAGCCTTTTGATATGTAGCCCTCCAAACTTGCATAGCAGTAGGCCATTCACCAGTTTCTGGGTCTCGCTACATTGGAATAAAAAGCATATATTCACTAATTCGAAACAATGTGTAGCAGATACAAAATTCTGCTGGTATTATTTGTACTCACGGATCATAAGCAATTTGAGCAATTGATCTAGTTCCTACTTTGGACCCCATCTCTTGCTTTCCTCTGTTGATAGAGTTTTGGTTGCTCCTTTTCTGGTTTACAAATTGCATGAGTGTTTCATTAACAATTATGTAGCACCATAATTTAGGATGAGTTGTATGTACCGAAAATCATCATCCGTCCACAAATTCCTTATCAACCATTGCCAACCTTCCGTGAGACATGTTGTGGCCTTGGCTTGTTGTTTCGTAAGCTTGAAGCGCACGGTAACGCCGATTATTATATTGACTCTCTACTTGTCTCATGGCACGTCTTTACCTTCTTCTGAAAGCTCAGAAACTTTTGTCATGCAAAGAAACATATGACGTAATAAGCGACCACCGAATGCAATGATAACCTATGCATGGCAAATATATTTATTTCATATGAAAAGTAGGTCACCTTTAGTTTTCTCCAAACAAATTGCAGAGTACCAAAGATGAAACTTATCCATATCCCTCCACTTCTTCACTTGGAGTGGTATAGTTCTTACAATAACTGTGATCTCACTTTTAAATAAACTAGCATGTTCTCCACACACTTTTGCAAATTCTTTAGGGAACTTTATATCAATATGCTTTCCTTTTGCTCTTCTCTTGCGAAGTTGATCGTTAATTGTAACTTTTCTTCCATTCTTAGCATGGCCTAGTTAATTTAGAGAAAGGAACAAGGGTAATTAAATGTAATGTTTGTACTCTGTAGTGTCAAGAATAAAATTTTAGATTAGTATAACAGGTTGTGAATGCTAAATGTAGCACTTGGTATTATGTCATGTAAAGAAATAAATCTAGATCAGCATAACAGAGCCTAGCTAAATCAGCGAAATAAAAATGGTGTAAAGAAGCATGTTTCAGATTAGCAAAACACCTTCAGTGTTGTGTGCTACAGCATTTATTTGATTATTTTCATCCATGGCCACATCTGAATCCAGGTTGATCACGTGCATTGTCGATTCGAGGGCACGTGAACGTAACTCGTTGTTATTTCACTGTAGAAACAAAAGTGGTCATTTTGTAAATTTTACTTAACACAACAACAAAAATGGCTATGTTTCATTGTAACATCAGCACACAACCAATACAAGTGAACACACGTGCAAGTAACTAGGATTTTTGACATCGGCAAGAATGTTCATTCATAGTAGCTCTAGTTCGGATGTATGAACAAAGTAATGGTGCATTCAATTAAACAAGAAGTCAAGAACTCACGTGTTCTCATGGAGATTATTATTGGAATCGCTATCGGTACTAATCATTGAGTTGTTTGATAACTAGAAGACACACCATATGAACTTAACAAAAGATCATGTAAGTTTTCTTATACACTAGAAGCATAATAGAAACATTGTATTACAAACATGAGGCTGCAGAAAATTGTAGCTTTCCTAATTTCCTTTGATGCAACATGCTACAATACATCAGATTTTTTACGCAGAGAAATATTTGGTGGTGCTGAATGTATAAAACAAATCTATACCAGAGGTCAATTGGTCCCTTGGATCTTTGGATAAAGCAGAGGCAAGCTCATCAAATTCTCTATCGATTCACTTCAGATTTCTTCGAATAAGACGTATCACTTGACAATTAGTTCTATATCTCTAAATGGTCCTTCGATGGTATTTTCCAAAAATAAGGTTCTTTGAATGCCATATAACTAATTTTCAACAAATAAAAAGACATATGTGGGAGGCGAAGAACGCCATGGACCTTGGCTGCAAAAGCTGGCAAAACTAAAGGGTCCTTGAGCTCCTCATAGCGTTATAACATAGCCAAGGATCCGGCGCGCTCGATCTCGGCGACGGTTTGCGCGCTGGGCCCCGTGGTGGTTGCCGCGCGGCGGCGCGCGCGTAGCGCGATCGGGCGGAGACGAGTGGCGACCCTTTCTCTCCTCGGCGTTCGGTGCCGTCTCCCCTACCTCTCCCGCTCGCCGCCGCTGCTGGGCGTCTTTGCACTGCTCGTGGCGGTCAGCCTCGTCCACGCCGAGGTTGCCGGCCAACGCCATGTGGCTCCGGCGTCCTGGCACATAGCCTAAAGAAAGAAACTGAAAAACAAAGACGGGGCACCCTAATGACTATCAATCCGTAGACTAGACCGCTACTCATGTGCCGGGGTAAAAAAGGTCCTCACCTGCGCCAAAAATTGAAAAGCCGATACAACCACCTCCTGGGAAGTATGCTTAATAAATATATAAAGTGTTAAACTAATAATGAAATATATAAAAATCATAAACAAATGATTATTTAAATCATAGATTAAATATTTATAAAAAATAATATAGAATATCATAATTTTCTACTCATAAGATCAAGCCAAATATCAACATTCGAACCATGTTAGTTTTGTTTTGGCAAATATTTTCTTTGCAAATAACTCACTCATATTCGATGACTAATAAAGCAAATTATGGTGCTTTAAATCTTTGTCAAATACAAAATCGGGTCCTTAACAAGTAACTAGGCTGCCTGCCATATTCATCGGCATTAATGTTCACCACAAAAATAGAAAGAAAAAGAAAATAGAGCAAAAACGTCCTCCTACATTTTTGCACCCAGATCAGGTAGCCCACGAATCTGAACTCAATACTCAATGGCTACCGCTTAAACCCTAAACAGCCCCCACACTGCTACGGCCGCCGCCCGCCGATCCATTTGCTTCTTGCCGCCGATCCACTGGTGCAGAGCTGAGACACTGGTGTCCAACACCTCTGCAGCCAGGTAATACTTTTGGTCAAAATACAAGTTGTCGGCACTATCATTCATGTTTCCATCAGAAGCCTTCTCCCCTTTCAGGACCGTACACGTGTTTGTTCTTGAAGCAGCCAGATGCAGGACCTCTGTGTAGCTCGATTGTTCCATCCTGATTGTCATTGCCATATCCATAGCACACCCATAGGCCTGTACCTGTTATGCATACCAAATACCAATTGCCCATTGAATATTTCCTGGGTCTTCTGTTCTGCATACCCTCCTTGAAGATTATACAGATAAAAAAACAAAGTGAGCTCTTTGAATATGAATCAAACATCAGTGAATAAATATTTTAGAAACTAGCAGGAAACACTTTATATAGAAAGTAAACAAAAATATATGGTCATAGGTCCAGGACAGGAACACCCCATAGTAAAAGATAAACAAAATGAATGATCAGTGGTCAGAATAGTCCATACACAACCTATATTTATCTGTCATTTTTATAAGTTCTTCAATAACTTGACAAACTGTAGTTTTGTAAACAATTCATTCCTCAATGACAGGATGGTTGTGGACAAAAGTTGGATGGACATATCCAATAGGAGGCTTCCCCGATACGAAGAAGGAGCTAAAAAATTTATTGAGTTTGCTTTTTCTGGTGTAGTGCGGACAAGCTCCTTCGATGTCCTTGTAGAATCTGCAAAAACAATTACTTTGCTGATGAGATATCTATAGTGGAGCATCTCATGCTGAATGGAATATGGAAAGAGTACAGAGTATGGGATCATCATGGAGAGTGTGTGTCAGATTCAGAAGACAGTGACGATAATATGGAAGATCATGATGACTTTGGTCTGCGTGAGATGGTGAATGATTTTGGAAATGCTGTGAATGCCAACTTGGGATCATTTGATGGTTCATCACCTGGCTTGCAGGATGACATGACCACATCTACAGGTCCTACTGAAGAAGCTAGCAAATTTTATAGACTTCTTGAAGAGGCAGACCATGAGCTGTACCCAGAATGCAGTACCTTCTCTACGCTATCGTTCATTGTGCAAATGATGAACATCAAGTGCCTATATGATTTGAGTGGAAATGCAATGGATGCTTTATTTACTCTGTTTTGGAAGGTACTTCCTACCAAGAATAAAGCTCCAAAGTCATTCAATGATGCTAAGAAAGTCATGTCAGATTTGGGATTGGATTACAAGCGCATAGACGCATGCCCAAATGATTGCATTCTGTACAGAGGTGATTATGCTAAAGCTGAGTCATGTCCAGTGTGCAAGCTTTTTAGGTGGAAAAGTGATGACCAGAACAATGCATCCAAATCACGAAGGCGAAGAGTTCGAAAGGTTGCACAGAAGGTGCTGCGCTATTTCCCATTGATACCAAGATTGAAAAGGATGTACATGTGTTCCAAAACTGCAACTAATATGCGTTGGCACAAAGAGGAGCTAGTTGATGATGGATATATGAGACACCCAGCAGATTCAAAGGAATGGAAGGATTTTGACAAAATTTCCCATCATTTGCATCAGATGCACGCAGTGTTAGGCTTGGGCTTGCTAGTGACGGATTCAATCCGTTTGGACATATGAGCACATCATACAGCATATGGCCCGTTGTTATTGTGATGTATAATCTACCTCCTTGGATGTGCATGAAAGATCCTTATATGATAACTTCAATGCTCATTCCTGGCCCTAAAGCACCTGGCAACGACATTGATGTATATCAACAGCCATTACTTGATGAGTTGATTGAGTTGTGGGGTGGGGTAGAGGCCTATGATGCTTCGACGAAGTGTCAATTCACACTAAAAGCTGCATTGCTCTGGACAATTAATGATTTTCCTGCTTTAGGGAATTTATCAGGAATGTCCACAAAGGGAAAATATGCATGTCCATCCTGTCATACTGACACTTGCTACCAATGGCTAGCCAATGGAAGAAAAGGTTGCTACATGGGACACAGGAGATTCCTACCAACAAGACATAGTTGGAGGAACAATACTACTTCTTTTAATGGCCAAAGGGAAAGGAGATGTGCTCCAAAACCATTATCAGGCGCTGAAGTTCTTTCACAATATGAAAAGTTTACTCAGGTACACATACAAAAAAGATTTAAGTCTATGCAGCTTTCTTTTTGTAAATAAATATGATATGCGTTATGATATTTTGATGTAATTTCAAAGGTGTAACATTGCTATCATTATGCTGCCATTCAGGTTATATTTGGGAAATCTGACAAGAAAAGGAAACGCTCTAGCACAGTGTATGGTGTTTGGAAGAAAAAGAGTATATTTTTTCAACTCCCTTATTGGAGGACATTGACACTAAGACATAACCTAGATGTTATGCACATTGAAAAGAATGTTGGTGAAAGTTTGGCGGGTACCTTGCTTGGACAGGAGGGGAAGACAAAGGATAACATTAATTCTCGATTTGATATGGAAATCATGGGAATACAACCAAAACTTCATGCGACTCCCACAGATGATGGAAAATATTTATTTCACAATGCACCTTATACACTTTTTGGACCTAAAAGGAAGGCATTTTGTGAGTTCTTGACAAAAATCAAAGTCCCAGATGGTTATTCTGCAAAGGTATCTAATTATGTAGATGCAATAAATGTTAAAATATCAGGGATGAAGTGCCATGATTACCATGTGTTTCTGCATAGATACCTTCCACTATCTATTCGCGGCATGCTTCCAGCTGATATTTGTCTTCCAATAATTGAGCTATGCAACTTTTTTCGAGAAATTTGCTCAAAGGTGTTAGATGTTGAGATCCTTAAAAGGCTTGATTCTTCAATTGCTATTACTCTTTGCAAATTAGAAAAGATATTTCCTCCATCCATGTTTGATGTAATGATGCATCTACCAATCCATTTAGCTCAACAAGCAATGGTAGGTGGTCTGTGCAATATCGATGGATGTATCCCATCGAGAGATTCTTGCAGACTAAAGTCATTTGTAAAAACAAAGCTCGTCCAGAGGAGCAATTGCTGAGGCTGTAGTGTTACAGGAATGTGTGACTCTTTGTTCTATGTACTTGCATGGAATTGAGACAAGAATCAACAAGGCAAGCCGTAATGATGACAATGATGATAACAATAGCAACACACAGCTCCAGATTTTGCTAAAATTGGAAGACGACTTATTGGGAATAGATATTGTGAGATGGAGATGAATGAATTGAATAAAGCACAAGCGTACATTCTAAAGAACTGTGAAGAGGCTTCTCCATATACAGGGTAAGCCACTCTTAAGATGTTCATTGAACTGTGGACCTCCAATTTTGTAACATCTATTCTCCTATGTCACAGCATTCACAAGGAATATTTAAGGACACAGAGCACCAGAAATGTAGATAAGCGGCATGAGAAAGAGTTCTTTGAGTGGTTCAAGAACCATGTAAGTATAAGGATGTATTTATTACATTATTTCTTTAGGGTAGCTTAATTAACTACTGTGTTTCATGTAGATATCAGCTCTATATTCCAAAGGAGATCCTTCTGTTTCTGATGAATTATTAGATCTAGCAAGAGGACCCGATACTAGAGTGACACATTTCTCAAGTTATATGGTCAATGGATGGAGATTTAACACAAGGAACAGAGACGCTCTATGTCAAGCACAAAACAGTGGAGTATTTGTCAAGGGCGATGAAGGAACTTGAAACAAAGATTACTTTGGTGTCTTGACAGATATTGTGGAGCTTTTATATGGGACTCATAAAGTTGTTCTTTTTAAATGTGAATGGTGGGATGTACATACAACAAGGGGAGTTAAAGAAGATAAGTATGGGTTCATAATGATAAATACTACTCGCAGGCTGTCAACAGATGAGCCATATGTTTTGGCTTCGCAAGCAGAGCAAGTATATTATGTGAATGATACTCAAGATCCAAAATGGTATGTCGTGGTAAAGACTAAACCTCGTTACTATTTTGACACTCCTCCCAGTGATGAAGAAGATGCCACTACTAAATCAAGTAAATCCAATCCTGAAGCTTGCCAAGAAAATGAAGTAATAACTGTGCCGAATCCAAATACAATAGAAGATGATGACACAAGTATATTGGACACACCTCAAGTTGAAGCGGAAGCTGAAGGTATGGTTGTGGTTGTGGAAGGTAATCCGATACTCCATTACGAGGGTGACGTTGAAGATGAAGAGCAAGAATCTGAAACTGATGACAGCGAAGGTGGTGAGTACATGGATTCAGGTGACGAAGACACTGAAGCGGAAGAAGATATAGATGACGACTAGCAAATAACTGATAATCAAGCTGAAATTTCTATAGGGAATATATATATGAGATGCAGCTTCATCTCCTTGGTCACTTGCTTTACAAACACTACACAGTAGTGTCAAACAAATAAGCATTTAGGATATCATAGTCACTCTGGCATTTTCAGCTATGTTTTATTTCCTAATACTTATCAGTTTTGCATGCCCAGGTAATATGATATATATTCATTATAAACAAGCTATTCATCCACAAATTGTCAATTCACGTATTACTATAGACATACAGATTTGCGCTTGCTTTTGTTCGTTCTCACTAATTTTACTTCTGTTCTGGATCCCTACAAGACAAACTTGTGTTTTTTTGTTCCCACAACCAAATTAACTGGTACATACACTCAAAGTCACCAAAACCTAAGATAATAGAGGTCTAGTTTGTACTTCAATTACAGAATTACAACATAATATACTAGTATTATGTAACTAAAGATAAAGATAGGGGGTCCATCTGTCCCGTATGCAATGACCAAGGTTCAAGTGCCCAATCAATGCCACTGAATCATCACTAAGGCATTTGGCGATTGAGCTTCTAGCCTACATTCAAACTCCAGAGCATCGAATAGACAACTACGGTGAATTGATCAAATAATCTAAAATAGAGAGCAACGGTGCTTACTATCCAATCCTATGGCCTCGGATGAGCCGCCGTGTTAGGCCCCTGGACGCACGAGCCGCTAGCTGCACAGGCGGCCGTGAAGCTCCACCACGGACACGCCCGAGCTACGACCGCCCGCCACACGCCTGAGCGGCTGCCCGCACGCCTGCCGGTGTTGACGCCCGCAAGATGACCGTACCAGGCTCGCAGTACGGCGCGAGACCGCGGCTCGGCATCTTCATCCTCACGCCCAGACGACCGCGGCCAGGGGTGCAGCGAATCTGACCGCGGGCGAGCTCGTCGAGATTGGCGGCGGCGACCGTGGGTGAGCTCGTCGAGTGCTGCACGGGGCAAGATTCGGTGGAGTCGGGTGGGAGCGGGGATGGCCTAAGACCATGAGTTCGTCGGCGCGGAGCAGAAGCAGCGAGCTGGGGGGCGGCCGCCGGCCGGAGACACTCGTCGAGACAGGTGGCTGCGGCCGTGGGCGAGCTCGCTGAGCACTGCACGTGAGAGCTTCGGCGGAGCCATGGGCAGGGGCATCGACGGCCAGCGACTGTGGGCGAGCTCGTCGGCGCTTGGCGGAGCTCCGAGCTTTGGGGCGGCCGAAGATGCTCCATCTCCGTCTAGCAGTTGCAGCCGCAGAGAAATGATGGAGACGTAGACTAGGTGGGAGCCGTCAGGGGTGAGGGACGGGCGGTCCTTGAGGGCGATGGGGTCCCAGGAGAGGAGCGGGGAGAGCGGCGCCACCTCAAGCACCTCACGGCGGGAGGCGGCGGCGGTGGGGACGGGGGTGAGGTAGAGGTTGAGGGTGCCGTTGTGCTCGGAGACGAAGAGGAGGGAGTCGGAGGTGGGGGCGAAGTTGCCGTTGTAGTTGACGGAGGCGCCGTCGGTGAGGCGGAGCTCGGAGGCGGCGGCGGCGGCGGGGGAGTGGGAGAGCGAGAGGGAGAAGATGTCGAAGGCGTAGCGGCAGCGGCCGATGGTGGCGAAGACGATGGTGCCGGTGGAGGAAAGCGCGGGCGTCGCGAGGAGGAGGAGAGGAGCGGGGAGGACGAGCGCGAGGATTGGGGGGCGGGGAAGGAAGGGAAGAGAACCAAGCCGCCGGGCGTCGCGAGGAGGAGCGGAGCGGGGAGGAGGAGCGCCAGGATTGGGGGAGAAAGGGAAGAGAACCAAGCCCAAGCAAGACGGGAGATCGCACGGCGGAGCGCGCAGAGCGGTGCGGCGACGTGTTGGGCATTCGACCGTGACCTCACTGAGAGTATATGGGGTCAGTCCCAGAGAAGTCTCTTCCTATCTTTATCTGATTTTATTCTTGTGTGTTCCCAAGAAACAATAGTGAGGAAATTTTGACACTAAAAAAATCATACTAGTTAGAAAGTAATATTTAATCCAAAATAATCTAGTAAATGTTGATAATACAATATTTGCCACAAATTATTTATAATATGGAACACATGTTTTATCACTAATAAAAATATTATATAACAGGAAATTTATTTGCTCACAATTAACTTGGTAACTAGTGACAAAAGAATATTTTGCCACAAAATTTTCTCACTAATCGTGTACCATGTGGCGATGCAAAATTTTGTCACTGATAAATGTACTAGTAGTGGGGGAAATTGTTTAGTCACAATTAATATGGTAAACAATGGCAAAATATAATTTCGCCACAACATTTTCTCACTAACCTTGAACCATGTGGCGATATAATATTTTGTCACCGATAAATGGCATAATCGTGAGGAAAAATATTTAGTCACAATTAACCTATTTATTAGTGGCAAATTAATGTTTCTCCACTACATTCGCCATCAAGGTGCATCCTGTGGCGATATAGTGGTTTGCCACTAATAATCGATTTAATAGTGATGAAAATTAGTTTGGTCACTAATAACATGGGAATCAGTGGCAAAACAAAATTTCGCCACCACATTTTATCACTAATGCTCGGTCTTCCTGTAGTGGATTGATATACATGTTTGAAGCGCTGGTGACACCTCAGTGCGTCATGCCCATACCTCCCACACACTTGGCATGTATACTTGACTTGGCCTCCACCTTGGCCGTGACCCTAGGACTGATTGCACCCACGGCCATGACCTTGTCCCCTCTCGACCTCCACTGTGACTGTTGGTGTGGAATCTCGTAGACAATATTGTTCTGTTCAAGTGGGAGCTCAAACTCAAGATAAGAGATATGCATAAAGATCATTAAATCTCACCATATTATTGTGGGTTGTAACCGAGGTTACCAGGGCGTCATATTTAGACCCCAGTCCAGCCAAGATGTAGTTGACCACCTCATCGTCAGAGATAGCCTTGCCAACTGACACCATAGTATCAGCATGACCCTTCATCTTGTGTAAGTATTTGGACACACTAACATCATTTTTGAAAGCTGATAGCGGATTTACATCACCCTTCCATGATTCTGGGAGGAAAACATATCCGTTAGTGCTGCCCATACCTCATCTGAAGTAGACAACCATGCGACCTGAGCAAGGATGTCCTCTGTCATGGACGACAAGAGAGCGCTTAGCACGATCTTGTCCTGCCTGAACCAATGAAGGTAAGCAATGTTAGGGACTTAGCATGTATCCGCACCAGTTCCTTCAGTAAGCATCATAGAAGATGCGACGACACTGCCATCTACATAGCCATATAAGTTTTGGCCACATAGGTATGGCTCCACCTGAGCCTTCTAGAGAAGGAAGTTCTCCCGGGAGAGCTTGACGTTGATAAGATGTTCGAAAGTCGGAATGGGCACACTATTGCTTGGTGAAGAAATCAGGGCATCGCTGGTGGTGTTGGAGTTGACAGCTGCTGAGGAGGCCATGAGTCCCTTGTGGATCGTGGCTCTGATATCAAGTCAGAGAATATGGTAGACAAATAATATTGTGCAGCGTATCCAATCATGTGGGTATATCCTCCATATATATACTAGCCCAATACACGGAAGAGATTACAGCAGGTCACAAGAGATCAGAAACAGATTGGAAACAAATCACCACAATCCTGGCAACAACCCATGTACTATACATTATCCGGCAACAACCGAGAACAACCAAATTGGTTGTGATTGCTATGCTATCTATGGTTCTGATTACTATCTTCACACTTTCTATTGCCAAACTAGTCAATGTAAACTTAAATAATCAACAAAAGATGGATGAGGATTTTCTGAACCCACATGTTAGCAGCAAAACATCTTATACCGATCTCAACAAATGTCAAATGTCTTCGAAAAGGTAGTGCTCCTAAATGTGTATGATTAAATATTGCTCACTTCAACCATAGATGGATCTAGTATAACCAGTTTCATTATGACATATTTTTGAAATATATGTTTTATTTATAATAACATATTATAAGACAAATTAATGTTCCAAATAGTAGTTTGGTGATTGTGTCTGCATCAAAAGTAATCTACATTTTACAAATGGACAGAGTATCTGAAAGCACTCGGTGGGATAATGAGACAAGTTTTTTCTAAAATTAAGTCAACTTATGATTCCATATGTCATATATAGGCACACTCACATATTACTTAGGACCTTTTTTATGGTTTCATCGTTTCTATGTTTTCCTTTTAAACAGTGAGGCCCTCTCTATATATATATTCTCTCAAAAGACTTGATGTAGCATCCATTGATTTTGGGATGCAACACTGGTCGTGCATTATCTGGGTGTTCTGCATGCACACCCAAATATAGCCACCAGTTCATTACTCCACACACCTCGTGGTTGTCTATGACGTACATTCCATAACGTTTTACTGCCACACAAAAGAGTAATGTTATCCATCCAACAGTCATGCATACCATGCATTCAACAATACAGGACACAAAATCTTTATAATTTTTAAAGCAAATCTAAGAGCAATTCGAGAACAAGTTGGTGCAAATTTGGGGAGTAAGGTGGTGCATATTTAGGAGCAAATCTTGTACAGACATGTGTAAATTCACTATCAAACTAGAGAGCAATTTAGAAGAAAAATTATGTTTATTTGAGAAGCAGATTAATACAAATTTAAGAGTAAATCTGCGTGCTACTACCACCACAAAATAATCCCTACATCCACCCACCCCTCTCTAGAAAATCACCAAAATCCAACTAACTGAATAAATCAAAACCAACATTGAACTAAATCCATTGTTTGCCTGCGTGCTACTGCCACCATATGCTGATCTCCACCCCCAGCAAGCAAATCATAATAAATCCAAGAGCAAAGTTAGTACAAATTTGAAAGTAATTCAGGATATTATCTAAAGCAAATCTAAAATTATTTAGATACAAATCATACAAGCAAGTTGAGGATAATTACCAAACAAAATCGGTATAAAATTTAAATCAAATTAGGTGTGAATGTGATGCAAAATATAATAAAAGTGGGGAAAAGAGAATCTTTCTTTATATTTTCTTCTTGTGTGTATTCTTATCTTGTGAGGTGGATTTGATATGGGCTATCTGCCTAATTGGAGAGAAACACTTGGGGGATAGAGAAGTTGGAGAAATAGAGAAGTTGGAATGAGAAAGACTTGCTGTGAGTTTTCACGTCAGAGAGGGGAAGAGGAAAGTGAAGTGGAAGGGGGAGAGGTGGGGGCCAAGGTTGCCGCCTTTCTTGTTGATGAGGTCAAACGTCTAGTCAACGATTGTCTATACTATACGTTCAACAATGTAATCAGACGCACGCGTGGAAATGGGCTTTTTTGAATATTTAATTTTAGGCTTATTCAGAACGCTGAAGCCTTTACAGTTCAAATTAAAAACTCCCATGATAAGCTTGGAAATCAGAATTTTTAACTCAGCCAAATAGACCTCCGATAGCCTAATTTGCTTAACAGATCTCTTTTTAAGACGTTCATCCTTTCGCTCCTCCCCTCCCCTCCCCTCCTCACATAAAAACGCTTTGACCTGGGCCCGCTGTTTCTCTTCCGCGCTTCTCGCCGTGTCTCGTGTTCCAAATCCAAATCCCTAACATTTGTGCATTTGTGCCGCCACTCCTCCCTTCGCATTTGTGCCCGCCGCCGCCGCTCCTCCCTACTCCGCTCGAATCTGCGCTGGCGCCGCCCTTCCTCCTCTCGAATTTGCTCCGGCGCCGCCGCTCCTCCCTCCTCGCTCTCCTCCCCTCATCACCCCGCCTCCTCGCTACGACAACGACCTACATCAGACGACGTGACGGCAGCCACCACCGTGAAGGCCACAACGGTGGCGACGGCGAGGCAGAAGAGGTGAAGGCGGCGGTGGCAGCCGTGGAGAAGGTTTAAGTTCGTCCACCACAGCCTCGGGGGAATCGGGCGGTGGCGCTACCCCTCGCTTGAGGCTTGACGACGGCGGCGACCTCGTGCCCGCGGCCACGGGATGGGGGCAGACGCCGCTTGGCAGCTGGCATCCGCACGACCTCCCGCTTCTGCCATGCCCAGCCGCCGTACCACATCGATTTGCAGAAGGCATCAGTAGTAAGTGTTCCATGGTTTTAATTTAGATTGCTGCCCCTGATTTTGTCTGATACAAGTCGGTTGTTGCCTAAAATTGCAGATCCTCTGGTAGAGCCCCTTTGCCGTATTCTTTGGCAATGCAGACCTGCTTCTGGGAGGCCGACAAGATCCAATATCCTCAAGGCTTGGATCCATATCGGCAATTTTGTCCTAAGCCCCAAGCACACTCCATTCAGAATCGGCCGTCACCAGTCAAGGAGGAGCAAAATCTGGAGTAGCTAAGGCAGACAGAGAGTGCTTGGAATACGGCCGATGGATGTGAATGTGATCTAAGAAGATGTCACTAAGATCCCGAGTGTTGCCCTACTTCATGTGCTCTACAGCCGCGGTGCCATTGACGGACCCAAGACTGGCTCCAGCAAGACCCTCACCTTCATTGTCCCGGTAATCTGCTCTACAGCCGCGGCGCCGTTGACGGACCCAAGACCAGCTCTAGCAAGACACCCGCCTTCATTGTCCTGGTAATCTCATATTGCTGTGCTCTGAAATGTTAGCAACAAGTTATACATGAACATAAATTGAAATAGCCTGTGGAGTTAGTTGTTATAAGTTCTAATGCTACACATTTCATAGTCATGAAATAGTATGAACATATTTATCTTTGCCTATGGCACGAACTCTGGGAGGTGGTCACCTCTGAGCAGTGTATTCAATAAAATATAGGAAAGTCGAGTTATCATACGCTAGGGGTTGAGCTTTGTTTGTTTCTTTTCAATGCAGGTGCTGCTGTGATATTGTCTAGACTATATGTGGATTTTAAATTCCATCTGCAGTGCCCATTAGAATCTGTTCCATTAGGTAGACCTCACTACCTCAGATTCTTATGAGAGAAGTTATTGTTGTTCACTAGGTAACCTTCGTTTTCAGATAGATTGGATTATTTGTTTTCCCTTGTAAAGATTCTACACCAAACTGTTATGCTTTTAATCAGTTACCTAACTTTTTTCCATTACTACAAGTTTGCAACTCCACAAATTTCCAACTGATTATTCTGTGATCTATGCCTCTATTCTGCCATTACGTCAGTACATTAGTTAGGTATGTCTATGTGAGAATGAAATTCGTTGTGGGAGATATATTTGTAGCATGCCGTGGTTTGTGCAATGTGTGCCTGTGTCATATAAAGTATCTTAATATTGCCTTGAAACTACTACCTAGAGATTCTTGCTGCATCTATGCCAATCTAATTGCATGCAGGATATAGTTTTTTCTTTATGTTAGTTTCTCTCACTGGGAGCAATATTTTCTTTGGATTGCCTGTTAACAATGGTACAACTTTAGCTCGCTAATTGTTTAGCTTTTTATGGAAACATGAAATAGACACAAGGATGATGCGTTCACAATGATTGCTAATGCTTTACATAGTATGACATATAATGACTTGATTTACATAGTCCTAGAAATATTGATGCGGAGATGTACTCATGGTTCTTAATTGATGCACGTAGCAGCCAATTGATCTTTCCCCTTTCAGCTTGAACAATGCTCAAATGCTCATCATTCTTACAATTTTCTTACAATATATGCATCAAAGGATAATACATCTATATTTTTCTTTGTGCCTTTGTAATACCTGGGTTGGATTTGGCTTAGCCCAGCCCACATGTTGCCCTATAAGAGGGGGAAGGCCAGGTGGAGGAACCAAAAGCCAATTTTGCTTCCTCCCCTGTGCTAACCTGCGTGCTGCTGCTCTCCCCTCGCGCTTGCTGCCGTCGCTCGCGTAGCTGTCAGCGCCGCCACTCGCCAGCCTTGTCGCCATCGCTCGTCGCTGTAACAGCCTAGGTTTTTAAAAAAATAATGATAGCAAAATAATTTAAAATAAAAATAAGTGTTTTGGTTACCTAAATTTTATTTTTGATTTGCCTTGATTTTTTTGCTTTTAAAAAACGATGGATTTGAAAAGTAATTTAGGTAAAAACATAAAAATATCATTAAGTACGATGATTCTCACCCACTTGAGGAGCAAGGCAAGTCACACTTCTTGACCATGTTGATCTTAGTTTGCAAAATAAAATTATGTTGTTTTAAATTATTCTGCATGTATATTTTTATTCAACGTATTTCAATTCAGTTTTAAATTTAGTTATTGCCTACTTATTAATTTCTCCATTGACATTGAATATTCCTGATACCTTATCACCCTAGAATCAAACTCTAGTTAGTACACTAGTATTGGCTAGAGAGTGTTATATCAAATGCTTAGACCTGCTTAGATATAATCTTTGTTTTGGGACACCTTTTCACATAAAATGACAAGCTTTTTTAATGTATTCTTAACTTCGATGAGTCAAGGAGGTTTATGAAATATTTTGAAAATAAAATATAAAATCTGGTTTAGACTTAGGCTAATGGTTAGGTGGTGGGTGCAGGCATGCACTGTTGTTCGGTGACACAGTGTTGATTGTCGGCACAGGGGGTATGTGGTTGAGCCTAAATCAAATTAAGGGCCGGTCTGTGAGCTACTATTGCAAAGCCCTATTGTACTACCACAAGGCTGGTATGAGGACAGTCCTGGTTGATTAATTTGCGGTCCTAACCTGAGTCTCATCGTAGGTTGAAAGTGAGCGTGGCTAGGTCATGAGAGGTCTCACTCGACTCAAGAGGAAGTCCCGGTTTGGTGGATTCCTTACTGGGGTGAAATCTTAGTATTAGCTTGGCCAGGTTGAAGGCTTTGCATTGTAAAACCCTTGTCATGATCTCTCCGCCGAACACCTAAGAAAGTTTGTTAATCGCGTGGCAATATGGGATGATCATGTCTTGTGGGTAAAGCTGTACAACCTCTGCAGAGTGTATAATCTATCTTGGATAGCCGTGCCCATGGTCATAAGCATGCTGAGTAAAGTTTTTCACGGATTAGACTTTGTTTTACAAAAATGGTTTTCGAAACCTTATGGATGGATGGAATCTATGAGAGATTGAAAGCGTGTGAATGGATGGAATCCATACGTGATCTATTGGAAAAGATGGTCCGGGTGGGATGCCCGTGGTTAGGTTAGTGTTTGGTCGGAGCCTGCACTAATGGTATTAATTTCATGTACAATTACTGCTTTTACTTACTGTATTAAATTCAGCAATTTCAATCTATTTATTGTATTTCTTTGAATGCTGTTTTATGCTCAAATTAACCCTATAAGCCTTCCATTGACGCCTTTATCATTATGTTGCATATCTCCGTGTAACTTGCGGAGTACAAGTTTGTACTTACCTTGTTATCTCCACACAGATAAAGACGACTTCGACTACAGTGAAGATCTGGGCGAGTACACCGCGTCTTACTGTCGTTTGCCTGTGGGCAGGTTTAGTGGGCTTCTTCTGCTTTGGTGTTTTTCTTCCACTGCTTATATTTAATTTCGGTTTATGAACCATTGATGTAAACTTTGGCCATCAGGCCCATATTCAGTTAAATAAAGTTTATCATTATGCATAATATTTGTCTTTGTTTTCACTGTGTGCGTTAGCTAATCCTGGACTAGTGTGATTAACACAGAGGGTTTCGGAGTTGTTGCTCCGGGATCTGACATAGATGTTCTCTGTCGGACCTTGGAGTAAGGATTTCTGAATCCTCTATGATAATCGCACTAGTCTAGAATTAGCTAATGCGCACAGTGATAACAGGGATACATATCAAGCACAATGACAAACTTTATTTAACTAATATGGGTTTGATGACCAAAGTTTACATCAATGGCACATAAGCCAAAATTAAATATAAGCAGCGGAAGGAAAAACCGAAACGGAAGAAACCCATCGAAGTCCCGCACAGTGCAAACGACAAAGAAGACGCGCCTACTCGCCCGTGTCTTCACCGTAGTCGAAGTCGTCTTCCTCTGTGTGGAGATACTAAGGTGAGTACAAACTTGTACTCCGCAAGTCACACGGAGAATGCAACATAATGATAAAGGCAACAAAGGAAAGCATATAGGGTTATTTGGGCATATAGGGTTATTTGAGCATAAAATAGCATTTAAAGAAAAATACAATAAGTAGATTGAAAATTGCTGAATTTAATACAGTAAGTAAAAACAGCAATTGTAAATGAAATTAATACCATTAGTGCAGGCTTTGACCAAATACTAACCTATCCACGAGCATCCCATCCGGACCATCTTTTCCAAAAACATCTCGTATGGATTCCATCCATCTACACGCTACCAATCACTCATGGATTCCATCCATAAGGTTTTCATAAACCATTTTGAAAAACAAAGTCTAATCCATGAAAAATTTTTACTCAGCATGCCCATGACCGTGGGCACGGCTATCCAGGATAGATTATACACTCTGTAGAGGTTGTACAGTTTTATCCACAAGACATGGTCATCCCATATTGCCACGCGATTAACACATTTCTTTAGGTGTGCGGTGAGGAGATCATGATAAGGCCTTTACAATGCAAAGCCTTTAACCTGGCCAAGCCAACACTAAGGTTTCAACCTTGTAAGGAATCCATCAGACTGGGATCCGCTCTTGAGCCGAGTGAGACTTCTCATGGCCTACGCCACGCTCACTTTCAACCTACGACATGACTCAGGTTAGGACCCGCAAATTAATCAGCCAGAACTGTCTCATACTAGCATTTATGATAAGGCTTTGCAACAGTAGCTCACAGACCGATCCTTAATTGACTTAGGCTCAACCACATACCCCTTGTGCTCAACAATCAACACTGTGTCACCGAACAACAGTGCATGCGTGCACCCGCCACAAATTGAAAACTTTATCATTTTGTGTGAAAAAGGAATCCCAAAACAAATATTATGTCTAAGCAGGTCTAAGCATTTGATATAAAACTCTCTAGCCAATACTAGTGTACTAACTAGAGTTTGATTCTAGGGTGACAAGGTATCGAGGAATTCAATATCAATGGAGGAACTAACAAGTAGACAATAACTAAATTTAAAATTGAATTGAAATACGTTGAATAAAAATATGTATGCAGAATAATTTAAAAGAACATAATTTTATTTCATAATCTAGGATCAACATGATCAAGGTGTGTGACTTGCCTTGCTCCTCAAGTGAGTGTGATTTGTCGTCGTAGAATTCTTTGGATTCGTCGCAGTCTACACGTGAAAATAACCCACCAAACTCAAATAAAAATCCAAATAAATTCAAATAAACTCCAAATATTTAAATTGAGGGCAAAAACGGATAGAAGGGAATTTAGAAATTTGAATGGGCTAAATCAGAGTTAGGACGAAGAAGAACGGGCTCTTGGAAGTTTAAAATAAGAGAAAAAGGATAAAGTGGCCTTTTGGAATTATTTTTCTAAAAGAAATTGGAATTATGACATCAGCAGGGAATTTAATTTTTGGCTAAATTATTTTTCTATTGAAAATTCAGATTTACGATGTCAACCCTAGGGTTGCTGACTGTCAGGTGGGCCCTTGTCTACATGGACCAGGTCCATGGGCCAGAGGGAGGGCTGAGGTGGCAGAGGTGTTGATGTGGCTTCCAGGTGGCGGGTGATTGGCCCAAGATTGCTGAGGTGTCATCCACGTGTGTGCCACGTGGGCAGGTGGCCGATGCGGCTGCTGACTGAGCGGCAGAGCGCTGGCGCGGCGCTGACCGGCTGAGATGGCATGCCAGCCGGGCACCATGTGGCAGCCATGTCACCCTGGCGTGCTAACATGGCTCGCCGACGGTGGCCGAGCTCGGGGACCAATGGTCGCCAGCACTCTGGCGAGCGATGGCGGCCGGCGAGTGGTGCGCGCGAGAGAGAGGAAGCTACGGGGAATACGATGGTATATGTGGGCAATACCTAGAGTGGCCGAAGAATGGTCGGCAGCGAGGTTGGTCGTGACGAGGTCTCGGGTCTTCGGTGTGGTGGTGCTTCGGCGGTGGACACGGGCGGCAGAGGGGTCGACGAGCTTCGCTGAGGCTTGGGGAAGCTGACGGAGGTGGTGGCGCTCCTCGGGGTGGTCGGAACTGCAGGGATTGCTCGCCGGAGTTCCTCGGAAACTCAGCAAGGGGAAAGCTCAGGGTTGGGGCCTTGGGCTGCTCCGCGGGGTGAATTGAAGGCGGTGGGGGCTGGTGTGAGGAGAGGCGAGGCCGAGGGGGCTATTTATAGGTGCGGTGGGGGAGTAAGGCCGCTGGAATTGCTCGCCGTTGATGGCGGCCAGAAGAAGGCGAGGGGAAAAAGGAAAGAAGGGGCGAGAAAGGAAAGAAGGAGCGCGAGATCAAGGGGATTCGGTCGTCGGCGTCGTGCAGCTTCCAAAACCAGGCAGGGCGGAAGAAGGAAGGCGGTGGCAGCGGGGATTCAGTCGTCGGTCGGGAAAAAGGAAAGGGGAAGAAGAAAGGAAGGAGACGACACGGGGACAACGGGTCTGACAGGCAGGCCCAGGCGGCAGAGAGAGAAGGGAGAGGGTGGTGCGGGCAGCCGGGATTACGCCACAGGGAAGGGAAGGAAATTGGGCGGCCGGGGAGGTTGAGTCGGAGGGGACGGCTGGAGATGGGCCGAGGCAGCGACGCGGGCGAGATTGAACCGGCCAGGTGTCAAGCAGAGAGATGGGGAAGCGGGATGAGCTGGGGTGGTAGGATGAGGCCAGAGGCGACGTGGGCGCATCCTACACGTCCACATGTCAGCCGGAGAGCGGGGTGATGGTTTTAAGATTTTATTTAGGGATTTTGGATTTCCAGAAAACCCAAAAAAATAATTAAAGCTCAGAAAAATACCAAATAATGTCCAAAAATTCCAGAAAAATTCACAGAATTTCCTGGAGATATTTTTGACTTAATAAAATTATTTCCAACTAATATTGGTACTATATTTTGTACGTAAAAACACTTTTTAATTTCAAAAATAGATTTTAAACTCTAGAAAAACCAGGAAACCAAATAAAAGCCAAATAAATCCAAATAATTAATTTTAAATAGGATTTTTACAGGAAATCAAAATATCATTTTACTTAATAATATTTTTATGTTTTTACCTAAATTAATTTTCAAATCCAGCGTTTTTTAAAAGCAGAAAAATCAGGGCAAATGAAAAATAAAATTTAGGCAACCAAAACCCTTATTTTTATTTTAAATTATTTTTCTATTATTATTTTTTTTTATGAAAACTAGGCTGTTATAGTCACCCTCCGGTAGTCGCCACTTCACCTTGCTACCTCGTCGTCACCTAGCTATCGGCACCGTCGCTAGGGGTGCAAACGGTGCGAATGTCGGGACCCCGGATTTCCAAACCCGGACCCTCTGTGTATTACAGCACTAGTCCCAGATCAAAGCTAGTGCACACAGTTAAACAGAAATGATTACATCACCATCTACGATTTATTACAATAATAAAGAGTATTGACCGAAAGGTCTCATTATTACAAATGAGGTTTCAAGATCTCGCACACACGAAACAAAGCGGAAGCAGAAGATAAATCCGATGAAGACCCCATCAATACGCCACAGGCAATTGACTGGGGAAGCGCGACCTAGTACTCCAGGAATCCTTCGTCAAATCCACACGCGAAGTAGTCGTAGTCCCCCTCTTGAGCTTCGTATTCCTCTGGTGTTATTTTTTGAGTGTAGCATGTGAGTACATAAAGTACTCCACAAGTCTTGGGAAAAATTGCAATAGATGCCAGGCTTGCCAAAGGAAGGCCATATGGTTCTTTTGCACAAAGCAACATTTTTATTCAATTACTTCTAATTATTTTCGAAGGCATCAATTTAATAAAGTAAATGTTTTAACAAAAACTATCATTAATTCTATAGTGAAGGTTCCATCCACCAACACTAGTTTAATCAATTCTAACTGATCAAGTTTAAAACTGCGGGTTACATCCACCCTCTCTGGCTCCATCTGCCAGGATTCCCTTCCGAGAGTTCACTCTACTCTCGGAATACAAAAACTTTGATTTTAAAACCAAAACCAAAAATCTACCATGTGAATGCATTCCTTGCCCGCCCTTGACCGTGGGCACGGCTATTCGAATAGTTTGACACTCTGTAGAGGTTGTACAACTTTACCCCAAGAGATAAATTATCTTAACAAATACCACGCTTCCTTTGGCATGAGACATAGATAAAATATCACAAAGCCTTTACCTCACTCTAGACTAGCTACACACCACCCACGAGGTTTCACCGCAGAAGGGTTAAATCGCCTAATCAAGCCCTCTTGCGCCATATGAGTACTGATAAATCCTGTCCCTCACCGTGAATAACCAGTAAATCCACGGCACCCACTTCCCATCGGTGGCACCTAAACTAGACTATCATGAGTTAATCAGCTAGGTCGTACCATATAGACTTAGGGTTGTACAGTAGTGCTCAGTCTGGACAATCGCAAGCGTCAGTCCTTAGTTGACTAGGGTGGAACTTACACTTTACAAGATCTCGTGCTTGCCGCACCAACCCAAACCAACCATCCACCCTAATCTAAACCAACTTCCACATTTTATTTTATTTTAAAAGAACAGTGGCAACTCCAATCACCACTAATTTATAAGCACAAGGTTATTACAATAAATCGTAATTTCCCCTTTTTCAAGATTTCTAAGATATTAAATAGCATGACTAAGCATTATACTACCATTCTAATATTAACAAAGAATTGTATAATTCTCATTGTTGAGACAAAGGGAATTCTAGGGTTACAAAGGTACATGGCAATCAAGTTCAATTGAGGGCATAACAAAGCTGGAGTAACTAATACCTTAAAATTTTGAACTAATGTTTTATGTAAATAGCAATGCATATAATTTAAAGTAATTACAACATTTCAAAATCATAGGTTCAACATGATCAAAGGAGACTTGCCTTCTTGGACGCTCTCTAGGTCTTCTTGCTGCAGAGTGGGGAGATCTTCGACAGCGTTGGATTCTACGCGCGAAAAGATAGAGCAACAAAACAAGTAAATACAAACAAAATTTAAATAAAATTCAAAAATTCAAAAAAGAGGCCATATTGTATAGGTTATGATTTTAGATGAATTTAGAAATTTGAATGGCTGAATTTGTAGTTAAAATGAGAAAGTTATGCTCATTTGAAATTCTCAGTTTGAATAAATCCAGAAATTACGAAATTTCTGACAGGTGGGGCCCACTGGAAATATTTAATTTTTAATCTTTTATTTTTGATTCTTTATTCTGAGTCTATGACAGGTGGGACCCACTGGCAGGGAGCCCACCGAGCTCGGTCTCTGGCATGTGGGACCCACTGGACTCTGGGCCCACTTGTCAGTGGCTGACGCAGACGGGTGGGGCCCAGGCGGCAGTGGCCAGCGCAGACTGGCGGCCGCTAATGAGTGGGACCCATCTGTCAGCGCGGAAAAACGAAGAAAAAGGCTCAACCTCAGCGTGCGGAGCCGGGGGCTTGAACGCGCGCCGAGGGAACCGGGGAAAGGAAGGGGTAGCGCTGATAACCAGTCGGGCGGGGAGGCGTTGCCTACCCATAAAGGGTAGGTAAACCTTTTGAGGGTTACCTGCTAGCGGGCCGAGCAGAGATGACCGGAGGCGACGGTGCCGGGGGCGAGGGAAGGCCGGAGGGGTTCGGGGGACTTCAAAAACGGGGTCCCAGCACGGAGTAGATGACGAGGGCGGGGTCGGCGGGGTTCGGCGAGGAGCGGAGACGGTCGGCGACGAGGAAGAGCGGCGTCGCAACTCGGGTCCTCCGGTGTGACGGTGCTCCGGCGGCGGGGAGGGGTGGCCGAGGTGTCGGGGAGGTTCGCACGGTCTCGGGGGTGCTCGGAGTGGCGGCGACGGGCTCCGGGGAGGTCCGAGGCGGCGGGAATTGCTCGCCAGAGTGCGGCGGAGCTCGGGGAGAGAGGTGGCACAGTGCTGGGGTGCTACGGAGCTCGGGGAAGAGAGCGGAGGGCTGTGGGAGGTGGTGCGGGAAGAGACGGAGCCGAGGGGCCTTTTATAGGGGCAGAGAGGGAACACGCCAGCGGCAATTTCTCGCCGGTGCTGGCAGCCGGAAAAAGAAGGGGAAAGGGGAGGGAAGAAAATAGGGGGCGCGGAAGGAAAGAGATGCGCAGAAGCTCGAGGATTTGGTCTAAAGAACCTGAGATATCGGGCCTAGTCCCCGGACTGGCCTTGTCGAAGGTCACCTCATAGGTCTCTACCAATTTACTAGACTCGCAGTTCCAAACCCGATAAGCCCGCGAAGAAGTCGAGTAACCTAGAAAGATACCATCACAAGAGCGTGACTCAAACTTGTCTAGGTTCCCGAACTTCAAAATAAAGCACTTGCAACCAAACACACGAAAATGAGATACGCTGGGCTTTCGCCCATATCTCAACTCGTAGGAAGTGCGGTGCAAGTGTGCCCGAAGAAAAACTCGATTAGAAACATGGCAAGCGGTAGCTATAGCCTTAGCCCAGAACTTCCGCGGTGTAGAGTACTCATCAAGCATCGTCCTGGCCATCTTGACCAAGGTACAGTTCTTCCTCTCCACAACGCCATTCTGTTGTGGGACGTGCGGAGAAGAGAACTGGTGCTCTACACCTGTCTCATCACAAAACCTCTCAAAATAGGAATTTTTGAACTCCGTGCCATTGTCACTGCGGATCGTTCATAAGGCACCCGGGAGCTCAACAGAAAGCCTACTGAAAAGACCTCGAAAATGTGAAAATGTCTCATCCTTCGAGGCTAAGAAAAACACCCAAGAGAACCTCGAATAGTCATCGACCACGACAAGAATATACCACTTCACTCCTGCTGACTACACTCGAGCTGGTCCAACAGTGTCCATATGGAACAGCTGTCCCGGTGCATCGGTCATAGTAACTGTGACCGGAGGGTGAGAAGCGGCAACCATCTTGCCGTGCCGGCATGGAGCACAAACAAGATCTTTGACCATCTTGAGTTTCGGCAGACCGCGAATGAGATCGTGGCCGCTAACTCAGGTCAAATGGTCAAATCCGATATGACCAAGTCTCCTATGCCAGAAAGTCAGATCGCGGGACTCCGAAGCAACCAAACACCGGAGAGGATCACCAGAAGAATCAGAAAAATCAGCACGAAAGATCCTCCCATAACGTGAAATCCTGCAAACCAGACTACCCGAAGAGTCAAGAATTTTGCAAGCATTTTTCTTAAAGCTTACCTCATAACCGTCATCGGTAAGCTGAGAAACCGAAAGCAAATTATAACGAAGCTTACTAACCAAGGCAATATCTCTCAGAAGAAAAGAATCATTAATGCGCACTGTACCTTTGGCAATGACGCGCCCAGATAAAGCATCTCCGAAGGTGATCGTCTCATCACCTGCAGCACGGGCTAGGGAAGAGAACCAACGGGAGTCTCCGGTTATGTGTCATGAACACCCGGAGTTTACAAGCCAAACCTCTCCCTTCCCAGCCCGGCGAGCCTGAGTCAACAAGAGAGTAAAGTCTTAGTACTGGGGTAAATCAAGAGTGATTTTGGCACCCAATACTGAACAACACGTCGAGCAGATGAAGTAGTCAAGCACGACTGATCTCTATCTACCCTACGCTCTGTCACTCGAAAGCGGATGGTCTACGAGTAGACTGAAGGCCATTCTTTGGTCCGGCGCTACGGAAGCGAGTCGGAGTACCAAAGAACACGCCGATCACGCCGTGGGTAGTGTCTCGGCGGGGAGGCAGATGTACCCTCGGGGCGGCGAGCCGTGAACAAAGGGAGCATGAGGACGAAACCGAAAACTTCGGAAAAACCAAGTCCTCGATGTCGCCAAAACCATCGAAGCATCATCGAAGCCAACCTAGACCTCGTGTTGGTCTTAGATGCACTCAAGGTCCGGGTGACCACGAATCGCCTAAGAGCTGCAACACGGTCTCTCGCACGATCCTCGCACGCTGAAGTATCGATCGATCGTATGTCCATCCTTCGGCGAAGGTGCAATGATACTTCGCCTTCGAGAGGCGTAAGTGGCATGAAATGGCCGCCACGAGAGCAGTGCGGTGGACTCACCTTCTTGTCGAAATTCCTTGGACAAAGCCCGCCGATTTGAATTTGACCTCATCGCACTGGCTCGGTCTCGATCACACACAGGTGCTATGGGTGAACACGGCGGTAGATGCTTCCTCATATCCTCATAGAAATCATATCCTAGACCACGATTGAATTTGCAAATCTTGGGTGGTCTAGAATAAGATTAAGCTTCTTCTTGCGCCTAAAAATCTCTCGAGAGTGTTCATAAGATACCGACACTCCCGAAAGAGAGAGGTGCAAGAAGAGCAGGGGAAGAGGAATAGCAGGAGGTAAGGGAGCATATGAAGAACCAACAGAGGAGGAGCGAATGGCTTATGCACGCCTGGTAGGCTCGAATGGGCAGGTCCTCATCGCTAGCGAGGTTGGTTCACGTCACTAGGCGTCTCTACCTTACCCTGGGCTTCTCCCCCTCCTTAACAATCACATCACAACTAGATTGTGGCTTCTCTAATAAGTTCTTAGTTAGCTTCACATATTTTTCTTCCAATGCAATTAAGTCAATTTTTAGTTTATCATAATTTTTGCATGGTGAGCTAACGAGGTCCTTAGAAGCATAATTAGCGATTTCTTATTATGGTCAATCATTTCTTGAAATTGCTTGAAACAAATTCAAGTTCAAGCGATTAATTTAGGACAGTTTGAACATGAAGCAGTGGCTCAAGCAACCAAGAATACAACTCGATATTTTGTGATCTGCCCGTTTTAGGTTCATCTTCAAGTTATTGCAATTTTCACAAGACTCGGGCAGATCTAGCAACATGGTATAAAGACCTCTAAATGCATTGTCCTTATCCTCACATGAGGTGCATGCAATAGTCTCGACAGAGTAGATGAAATAGGCGCTACTCTACTCATCTCAAGCTCAATAAGAAGACTAATGTTCTCCACCTTAACAATATCAAGCTCGAGAGGACAAACTATCATGCGAGGTCCTTAATTTCTCCAAATCACCCAACAAAGCGAGCATGTATCACAATCATCACTAGCGGGAGCGGATGTAAGAGCAATAATCTCTAGTGACAATCTATCTACTTCCTTCTCTAACTCGGTACACCTAGCCTAGCTCTAGCATGAAAACCACCTAGCTTAAGAAAAGCATGATTGAGTGGTCGTAAGTGGGGCATACCTCGTCCGAGTCGGAGTACGACTCATTGTCGCTCGATTCGCCCTCGAGGCCATGAAGCACATCTTGGAGAAGTTGTCGCTTGCTCTTGGGGTCTTGATCACCCGTCCGTCGTCGTCGCTCCATCCCTCCACCTCGGCCGAGGTCGAGGTCGTCGAACGCAGCGAGGACACGGTGGGCGAGCTTCTTGGCCTTCCCGGTCGCGGAACTTCTTCTTGCCTTGTGGATGCGCCGGAGGCTTCTTGTTGCGGTTCTTGTCGGTGTAGTCGTTCTTGCCCGAACCGCCGTAGTCGGCTTTGCCCTTCTCCGGTCTAGGGCGGTTGCCGAATGTGGTTGGGGCCACCACACTCGAAGCAAATCACGAGTCCTCCTCTCTTCTCGTCCCTCCTCCTCTTGTAAGCATGGGAAAACTTCCGAGCTAAGAGGGCGATTGCTCATCCTCGAGTGCTCTAGCGACCATCGATTCGTCACGAGAGAGCAAGGAGGACCCACACAACGAATCAGAAGAAGGACCAGATGAGGAAACGGGATCGGTGACCAAAGCCATCGACTGTGACTTCGACCTACGAGAGACAACATCAATCTCGTGAGTCTTGAGGCGCGAGTACAGTGCGTCAAGAGTCAAGGTCGAGAGGACTGTCGTGTCATTGATGGTGGTGACTTTCATCTCCCAAACACGCATATCGAGTGCAGTGAGCATCTGTCGAGCGTTATCCGAGTCGGAGTATGTGAGACCGACGGCCCGAAGGTTGCTCAAGATCTTGTGAAAACGTGCAAAACACTCATCTAAACACTCACCAGCAAGCATCTCAAACTTGTTATACTCCCGCTTGAACTTGTCCTGTCGCACCGTCTTAATCTGGGTGGTGCCCTCATGGTATGCATCGAGGGTCTCTCAGATATCGAAGGCGGATGAGAGATGAGAGATGCGATCAAACTCACTGCGACTTAGGCCCTGGATAATGATGTTCCTTGCCTTAGCATTTGCCTCAACATCAGCCATGTTCCCGGCATTGATGTTCTCATCGGCAGGAACTTCAAACCGGACCTTGACCTTGCGCGGATGGCGTACCCACAGGCTCGAATGTATGTCTCCATTCGGCTCTTCCAGAAGGGGTAATCGATGCCATCGAAAACGGGCGGCTTGGTCGAGTACTTGTCGGTCGCCATGGCTCTTGAGACCGGTTAAGATCTATGAATTAGAGCTAACAGACTCTGATACCAATTGTTGGACCGAAACGGCGACAGAGGGGGGGTGAATGGCGCTCAATTAAAAAACAACCCCTCAAGTACTCACAGGTGATTTTCTCCTCTAATAGCTAAGAAGCTATGAAAGACATGCATCGACCTCACTGAATGATCCTTAAACAACAGAGGAGAAATCTAACCCTAAGAACCAGAGAGAACCAACAACGGAACTACCAAGGGAATTGAAGCGATACCCCTCAAAAGCACTTACTACCTCTCCTATAGCTTATGAGGAAAAGCTATGAAGAAAAGATATGAAGAGACAACTACCTGCTCTCTGAAACTCTAGAAAAACCAACCCAAAAGAAAATACAAAGAGGAGGCAACCAAAAATACCAAAGCAGCAGCAAGAACCCTGGGCCGGTCTGACCGGTGTACTATGGCCGGTCAGACCACCCTCCCACCGCCGGTCGGACCGCCATAAGGCAACCGGTCTGACCGCCGGACCCCGGTCTGACCGCCCCTCGGGGTTTCAGGCAAACAGAGTGCAGTGTTCAGGGAGTAGACACAATCTCTTCACAGCAGCTAAATTGATGATTTCTCTTTGTATTTCTCGGCCCAAAAAGACAAGGCTATGCTCAAAATAACTAGAGGGGCCTTAGGAACCAACTAAAACCATCTCAAATGAGAGAAATTCAGATTGTGCCCACAAATCAGGAAATTACAGAGACTGCATCAAAACTCAAATATCTTTCGAACCCTTGATCCTTTGGCACTGAAACTCTGGAGAAAGATAATAAATATCCACTAGACTCTGCTTGCTAAGTCTCATGCCATCTCAAGGAGGAGATCAAGAACTAGCATAAAACCCTAGAACCTGAAAAAAGAAGAACAGGGACAACTTAAAAATCCAAAATACTCAAGATTCATAAGTCCTTTGCACTTGAGATTTTGCAATTGAGTTAGCAACAATCTAAGAGCATCTCAGCACGAATCTCAAGTCAATTTCTCAGAGGAATCAAAAGTTCATCAAAACCCTAGAAAATGCAGAAGACGAACAGAGAAACTGAAAATGCCAAATTTGAGATTAAAGTGAGGTTTGCTCTTGGGAAATCGATCAAATGATCTTGAGGCACTAACCCATTACAGAGCAACCCATTTTAGTACTTCCCAACACCAAACAAACAAGAAATCCAAAAATCACAAAATCACCAAAGGGAGTAGCGAAGAACAGAAAGCATAGAGCACGATAAAAACTTCAGATTTCATTCATTGGATCAAATGGAATACAAATACGTCCCGATACCACTGGACATTAGGACAAGGAAGTGATTACAAGCACATCACTCCATTCTCTCCCACTCCCTAAACCAAGAACTCAAGCTCTACATGCATAGGAGGGAATGAACACACTCTAACTCTCTGGAAACCATCGAAGGGGACAGGCAGGGAGCACTCTCTGCCTCCACCAACAAACCTCACCAACTAAAGCCTAAAGCCAAAAACCATCTCTAAAGACTCTTTTGACTAAAGGAAACCCTAAAATCCTTTCCAAGTGCTCAAGTGGGCATGCAGCCCCTCCAACCTATTTATAGCCTCATGGCTAATGGGTCTCTGCCCCGTTACGCCCGCTAAATCCAACGGAGCCCGTTCCCGCATGCGACCTTGCAAAATTCCGTTTCGCCCCTCGCACCTTCCGGAAGCTTCGCGCTCCTTGCCTCGCACGCCTCGCAACCACCTCGAGTCCACGTCGTCTTCGACACATCCCGACCGTTCGACCTCGGCGCCACTGCGCCTAGTCCGATCACCGTGTCTCGCCACGACTCTGCCTCGACGTCCTGCAGCCACACAGACAAGAAACACATCAAATAGCACCGCTCGATACATGAAAGCGTAAATACCATCACACTTACCACGGATGAAGTCCAAACCTGTCCAATCAAAGAATCAGCGTCCTAATCCCATACGACCAAGTTTGACCAAGTCCGACCGAGTACGATTGCGCCATGCAACGTCAAGGTCCGAACAACCCAAACCAAACTCGACTTACCTAAACCAATGTCAATAACTCATCATACACATGTGGTCACCTCCACATGGTCCATCAGCTTTGGAGCTAGATGATAAAGAATGTGCTACCACAAACATAAATGAGGAGGTTTGATAATTCTACAAATAAAAATACAAAAACAAATTTTAGTTATTTTATCTATTTTATTGTTCGAACTTATATGGTCAATGATGATTGAATTGGCTATCCTTTGCTATGTCTTTACTGTCATATATACACTGTTATTACTTCTCTAGTTTGATGGTTCTTTACTTCCAATGATATACTAACAGTGAGTAGAATTGAACTATACAAGACTACAAGTATTAATTTTGTGTTTCTATTCTTCATTCAATAATTTTGGGTTCCAATTGATATTTTATTGTAGGACGAGATAATGACCGAGGCTGAGCTCTGCTGAAACATGTTTAGAGATGGCTTGCTGGCTCGCTGTTGGCTTTTTGCTAGACAAGATCTGCGTTGTGGACTTATCATGTGATGTAAATGTAATGGACTTAAATAAACTAATGATGTACTAGACTACTTGACTATGAGCAATTCGTACTTTTGAACCATGTTGCATCCTACATGTAGTTAGTTAGCTACTAGCCTACTATTTGTTTAACTAGCCTCTATAATTTACTTTCTAGTTGCTTCTTTGCTAGTTAGAATTTATTAGTTGCTTACTTGTCCCTGTCATCATGTAAAATTTGCTTCTGCGCATTATCTGACTAAATATTCGTGACCGAGACTAACCGTATTCGGAGCGGCATGTATTTGCTCCGTATCCGTGACCGAGAATATCCGCATTCGTATTCATATCCGGCACTATTCGTATCCGACTCCGACAAAAAAATATGGAAAAGGATACGGGATGAGCAATATCCATCCGTATCTGATCCATTTGCATCCCTAGCCCGTTGCTCCTCTGGTCGCACCTCGCGTCCCCCTGCTGCCAACGGTGCCTCGCACGCGTCGCGTGTCGATGTCGCCGACGCGTTGCTGTTGGTAGCCACGAGCCATCGTCGCTTGGCACCATCGCTCCCAGATCGCATCTTGCCTTCCTTGTCCTTTGCCGCTATCGCTCCACCCTACGGACGTGCCTCGCCTACCTCGCCCCGCGTGATCGCCGCTCCACGCTCGCCGGTCGTTTGTGCGCAAGGAGGCGGGGAGGCCTGATCCGGTGTGTGGGGAGGACTAGCCGATCGAGAGAGGGTAGGGAGGAGCCGGCCGGCTAAGGAAGGAGAGCTGACCAACGGGCTGAGGAAGGAGAAGTGGGAGTCGTTGATCGAGCGAGAGAGGAAAGAGGAGGGAGCTGTCGACGAGAAGAAAAGAAGAAAGCTCTGGTGTTGGAAAGAAAAGAGGAGAGAGCCAGCCATGGGAGAAAAAAAAGAGAAGAGGGAGAAAGGAAAAAGAAGAGAGAGGCGGAAAAGGAAAAAAAAGAGAGAAGGAAAGTTTGACCCACTGCCAGATCTATCAGATCCGGCCAAGGAAAAGAAGATGGTGCCCCGATCCAGTCGTTTGGGGCCAGGGTGGGGTGGCGGTTCGAGTCAGGTGCCGTCCACACACCGCCTGCCAAGTTAACAGGCAAGTACATGGTAGAACAGTGAATTGTGGTGAATGTTTGTTATTCATGTTTCTATACTATGATTTACAGTATTTGTGAGATGATGCATATGATTATGTACTAATCATACCCTGATGAGTACCGCTTATGATTAGACATCCACATTTGATGAATATTACATCATGCAAAATATATAAGAGCCAGGTCGGTGAGAAAGTCATATGACTAGTCCGGAGTGCTCTTGAATAAGACCTACAGAGGTAGGCACCTCCACGGGATGGAGGAAGAGGGTGACATCGACGGGTGTACCCTCCGCTATACCGGTATAAGCTACAGTTACAGATGCATTGTATGGCATTGCATTGCATGAAAGTAATAGAGAAAGTGATAAGTTACAGAGAGTTATCAGTTTACAGTTACAGATTTGATTTACAGATTACAATTACAGATTTGATTTAAAGTTCATAGTCGTAGAATTGATTTACAGTTTACAGTTACAGATTTGATTTACAGTTACAGATTTGATTTACAGCTCACAGTCGTAGAATTGATTTACAGTTTACAGACATAGAATCGATATACAGTATATAGTTACAGACTGGACTTACAATTTACAGCCATAGAGTGGATTTACAGCTTACAATTCATGAAATCGATTGAATTGCTAAAGTGATGTTACTGTTTTATCGTATGCTTGCTGAGTCTCCGGACTCACCCTTGCTTTGTCGTTGTTTTTAGATGAATAATGACGACATGCATGGAATGGGGATAGTCCTTTTGGCACTGCACATATGAAATAACAGTTTAGTCTTACACCAAGCTTTTCTATTTAATCTAGTGTTAAGTCTCTTATGGCTCGCCGTTTGGTTTAGTTTGCTTGTGAGCCGTGTTGGTGTGTCTTCATGGTCGTGGAGCCCAAAGTCTGTTTATATTATGGTTTATGCAATATGAAGTTAGTTGCCTTTGTAACTATCCTATATTTATTTGCCGTTTGCTCCCTGTGGGTAATCATAAAAAAAGGGGAGGTGCTGCTAAAGGTTCGATTAGCAACACTTTTGAAATGGTAAGTCTGGTGGTAGCATCTTGGGCCCTGTGGAGGGCCGGGGTGTTACAGCCTTTCTTCACAATGATCAAAAGATCCTTCATTTGTTTTTTTAATCACTTATCAGTTAGTCAATATTCCAGGAGTTTCGTTTAGGTTCTACCAACTAGGTCATGTACATGGATATAGAGATGATAGGTTTTGTAATGCATATCAAGCTAGCTGGAGTACAAGCACAAAGGTAATCCGATTCTTTTTTTTTCTTTGACTTTAGGAGAGAAAATTGATTAGGCAATTTTAGCTTACTTTAGTTACTTTTGTTCAGAGTTCTGTTACTTGCTTGTGTTTCGCTCTAAACTCCGAGCGGATTATTACTGCACTGTATATCTACTTACTTCCCTATCCTTGATGCCTTGAAGGTGGATATTGATTTTGAGTTCCTAATATCTAGCAATTTTAACCTTATTTACTAGAAGTCACCATATTTTTTCATCCACTTGGGGAATACTCGATTTGCATCAAAGGATAATACATCTATATTTTTCTTTGTGCCTTTCTTCACAATGGTCAAAAGATCCTTCATTTGTTTTTTTAATCATTTATCAGTTAGTCAATATTCCAGTTGAAACAGTTTTTGACAAATTAGGGTTCTCTGGCAAACCCATGATTACAAGTTTTTGACAAATTAGCTGTGCACTCTATGGCTCATCTTAAAGAAGTCCATTGTAATAGCCTTAAAATAAAAAAGGATGTTAGTTACTTCTAATAGTTGTTAAGTCTGTGTTTGTTTGCTCATTATAGTTTTCCAAATGGGTTTAAGGCATTGGCTGCACCTCCACTCACCCACGGGCACTTTGATGAGGAGCCAAAAGCAAAGATCCAAAAACCTTGAGAGTTTTGGCAAAATTCCACCGCATGGTTCAAAAGGTTCTATGTGCCACTATGATCACATGGGCATCTCTCCTAATGGGAAAGTTCTAGCTGCAACAATTGAGCTTTATGCTCTGCTCATTTTAGCTTCAGCTTCTGACTTCTGGCTTATTTTTTACTATTCATAAATTTCGTCTTTTTTGAACTTTTGGCTTTTTTGAGCTTTTTTGCTGGTTCTTTTTTCTTGTATTCGTTCACATTGTCCGTAATGAGCTAACATATTTTTTTCTATTTTTAAATTTTTTTAATTTAATTACGCTAAATAAGCCATCTTTTTAGCTACAGTAAAATTTCAGCCGCTACAGTGCAATTTCAGCCATAAGCCACAGCTTTTTAGCCCAACCGAGCAGGGCCATATAGTTTGCACCTTTTCTTGATGTGATGTTTGCCACTTTGGTAGATGACCTTGGAATGGCATGTTTTCTGTATATACTCAGGTGATATAACTGGCATTGCTTGAGATCCAAGGAAAATTCCAAATGGTAATATTTATCTACAATCTTTCAAAATCTGAGTATTTGTTGCTTTGATCTAATTTTCACCGGAGCTTTCATGAACCTGTTCAAGTTAGTAGTGTATATAAAATGACATACGTATACTGGACCTACTTAGCTTACCATTCCTTGGAGCACTGTAAATAGTGATATGATAAACATTCTTAAGTTGATGGCTACCAATTATAATGCATAAATAATATTATTCTGTAAGATACTTAGTTTTCTTGATTCTTTGATTTTATTAGCAATTTTTTTTTACTGATTTAGGCTATGTAATTGACAGCACAGAATAACCAAACACAATAGGAGTGATTATTTTATCATTCTAAGAGAAGATCAAGTTGTGTACTGTAGCATGCTGATTTGCTGAGATTCGGTGAACTAATATTTTCCTATGCCCTGTTGAAATTTGACAAGAGAAAAAGTGATATGCTTCTTTATTAATATGTTTTGAGTCTCATTTAAATTGAAATTTATGCGGATTAGTTTTTCCTATGCCCTGTTTCTGCTGGGCTTCCGTTATTCAGTAGCTCGGATGGGTACTTGGCTAGTACTAGTAACATAAAAGTGCCACTTAGACAAGGAAAAATACAAATGGAAGAGTCGAAGAGATACATCAATTCAATTTGCATTCAATTCGCCAAGAAACGCCCACTCGCTATGCATAGCCAGCGTGATCTCTCTCAGGCTGAAATCCAATAAAAATATAGTAAAGACTACAGCGACAAGGCTCACCAGTAGTTCAATCAATTCACACTTCACGCACTGGCCATGCATATCCAAAAAAACCCCGTTCAGTACAGGACTACAGGTGCACTGTGTAAGAACTGGAGGTGATGCGTGCCGCGGATGTTGCTACAGATACGTCCATCCTGTATACATATCTGACACACTTGGAGCGGACCCAACTAAGTTCACGGGTGTCGAACTTAACACCTAAATTTTTTAGCGAAATGCTCGGCGAGCGTCAAGCTTAGCTTAGCCAGACTGTCTATAGTCAGGACTCCCGGGAGGGAGCATGCGGCGGCTGTTGGGCCAACAAGGCCGGGGAGTCTGGTGGCTTGTGGCGTAAGTTCAGGATCGAGTTGGTGACTCGTCGCGTTAAGTGTGTGCGTCTTTGTATCACTGCTGCATGTTTCTGTTTTAACAATCTCTACTAATGAAACTCGCACTTTTAATCGCTGTGATCAGACTGACGCTGATATACTAATGATTCCTTTTTCACGCTTGTGATTTTGTTTTGGTGTGGATCATGGCAACCTACTTTGTTCAGTGAGCCCGCAAGTACTGTGCAGCATTCGGAAATAATACAAGTACTGTTCAGTGCGAAAATAGACGCTTTCATGACTGTTACTAAATACAGTAGTTTTTTAAAATGAAAAAAATTATAATTTAGGACCATAGGAAAATACTATGATATAGATGACTTAACCAAAAAGGGTGCCGAATACAAACAATTGAAGTCATTGCTATGTACAGTAATACCACAGCTTAGACCTGAACTTTGCTTAATCCTCAGACAGCTCCTCCAACTACATCAAGATTGCATTGGCAGAACAGGAACCGATCTCTTCGTTTCAGTTGATTAATCCCACATGCCGTTTCCTCCGACACGCATGCTTGGGAAAAACTAATAATAAGGATAACAAGTCAGAAGAATTGAGAAAGTCAGCATCTGGTCAGCAAGCATTCTAGTTTTGTTCGAAGGCAGGGTGTTCTAGCAGAAAGAAATTATGCACAGCTGTGTAAAACAAAACAAAGAGCCCAATACTATCTCTATTCTTTTTTACTTATCGTTTTACACATTGACACAGTATAGGATGATAAAAATTATTAAAAATGCAATGATATAAAAGTATTTTTATGACAAATCTAATGATAACATTTCTACGTGACAAATCCAAACACTTTTATGCATAGTAGAAATCAAAGTTTTAAACGGTTGATACATTCTAAACCAACATTTATTTGAGAACAGAGGGGGAATATGTTAGTATGTCTTTGAGCCTATCATGGATAGACCCACATTGAGTTTCCTTTACCGTAACTTAATTCCTGTATTCCCTTTGTTTTTGACAACCACAAAAGTCTTTTAGTATCAGACTAGTCCGTCTCTAGAAACGGAAAGCGGAATTGCCAGATGTTGTTTAGGCGTGTTAGTTAATGCATGTCATAGGTGATTTTCGTATCCAGTTGCCTCGTTCTCTGCTTTTTTTTTCCTCCAAATAAGTGTAACAGTATCCTCTACGAACGAAATGAAAATATGAAAAAAGAGATAATTAATGTGCTGAAAAGAAATAAGAAGTATATAGTGATACAAAGAAAAACTTGGGAGGCCGAATTTAGATAAGATAGCTTGGTAGTGCGGCACTTACTATATGTTTGATGTGGGCGAGCTTCATCTTGCTCTCGTCTGATCCACACCACCATTTTAGTCTAGGGTTGCCAGTGATTGTTAGCTCCTTGAGCTTGGTAATTTGTTGTATACACTGCGGCAAAGACTTTATGCTTTGGCATTCGGTGATTTTGAGGATTTCAAGAGAGGTGAGGTGGCCCAGCCATTCTGGTAGCGCTGATATGCCATCACAACCTCTCAACTCTAGCGATTGGAGGGAGGTAAGGTGCTGCATATTCTCTGGCAAACTCGTCAGTTTATCACAATCCAAGATTATCAACTTTTGGAGCGTAGGGAGGTGGTGAAGCAGCCTCCACTCACCCACGGGCAATTTGCTGGACCAAACCATCAACCTGGTGCTTGAAGAATTGGAAGGGGAATGGTTCACGTGGTTTCCCTCACTCCAGGATGATATCACCTCGTCACTATTCTGTATTATCCACGAGCAGAAGATAGGTGGACGTGGTGTCAACCTCAACTTTGGGCAATCCCATATTTCCAGCGTATGGAGTTTAGGGAACATGAACTCCTCCATGCCATCCTCTCCGCAGTATGTCGTGTTCCACTCTTCCAACTTCTCCATGCCCACTATGTTGAATTCTGACAACCGAAGGAATGCTCCTTTCCCACCACAGAAATCTCCGTCGATTTTTGTAATGCTGTGCAGCCTTCGCAGATACAGACTTTTCAGGTTTGGTAATTGCCCGAGTGGTGGCAGGTTGTTGGAATGCGGCAGATTCTCCAGCCAAATTTCAACGAGATTTGGGAGATACTGAGAAATGTCCAATTCTAGCGATTGGAGGGAGGCATCACAACCACTCAATGTTAGCGATTGGAGGGAGGCAAGGTGCTGCATATTCTCTGGCAAACTTGTCAGTTTATCACAATCCAAGATGAACAACCTTTGGAGCGTAGGGAGGTGGTGAAGCAGCCTCCACTCACCCACGGGCACTTTGCTGGACGTAACCGTCAACATGTCGGAAGGGGAATGGCTCACGTGGTGTCCCTCGCTCCAGGATGATATCACCTCGTCACTATTCTGTATTGTCCAGAAGCGAAAGATAGGTGGACGTGGTGTCAACCTCAACTTTGGGCAATCCGCTATGCGCAAATCATCAAGTTCAGGGAACATGAACTCCTCCATGCCATCCTCTCCACCGTATGTTGTGTTCCATGCTTCCAGTCGTTCCATATCTTCCAACCGGAAGGTTAACAACCGAAGGAATGCTCCTTTCCCACCACAGAAATCTCCGTCGATTTTTGTAATGTTGTGCAGCCTTCTCAGATGCAGCTCTTCTAGGTTTGGTAATTGTCCGAGTGGTGGCAGGTTTTTGCACCGCGGCAGATTCTCCAGATTAATTTCAACGAGATTTGGGAGATACTGAGAAATGCCCAATAGCCAGGTAGGAAAGCTTATACTTCTATAACCATCTAGCTTCAAGTGCTGCAAACTAGGAGGTGGCAGTAGTTCTCCCAAAACATCCTCGTCCTCCAGAATTCGATCATCATCTGAAGTCCATTCAAGTGTCAACTTTGAAAGACTTTGTCTGTGTAACAATTTAATTTTACGCGCTTCTTCAAGAGACCTTACATCTTGAAGACAAGATATTTGCAACTCATTGAGATTTACGTCCTCAAGCTGATGGAGATTACTGCAAGTGTTGACATCGGACGACATCTGTAATGAGACTGAATACCGCGCGGAATCGCAATCCACGTAACTCTGCAGAGTTGATAAAGTCAGCAGCTGGTTAGCTAGCATTAATTCTAGTTCTGTTCAGAGACAATTTATCATAAACAAGTCTGTACCACTCTGAAAAACAGAACAGGGGAACGAATATAATTCCTTTGTGTTTGCACCAATCATAGGATTGATCCACACCTTGAATTTTCTTTACCTTAACATAATTCCCGTATTCTCTTTGTTTTTCACAGCTACATTATTCATCTTAGAATAATTGTAACACCCCGGCTCCTCATTGAGCCCAAAGTGATATCACCTACTCTGTAATGCTACCAACTCCAACTTTTGCTGTTGGTCTTGCAAAGCCATTCCTTTAATTAAATATCAACCAAACGACAAAAGGCGATAGGCTTGACACTAAGCGCAGTAGAGGTGTACATTTACTAATTACCAAAAAGTTACTCAATTATTCAAGGCTACATATGCCAACTTTGACGGTATGTGAATTACTGTTGCACGTGAAACAACTGTGCTACCCCCCGCCCGTACATGTCGCCTTCAACAGATTCCTAAGAAAAATAACAGCAAAGCAAGGGTGAGTCTGAAGACTCAGCAAGCACACGATAAAACAGTAACATCACTCTAGCAATTCAATCGATTTCACGAACTGTAGGCTGTAAATCAACTCTATGATCAGTAAATCAAATTAAGTGCAGAATCAGAATCAAATTAATTCTATGTCAGAAATCAGTAAATCAATTCTACGACTATGAATCGTAAATCAAATTTATAATCAGAATCAAATCAACCTATGTCTCAGTAAACTATAAATCCATTTTGTAATCAGAAATCAGAATTAATTCTATATCAGAAATCGTAAATCAAATCTATAATCGTAAAGTGTAAATCAATTACATCAGAAATCGTAAATCAAGTCTCAGAATCAAAACTATGAATTGAGTGCAGAACTATAAATCGTAAAATCAACTCAGAATCGTAAACTATGAATCAACTCTGTAACTGTAAACTATAAAATCAACTCAGAATCAGAACCTATGAATCAATTTCAGAATCGTAAATCAGAAACCAACTCAGAATCGTAAACTCATAACTCTCTGTAACTGTATCATTGTCTCTGTTACTTTCATGCTATGCAATATCATACAATGCATCTGTATGCGTCTGTAACTGTAGCTTATACCGGTATAGTGGAGTGTCCACCCGTTGATGGATTACTCATCCGCCTCGTCCTCTTTCATACGAGGTCTCAACCTCAACTCCCATGGAGTGTCTACCTCTGTAGGTCTTATTCAAAAGCACTCCGGACTAGTCATATGACTTTCTCACCGATCTGTCTCTTATGCATTTTGCATGATGCAATATACTACAAATATGGATATCTAATTATAAACGGTACTCATCAAAGTATAATTAACACAATTCATATACATCATCTCATAAATAATGTAATAGCATGGAAACACGAATAACAAACATACACCACAATTTACTGTTCTACCATGCACTTGCCTGTTAACCTAGCGGACGGTGCGTGAACGGCACCAGACTCGAACCGCCATCTGAACAAAAATTAATTATTTCAATTCATTGCTAATGCAATACATTCATATACGAGTAAATGACATCGCTCTAACGTCTAACCCGATATAATCAAACCCTGTCCCACCGGGCAACTTCTCATTTCCTGATACTTAACCAGTCTGTAAAATTAACAATCTCATTATTTATACTCGTGGATCGAATTTTTACACGCTTAATCTCTCTTCAATCGATTACACTGTTGAACCTCAATTTATTATCTCCTCCCCCTTCTGCCACAGATCAACCAAATCAACAGTGGCAGTACCGATTTCGCCGTTCAAGCATTCATATTAATAAACAATATCTAATTGATTACATACATCAATTCTAATTATCGATATATTAACTTATGCCCGACTCGGTAAAATAAGCAGGGAGAAAGGTTTTCGAGGCGTTACCCTGGCCCCAAATGACTGGATCAGGGCACTATCTTCCTTTTCTTGGCCGGATCTGATAGATCTGGTGGCGGGTCAGACTTTCCTTCTCTTTTTTCCCTCTCTTCTTTTCCTTTCTCCCTCTCCTCTTTTCTTCTCTTTCTCTTTCTTTTTTTCAGTCGGCTGCTACTCCTCCTTTTCTTTTCTTCTCCTTCCTTCCTCTTTCTTTTTCCTTCACGCCGATGCCCCTTCTTCTGATCTTTTCTTCACTCCGCCGACTCCTTGCTCTCGTCTTCGCCTCGCTCGGCTGGCGTCTCCCGCGTCCCCTTCCTTACGGCCGGCATCCTTCCCTTCTTCCCCCACAACCGGCTCTCCTCCCTCCCTCCACGCAGTCGGCCAGTTCCTCCGGTCACCTCCCCTCCTCAACTGGCGGCCTCTCCCCTTCACCTCCCAGCTGGTCAGCCCTCCTCCACCCCGTGGAGCGACGGCAACGGCAGCGAGAGCGGTGAGGCGAGGCGCGAGCGAGGGCGGCACTGGCGGCTACCGAAGGTGTGCGTGGGCAACAACAACACGCGTGAGCTGGGGACGGCGATGGCGGCGCAGCAAGGTGAAGCGGCGACGACGGCGATAAGCGACGGTGCCGGGGCTGGCGAGCGACGGCGCTGGCGGCTACGCAAGCGGTGACAGCAACGCGAAGGGAGAGCGGTGGCAGCGAGATGAGCACGAGGAAGAGAAGCCAAAATGGCTTTTGCCTCTCCCTCCACCTGGCTCCCTCTCTCTTTTATAGGGCTACGAGATGGGCCGGGCTGGGCTTTATCCGGCCCAGGTATGACAATAATAATCTCAGACTAGTCTGCCTTCAGAAAGCAGCATTATCTGATATTGTTTAGGTGTGTCAGTTAATTAATGCATGCGACAGAGAGCAAGAGATTTGCCTAATCTTCCCCTTAGCTTTGTTTTCAAATAACTAGAATAGATTCCAGTAAGAACGAAATGGAAACAGGGGTACACCGTGTATGCGCCCCAAGCGGATGTGTGCTGCACAGTACTTCGATGAAAACAACCCGATGGTAAGATGACAAAAGATAGTGTGCTGAAAATAAAAAAGAATTCTATAGTGGTATAATGGAGAACTTGTAGGCGGAATTCAGATAAGAGATAGCTTGGTAGTGCACTTACTATATCTTTGATGTGGGCGAGCTTCATCTTGTTGTCCTCTGATTCACACCACCTTTTTAGTCGATGGTTCCACGATATTGTTAGCTTCTTGAGCTTGGTGATTTGTTGTATACACTGCGGCAAAGACTCAATGCTTCGGCATTTGTTGATATCGAGGATTTCAAGAGAGGTGAGGTGGCCCAGCCATTCCGGCAGAGCTGATATGCCATTACAATCTTCCAACCCTAGAGATTGGAGGGAGGAAAGGTGCCGCATATTCTCTGGCAAACTCGTCAGTATACCACAATGGTAAATCATCAACTCTTGGAGCGTAGGGAGGTGGTGAAGCAGCCTCCACTCACCCACGGGCACTTTGCTGGAGCAAACTTTCAATGCGGTGCCTCGAGTATCGGAAGGGGAATGGCTCACGTGGTCTCCCTCACTCCAGGATGATATCACCTCGTCACTATTCCATATTATCCACGAGCGAAAGATAGGTGGACGTGGTGTCAACCTCAACTTTGGGCAATCCCATATGTCCAATTTATCAAGCTTAGGGAACATGAATTCCTCCACGCCATCCTCGCCGCTGTATGTTGTGTTCCATGCTTCCAACTCTTCCATACGTCGCAACGTGAAATTTGACAATCGACGGAATGCTCCTCTGCCACCACAAAAATCTCTATCGACCTTTGTAATGCTGTGCAGCCCTTCCAGATGCAGCTCGTCCAGGTTTGGTAACTGTCCGAGTGGTGGTAGGCGGTTGCACCTCGGCAGATCCTCCAACTTAATTTTAACAAGATTTGGGAGATGATGAGAAATGCCCATGAGCCAGGTAGGAAAGCATACACCGTTATAACCTCGTAGCCCCAGTTCTTTCAGATCTTTTGGTGGCACTAGTTCCCCTAACACATCCTTGTCATCCAAATAAAGTCGATCAGGTCCCAAGGTCCAATCGAACGTCAACTTTGAAAGATTTTGTTTCTCTAATAATTGAATACCGCGCACTTCCTCCATAGACATTACATTTTCAAGACAACAAATTTCCAACTCATCAGGATTTATGTCCCCTAGCTGATGAAGATTGCTGCAAGTATTGACATCATTAACGTGAACTGTGAAGAGTGGTAATGAGACTGAATTCTTGAGCCGATAATACTTCATGTGTTTGGTCAGCAAGAATGAGCAGTCCGCCACCAGTAGAAACTTCAGCGTATGAATTGCACCTATACTTTCTGGTATGGTCGCTAGGCTCTGGCAGCCTGAGACGTCTAATGTATGTAGCCTTTTGAGGTTACCAAGACTTTCTGGTAGGACCCTTAGCCTCCTGCAGCCTGAGATGTCTAATGTATGTAGCCTTTTGAGGTTACCAAGACTTTCAGGTAAATAATGCAGATATCCGTTACGAGATAGGTCCAAGTGCTCTAGATTGGTAAGAGCACTGATTAAATGCAGGCTGGAGAACAAGTTCAAATGCTGGAGTTTGGTGAGGTCACCCAAATCTCCCGGTATCCCTTTCACACCACAGCAACTTGACAAATCGAGATGCACCAAATTGTGGAGCTTCCAAAATGATTCTGGCAATACACCAATTTTACAACAACCTGATAAGTTTAAATGTTGCAGTTCGGTGAGGCTTCCTATAGCTTCTGGTAGCTTTTCAAGATTGGAGCAGTTTGACAAGTTCAAATATTGGAGTTTGGTGAGGCTGCAAAAAGATTTTGGCATCGCCACAACTCTGGAGCAGTCAGATAATTCTAAATGAAGCAAGGATTTGAGATCCCCCAATGATTCTGGGAGTTCTACTAGCATTCTGCAACCTGACAAATCGAGATGCACCAAATTGTGGAGCTTCCGAAATGACTCTGGCAATACACCAATTTTACAACAACCTGATAAGTTTAAATGTTGCAGTTCAGTGAGGCTTCCTATAGCTTCTGGTAGCTTTTCAAGATTGGAGCAGTTTGACAAGTTCAAATATTGGAGTTTGGTGAGGCCGCAAAAAGATTTTGGCATCGCCACAACTCTGGAGCAGTCAGATAATTCTAAATGAAGCAAGGATTTGAGATTCCCCAATGATTCTGGGAGTTCTACTAGCATTCTGCAACTTGACAAATCGAGATGGATCAGACGCTCAATTTTGCCAATTGATTCCGGTAATGCAGAAATTTCCCGAGATCCATGCAGGTTTAGGTACTGTAATCTTGAGAGCCGAGTAACACACTCGGGCAACTTTGAGAGCGGGCATCCACTTAAATCCAAGACACGCAAGCACTTTGCGAATGAAATTGCATTGTTACGGAGCTCCAGTTCGCTACAATCCAAAAAGTGCATTGCCCTCACCTTGGCTGGGAAAATAGCTGACAACTTTGTTGGCCCGCTGTAATTTGTGAGCAATGCATAGCGGCAATATTTCTGCTCACAGCTGTTGCTCTCTTTGTTAGAATCGGAAACAATCAACTCGTCATCCATGACTGATCTTGCAAGGTCATGCACTAGGTCGTGCATGGTGAACACCGCTTGCTGTTGGGAAGTCTGAATTTGAAAATACAACAAGTTATATTAGAAATGTAAGTCCAGGAAATTTTTCCTCGCAAAAAAATAAAAAATAAAAACCCAGGCATCTTATCTATGCATATAAAAGTTGTTTAGAGATCGACATCTTGTTCTTAGGTGGAGTTACAACCCATTGATTTCTTGCTAATATTTCGAGAGCTAATCATGTACCAGCCAATTTTAATTAAGTTGATGTTATTTAAGGAACAGAGCTGTAGGCCTGCAGCAACTGTGAATGACTCTAGAACTCACAAATCAGAAAGTAAAATAACTAAAGAGGAGGAAATCCTGCAACTATTTAATGTGCTATTTTGATTTCATATATTTGTATTATGCCCCAAATTAACATGGGGACTAAGGTGCATAAACCCCTTAGACCAAATTTTATTGTACAACTTTCTCTTCCTCCGTGAGAAAAATTTTCCCACCTAGTTTCCATTTCCCCCTCCCCTCACCACCTCCTTTTCTACGCCACTCACCGCCCACTATGTGCCCCTCCTCCACACCTCTCATATTGGGGCATTCTATGTGGTCATCGTTGCCAGTTACCACCACCTCTCCCCACCATCGCTAGCTGTCACTGCTGACATGCGTGGAGTGAGAGCAACAGAGAAAGAATGAGAGAGGTTTTCTGTTGCATGTGCTGAATCATCTAATGACTAGGATGCTTCATCAGCATTTCAACTTATTTGGACGCCATGTCGGTGAAAACCATAAAAGCATTGGGTTAAGAGGTTATTTGCTCCAGTTTTGATAGCTGATGGGTGCAAGGTAAACGATTTAGAAGTTTAGTGCTGAAACTAGAAAATTTGTAGAGCTCCCTTTTTCCATTGCATGGTGTTCAAAGTTTATTTTACTTTTTTTAGTCACTTTCGTTACGTCTTCCGACTAACAACATTAAGCAACAAAAAAGGTATTTTCAAACAAGGGGCATAACCTAACAGTTCAAAACAGGTATTTCCAAATAGGAGGCGACTAGAGAACACTATGGCATTGCAACGGTATAGCAACAAGTTTCGTCAAGTTTCAAGAAGTTCCATCAGAATATTTGAGAAAGTAGTTCTAGTGAGTTTTGCGCATTTGTAGGAGTTTTTCGAAGATTCCAAAAAAATTCAGACCAAGTTTCAATAAGTTTCAGATTTTGAAACTTAAGTTTCAAATTTCAGCAAGTTTCATCCAAAGAGGTTCAAAAGGCTTCAACAAGTTCCAACTAAAGAGTTTGAATAAGTTTCAACAAGTTTTATCAAGTATCAACCGAAGAGTTTCAAGAAATTTCAGAAAGTTTCAAAAAATTTCATCAAGTTTCAATCAAATAGTTCCAAGAAGTTTCGCCGAGTTTTGACTAGTTTCAACTAAAAGGTTTTAAAAAGTACCATAAGTCTCGATGAGTTTTGATGAACTCACCGTTGCTACAACAGCAACTGAAGCGGCGGTGCTTGTGCCTGCCTTAGCCGGTGCCGTGCAGGGGCAGGACATGGAGAGGAGGGTGATCGAGACGGTCAAAGATGTCGGAGGCGCATGGCAACTCATCGTTGCTGCGGATGGTGTATGTGGTTTGTGTCATTGTTCCTCTCCGGTCAAGTCCCTCTCTGGCTGCTGCTCCACACTACCCATCTACGCCTACACTGCCATGCTCCCCTCGCCGCCCTCTCTGGTTGCGCCTATCTCCGGTCGTCGTTCCACCCCACCCATCTCTGGCTGCGACGCAGAATTAATCTTGCGCGATTTCTTCCCCAACTGCTTGAGCTCGCCCCGCGTGCCAACTTGCCAGTGATAGAGTGCACCGAGATAGAGAGATGGAGGAGATGAGGTTCTCAATGTTTGGATAAGATAAATGATGAGTGGCTAGGAGAACTGGATAGATGAGTGGCGACGTCCATATCGAACGGTGGAGATGTATCCTGATGGGATAGTGTTTTCTAGCTTTTCCCTTCCAAACAAGCGGCATAATAAAACAATTAAAAAAAGGTTTTACTTCAACTTTGTTCTTTTTATCAACATTAGTACTTCACCTTACATATTAGATTTCAAATTCTAAAACATGAACTTACACAAGTTAATTTCATATTTTGGAAATTAAATCTAGTATCTAAATATTTGCAAATAAGGCTTTTTAGTTATAACTCTTAAAAATTTTGATTTTAAAGTGATGGAAATAGAGTTGAAAATTTTAAAATATTATGTGGGTAATTTGGTCATTATTGTAAAATTTGTTAGTTCTTTTAATGGACCTCTAACTCCCGAGGATGGACATTTATTTAGATTTCTAGAAACCAGTCAAGCTTATTTAATTTATTTGTTAAGCTTAATAATAAAAAAGATGGGGACGTGATTGACACAGCCATGAATATTCTTAGTTCACCATTATTCATGAAAATCTTCGCTGGCACCTTGGAACAAAGGAATAGAAAAAAATCATTGACCATGAAGCACCTAACACACATGTTTTTGGCCAAATAGATTGGAATTAGAACTTTCTCGATTCCTGCGGGATTAAACAATTTTATGTGGAATTTCTGCGTTCCATGACGCGTTCCAAACTAACCATACGCTGTTAGGCTTTTCAGGCTATATTGTTTCAGGATTTCTCACCCTCTTTCCTAGTGATGTCCTAAACATCTGCTGCCGCTAGCCATCTTAGAACAAGTACAATAGTATAGTCAATTAATGGCTATAACATTTGTCCATTTCATCTATAGACTTCAAAAAAATAGTTCATACAATAAGGTAGCTATTACAATAACTATTTGACCCCACGTGTAAGACAGTGAAATGCATATTTTTACGTGCTATAGCTAGCTGTAATTTAGTAGCGACTTCCTTCTCTCTCTTCCTTTCTCTCGCCACATAAGATTTGGTTGATATTATATTTCTTTATAAGCCGACTTGTGCTCCTTATCAGACCTACTCTTAACGGCAAGAAGACTGAGCCATCATTGACTGAGGGTTGGGCACCTGGTTAGGTCTATGTCCTATCAAACTCCACCGAAAATCCATCACGCTTGAGGCTGGAGCTCTCCCGATCAGTTCTCTTCGTCACCCTAGGTATGGTAATATTCTACAGCGATGCACGCTACCGCCGTCCTTTATCCAGCACCAGGAGCAACTCACCTCTTTCTCGACGGGAAATTACCACGTCGACGAGCGCAGTCGACCAAGTAGAATTTGACGGTACGAATTCTAAGAAGTCAAATAAAAAATAACAGATGGAGTAGTTACTTAGTAACTCACCGAAGGCAGCTTTGAATGCTGAAGGAAGGACATCCCCAAGAGCTGGCTGATATACTTCTCCCCGATCTGACTGGCTCGAAATGTATTTGACGGTTTGATGAAATCAAGAGCAATCCATTGATGAATCAGATCATCTTTAGCTATATTTTGACCTTTTGGAAATATGGCACAATAGGCAAAGCATAATCTCAACTGTGATGGCATACTTTTGTAACTTAACATCAATGATGGAATCACACTATTTTCAGGTGAATTTTCATCATCATGACAAGGGTCATTCCAGATGTAACTCTCTCACTGCTAACCATTCCTCAAGATTCATTTCAGATAACATATATCCAAGGGCTTGAGCTGCTAACGCCACACCGCCGCACTTCTTTGCAATGTCCAGTCCTATTTGCTTCAGTTGTTCCTTTTCAGGTTTAGATTCAAGGTCACACCTTTTCTTGATTATATCCCAGCACTCGGTATCAATCAAGGGCTTTAGATTGTATGGTTTACCGGTCCAAATTTTTCTTGCAATTTGTACCTTGCGTGTAGTTACTATGACATCAATCTTGCTGCCACTCTTGCCAACATTTAGCATAGTCTTCAGTTTTTCCAACTCAGCGTTGCGTTCCTCCCATAGGTCATCTAAAATAATCAGAATCTTCTTTCCATGAATTAACTCATCAAGCCACTTGTTTATCAACTCTCTATCATTTAAACTCTCGCTTTCTTTATTTGATATTTGAGAAATTATAGAACATCCTATTTTCTTTAGGTCAAACACCTGGGACACATAGACCCATACCCGATGATCATACTCTTTAAATTGATAATCATTGAAAACCAATCTCGCCAAGGTTGTCTTGCCTATGCCTCCAAGACCATGGATAGGAAGAATTATGGTCTCTTCTTTGGTGCTGCTTTCCGCTAACAAAGCTATGATTTCCTTCTTTTCTTTCTCCCTCCCTACAATGTCCTCTTGGTTGAACTTTGATGTAGTTGATCTTGTTTCTTGTGAAGCAGTAAACTGCTGCTCATTGTTAGCACTAGAATCTGGTGAGAACCTGAACTTCCTATGGTCCTCGTCAATCTTACTCAGTTGCTGCCTCATCTTTCTCATCCTCTTAGCCAAGTTATTCTTGCGTACAATCTTACTCAGCCCTGTCTTCTGTAAGAAATTGAAATTTACATATCAGGTCTGGAAAAACGAAAAGCATCTGCAGGCCAAATATACTTTTTTTATAAAACAAAACTTGAAATACTTTACGGAATATAGCACTGAAAGTTATCTCTCAAGAAGATTATGCTATATGCCACTTCTGTGAGGCAGCTCTAACAAATATACCACTTAAACACCGTTATCATACTGATTAATCACTTTGAACGCAATTAAATATTAGTAATAATTAAGGAACTCCAACGTGAATGAAAGACAGATTTTTCTAGAGGTGATGGATCGCTAATATTCATTAGTGATAAACGACAAGCACTTGACAAATGGTACACAACTGGTAGTACTACTAGCTACATACCGTTCCTTCTTGGAACTCGTCGAGCATGTCGCAGATGTCGTAAGCCGCGTTCTTGAGCCGCTTCAACCACAGCCGCACTAACGATTCCCTGACCGAGCGCCTCTCCGCATCCGTGAGCGCGGCCACCATGGATTCCAGCGTCTCCTTCATGCCCTCCAGGTCGTCCTTGAAGCTGCGCAGCATCGTGACCTGATCTCCAATGGCAGAGCCCAGCTTAGCGACGGCCAGTTTGAGGACAGCCGAGGCAAGCATCACCGCCATGGCTGCACCGCCCGCTTTCGCTCTCACACTTGTTGGTATGCTCGAAGCTGAGGAAGAAGCTAGTGGAGCTGCGGAGGTGTGAAACTGAGAAAAATGGGAATTGATGCCAGCGTGATGCACACGGGCATGGGGATGGAGCGCTGCACTTTCGCTGGCGTTGCCATGATGACTTGCCAGTTGCCACGGCATCCCGTCAACGCGATGCACGCGGTCCTTGTCTCCTTGTCCATCTAGTACTATGGCCCTTTGCTACGACGACTCCACTTCGCTGTGGAGTTGTTTTGACTTCACAGTGGAGCCGGATGGTTTACTTTTTCAGCTCCTTGGGTGGAGCTACTTTTGTCTCAAAGGTTTTAAGGAACTCCCCAGGTGGAGCTATTTTGCTTTCTCGTTTGCACAACAGGCCAAACAGCCACTCCAAGGAGTGGTGGTGGCCATGTACAAACGGGCCTATATGACTTCAATAATTCTGCTGGGCCTACTGCTTTCACATGTCTAGCTCATCATGTCTCCGACCCTCGCTTACTCTCGGTCCGCCTCGCTTCAGCCTTTCGGCCTTGCTTCGAACCGTTTTATCTTTTCGGCTTCTAAATTTTGTTTTTTTTATTTTTTTGTTTTCCTTTTCCCTTTTATTCATTTACATTATCCCAAAGTATATAGTAGTATTTTTTAATATTTCTTTTTTTTTTGACTTAGAAAAAACTATCGGTTGTTGCAGTAAAAAGTCCTCAAAAAAAGCCAAAAGCTAGGGTTGAAAGCCCTTTGGAGCAGCTTGAATATAAATTATAGTTTCTTTTGTTTTTGGCCTTTTTGGTTTTTTTTCTTTTTTCCTTTTATTCCTTTGCATTATTCTAAAGATATAGTTGTGTTTTCTAATTTTTCTTATTTTTTAACTTAGAAAAAACTAATAGCCACTACAATAAAAAGCTCTCACAAACAAACCAAAAGCCAAAGCTAAAAGCCCTTTGTTGTAGTCAAGATTCTTATGAAAAGATAAATAGTTGACTTGCTGACTGTAAATGCTGCTCATTATGTTGTTATCTAATATGTATCTACCTTGTGTACACTACATTGATTAGAAACTCTCCTATAAAGATGTGTGTACTTTAGGTAAAAGCAGGGGCTAAAGCGCAGAGTGAAGAGAATCGGGGAAGCGGAGAGAGAAGAGAATCTAGGGCAGGTGAGAAGGTGAATGAGAGTTTATTATTCTATTTTAATATGCAGTAGGTTCTAGGGGTGGAAACGGATCGGATACTATCGAATAACCTCAAATAAGAATATGAATCCATATTTTTCAAAACGAATACGAATACGAATCCGAATATTCTCAAATATGGATATGAATATTCTCGAATACGAATACGGATTTTCTCGGATACAAATATCGGATAAAACGGATTCCTAGCGGTTTTGCCATTTTTCACCGGTTTTTGACCGGTTACCGGTTTTAAACCGCCTAAATTCAAATTTTGAATCATAAAATTCGTACGAATTTTTCATGAGTTCTAGAAACGAATCGAATAGTTGCAAATAAAAATACGGATACGAATATTCTCGAATACGAATACGAAGATTTTTAAATACGGATTTTGCCTACCACGTTCGCGTTTTCTCGAATATGAATATCGGATAAAATGAATTATCCGTTACCACTTTCCACCCCTAGTAGGTTTTATCTTAGAGAGAAAAGTATATACTAAATATTTAGAAGAAAAAACAAACTTAGCACCTAACTGAAGTGACAGTGATGTGTTATTTCTAACTCCTTTTCATATTGTACATGCCTTAAGCTTCCATGTTAATCATAAGAAATAAAAAGCTATAAATTACCTTACTGTACATGTCTTGAGCTCCCATGGCCAGAGACGATGGATTCGACAGTGACTGTGGGCTGGATCTAAAGCTCGATTGGCCGATTGCTATGCCGTCGAAAATTCTATGATCGATATAACATTTCCTAGTATCTCTCTTTAAATTAATAAATGTATGATAGCAAGGCCCCGCAAGTAATTGTCATATTTAAAAATTAATTAACTTCAGTTATGTGCCACTCACACGTAGGACTCGTACTAAGAAGTAGGGCCATGTAATTAGAATTTAAGTTAGGTACGTAAGAGCAGCTCCAACAAATCTTCTAAAGTACTCATATCCCCTATATTTTAGAAGAAAAGGTAAAAAAAGAGTTCCAACAGATCCCCTAAGTGGTACCCAAAAATATAGAGGACTCTATCCCTGATTTTTCGTCCCCCATTTATGGAGGACGCATACCATCCCCTAAATCGGCCCCAACGCTCCTGCGCCGTCCGATCCCCTAAATTCTTTGGTTGGTAGTTTTTGTGGACCCAGATTTTAATTTAGAGGACCATATTTAGAGGACTTGTTGGAGGTTACGTATTTTTAGTCTTCTATATTCTAGATTATGTCCTCTAAAAAGTGATTTAGGGGATAAGATTTAGAGGACATTGTTGGAGATGCTCTAAGTTAGTTGGCATGTCAATCACTAGTGGAGCTACGTTACTTAGTTCTTTTTATCCTAGATTATTAAGATAATCTATCGTACCATTAACGGTAAACCATACACCGTATGTAATTCTTTTCAAACAAATTTAAGGTAATAAATTTATGGCAGGTAAGCCCATATAAAGTAATTGGTGTCATGATTAATTAATGGTGACTAGTTCATTTGTAATTGATAGCATGTAGGCCCACTAGTTAATCATTATTTTAAATACCTAGTTATAAATTGATGAGACGCTAACATGTAAGCCCCACAAGAAGTTAATTAGTAGTTAAGCATAAGATTACTTAGTAATTAACTAAGGATTAGTACTACGCAGACCCAGAACACGGACTATAGTCACCGATTCATGGGTCTTATGGCTCAATTATTGTTTCTACTCATTGCACATGGGTGGTGACCCATGTCGTACTCTAGTTAATCTAATAAAATAATTCAAAGAAAAAGTAAAACGTTAGTTGGCCCTACCTATCATAAACTATGACTATTTTTCTTTCAATCATAAAAAAAATAAAAATGAAGACCTACCCGATCAAACTAATCCAACCAATTAAATAACTACAGAGAAATGTTTCTGAGAATATTCTTTCCTCTCTCTCCTTTTTCTTTATTTTCTTCCATGCTAAGTCTTCCAAAAGCCTGTTCTATCTCGTCGTAACGCCAAATCAAATTATTCTTGAATATAAATTCATATATATTCAAACTTTATCATCTATTACCAAATATTTGAATTTAGGGATTTATTTGAATCCATTTGTGTTTTATTTGAATTCATTTGGATTTGTTTAAGAATTATTTGAATTCAATAGCTTTCGCGTAATTAGAATCCAAAGTCTTGGAGGAACAACTATTCGAGTAAGACCAAGACTGAGACCAAGAGGAAGACGCTGAGCAAGGCGAGTCATCACTTTAATTATATTGCTTCTACTTTTAAATGCAAATATATTGTTTTACATTATTAAATTGTGTGAGACCATATGGAGATCACTCTATATTTGTGATGATTATATGACACCATTAAGAGTGATAAAGTAAAGTTTGAGTTGGTGAAAATACAAATTAGGAATTTAGGGAGAAGTTTCAGGTTTGTTGGCTATAATATTGATGCATATGTGTTGCATGATGCTCTTGTGGACTCATGTGGGTTAAATTGGAATGAACTTGTGCTTGAAAATGGTTTGCTTGGTCTCCTATTATGCGGGTGGTTCTAGAGTCAACTATGGTCAAAAGTGAGGTGCACCGGGACTTGGTTGGAAGAACCAAGGTCCAGAACGGTTATGAATACTGGGTGAGATGAGTGGATTCAACCAAGGTGCAAGATGAAAAAGGACCATAGAAAGCACAAGTGGTCAAGGTCAAGTGTCATACGTGGTGCGCCAAGTAGGGGTGGATCTACCCTTCGGAAGCTTAGGCGACCGCTTGAGCTTCATCGCCGGTCGAATCCGTCCCCCCGGTACTGGTGACCCCTCCTCATCCACTCTAGCAGACTACCTCCGCTCCCTTCGCAAGTTCGGCATCCTACCTATCGTCATTGCCTTCTTCTCTGTGCCGCCGCCATCCACTGCCCGCTCTATGCTGAGCTCACGCGTCGTGGCAACCCCACGATCGCCTCCCTCTTCCTCTACTCCCACATCTGCATCCACCCTGCCTCCCTGCTCACCCCTTCACCTTCTCCCTCCTCCTCACCGCTCTCACCTCCTCCCCCTCCCCCTCCACTAGCTACACCTGCCTTGCTACCACAAGCCTCGCCCACACGTAGGCGCTCAAGTGTGGAGCCCTCATGCACCCCATCGTCACTAACTCCTTCCTCAATCTCTATTGCACACTGGGGCTCCTACACCATGCAAATAGGGTGTTTGAGTCAGGTGTCGTGCTGCCATCAGCCCCAACAATCCGTGTGGCATGGTCTATAACTCTGCATAGCATCTTTTCCAGGTGAGTTGATCATTTAACTACACAATTCAGTAGTAAACCATAGAATACAAATGTAAATGCAAAATTACACCTTTCGCAGTAAAACAAACCAAAACCATTTCTAGGTTGCATCTGAAAGCTAGAGGTGTAATTCACTAATTCTGATTACTTAAGCTTAAGCTGATGATTGCTGTTACTTGAAGGGAGAAATATACAACTTGCTGCTTACTAAATATTGCTTCATACTCTGTTGAAACTGAAACCAAAGCAGTCATGATCAAACAACATGGAGTGGAAATACTTTTTCACCTCATAAAGTAATAGATAGCATCACTATGCAGAAATGCAAAGTAGATAGGACATAGGAGTATATGACAATGCTAGGTGTGCCACTTCCTAAAAGCTGAAACCGGCATCACAAGAAGCTTCATGAGAATAAACAAGGCTTATACAATTATGAAAAAATATGTACCTGCATATCTTCATGTCTAATTGCATCAAGATTGCATCATTGCCATCTTGCTGATTACCAACTACATAACTGAATTTGTAGATTATTGAAACTGCAAGAGATTTGGGGATTCCGATCATAGTAGACGAGGTGTATGCACATATGGTGTGTGGTGGCAGCAAGTTTGTGCCAATGGCCTCCTTTGCCCACATTGCACTAGTTATCAGCATTGGAGCATTGTCAAAGAGATTCATGCTACCAGGCTAGCATCTTGGTTGGTTGACCTTTTGTGACCCTAATGGTGCACTCAAACATGTAAGGCACTGGATTCTTTTGACGTTTTCACATTCTTGCTATATGCATCCCCTGTGCACTGGACATCGTCTCCCAGAACACGATGGTGTCTAGGTATGGCAAGAGTAGTCACTACTACAGAAAAGGTCATCATAGACGGTTCGAAAATGTCATCATAGACGGTTTTGTGAACCATCCGTATTTATGGGTCGATGATAATCGAAGGTCATCACGCATTTATTTTTGAACCGTCAGTGATTGTCATTATCACGCACGCTTTTAAGTAAAACCGCTCGTGATAGGTGATAATCACGCACGGTTTTTAGTTACAAACCGCTCAGTGATATCGATCATCACAGACGGTTTTTGAGTAAAACCGTCAGTGATAGTGATAATCACGCAGGCGATTTTAACTAAAAACCGCTCTGATTATCACTATCACGCACGGTTTTACCAAAAACCGTATGTGATATTCCCTTCAACCCCAACATATATTTCTGTTTATTGGCTAGCCTCAGGAAATGCTAGCCATGCCCTCTGAAACAAGCAGATAAACAAGTATATGTATACATACAATTCACATCGCAATTCATTTGACAAACATCCAATTCACATCACATTTCATTCACAGACATAAGACATCCATTTCGCAAATGAATTAATTGAAATGAAATAAAATATCCATTTACAAATTCACAATTACAGAGTGATAAGAGCAATAAAAAATCAATCTGCACAGTGGAACTCTCCATCTGATTTTATGACTTTAGCCCACAAAAACCAAATGAGCTCTCCTCGAATTTTTGCTAAGTCCGCCTGTTCCAATGCAGATTTAGATATGGGCGCAACCTGTAGATAAGAATATCAACGCGCGCACATATAAAACCTAACATGTATGAAATAAATGTGGGAAGATTGACAAACCTTAGAATTAGTGATCTTGGTGGAATCGAGGAGTAGTCTCATATGGTGGCACACGTAGTATCCACACGTGTTGCCCGGCTGCTACTGGTGGCACTGCAAAAAATAGAATGTGTTAAATCAAGTGGCATTACTACTAAGTGTTGTATATGATTAATTAATGTGTAGCTAAGCAATACCCGAAAATTGCGATCATGTTTCAAGGGCTTGGCAGCTGTCGTCGAGCCACATGTTTGTTGAACGTATGTGACGAACGACCTTCGTTATTCGAAAAAGTTAGATTAGTCATTCGGAATGAAAGAAAGAGTACAATGTACAATGTACTTACCTATCGAGTATTTCGGCGATAGCTGTGTATTTGGATTTGTTCTTACTTAGAGAATAAAGGTATATAGCCTTGTTCCATTTTGGTATAATTACAATTAAAATCCAATGGAAGTGCTCATTGTATGGCATAAGAACAAATTCCTTATCGCGGTGAGCCAGCAGTGCTTTTGTAATATAGTTCTCGACGAAGGATGCATCCTCGTTGATGGTATCAATGGCGACTGCGTGGGTCCAGAAACCAATTGGTGATTTCGATGATCAAGCTTCGGCAAGATGAATCTATATATATACACAGAAAAGCAACAAATTGTGACCTATATCGGTATTACGTGAACAGAGACTGTGATTGTACGACTTACAACGTCCAGCATCGAACGAGTGAGGCGTTGAGAGCGTTGAGCGTGAAAAGACCAAATATATCGTCAAAGGTCACCGGGAAGACACATTCCTGAGCTTCATGCAAGAAATGTTCCGGCTTGAATTTGACAGTGATACCTGAGCGCCATTCTGCCTCTGGCCTATTGGATTGTTCCATATACCAAGCGTGGAATCTTTGGCAACCAAGTCCTAGCTTTGTGAGGAGCTCTTGCGGGAATATCATCAGCTCGCCTAGCACGAATTTGCGGGCCAATGGAAGGTACGGGATATCGTCATCATCCTTCATCTTTGATTTGCCATGGCCACCGCCGATCAGACGCCGACTTCATGGTGGTCGATCAGAATGGTACGCACGATGCGGTAGCTCGCTTCACACTCGCCTGTGTGGAGATGGCACCATGCATGTTGCTGTGGTTCGCACCGCACTTCGGGTCCTGCCACCGTGAAGAAGCCTCCGAGGAGATGTCGCTGGGGCCACCGGATGAATGTTCCAATGGCTCGTCCTAGAGTCACGATCTCATCGTTGAGGGGCTTCGAGTGGGACCACCTCAAAATTGACATACACACCATCCACATTAACTTTGTGAAGTCTGGCGCTAAAGCTTGACCGCACCATGGCCCCGATACTGCATTTAATATGCCCGCCCCGCAACACATAGGGAATGGAGCCATATCTCACTTGGAGCTCGCACTGAGAGCTCCTACATAACGATACAAAATTAGCTACTCGAATAGGCCTACCAATGGAGCAAGCATTCGAGAGGTAATAATTATTACCGGGATGTCGCTCACAGGAAATTTGGACTGGTTTGCGCGGATTGGACGCGCAACTACTTGGACGGTTGTGCGGGCTAGCTAGCACAGAGCGCGTGCAGCAAACTGCCGACTTTCGCTTGTTTTCGCACTTCATCTCTGACACACCAGCCACTCACCCATTAGCTCCTCTCTAAGAGATTCCTTGATCCCTTCTCGTAGCCGTAAGGCCACGCCGGCTTTGTTTCTTCTTCCTACGCCGATACATTCCGAGTCATCTTGGAAACCATGTCTCCAAGGAACGTAAAGCCCAAGGCATCTCGTCGACCAGTGTGCTCCTTGTTTCCTGTACACGAGAGCATATCATTCTCCCTTGTTCCTGGAATGATCCGGTAGATTCAAAACTCACTCTTCCGCACAAGCACAACATGTCATTTCAATTGCACGGTTGTGGAGTAATTACATGCTACGTAGTTCGATCGATATCTTACCATGCGCTGGGACACTTGTCGGTCCGCAAGGTTTCAAAGGAGACGCCCTCGATGTCGTTGTAGATGACCTTGCTCTAATCCAATTCGAGCACGGTCATCCGGATATTGGAAAACAACGGGCGATGTCCCGTGCAAATGCCGTGTCATCCTCCTTCCTCCATCGCGAGATTTTACCGCATACCCGGATGTGCCAAGTCCGTGGGGTGTGTGTTTTTGTTCGGAGGGCCTTGTGCGCCACACTTGTACTTTTGAAATCTTGGTCGTTTTCATCGCCTTGAACTCTTCCCATTATGATTCCAGGAATGGGTATTTATGAAAAGGCATTTCGTCTATCTCCACGTATTTCCTGACAAGCGTGCTCTTGAAGTTCTTCCATTCTTTGCACGCCGCTAGGTAGGTTTGTCGTTGCACAGCGTATAGGTGTTCTTCTGGGAACTCGAACGATGTCAAAATTTTGGTCCACAGCTCACGTTTCCGAGTGTCAGGCACGTTCTTCCACGACTTGTATGTGATCTCAATTCATTCTCATGCAACTATTCCGACCATGGTTCGGAATGCGCTTACTGCTTTTTCAGGAAGGATAGGGACCTAGATGCATTCACCGCTGTGATGGTCTGTCGGCCCTCAGGCTTCTTCGATAGCCCTCTTCCTTGGCGTCTTGATGTTGGAGCGGACGCCTCCGGCAATGATGTTGAAGAATGCGCGGGTGACATGTTGCTCATTTTGTGGGTCTATTAAGATAAGATGTGATGAGGACATCACTTCTTCAGATACACACAGCACTCCTCCACTTAACATTCAAGGACCAATCACTAGAGCTCGCGCCCGACAATTGAATTTACAGTGAGCTGCTCCTAAGTACTTCTTTTGTTCATTTGAGAATAGATTGCTACCTAATGATTTAATTATGATTAGGAACCATGGAGAGGACCTGGAAGTACTTGGAGAAGGGCTACGGGGCGCACAAGTCCAGCAAGGGCGGTCGAATCATGTTGGAGGCCCAACTCAAACCGACTTCGAATCCAATTCGAAGTCCATGACCAGTCCGCACTAAAACGGACGCCCAGATCGCATCCGGACTCTGTTTTGGACGTTCTACATATGTATGGAAAGCTGAGAAGACCACCTTTCCAATGGCTTTGGTCCCATGTCAAAATTCCTTCTGAGTCAACGGGAATCGTCGAAACAAGTGGGTATTCAGAATCTGTGAGGGTGCTGCGCCACCGTCTTTTGGGCCGATCGGCTTTGTATCGTGTTGGAGCCCATTAGGGGCGCGTCCACGGGTTTTGCTTAGATTGATTTGTCTTTGAACAGATTCGCCGTTCATCGGTTTGTGAGACCCCAACTTTCGAGTGCTTAAACAATCCATCTGCAATTTGGTTGTGTTCTTCCTTGTTCTTGCTTGTGTTCTTCGATTCGCAGCAAGGATTAGCCTTCTTGGCGGTCAACCGGCCGCGCACGTTGATAACCTGAGAGACGTGGTGCTGCGATTGCGGGTTCGAACGTGTCGCTCGAAGCCGGATCGATTTGTGTCGCGCCTCCACCAAATCGGACTTACCCAGAACCTGTTGGAAGATCGGGACCCCCGTTCCCATCAAGATGAGAAAGTGACCATATTGAATTGGAAGAGAGGAGAGGAGTAGAGGGGAGGGGAGAAGGGAGGGGGTGATGTGCCTATCTTAGCACCTACTTTAGTTGCTAATACTATAAACCAAATAGCAAAGTCCCTAAACTAGTGTATCCGGTTCATTGAACGGGAACACTAGAGTATGTCACTTGCTTCATTTGCTGTTTACTAGATACATGGAGCATTTGGGTGGAAACATGAATTAGCTTAAGTCAAAGATGATCGCCAATTGAAGCATAGATAGCATCCGATGCACATCTGTTCTGTTGCCAGTGTCTGAGGAATGCCAAGAGCTGGTCTTCGATGTGGCATTCCTCAAGACACAGCAGCAGGCCTCGGATGTGCCTCGGATGCTATGCTGTGCTTCGAATTGGTAGTCATGCGCCTGATGAAATAGTTCATCTTTCCACCCAAATGGTCCATGTATGTTTTGCAACAATCGCAAGATTTCTTTATCTGGGAACCTCATCCACAACATTCTCCACTCCGACAATCCTTCTTTTTCCCATAAAATTCAAGGCAATTTTATTACAAAAGTGCAAAAAAAAGACATTCCCAGATTCTTCGGTGAGTGTCTCAGCCACACACTCTCGGTACCATCTAAACAGTGAGTACAAGCTTTGGCACCTTTTGTACTATGGACCGATAGGTTACCAAGGGCGTGATAATCATTTATGGTGCAAAACAATAAGGAGCGCAGAGTGAAGTTCTATCGCTTGTATGCATCCCATACCTGCACTCTCTTCGCTCCACAAGATTTTTAGATCTTCCACCAACGGTGCTAGGAACACATCGATATCATTCTCAGTTGTTTTGGCCCTTGATAAGTATCGACAAAGAAAATATACTTTCGCTTCATACACAACCAAGGAGGAAGGTTATAGTGCAGAGTCACGGCCATGTGCTATGCTCACGCTTCATGCTATCAAAGGATTCATTCCATCTGCACTCAGTCTAAACCTTATATTCCTTGGTTCTCGCATCAACTCGCAAAACTCCTATCGATGTTTCTCCATCACGCGGAATCAGCAAGGTGTCTTAGCATTCCATCCTTTTGCGCTCCTCCGAGTGCCAACGTAGCAGCTTTGCCTCCTTTGGATTTGAAAAAACCTTTTCAAACAAGGAATTATAGAAAATACCATGCCACCTTAGCAGGAGGTCCTTTCTTCACCTCTGCTCCTCGCCATCATCCGATTGATTGTTACGTTTGTATCGGGATGCGTTGCACACCGCATATACACGCATGTTTGCATACTCTTACGGTAGAGGATACAATGTTCGGCATGCATGTATTCTTTCTACTTCCATTTCCAACGGACAAAGAACCTTCTTGGCTTTATACGTGGTTTTAGGCAACTCATTTCCTCCGTACATGTCCGCTAAAAGACCTAACAACACTATGAAACTCTTGTCGGACCAACCGCTGCTTGCCTTCAATTTCAACAGCTCAAGCACGCCGACAACCTCGTGTACTTGCAGCCCGTGTACAAAGGTTTCTCCGAGTCCTCCATCAAGCCGCTGAATTTAACATACTCTCTCTCAAAGATAGTTCTCTTCTACATCGCGAAGCATCTGATCCAGATTATCATCGTGCAACCTATCCGAATCCGAACCACAATCGACATCAGCCGGTGGCATGTCATTCACTTCACCGGCGATGTCATCCGGGGGCATATCATTCACTTCACCGGCGATGTCATCCGACGGCATATGATCATTCACTTTGCCATGACTGGTCCAACATGTATAATCCTTTTTAAAACCCCTCCGAATCAAGTGCACTTTAATTTGCCCTCGGCTTAAATATCTTCAAATTCTCGCAATGCTGCATGCACAAGATATATATTCCACCCCTTATTCAACATATCCTCCTCATGCTCTTATAAAAGCAAACGCCATTAATGTACTCTTCACTCACACGCTCGCGGCATACATCCAGCTTCTGGTCCTACGTTACGTACATATATAACAACTTAGTATTAAAATCTAGATTAACTAATTATAACTATATATATACCGCCACATTTATTATATTGAGACTTAATTTGCTAGCTCAATTCATATTACAAACACAACAAAGAATTATATAACCAACAATTTTGCAAATTAACCATCTTCAATTAATAACACTCACCAATTACTTAGATCTAAATTGTAATGCATGCAAAGAAAAATAAAATTCATTACTAACCATATCTAGAGCAACCAGGAATGTATAAATCTTCAAAGCTCAATATCTGCCTCCTCCCACCAAATTAAGTGGCATGAAATCGCCAAGCTTGCCTCCTCAGCGAAAGAGTAAATTTGCTAGATCTGGATCAAAATGAAGTCAGATGCGGTCTGAGCAGCGCAATAAATGCCCATCGCCATTATCACGACGGTTTTAATAAAAATCGCTCGTGATAATCTGGGATTATCACAGATGGTTTTTAATACAGACCATCTGTGATACTGAATTATCACAGACGGTTCATCGGTAAGAACCGTATGTGATACTCGTTTTCTCCGACGTCGCCAAATACGCACGGTGTCCAAATTAAAACCGCTCAGTAGTTGAGTAGTTGATCACGCACGGTTTGACATAACCGCTCAGGATTGGCCGTCTACTATTGGCCTTTCCATAGTAGTGAGTGAATTGTAGTTGTTGCTTCACTCATGTTCGACTTCGCACTAGCTACATTTTTTTCCTAGGTTCGCAACTGGCGCCAAGTGACTTGTGCATATTTGCATGTGAGGATGGTTCGGTGGGATCTAGATATGTGAGAGGCTTGATGGCAAGTCATTGGGGCCACATAGAGGATGACGAAGCATATGCGATGCTTTGAGGCGAAGGATTGGGAAACGTCGGTTGAGGGGCATTTTGGTCATTTGCCATGAATAAAAAATGTGAGTGGGTTGCAAAACCGCGATAAAGGCCTAAGCGAATTGGTCAAGGATACTCCATGGAGGGCAAGGCATGATTGATTCGGGTTATTGGAATTGAAGTTGAAGACGAAGCTTTAAAAAGCATGTGTGAGTGTGTTGAGTGAAAAAACCCAGTGGTAATGGGTTATCACATTTTCCCATGTTGTGTTGGTGGATAATAACCACTTTATATCCGGGTTTAGGGTTTCATGTGAGCTTCCACTATATAAGGAGCTAGGAGAGGGGTAGGGATTTATATGCTTGATCCAAGACTTGAGAGAGATTAAGGTTTGAGAGGACAGGACTAGGTGCTGCCCCTTGGGGCTTTGCCCTCTATTAGGGTGGTTTTACTTCTTTATCTCCAAGTTATAATATAAGAGATCAAACTTTTCCCATGGATTCTCTTGTGTAGCTTTGAGTAATTCATCTTTTGAGTTGAAATTTGGGGTTTATTTGTTTCTCTTGTTCTCGTTGGTTCCTCATGATGTGTAATTCAAGTCCATTCATCAATGGAGCTATCTTAGCATGTTCACTTGGTTTCTTTGTTTTTGCTAAAGAGAAGGTGATTTGAGATTTTCTTGATTCCAAGAGGATTGGGCTTGATTGTTTCTATGTTTGAACTTGCTAGGATGTGCGGGAGTTGATCCAATGTTTTCTTGACCATATAGAACCCATGAGTAAGTCTTAATTGTTGAATTTGTATTTGACCTAGTTTTGATGCAATTTTCATTAAAATGGGTAAAGGTTAGAACTTTGGTAATGACATTTGCGGTTGTTGATTGGAATAGATTCTTGACATCCTAGTTGAGGTGTGTTTTAAATTTCACATGATGTGAAGCTTTGGTTTGAATGTTGAAGCAATTTGAGGATTTGAAATTGTGTTGTTTTTTATTCTGGCAGCAAGGATGGTAGAGAGTTATGCAACCTATGGTCAAACTGGCCAGGGTGGTCAGACCGACCTCTGTGTGAGTGGTGAGATCAGCTAGTGGGAGTTTTGCTAGGGTTTGCTTTTTACGTAGTTGTGAGTCCTGAACTTGATCTTATTAACTACCTATAGCTACTGGAGTGAAATTCTTGATTACCAAGTGGAAATATTGTTGGAGCCATTCACCTCCGTCTGACTAATATTACTGGTCCCACAAAGTGCATGGGTTACTATTATTACAAATCTGTTGTCATGAGCTTGTAGTCAAATTCCCTAATGCTATTTATTCTATTAAATTTCATTCCTTACATTGGACATAATCCCTTAGAACCATAGACTTAATGGTATACTTAGTAGTGACTTGGTCATATATAAGCGTCATGATTAGCTTTGCTTAGATACATTGACATATGGGTGTTAATTTTCCCCAACATCATTTCAAACTTCAAATTTTGATTTGGGTGACCATTTTTAAATTTTATTTGGACAGCCATCGAGGAGGAGGGCTGATATATGTTGAACTTATAAAGGATTTTGGCACAAAGCTCTAAAACTCTATCTTAGACTTGGGTGGATGGTAAGAATGGGCAAGTGTGACGAGGCACTAGAACTTGTATTGTGGTGGTTCCATCCGAGTAAATTAATGATTGAGTTATGTGATGACCTCCTGGGTACTTATAGTGCAACCATAAGTCTATGATAGGTATGACCAGGCCAAATAATTTGTATCATTATAGTGTTGGTTATGTAATAAGGTGGAATATAGGCAATGTGTTGATGCAGGGTACTTTGTCTGTATAGTGCAAGAGGGAGCTTGGGGCTGGGTGGGTAGGTCCTCTGGCAATGGAAACTATGGAGACCCGAATCTACAAATTCGGGCTCTCCTATGTATTCTGCACTAGTCCAGGATCACGCTAGTGCATAAAGTGTAAATATAGATGAAATATTGACTATATTATTATTAATTATCAAAGTTGCGACCTTATAATCAAGCTTACAGATAATAGCCTGAAAGACTTAAGAAACTTGCAGCGAAAAATAGAAATAAGCGTAGTAGCCACTCAATATGCCCACAGGTAATCGACTGGGGAGCGAAGTCCTAATCCGCGAAGTCATCGAAGCATCCTCCTCCAGGTACCTTCTGCTGATATGGTTCTTCTTCTTCAACTAAGCAAATATGGATATAGCCGTGAGTACTTAGAGTACTCACAAAGTCGTTTGTAACAAAGAATGCAATAAATATGTAAGAATTACCTAAGAAAGGTTGAGAGGATATTTTACAGAAAGCAACAATTTAAAGTAAATTCAATAGATAGTTGAAAGCGAACTTTGAAAATGTTTATTAAGTAAATAATCAAAGGAATTGAGAGTAACCACAAGTGAACTGTCCATTCACTCTAACGAACAACCCGTGAACTAACCATTCACACAATGAACCACCAATGAAGTAACCATTCACTTCCCAACTTAATTCAACCAAATTTTTATGAAAACTCTACCCCTCGTGTGAAATCACTGAATATTGTCCATAAGCTGGGACACGGCTATTCGAATAATTTTACACTCTACAGAGATTGCATTACTTTACTGTAGGACCGAAATGGCGACAGAGGGGGGGTGAATGTCGACTTTAAAATTTGCTCCCCCAAAATACTCATGAAAAGATTCCTCTCCAATAGCTACAAAGCTATCAAGAAGGAGCAACTAGAACTGAGCAAAAAGACTGCAAACAATAGCTACTTGTTGGTCTTTTGACTGCTGAAAAACTGCACCAAAATTGTTGATTTTGACTGCTGAAAACTGCACTAAAAGAGCTGATTTTGACTGCTGAAAACTGCACCAAATAGATGATGAAAACAGCAGCAATTTCAGCTGAAAACTGCAGCTGAAAGGGGCTGAAAACAGCAGCAAATAGATGATGAAAACAGCAGCAATTTCAGCTGAAAACTGCAGCTGAAAGAGGCTGAAAACAGCAGCAAAAGAGGCTGAAATCTGCAGCAAGAAGTGCTGAAAATTCAGTCTGAAAACAGCAAGCAGTAGAAATTGTAGACCACCAACAAACTGAAGAAAAAGAGAAATATAGCTGATCTACTTAGTCCAAAAGATCAAGAACTTGAACTAAATAGCAATAGAGCTAAAGGAAACAAACAAATCAAACTTAGAAGCAAGAAATTCAGAATTTGGACAAAAAACTGAAAAGTACAGAGAGTTGCCTAAAAACTCAAATTCCCATTTCATCTTTGATCATTTGGCTATGAAACTTTGAGGATATGTTAGCAATAGCCTCTGGACCTCTCATGCCAAGTTTCATGCCATCTCGTGAAGGGAAACGAAAATAACACCAAACCCTAGAAATTCAAAGAGGGCTAAAACCTAAAAACTTACAGAGCCAACACCAAAATCCAAAATACTCGAGATTCCTAAGCTCTTTGCACATGAGATTTTGCACAATGCTTAGCAATGAACTCAGGATACTCCAAATCAAATCTCATGCCAAGTTATGGAGGGAATCAAGAACTGGAGCAAACCCTAGAAAATGAAACTTGAGGTATTTAAGAACAGAGCATGCTGAGAGACAAAAACTGAAATTAAACTTGGTTTGCTCTTTGGATCAACTAGCCAAATGGCTTTTGAGCATCTCCCATGTCATAGCAACCCATTTTGGTACTCTAGAACAAGCAATAACTCAAAAATCAAAAAGTCCAGAAATCACTCAAAATAGAAAACGAAGAACAGAGAGGAGTACGAACAGGAAAACTTCAGATTTCATTCATTTGATCAAATGGAACACAAATACGTCCCGATACCACTGGACATTAGGACAAGGAAATGATTACAAGTCTCTCAATCCATCTCCTACCTCTCCTCAAGCCTCACAACTCAAGAACACACTCAAGAGGGAGGAGACAACACTCTGGTTCCCAAGAAACCATCGAAGAGGAGACACTCACAGAGGAGACACAGCCCTGCTGTATACACCAACCCTCCACCAACTAAAGCCCTAAAGCCAAAACAACCACTAAAGCCTATTTTGACTAAAGGAAACCCTAAAACTCTTGGAGTGCTCAAGTGGGCATGCAGCCCTCTCCACCTATTTATAGCCTCATGGCTAACGGGTTTCCACCCCGTTACGCCCGCTCCCGCTTGTGCAGCCTTGCGAAATTCCCGTTTCGCCCCTCGTGCACCTTCCGGGAAGCTTCCACGCTCCTTGCCTCGCACGCCGCAACCACCTCGAGTCCACGCCGCCTTCGACACATCCCGACCGCTCGACCTCGCCACCGCGCTTAGTCCGGTCCACCGTGTCTCGCCACGACTCCACTCAACATTCTGCACCACACAGCAAGAAACACATCAAATAGCACCGCCGATACATGAAAGCGAAATAACCTCATACTTACCACGATGAAGTCCAAACTCGTTGAATCATCAGAATATGCAACCTAATCTCATACGACCAGGAATGACCAAGTCCGACCGAGCCCGACTGCGCCATGCAACGACTCGACTCCGAACCAACAAACCAAACTCGACTAACAAAACCAATGTCAATTACTCATCATACACATGTGGTCACCTCCACATGGTCCATCATTTACCCACATGATATGTCCTTCTTGTGGTGTCATTAGTATAACACACTTCCTTACGCGCATCAACAAAGAAGATCACAACAAGGCCTTTCTGATGCTCAACCTCAACCCAATTTCGCCACATTAAGGTTTCGCCATCCCAACCCCCTCTTGCGCCTCACGGAAATCAATAATTATGTTCATCACAATGGCGAAATCGAGATTGAAACATCACAAATTAATCAGACAGGTCCATCCCATATGGATATGTGGTTGTACGGAAGGCTCAGAACAATGGCATATAAAGTTAAGTCCTTAAATGTTACTTAGACGAAACATCCACATCCTAATGTGCAAACTGCACCCCCTTTATTGCACGATCATTCGCCCAGGTGAAAGCTATTTTATATAACCAACACTAATGACATTACCTATGCCACGGTACTTAAATTTTATATCTGTGGCCGGCCACAATGATTCAATATCTCATTAAGTCAAAATTAATTATTTAATCAAATGTGATGATAAGCCCAACGTACTACAGTAAGCATGGCTAAGCATACTAGACGTACAACCCATATGACAACTAGTATTGTATCACTAGATAATTACCCATCCTATGGTGATAACAGAATCATGATATTCAAATTATCAAGGAGAAATTAATCAAATAGGTTATTAACTACCAATACAAAGGTTTTATAATAAAATAGCAATACATGATAATTTAAAACAAAATAATACATAATAGATTTAAAAACTGGGTTCAACATAATCAAAGGACATGACTTGCCTTCGCGTTGCTCAGTTAATTGCTCGGGGTCTTCAATCTTGCTTCAGCTCCTTCGAAGGCGTGATCTAATGAGAGAGAAAATGAACGAGGCATAAAATAGATTCAAATAAAATTCAAACTAACTCTAAAAACTTCAAAAATAGAACCAAAAGATAGAGCTCGATTTTAGATAAATTTAGAAAAAAAAATGGGTCAATCGGAGCTAGGACGAAGAAGAACGGGCTCTCAAAAAATTTAAATCTAAAGAAAAAGGAAAATAGGATTTACTGAATTTATTTTTCTAAAGGAAAACGTAATTATGATATCAGCATTAGATTTCTATTTTTGGCCAAAATATTTTTTAAAAGGAAAATGGGATTTATGATGTCATCTACTGACGTGGCGGCTAACTGGCCTCCTAGGGCTGACACGGCAGTGACGTGGCAGGACACGTGTGCACTAGGACTGATGTGGCAACTGAGCTGGCAAGGTGATGTGGCTAACATCTGGACGAACACGTGGCCGACACATGGGCTTAGGGCTGATGTGGTGTGCTAACGTGGCGACGCTGACGAGGCTCGGTCCACAGGTCTACGGTAAGGTGGATCTGACAAGTGGGACCCACACGTCGGAGGTTCAGTTCACGGTGAGCTGGGTTCATGGAGAAGCCGAAGCGATGCGTGGGCGTGGTGCAGTGTGATGTCGGCGCTGATGTCAACGGTGCACGAACCGAGGGCTTTGGGTTCGCAAATCAAGGGGATGTGGGACACGGCGGTGCGGCGGATGATGAATGGCCAGCAAGGTTGAGCGAGACAGCGAGGGCAGTGATGAAGCTCACCGGCGGTGTGGGCGAAGGCGGAGATGACTCGGGTAGCGGTGAGGAATGGCGAAGATGATGACCTCACCGACGTTGAAGACGAAGGCAGCAGTACAAACAACTCTAACACACAAATTCAACAAAGACGATAGCAAGGAATGAGTGGCTATGGAACATGGAGATCAAGGGCTAGCGGCGACAGGGTGCAAAGAATGGAGGGCGGCGCGGCTTAAGCAGGCGCGGATGCCGCAATGACCAGACGGACACGCACGCCAAGGAGGTGATCGAGACGGAGACAGTGGCATCGCATCGGATGTGGAGAAGGAACTCGGGTCAGAGACAACTCAACTGACAGGTGGCCCCACCTGTCAGCAGCACAGAGGGAGGGGCAGCCAAGATGCGGCGCGGAGTGCTGATTTTTGCCATGTGGCAAGCATCTAGCAACGGTGGCCGACTGCAGATGGGCGACACGTGGGCAGGGGTGATGCAGGCTGGGCCGAGGCACGAGTCAGGTCAGTGGGCTTTGGCCGCTTGGCCTTTTAGGGTTTTAGGGATTTTTCTTATTTTTAGATTTTCAACTAAAATCAAGAGAGCTCTAGAAATTAGCAAATAAATCTAGAGAACACAGAAAATTCTAGAAAAATCCTTGAAGCACAAGGAACCCAAATAAAATACTTCCAAAAAAGTTAATGTTTATTTTAGTCATATTAAATCCTTTTAATTAATAAAAAATTCATTTTAAGCTTGTATTAATTCCAAAATCTCAAAATGGTCAATTTTATTTTAAAAGATTCAAAAAGGCTCTAAAAATTAGGATATTACAGAAACTTTAGCAGGTCTAACCTCGTTGGAGTGGTGTATTGTAAAGGCTCTATGATGTTCCACCACTCAGCTTCTCTCGCGAACATAAGTGTGAGTGGCAACACGAGCTGGGCATCTCTTGTGGGTAAAGATGTATGACCTCTGCTAAGTAAAAACTATCTAGATAGCCATACCCATGGTCATGGGCGATGCACGGGAAGTTACATGGCTAGACTTTATTTCTACAAAAGTTTTTGTGGGTGGAATGAAACAGTCTGGTAGATTAACCCGAGTTTGGATTTGCCCTGGGTGGTGAGACCTAGTGGATATTATGGACAATGAGACCCTGAAAAGTGGATATAGCATAAGTTAAAACAGTACCTTGAGCAGAGGGATATGGGATTGTACCTGTACAATTACGCAACAATAAGCTAATTTCATCAGTAAAGACTTTGGTTAAAATGCTAGGTCATAGATTTGGAAAACTAGTGATGATGGTATTTCAAAATGGGCTTGGTGCAAAAGAACCATAAAGCCTTTCCTTGAATAGCCTTGCATCTATTATAATTGTATTCTGTATGGTGCCTTTGTACTCAATGTTGCTCAATTACTATCATTCAATATATGAAGAAGAAGACCCTGCGAGTGCTTAAGGGCGTCAGCAGGAGTTGGAAGAAAAGGTCGAGAACTAGGTCACAAGCCCCAGTTAATTGCCTATAGGCATATCCTAGGGTCCCACCTGAATTTTGTTTCTATTTCAATTTTTGTTGCTGTTTTTTAAAAGATATTTTAGCCTGATTGGCCCTTGTTGTAAGTCAACGACCGTAAGGTCTATTTATGTATTGTTTAATATTATATATTAGTTTGCTTATTGCAATATATGTGCTTGATATTCAATGATGTTACTGCGTGCACTAGCTACTGCTCTAGGGACTAGTGTTGTTGTACACAAAGGGTTCCAGATTGCTAATCTAGGTCCCGAAAATTAGAGAGAGAATGGAGAAAGAAAAAGAGAAGGTGTATTAAAACTCTCAAAGGAAATTTTAAGATGAAATAGTTCGTGTTTGGTTTCCTATTAAATTTGTAGAAAACTTCTATTCTACAAAATTCCTTTGATGTAAATCAATGATCCAAACATCATGTATAGGAACTTTCCTTCGGATTGCAAGCCTCTATTTTTCCTCCAAAATTCGTTAGTTCCAAAAGGGGCCTTATGTCATTTCTTTCCTTGCTTTTGGTGGAGTGATGCTTATGGAGAGAGATGAGCTTAGTGACTAATGAGTAATGAGGGTCGTGGCTTAGATTAATTATTGGATTGGTTTGGAGGTGAGAAATCAGACTAGGGACTATATATTGGTCGCACGTGTTAGTCCATTTGGCGGGTAAACAGGCGAAATGGTATAGGTGGGGATGGAATACACTCATTCTCGTTAATTTATCCATCAGGCATGATTCGTAACCACGTGCAACAAATAAGAATATATGTACATCTGATAAGGTATTTACCCACACGTAACCAGGTAAATGGGTTAAATTACTATCCCAATAGCCAATGTCAAACAAGTAGTAGTGAGCCTCAAGGAAGGATGACAAACTTCAAGTGGGTCGTGACTCATGAGTGTTTGATGAGACATGGGGCGATAATCCTTGAGCTAGAGCCTTGCGCCAGCAATGGTTGGCGGGGTAACTTCCTAACACAAAACCTGATCCTACTGTGATCTATTCTTTTAAACTACGGCTGATGATTTTTAGCTATTGTTGATGATTTTTATCTATATTTTTCAAGACAATAAAAGATAATAGAGCCGCTGACACAGACCGCTCATATGGTTTTGAGCTCAAGAAGATGTTTGAAGAAGCGGCTTCGAAAAGTCGTTTAGAGAAATCACCCTATTTATTTCAGCCACACATTAAATAAATAGTGTGCAAAGAAATGAAGCATCTAATGATAATCAATAGACTAATTACCAATACTAGATAAGCTTTTATCACAGGATTATTGGTCGATATGGTGCTTTCTGATTAAAAAAAGTTGATAAGTACTTGGCTTCGAGCTTCAACACCACACTAGGCGTGAGCGAGCAAGCGGAGAAACAACAGGAGCACACGTGAGTGAGCAAGCGGTTGTGGCACATGGGCTTGTTTGGTTGAAGGCCTGAGAAAGATTCGCTTAGCTGGAAGCACAACAAACAGATGCCTGTGGTCAGTTTGGCTGACGTCCCAAGGGGCAAGACATCTTTGGTTTAGGCTTACGATCGGCGTGGCCGAACGCAGGCAACAACTTTAGAAAAGAGGATTAGTTGACTGCCCTCGCGAGTTCTTCTCATCGTCCATCATCAAGCCCTCCAAGGTACTGACTACTATCGCTGTGTTGCCGGTCGCTGCCGCCGTTGCGCCATTATTGAAGGTGTAAAACCTAAATACAAGTGGAGGGTGTATGTTAGCTGTCTGACGAGCCATCATCCACGAGAGTAAAAATGATATAGAGATTTATATAGGTTCAGGGGTCTGAGATGACTACCCTACTCCTATTGGTGAGTCAACAGGGGGTTACCTCTAGGGAGGGAGCCCAGAGAGTAGGGTCGGCAAAAGCTCGCTCGTGAGCCGCCTGCCCACGGCTCGTGGAGGCTTGGCTCTGGCCAGAATAAACGAGCCGAGCCGAGCTAGCAAAAAGCTCGGGATCTAAACGAACCGAGCCCGAGCTAGCTCGCGATCGGCTCGGTTGGCTCGGTCCAATCTCCCGATTCCTCTTTACACCGACCGACGCCCCCGCCTCCTTATTTCTCTCCCGATCTGAACTTCTCCCCGCCTCCTTATTTCTCTGCGCCGCCTCTCTCCCGATTCCTCTTCACACCGACGCGAGCCGCAGCAGTGCAGCCTCCTCCTCCGCCGGCTTCCGCGCTTACCGCTGCCGCACGGCTCGGCTCCCTCACGTGCCTCCATTCTCTCACGCCGCTGCGTCACGCCTCCGACGCGTTGTCCCAACCGCCGCCAACCGGCGGCGCCACGCCATGTGGCCCGACCGCCACGCCTTGCCGCCTCTCATACCACGGCGAACCACGGCCGATCCGTGGCCTGGGCCCGATCTACCATCTCTCCCAAATCCATCCGGCGGCCGACATGACGAGCGCCTCAGCCGTTTCACCGCCCGCGCCGCGCGCCCGCCTCGACCGACTCGACCGGATCCGCGACGCGGACGCCGCCTCCGTGACCCGCATGGCTCGGCGGACGCCGCGCGCCACGGTGTGCGCTTCGCGCCGCCCGACGCACCGCCGGACGCGGCGGCGAAGACTTCCACACCGCGCCTCGCCTCGCCACGCGCTCCTACACTGAGAGCCCGCACCTCCTTCCCACCCACCGGATCGGCAAATTTTTTTGGTGTGCTATGGTCGATCGAATCGAGCATTTTTCGTGTTAGCTCGTAAAATCTGTGCGTGGATTAGGGTTCGTGATTTGTCTCTGCATGGTCGGACTCGGCCTCGCCCAGGGAGGCAAATGAGCGGCGGCGCGGGCTGGGCGCGGCGCCTCAGCGGCGATCGCGATCGTCGGGCGGTCGGGAGCCGATGCAGTGCGATTCGTGTGCAGATCTGCTGGCTCGCGAGCCTCACGAGCCGCTCGAGCCGAACCGAGCCCACGAAAAGCTTGATATCCTAACCAAGCCGAGCCGAACCGAGCCTCTATTCTACCAAGCTTTCACGAGCCAAGCCGAGCCAGGCTTGGCTCGGCTCGTTGCCACCCCTACCAGAGAGATCACCAGTTTAAATATGTCTTCTTGTATTCCTTGTGAGCTTGAGTTACAAGTGAGAGATACATGGAGTATTTATAGGATCTTGGCCTGTACAAAATGACTAGAGCACCACTTGGGGATAGCTATCCTATGAATATAAGTGATGGGTACAATAATCCTTTGTGAGCATAATTGTATTTCTTGGGACTTGAGTGTATGTCTTCTATAGAGCAGGCCCTGTTAGTGAAGGGGTGAATTATTCTTCCAACACTAGCCCTCTTTTCCTTGGTGTTTTTGAAGGACCACCTAAAGGGGTAGTTTTTAGTTGCTCCGCTTGTGATGCTAAGATCAACGCTTGGCCCAAGCCTGAAGGTTTCATGCCATGGTTGTTCTTAGAATTATGTTTTGAAACCATGGCGAGCTTCCGAGCTTAGCCGAAATTCTCCAGACTCAAGATATGGTAGGGCTCCCGACCCTGTCAATTTGGATTAGCATTCTTGTAGCTGACCCGACCCTGTTTAACCCAATTCCATGGCGGTCCATTGGCCAGCCCAATCTATGCACAGGAGGAGGGCGGGCCAAACCGTGTGCCAGCCAGCCCAACCAGTGCACAGTAAGGGGAAAGCCCAACCCAATGCATAAAGAAGGGGAGGCATGCACAAGGTGCCCCCAATACTCCTTGCAGCCGCCGGCTTGGAGGTTCTGCGCCGACACCACCCAAAGAAAAGGAGGGGAAACTCGGGACCTTTTACTCCCTTGGCAGGCCAGAGCTCTGTCTCTGGGGGCCCAGGCGAATGAGGCCACTCCAGCGTGGCGGGCGTCGTTCGGCCACGGCCGGCGTCTAGGACAACGGAGGCGGGGCTGCGCCGCCATGGAAGGCGGCAGAGAGGGGCAGGAGGAGCCGTGGACCGCTCATTCCTCTGCCCACCGCCCCCATCCGAGGAAAAGGAGATAGGAGCTCAGCCAAGCTGGTATCGGCGTCGGGCTAGGAGAGCCGGATCCGAGCTGCCCCGGTCTCTTGCTGGCTGGAGGGCATCGACGAGGCCGGCGCTTCTTGGAGGTGACTCGACGCCAAGCTCGAGGTAAGCCCAGGGTCGCCGGTCACCTGGTTTCCCCTTTTCCCTCCTGCCTTGTTCTTTCATTCCGCGGCGTAAGGGCGTCGAGGGGGAGTGGACCTTGCGCGGGCTGGAGCCCAGCCGAACACAGGCTGGACGCTGCCGAGGCGCTCGGCCGGTGACTTCCAGGGCGCCGGTTGGAGGTTGCCATGGTGCTCGGCTTTCTTAGTTGTATGCTCGGCGTGAAGACCCCGCCAAGGCGCCAGAGCCGGGGGGCCACCGCCAGGGCGCGGGTGTTGCTGAGGGCTGGCCAGGGCGTGGCGCACCTACCGAGCATGCGGCTGGGAGTGCCGGGGCACCGCTGAAGAGATGCCAGGGCGCCGGAAGACCAATGTTCTAAATAGCGGGCTAAGCCCCTTAGCGGCCTCTCCCAAAAGCTAAGAAAGGCTATAACGGGCTAAATAGCGGGCTAAGCCATTTAGCGGTTGACCAACAAATATGTCAAGCATCAGGTGAAGATATTACAAATACCAATTACCATCTAACTAGTGACAGATAGTTCAAAGTCTTACCAACTACCAATACGTAAAGAACAGAGGACATATGAGAAGAGTTTGAAGAATCTTGCCTTCTGGCTGGGACATGGCCGTCGCAGCAACAGCAACTGTGACCGTGTGAGGCTGTGCAGGAGCAAGAGCTAGGGTTAAGCACGAGTTTGGGCCAGACGGGAATTCGGCCCACTTCAGAATTTTTTTTCCCTCCTTAGCGGGTTAAATAGCAGTCCATTTAGCGGATTTAGCGGGCTAAATCCGGCTAATAGCGGGAAAAAATGTTTAGCGCTAAAAGTGATTTCTCTTAGCCCTTAGCCTTCCCAAAGGCTAAATCCGGCTATAGCCACCGCTATTTTAAACCTTGCGGAAGACACTGCAGGGCTCGGATCCTTCGCTTCTTGTGAACACCTGTATGAGGGCGACTCATGGAATGAATGCTTTATCCCTTTGTATGAATGTTTCTTTGTGTATGTATTTTGGTTATCTCCGGCGGTGACCATAGCCGATGGGGAGTTTGCGCATGCTGCATGTGTATGAGCTATTGAATGCCAGGGCGCTTCCAGGGTTTTGCCAGGGCGTCTACAGTTGAGTGGTTTTGCCAGGGCATTCTCGTTTGAGTGGTCTTGCCATCCGCGGTTGAGTGGTTTTGTTGGGGTGTTCTCGTTTCAGTGGTTTTGCCGAAGCGTTCTCGTTTGAGTCGTTTTGACAGGGCGTTCTAGGACGATTTTGCTGGGGGAAAATTGAATATATAGGACCGAGTTGAGGTTGTTTTAGTAAAACATGATCAAGTTATTTGCACTTGTAAATATAGGACCGAGTTGGGCACATTCTTGAAAATATGGTATTTTCCCCATTTTAATTTCATTTTCATTTTCCAGGCCTTTTTCTCTACGCGAAATGACTATTTTGCCCTTCCTCCTTCCTTCTTCCTCCCGCGCTCCGCTCCCTCGCCCGCGCCGCGCCGCCCTCGCGCCAGCCTCTCGCCGCCTCGCGCGCCGCCCGCCTCGCCTCGCCAGCTGCTGCTCCCTCGCCGTGCCGGCCGCTTCCTTGCCGCGCCGCGCCGCCGCTGCTCGCCTGCCGCTGCTGCCGCTGCTCGCCTCGCTGCCGCGCGCCGCTCGTCTCGCTTTCGTTACGCCGCCGCCGCCGCTTGCCGCCGCGCGCCTCGCCGCGCGCGCGCCTCGCCTCGCAAGGCAAGCGAGCTCGGCGCTGGCGAGGCGAGGCGGCGGCGGCGCGAGGGAGCGCCGGCGGCGAGGAGCGGCGGCGCGGCGAGGCGAGGGCGCCGCGCGGCGAGGAGCCGGCCGGCGCGAGGGAGCGGCGCGCGCGGCGCGGGCGGCGCGGCGCGCCGCACGCGAGGAGCAGCCACGGAGGAAGAAGGAAGGAGGTTGGGCAAAATAGTCATTTCTGTAGAGAAAAGGCCTGGAAAATGAAAATGAAATTAAAATGGGGAAAATACCATATTTTCAAGAATGTGCCCAACTCGGTCCTATATTTACAAGTGCAAATAACTTGGTCCTGTTTTGCTAAAACAGCCTCAACTCGGTCCTATATTTTCAATTTTCCCTTTTGCTGGGGCGTTCTCGTTTGAGTCGTTTTGCCAGGGCGTTTCAAGGCGGTTTTGGCGAGGCGTTTTCGTTTGAGTAGTTTTGATAGGGCGTTCCAGGGTGCCAGATGGGAGTAATTGTTAGGGCGCTGCCCTGGTTTTGCTAGGGCACTGCTATTGCTTTGACAATTGACAGGGCGCTTTGGACAGTTCTACTAGGGCGCCAGACAGGAGTTCTTGCCAGGGCATAGGGGATCCTTGCTAGGGCACTAGGAGATTGTTGCCAGGGTGCCAAGGACTTTTTGCCAGGGCGCTAGATGTGAGGTAATTGCCAGGGCGCTTTTCCCTTTGCCAAGGCGCTGAACATTGAAGACTTTTCAGGCACTGGCAGTCGATGGCCTTGTCAGGGCGCTGGCTTTTGAGAGCATTCCCGGGGCGCTGGCAGTTGAAGACATGGCCAGGGCGCCGGCCTTCGAAGACATGGCTAGGGCACTGGCCTTCGAAGAATTTTTGCCACTGCATTTTCACTAGTAGTCGACAAGTGTTAACCTGTTATGTAGGAGTGTAGCCGAGGAACATGCATGTACTACATATAGACATGTAAAGAAGTAATGAAACAATGGACATGTCGAGTAAGGTCTGTGGAGATTCACCTAAGGACATCCATGAGTTAGCCGAGATTTTGGCTCGATGGATACACGAGTGTCTAAGATTTAGTCAAAATTTTGTTTTATATCATGTGAGTGCTCTGTGCTAGGGGTGAGGCCTGAGGGATCCACGCGAGGGCATTATGACTTAGTCAAGATTTTGGCTCGATGGGCGTCCAAGATTTAGCCAAAGTTTTACTTCATATCACGCGTGAGGGGCGAGGTCTGAGGGATCCACGTGAGTGCATTAATGACTTAGCCAAGATTTTGGCTCGATGGGAGCCTCGCACGAGGGGCGAGGCTTGAGAGATCCACACAAGGGCTCGCACGAGGCTTAAGAGATCCACGCGAGGGCATCCATGATTTAACCAAGATTTTGGTTCGATTGGCGCACGGGCGCCCAAGACATAGCCAAAATTTTGCTTTATATCACGCGAATGCTCCACGCGAGGGGCTAGGGCCTTGCGTGAGAGGTGAGGTCTGAGGGATCCACGCGAGGGCATTTATGACTTAGCCAAAATTTTGGCTTGATTGGGGCCTTGCGTGAGGGACGAGATATGAGGGATCCACGCGAGGGCATCCATGACTTAGCCAAGATTTTGGCTCGATGGGTGCACAGGCGCTTGATGACCGGCTACTATTCATCTTCTTCCCAATTTCGCCACCGTGCTCGTGTCGAAGTTTGCCTCGGTGTCAAGTCTTTGCCCCAGACTCAGCGTCCGTGTCCCTTTCGACCTCGGCGTTTGCGCCTATAAAGCCATGCTGCCCTCTAGTTTCCTGTACCCCGCCACCGAGCTCAACTATGCATCTCGCCATCCGTGGCGGTGCCGCGCGCCATCACCTTCGCATCGCCGCCATAGCCTTCCGCTCGTCACCATCGCCTCATCGCCGCCTTGGTTGTCACCGCTCAATTTCCGCCGCGAGCCTCACCCGTCATTTCGCCACCACCACCGCCTCAATTAGTTGTTGCCTTTGCCGTCTCACTCAACCCCGCCGACCGTCGGTTCGACTTTTCCATGAACCTAATCCTTGTACATCATGCCTATGCCATACGGGACCCACCCATCAGAGTTCACTGTTCCATAGACCTCGTGAGCTGAGCCGAGTTAACATGCCATCTCAGTCGCCACGCAAGCCCTAATCCTACGTGGCCGACATGTGTCACTCCATGTGTATGCCACATCAAGATCGTAGTCGCTCCATCCGCCACGCCAACATGCCATGACACCGCTACCTCACCCTAAGTGCCACGTGTCATGCCAGTGTCGTGCCACATCATCCTAGATGCCCACCACCTACCACGCCACAGATGATGTCATAAATATATATATATATATATATATATATATATATCCTAAATATATATATATATATATATGTCATAAATCCTAGATGTCCATATATATATATATATATATATATATATATATATATATATATATATATATATATATATATATATATATATATATATATATATATATATATATATATATATATATATATATATATATATATATATATATATATATATATATATATATACACACACACACTCACTTCAGTAAAATTTCTTACTGTACCATTATGAAAAAAATTGTGCACTAACACATGTAGCATTATGAAAAAAATTTCTTACTGGTTGCCACTAACACATGTAGCATTATGAAAAAAATTGTGCAAGGTAAATTTAAAAGAAGCATCTTTTGGTTTTGAATAGTACATACACTATGCTAAAATTCAAGGTGAAGTACTTCTTTGGCAAATAGTACTAAGTTGCAAATATAAAAAGTGTGCAAAAGTTGTAGGTTTTTGTTGCTAGCATGAACCTAGCCATGGGTGTCAACTGACGAGGCGTGCATGCAGAAAGTCAATCTGACTCGCTTTTATTGATTTACAAGGATCAGCGAGCGTTCAGAGAGAATCTGCACCCAACATGAATGGTGTACTCAATGCCTAGATGGCAGTGAGCGAGTTGTGGATGCTAGAAGGAACAGAAGAGTTCTTCAAGCCGAGGAATTTTTGTGGTCTAAACTCCAAAATCTGAACGAGAAAAGAAAATACGAGGGAATTTTGGATGTGATAGCTAATCTCCAGTATATTTTTAAAGAGGGCATGAGCTCTGCCATTCAATTAAGAGGAAAAGAGAATGAAAGTGCAGAGCAAGACCGTGTCGTGGCACTGAGAAAAGGCAGAAAGGAACACAAATTTAATATATTGCACAAAGAGTGAGCTCTAATTAAAGACACAAGAGACACAAGGATTTCAACTCTAGTGAAAGGCTTTCTTTCTTCTGATATCCTCAATTGCTCTGTTTACCCCCTGCCGTGCAAGGTCAGTTTTGTTTTGGAATGTTGTCTGTTCCTTTCTTTCCATAGAAATCCCTTCTTTGTTCTACCAGAAGAGTGTTTGAAGTAGAAAAAAGGATAATGAACTGAGTTAAATGGTCAAAATATCCATGAACCATATGGTATGTCCCTACGAATAAGTGTTCGTAGTATGTAACACCCAAAAACCCAAGATGTTCGAAAATATATAAAATTTAAAACATTTTGCTCGTATTGTGTTGACATTTTGTTTTCCTTGCTTTTGGCTGAAATTTCTTTGGAAGATAATTTATGAACACTAACTTAGGAAAAGAACATACAATTGATGAAACCCAAAATGAATTAAAATTCGAATATGAAAAGATGATCCAGAAAGTGGCACATAAAAATTTACAATGAAAACCATTGCTTGATGTTAGTGATATGCCCTAGAGGCAATTATAGAGATGATTGTATCACTTCTATGTTTATAATCTTTTGCATAATATATTATTTCGTCCCTTGAATAAATATCTTTTATATTGATCAACAAGTATGTGACTTGTTCGTGGAACTCTTTATTCATGTTTTGATGTTATTATAAATTATTCCTGATCTTATATCATTATGTGGGACAATTATGATTTGTAGATCAGCACATGTATTGTTTGATGATCATGTTTCATATTTTATAGATATGAGATATCAAATCAATAATGTGAACACATATTAGAGAACATGATGTTGGATTGACCCACCATGAGACATTGCGGGAATTGTAGTATTCTTAAGTGTCATCAGTTGATCTCATACATAATGTATGTAGGATCCTTAGACCTAAGGTCGTCATTGTTTTCTACATGTGTAATAGTTTGCTTAGGGGTTACCAAACACTACTCTAAACGATAGAATCAGACCTTGTTAGACATGGTTTGGTCGATGATGAGCCAATCTGATCTGCTATTGTCTTTTTGGGGTATGCTCTAGAAACATTTGCGTTCACATTAAATAGGGTTCCATCAAAAGCTGTAGAGAAGACACCATATGAGATATGGACTGGGAAGTGTCTTGGGTTGCCTTTTCCCAAAATATGGGGATGTGAAGCATATGTAAAACATTTGACGTCTGACAAGCTCATATCTAAATCTGATAAATGCTTCTTCGTGGGGTATCCTAAGGAAACTAAAGGATATTATTTTTATAAAAGGGATAAGAACAAAGTGTTTGTTGCTTGAAATTGTGTCTTTTTGGAGAAAGAGTTTTTCTCAAAATGAGTTAGTGAGAGTCCGGTGAGACTCGAAGAAATTTGAGAGATATCAGAAAATATTTCAACTCCTACTGAACCTCTACAAAGTATACAAGATGTTGTGGAATCTGTGGAAGAGGCACCAGCCCCACGTAGGTTTGAAAGGCCATATCACTTATCGATAAGGTATCGACATGACATTTTATTGTTAGACAATGATGAGTCTAAGACTTATGAGAAAGCGATGATGGACCTGAACTCTGAGAAATGGCTTGGAGCCATGAGATCCGAAATTCAATCTATGTATGATAATCAAGTTTGAAACTTAGTTGATCCACCCAATGGCGTAAAAACCATTGAGTGCAAGTGGGATTTTAAGAAAAAGATAGACATGGATTGAAATATTCATATCCATAAGTCACGATTGGTGGCGAAGGGTTTCAACTATTCAAGGTGTTGACTACGATGAAAGCTTCATGCCCGTTGCTATGCTTAAGTCTATCCAGATCATTCTAGCTCTTACTACATATTTCGATTATGAGATATGACAGATGGATGTCAAAACAGCTTTCCTAAATTGACACCTAAGTGAGGATGTGTACATGACACAACCTAAGGGTTTTGTCGATCCCCAAAATACTAGAAAGATATGCAAGCTTCAAAGATCTATCTATGGACTGAAGCAAGCTTCTTGGAGTTGGAACATTCGTTTTGATAAGGTAGTAAAAGGGTTTGGCTTCATCAAGAATGAAGAAGAGCCTTATGTTTACAAAAAGGCTAGTAGAGATAATTGTATCATTTCTATGTTTATGATCTTTTGCATAATATGTTAGTTTGTCCCTTGAATAAATATCTTTTATATTGATTAACAAGTATGTGACTTGTTCGTGGAACTCTTTATACTTGTTTTAATGTTATTCTAAATTATCCCTAATCTTATATAATTATGTGAGACAATTATGATTTATAGATCAGCACATACATTGTTTGATGATCATGTTTCTCGGATCATAGATATGAGATATTAAATCAATAATATAGACATATGTTAGAGAACATGATGTTGGATTGATCTATCATGAGACACTACAAGAATTGTTATATTCTTAAGTGTCATCAATTGGTCTCATACATAATGTATGTAGGATCCTTTGACCTAAGATCGTCATTATTTCCTACATGTGTAATAAATGCTTAGGGGTTACCAAACACTATTTCGTGACTGGATGGTTATAAAGGTAGATTTCGGGTTTACTATGAAACATGCAGAGGAATATGAGCGATCAAAATGGAATTTGTCCCTCATATATAACAGGAGAGATATCTCTAGGCCCCTTGATGTGGTTGGAATAAGGAAGTGTATGGTCGTGCCGAATGTGGTTGAAGAGTCAATCACAAATGTGTAATCCACTAAGATTCAAGTGAAGGATCGAGCTAGCATAGGATATCACACTTCTCGCTTGAGTTTGATCTAGTATATAAGTACTATATAGGTTTGTCCGATATGATCTTTATATATGTTTGGGAGTCGTTATGTTCTGCTAGGGACTACTACCGACTTATAGGCCGGAAAGGAGTTTTTCGGCCTATGGCCAAATATATATGAACTTACAGGGTCACACACTTAATAGGCTGGAATGATAAAGGGCCGGATGATAGTTTCCGAGTGGAATTTGATCTCTACTCATATCAGATATGGATCCAATTGGAGGCTATATAAGGAGAGGTACGGTGCTGAGGGTAGCATCCCGAAAACACAACCATCGAAACCCTAACTGGCACCTCTCATATCCCCTGCTGTGAGTGCTAGTGCTAGCACACAGACACATGGTGCTTCATCCCTGAATATGTGGATCTCGGTAGAGGCACTACTGTGACTACGGCACTGAGCGGTACGATCGCGAGGAGAAGATGGTTGGGCCGAGGACGATTGACTACTACCACTACACCGATGCGCTTTTCATTGAATCAGCTGCTTCAATCCTAGTTTCGCTGCACTGCGCGTCTAGTGGTAACGATCCATGATCTCTTACCGCATGGCTTCATGGTTTACGCGATAGAAAATTTTAATTTGCGCTAGTGTAGCCTACCTGTATCCTAACACTTGAAACTTTACTATTGTAACATCCCAAAAATACAAATATAAGTTGTTTATGCTAGAAATAAATGTTGGAATATTTTTAAGCATGTTTCTAAATATTCCAAATTCAATTAGTGCATTTTGAATAAAATAGTGACTTTCAAAGAATTTTTGAGGAAAATTTAAAATATATAAAATCCTAAAAAAATTACACAAGAATATATATTATGTCAAAAGCCTTCATAAATTTTTTTATAATTGTTGAAACTCATTTCTTATATCTAAAAATTCCTCAAATGGTCAGCCAAACCAAACCTGCCTTCTTCTCCCATTCCTTTCCGTTTTCAGTTTTGCAAAAGCATATTTTCATGAAATTCATTTCCTCTCTATTCTTTTAATTTCTATAGCTGACGAGTAGGACCAAACCTCACTTGTTATAACCTTTCTCCCTCTCTCTCTCTCCCCCTCTCGCTGACACACCGAGCTTGCACGTTAGACGCCTTCGTCCACCTCTCGTTGCACCCTTGAGCCACCGTGGCCACCTCGCGCCCTCATGCTCGCCCATGACACCCTCTCCTCTACTCCTCCCCCTCTCCCTCATTGTGCATTGGGTCCCTAACCTCACGCCGTAGGCCTCACGCACCACCTCATTGCCCCTGGCTCGCTGCAATCCCGTACATGTTGTTCGTTGTGCCCAGCTAAACGTCGCCACACTACTTGACCAGTCATCCCCAGCTATATGTAATTCCTGACATGCGTGCCCTGTGTCTGCCCTGCCCCATCCATCGCCATGCCCAAGCTCCTGTTTTGTCCCCTTCCAATGTCCGTTCACACGGAGGAACCTTGGATTGCGAGTTCTCGCCGCAACCACTAATTTCTCCTTGCCTTCTCGCACCTTTCCCTCGTTACTTAAGCTTGGCTCTATGTTGTATCCTTCTCAACTTGCCCACTTGTTCTTTTGCATGCATTCCTAAGCTCCTAGCTCCCTGAATCATTGAGAACAAGTGTGTCGTTATCAACGCCAGGGAGCCCTCAACCACGATATAGCTTCTCCGGTGAGTTCCTTTCCTACTATGATTGCATCACAATGTGCCTTACACTCCCTCTGAGCTCCATGCTCATTAAATTGCCCTAAAATGCAGTGAAGCATTTAGGCCGAGCTTCCTTCACTTTTTCGGCCTCTATTGCCATCTTTCGCAATTCAAGATGCTCCAGTGAGGCCTAGTACAATCGCTCACTTCTACACCATCTCCACGGTGCTAGGTAGCTAATGCGAGCTCCTTTGTAACCTCTCCATCTTCATGCCAGCACTGAAAGTCTCCTCTGCATCATCACTACTCACCATCGACAAGCTGCCTCTGACGACCTTAGCCCCGGTCGAACCCTCAAAGAGCATCCTACAGACCCCCTAGTGCTCACACGCTAGTTGATTTGGCCAATGGCCATAGTTTTCTTGGTCATTGCCATGGCCAACCACAGTGCCGTTGTGAAGAACCACGTTGTCTCCGCCTCTGGTAAACATTGGTTCCCGTGCTAGCCTTTGTACCCTTGTGATAGCACCCTGAGCCTAGAACAACTAGTTTTAGTGCGAGAGTGAGCCTCCCACTGCAATGCCGCATAGCTCCGAGCGCTACCACCACTCCTCGAGCGCTTCCACCTCCCATAGATTTGCCATGCGACCACCGTTCCATTTTGCCCATGCTGACCATGCCATCATCTCCCTCACCGCTGGCGAGCTTGCCAACACTGGTGCCGAGCTCATTGCCTCGCTCACTCTCTCTCTCTCTCTCTAACCAGTAGGGTCCACAAGTTAGAAGGTTTAAATCTAAGTAAAAGTAATTAAAAAGCTAATCAAGTTAATAAAAAACTAATGAGTGTATAACATGTGGGTCCTTCCACTGCTTTGTAATTAAAACATCTTTTAAACAACGAGACACTAACATGTAGGGCCCACTTGTAATAAAAGAAAATTCAAAAAATAGTTAAAATGGGAAACGCTATTTTTAGTTCAGAGGAAGTATGCTTTCTCAATAGGAAAGCATACTCTAGTTGAAATACACTTTCAATGTCACATTTTTCTTTTTCAGAATTTTGTAAACCGAACAAAATTCAAATGCATGTAACTTTTGCATATGAACTGTAAATTTAGTGATTTTATCTATAATTTTTTCTAAAATCATGCTTTATCTGAATATGAAAAATATTTGAATTTGGTCTCTATTTGAATTTATTTAGCTCTTATTTATGCTCATTTGGTTTTACTAATTAGATATCGTCATGCTAGAAATCTATGAGAACAATCCTGAGCAACTCTGTGAGCAACCAGGGCAAAGAAAACACCCCATTTGACCATATTGATCCTGTTACTTCAATTATTGTATATTGTTTGCAAAGAATATTTTTAATGCATGTATGTTTTTCTAAAATCGCTATACTTGTGGGCAACGGTAGTTAATTCCTATTGTATGCAATGATCATCCTTGTGATATTGATGTTCTTACTATTGTAGCCTTTAGAACATGGTTTATATAGCAACTAATGTCAATCTAGGTATGTTACATTTACATATATCATCTAGATGCTTGGCCATGCTCTAGTTTTCATTAAGTTTGGATATTCAAAAAAAAATTGCACATGGAAATGAGCAATTTTGAAAGGTTGGACTAGAGGGATAACCTCTGTTAATTTGGTATAAAAAATAAAATAAAAAACCTAGTTTTTGACATAGGAGAGTTATATTGTAAACTAAAAAAAATTGAGAGTGTGATCTTGCATGTAGATAAGGGAGATTCTCACTTGGGTCGATTAAGGACCGAACTCTGTTGTCACACATATAAGTCTAACCGTACAATCACATGTACTATATGGGCTCTGCCTTTAGTTAACTAAATTATCTAGGACTAGGCTTGCATTTTGGTATGCCGTAGTAGTGAGGGAATTCCAGAAAGGTTTGCTCATAAGGGATGCCTTCACTGAGATGTAGAGACCAAAGCTTGCCAATACAATGGTGAATGCCTCACTTGGAGGATAAACATGACTAAGTGAGGGTTTTTCATTCATCAGGCTGATGCAAGGTTAGAACTAGATGATTTACAAGCTATATGATAATCACTTCATCGAGCGCCTAAGGAAGCATGTAGTGGCTGACAGAATAGTTGATTATCTCATGTGGGTGGAATAGTACAACTTCTCAAGAGTGTAAAACTATTTAAATAGCTATCTTTACAGTCATGAGCAGGCTGGGTGCAGCCACAATGGGTCTAGTTTTCATTTTTGACAAGACAGATTTCTTGAAAATGATGGGATGGTATGTTGTGACGTATGTGCCATGTCTATGGCTGAAATTTATTCATTGTTCACAGCCAAGGAGGGATGTGATTTACTCTTATTCAAAGATGTATACTTACTATTTCTTTACACATCAATTGCTCTTTAAATTTCCGTTGCTTACATATTGATATTGCAAATGGAAACTTGTTTCATACTAAAAATAACTTGTAGCATAGAGCCTCATCTTTTGTTTAGCCTTGCATTTATATAATATATTGTGATACACTACAAGTCTTGCTGAGTACATAATGTACTCAACCTTGCATAAATTGTTTCTCAGAGGATGAAGAAGAAACAATACCTGACGATGCATACTTTGCACCTTGTATCAAAGAGTACAACATTCTAGGGTCTAATCCTTGTCAATTGCCTGTGGGGAATGGAGGGCACACCAGTAGATGAGTTTTGGTTTATTTACCATGTATTCCGTTGCACTTTATTGGTACTTATATTTATATGGCTGGTCAGCCTTTTTGTTGTAAACTTGATATATATCGTATATGTATGATCTATTGTTGTAAGTTGTATGAATGTAGTTTGTATTGATGTGACTTCAATATTGTGAATGCGTGTACTAGCCACTGATCATGGAACTAGTACGGTACACACACGAGAATTTTGGGTATTCAACACCCAGGGACCCACATAATATGTTTCGAATGACCCTTCCAAGTGAATCATTTTCATGCGGTGAATTGGGAAAAAAACAAAATTGTATTACAGACACAAAATACAAATGTTCGACAGCATGCTTTCCGCATGAATTTGTGGCAGGAAGGTAGTCAATGTAAACTTAAATAATCAAACATAAGATGAATGAGGATTTTCTGAACCCACATGTTAGTTGCAAAACATCTTTATACTGTTCTCAACCAATGTCAAATGTCTTAGAAAAGGTAGTGCTCCCTCTGAATGTAGGTCTCATTCTAAATGTGCAGGATTAAATATTGTTCAGTTTAACCATCGATGGATTTATTATTACTAGTTTCATTATGATATATTTTTGAAATATATGTTTTATTTGTAATAACATATTATAAGATAAATTAATGGTCCAAACAGTAGTTTACCGATCGTGTCTGTATCTAAAGCAACCTACATTTTACAAATGGACGGAGTATCTGAAAGCACTCGCTGGGATAGTGAAACAAGCTTTTTCTTAAATTAAGTCAACTTATGATTCCACATGTCATATATAGGCACACTCCTCACATATTACTTAGGACTTTTTTCTGATTTGCCATTGGAGTTCATTGGTGATGAGCCCAAGAACTGGTGGGTCTAGTTGGCATGGCTAGGGTGGAGGGAGGAAGCGAGGAGGAATTTGGAATTTTTGTAGTAGATCAAAGGTTAGGATCTAGTGTGACTAGATCCAATAGTTGTGATGATTTTGAGAGTGATTTGGTGGATTTTCAGTGGCCAAATCACACATACATGCATGTGGTTAGGAGGATGTGGATTGCAACGTGGCGAAATGGAATAATATGATGGCCACATGGGCAAAACCACCATAAAAACCATGGGATGTTTGAACTGGTCCAGTATTAGAAGCTTAGGGAGTTAAATAAGACATTTTAATTTTTAGGGGATTAAGTGGACTCGTGGGTGAATTCATCATTTGTGATTTATTTTTTAAAAAAGATTCATATTATGTGATTTATTTTTCTTAGATTCATCGTGTGTGATTTTTGAAAGGGTTAATATTTGTTAAACTTTAAATAAGAGTAATTGTCAAACCTTAATCATGTTTCAACTTTCTTAGTTTCAGCTCTCTAACCAAACAACAATAACAATTTCATGATACTCCAATCACCAACCAAACAGCCCCTACGACACTCCCTCGCCGCTTGATTTTTCTTTTGCATAAAACGAAACAAAAAAACATGGCATGGCATGGCATGGCATGACATGCCAAACAAGGGGGCCAATGCGCCAACTGGGATTTTAACAAAAACCCAAGATATCACTTACAACTACTATCGCTACCAAATTTTAACCCACATGGCATGGCATGACATGCCAAACAAGGGGGCCAATGTACCAACCGAGATTTTAATAAAAACCTAAGATATCACCTACAACTACTATTGCTACCAAATTTTAACCATAATTAAGCATCAACATCATCTAGACTTCAATAATAATCATTCAACCCACTACCAACCTAAATTTCAACAACATGATAAACCATAAATTGAATTTAATAGGAAAAAATAACTGAAAGGCATCATAAATAATAATACGCTGAGGAGTGCACCAGCTAGCAATTATTACGAACCATAAAGAACTAAAGAAAACTAAGTATCTAATTTTAACATGGATAGACTAAATTATTTATGACAATAAGTGAGGGGTTCACTATGTGGAGTGATGAGCTACCAAAGTGCAATTTTCTATGTTATATTCCCACCTAATGCATGTCGCCTTCAACGATCACCTAAAAACACAAATAAACAACGGTGAGTCCATGACTTAGTAAGTACAAAATAGAATAATAAATAAATCCACATCATTTTAACAATTTTCAATCATTTACCATTAACTCAATTTTCACATCTCATTCTCAACAATTTTCATCCTCATCTCAATTACTTTTAGTGCAATGCAACACTCATACTTATGTCTCCTCTGTAGCTTGTATCAGTATAGCGGAGGGTACACCCATCGATATCACCCTCCACCTCCATCCTGTGAAGGAGCCCACCGAAGTAGGTCTTTCTCAAAAGCATGATGGAATAGTCACATAGCTTTATTCATAGCTATTACTTTCTCATCGCCTTGGCTTGTAATGTAAATGTCATGTCATGAATGTCATTTTTCATCATTTTACCACATATCATAATTAGTATCAAATTAATATCATACTAAACAAAAAGGATAATCAAAATTATTGCGTAACATGAATAATTCAATAATAGTGAGCAATTGCTAATCATCATATATCATTCTACTAAGCCGGTTTGAATAGGAGATGACAGTACACAACGCTTCTCCTCCTACAACAATTACTCACTCTCAATATAGTCTCAACATTACAAGACAACAAATAAATGATAATACTCCTACACGCTTTTCAAACTCATAACTTTTCCCCTTTGTCGGACAATTAACCTTGCGTCCTGGTACTAAAATTAAAACCCTAAAATCTAAATCACAAAATTTAGTATCTATTTTGTCGGCTGATCATTACTTCGTTAGCTATGAAGATCATTGAGCATTTGAACTTTGAAAGCAAGGAACCAGGACGAGACGATGAGTGGATGACCTCATCTATTGCTGTAACCATCGGCCATATTGCATGCAACATACATAGGCTGAAATTTACTCCATTGCATGCATGTGTAGTGAGATTAACACAGTGAGAAAACTAAACATACCATCTGACGCACACAGGTGTAGGGGAGAAGCGGCGGGCGTGCTCTCGAATGACGGTAGCTCTAGCGCCTGGCTTGTCGCCGCTGCAGACGAAAGGTTGCATGCATGATGCGTTGTGTTGGGAATAGGGGAAGGTAGGTAAAGCATTGTCTGAACCTGGCATTGGCTATTTAGTTGGTTTGGGCTAGTGTTGGCTTGTGTGCTCCTTGGGTTGGCATTGGCTTGGGGCTAGACCGGTTGGTGGTCCACGCTTGATCAGTTCAAGTAGCCCATATTATTTTGTTTTCTTGTCATGGTCGATTGATGTGCTATGTTGTGCCAGCTTCAACTAACATGCATTTTTTTGAGTGTCTTACTTTTGTCTATGTCCTACGTGTTTTTCTTTTCTTTTCTCCCCTGTTTGTCAATGTGTTTAAGCCTTCTTTCTTTTAAATAGTTGTAATCCTTGGCATATTGAGGCATTAGTTTTTTGGTATATGAAGGTATGCACTGTGTAAATTTAGACTCTAAGCAACAAAAATTAAAATCGGCCCGAGGCCTGTGCCCCATTGCTCGACATGCATCTACCCTTGGGCGAGGTGACACTTTGTCCATTTATTAATGTTGTTCCTCAGTTGGTCTAGATAACTAGTTTGCACGCACAAAGCTTTATCAAATTATTGGCCCATGCTTCTAGGTTTTGGGCTTTTGACTTCTTTGAAAATCATAACAAATAGGATGGTTTTTGAAGCAGATTCTTCAGTAACTTTTCGAGCCTAAAACTGTGTGTATCATCTACATCAGCATCTCTATTGTCCACTGTCATCTTAAAAAGCATAGGTAAAAACCATCAATTACATCCAAAAGCCACAGCCCAAAAGAACATTGCCAATGTTATTCTTTGGCTAGTTGGCCATGCATGCATAACACCGCCCAAACACTGGTGACCACTACAGTTTGGTTGAATCCAACATGTGGAGCTTGGCCTCCTCTACCGCAACTTAAGGCTTGTTCATATTGGTTTTTGATTTTGGCTAGCTTGTAGAGAAAGAAAAAGACACTCGCATGTAATTTTGGCCAATATAAATGAAGGTATTATAGTATATACTACAATCAACTAGTAGACCCTACCTTGAAAAGACATTCTGTTTAAAAGCTAGGTACTGTATAAAAACTATATACTATAAAAAAAACAGCTTTTAGAAATCAATATGAACATGGCCTAGCTTCTTGGTTCATAGGCTCCTTGAACTCACAGCCCTGCACGATGACCTCACGGAGGATATACACGTGTTGCAATTATATACATATACTACACCTAACTTGTTCTTTTTAGCTTCTAAACACTGTCTTTTGGTTTATCTATGATAACTAGCTTTCGAACAAAGTATTTTTTTAAGTGAGGTCTACAAGTTAATTGTAGTACACACTATAGTAACTTCATTTATATTAGCTAAAACCACACGCGAGTTTCTGTTACTCTGTACGTAGTTTCTCTCACGAACCGCTCAAAAGCTATAAACTGCAGCTAAAAGCCATAAATCGAAACCAAAAGCCATAAGTTATAGTCAAAAACTATGTGAGAATGAAATATACTATTACAACAAGTACATACGTGCGAATCCGATGACATAAATTACTTTGTAGAAAATAAAAGGGAGTATACTTCATTCAGATAAGTATATGGTCATCAGCATGCTCATCCGTAAGACAGAAGAACTAGCATACTGTGGAGACTCAAAACTTTCATTTCCATATACTCCCGGGATACCGACGCTAGTATAGAAAAAGCTAGTGCCAACAACACAACATAGGGCCTGTTTTTTGGCTGAAGCTTATAACTTTTGGCTGTAGTTTATGGTTTTTAGGCTGTTGTGTGAGAGATTACAGAGTAACAAAAATTCACATGGTTTTTGCCGATATAAATAAAGTCGGTATAGTATGTACTACAATTAACTAGTAGATTCTATCTTGAAAAGATACTCTATTTAAAAGTTAGTTACTTTCAAAAACTGAAAAGCAGCTTTAGAAACTAAAAAGAATTGACGCGCATAGTTACATATTATTCACATACATAATAAACAAAAGACACCGTCGTACCTTAAAAGTACAACAAGAATAAAAGTGCGACACCAAAAGCTTAAATCAAATGGTGGCACTTAGAGAATGCCCATAGAAAACAAAGGTTGCGAACTAGTTCTTGTTGTAGTTGTTTGACGCGAGAAATGAGTATAGGATTTATACGTCGGAATTAAGATTGCTTGTGTGCTAGTGTATTAAAATATATAAATTAAATAAAACAAAGAAAGATAGAAAAATATGTATTTTATTAATCTTTTACAAATAAAAAAATTACAAACTCCTAAGTATGATTGTGCTCTCTGTCTTGATTAACATAGCAGATCTGACATAGCGATCGTGTAGTGCTGAAGCAAGAAGACAAGGCATGCATACATGGATGGATCCATGCGCGTCAGGCTGAATGGAGACGTCATAACTCCTGATTGAAAGACGGCCTTGCCGGCGGGTATGAAAGCCTTGCAGGCAGACATCGGGCCACGGTAGCGGAGATGTCGCACTCATGAGGCGTGAAGGCATCGCTCAGCGGACGTGGCAGCCTTGACAGCGTAGATGTTACACTCATGAGATGCGAAGGCGTGGCCGGCGGCGAGGCAGCCTCGTCGAAGTGTTCGAGGACGCGGTGACCTCGTCAGCTCGACATACGCGCCGGGTTAGATTGGCGTCCGACACTGCAGAGTTTAGTGTCTTCTCGGCGTCGTGGGCGAGGCGACCATACGAAGTGTTCGCACACGTCAATCGATCGGTGGCTGTTGATAACTTCCCGATGTGTCACGATTCCACTTGTATTTGGGATAGAAATTAGGGAGAATATGAAGCAAGGGCTGGGAAGAAGAATTAGGCTGGGAATCAAAGAAAAGGAATTTGGGGGAGGAGAAGAGGCCGCCGACGCCTTTCGGTTATGTTCTTCAACGCCCCTTGGCATCGCTGCTGCTGTGTTCTTGTACTCCACGACCTGCGTCACCCCTTGCATTCCTAGGCCCATAGCCTGAGACGAAAGCCCAGCCCAATGCACTGGTCGGTCCGTGACACGATACCACTGGCACGGGTGTAGTGCGGGCGACGCCATCCATGTCCGGAGCGGCCGCGGCGTGCATGCATCCATACGGGAGGCTCACCATGACGGATGCGGCGTCCTCGGAAGAGTGCACGGCGGCTCCAATGGAGAGCACGTAGACGTTGAGGGCAGTTAAGGATGAGTTGATGACGGATGCGGCGTCCTTGGAAGTGTGCACGCGGCTCCAATGGCTTACTGTCTTGTGGACACGAACCACCATCGGCCGAATTGAAATTCACCTACGTATGCTGTGCTAGCTCGGTGCATAAGTACTGCCTGTTGGACAGTGGGGGTTTTTTTTTTTGCATTTACACAACAACACAACCTCGCACCTATAGAGAAGCAACGGGAGGAGCTCACCCAACTCACAAGGGATGTTGCAGCCTGCGAGAAACAGAGCAAGTGTGCTAGGAGGCCATCTCCTCGCAATGACCCCCCTGAAGCTCTAACCCCTATCTGGACATTTCCATAGAGCATTCATCACAAGACTCGTTCGCGGGAGAGAGGTCGCCTCCCTACTGATGCGGGGACACATACAAGTTTTTCAGGTCTAAGGAGTGGCTCAACCTGGGCATGTATTTCTGGGGTTGTCCTGACTACGTATGGGACTACCCCAACCAGTGTTAGGACACAGGGCGCTACCACTAGCCTATAAAGACCGCTTGTGCCAAATACATGGGCAGGAGAGCACTACCCAGAACATCTTGAGATTTCAGAGGATGACCCTTAGCTAACACACCAGGTTCAACTCACCCATGTGATGGCTACAGGAGATCGAGTAGCTTCAGATGCTCCTCACCTCTAGCTATGAGCACTCTGACACACTTCGCACCCAACTCACTCAGTGCGAGATAGCTCTCTTAGTTGTGCAGCGCGAGGGGATCATAGCTAAGGCAGAGCTAGAGCTTGTTAGGGCAGCAGCCACCTACACTCCCTTTTCGCCTGCGCCCACTGTCATCCCTAGCAACCCACTATGGACTCGACACCTGGGACCTTGCCTAAGCAGTACAGCGTGCAAGAGCCTGCAACGCCCTAGCCTGCCGCCCACCATCGACATTGCAGGTTCCAGTTGAGGATGCAGCCTTAGCCGTTCTAGCCCTTGCTCCAAGTCGCCTAGTTTTAGTCGTAGCCATTCTCGTTCTTGCTCCCCGCGGAACTACAACACATGTAGTGACCATCACCCAATGTAGTACTTCATAGGTTGTAGATTAGGCTAGCTAGCATTGGTTGGTATGGTAGTCTTTAGGGTTGCAAGTATTGTTGTTTCCCTTTTGTACTCTCTATTCGTAGATGTTGTGGTATGCATTTTTTTATCTATTGGGTGTTGCTTTGTGATCCAAGTTCTGGTACATATTTTTTTCTCTATCAACATTTGAGTACTACACAACAAAGCACTCAACAAGCCACATGGTGCAAACCCACCGTTCGAACTTCCCTTCAATATTTTTCGTCTTTCTCATGCCATGCTTAAGCTCACCATCTCACCCGGGCATCCTTGATCATTCTAAGGCTTGGCTCTTCCATAAGCGTAGCCCCAATCCTCGTCATTGACCATGGTTGACTCCACACGATCCTACACAACTAAAGACTAAGAAATTATTTCTAGGCACAAATTCTTCACAACTTGACCCACATTAACAATAACATGTCTCATGCAACCTATAACCACTAATCTAGTTACCAAATCATCCATAACTCAAAATTTTTAAAAATCATCTATTTTTGTAAGCTGTTCAAAAAAATCTACAAAATTTTAAATTCTAAATTTTCGCACCTCTAAAATAACAGTAGTTCATCGTAATAAAATCATGGACCTTCTCACATATCCTTTATTTTTAATACTTGTTAGATCACATGATGATATGATATCATCTGAACAAGAAAGACAACAGAATTAAATCATATGAAAAATGCATTACTCAGGAAATGAAACATGTGGCTGATATCTTGATGAAATATGCATTCTCCAGAATCAGGACAGCTAATCTTGTATTGCATGATATGAGAGTCTATGCTACTCTGAGTACAAAATAACAGTAGTCTTTTTTTTTTGAGAACACGCAAAAACTTTATGTGTCATTCATTAAAACGATAAGACGGTCATGGAAATACAACCGCAAAGTTTAACATGGTGTCAATAAGCGATCGCCGCCAATCAGCGCAGACAAGAGAGAGAAGACAAACAGCAAAACAGCCGAACACTACGCTACACGATGACGACACTTCAAGAACTCCCCACTACCCATGTAGCCAACAACGAAGACAACGAACTCCTGCTGCAGTCCAGAGCAGGCCTTCAACTATCGAGGATTGATCAATATGGCTGGTACATATTGTTGAAGACTCCGTGCATTGCGTTCCTTCCATATTTGCCAGACAACCAAAATCACCAGAGTATCAAACACACGCCGAAGTTCCTTCTTAGATTAACTTTGATTAGACGATGCTGAAACCACACTGATTTTAATTGCTTTCACTTTATTTAGGATATAGCATAGGAATGCATCCCATGTTGGCGGCAGTTACTTCTGAAAAACAGAAGGCTCTTGTAATCAGAGTCCTGAGAAAACTCTTAGTTAAGCATGACAGTAAGGACCACAGAAGAACAAAATGAATAGGAGCATGTGGTTCCATCTAAAGAAAGTAAGTTTATGCCTCGCCATTTTGCCTTTGAAAGTTTCAGTCAATAGTCGATCTAAACATGGTGGATGTGTTGCATCTTGCAGGGGTTTTCTCTCAAATCCACATATGGCGTAGTTTGAGACGTTGTGTACATAGGGAATTGTCTCCATCTTGCTGAGCCCGGTGGATCAGAATACATCAGGAGCTAATAATTGAGCAGTGGTATTGTTCGAACTTGGCAGGAAACCATGCAAATATGCTCTCTTCCTCCATATAATTTTTTAAGTTCCGTATTTTTCTCTAATCATCCAAACACCTTCTTGGATACTTGTAATGCCAGAAAGAAAAAGAGAAGAGAGGAGTGAGTCTGGGCCAGCTTCAGCCCAGCCCAACCCATTCCTACTCCCTAATAAAGGGCAAGCCAGGAGGAGGAGACAAACTCGAACCACTCCTCTTCTGTGCCGAACACCGCCATCGACACTCACGCTCCATTCCTTCTTCTCTTGCTGCTACTGCCAACGTCGCCGCTCCCCTTTCTGCCATGCTACCGCCGCCTCACCGTCCGATCGTGCTGCAGCCACCTCCAACCACCGGTGTCGCCACCGCTCCGCCCGGTTGTGCGCTGTTGCCATTGCTGCCTCACCGTCCGGTTGCGCTGCAACCACCTCCAACCACCGGTGTCACCACCGCTCTGCCCGGTTGTGCGCCGTTGCTGCTGCTGCCACCCACCACCCTCCGGCCACGCCTCCCTTTGCCTTGCTATTGATCATGCAAATAGAACACGCGCAAGTGCACGGGTTGCCACCGAAATAGCGACAAGTGTCATATTCTCTATAGGGATTAGACTAAGGCTAATAGTGCTCAAGTAAAGCTAGTCAATCAAAATAGGGGATAAAATGGTAAACAAAAACCTAAAATGACTATTGAAACGACCGAACGACCTAAATAACGAAAACAATCGAACAAACCCTTAGTCGCACAGATGAAATGACGAACGAACAAAACAAACGCACGAACAAAAGACGACGGGACGAACGACCGTACGAATTGACAGCACATGACCGCACGAACAAGATAGGAGACGACACAAGTGAACACTCAGGAACGACAACTACACGAACGAACACAACTACCAACCGACAACCTAATTAGTGACCAACCGTGAGAAAGAAGGGAGTCAAGAAGCACAGGAGCAGAGAAATAAAGAGTGAGAATGATCGCCGGCTAACCAGACAACAACAGCACAGGACAACACAAACACAAAACTACGACGAACATACACATGACCTAACTATCGACCGACTGCTAAAAGAGGCAAAAGAGGGAGGACTAGAAGCAAGGGGTCGAGACAGCAGAGGGAGGAGAACGGTCGCCGGCTAGCTAATTCACGCGCACAAACAACAGACAACAAACACTGGCCTAACAGATCACTGTGGCACAAAACAGGAACACTGATCACGGACATACACAGATAACAAGCATACACAAAGCAACTGACAACTACTACTGACGCCACTAACACAAGTTAACCACAAAGCTAACAATTTAACAAGAACAAGGAACAGATCACAGCTACAAAACCTACTGAATCAATGAACAAGCTACCAAATTAATGTTCTAACAACAAGATCCAAACACAAACTACGGATCACAGCATTTCTACTACAGAATCCAAGCAATTATCCAACAAAATCACAAGCTCTATTACTTAATCTACCACAGATCACAAAAGAACATAACACAGAACTAAAAAGAACAAATAACACTCTACTGAACCAATCTAAAGCCACTGTCAGGAACAATTAACTTAACTTAGGTCACAACTATTGATTACACCACAATCACATCTCATACACATAGTAGAAAGATATAAATCATCAATTTCACAATCACAAAGTACAATAGAGATAACAATTACTAACAGCAATTAAGGTGAACAGTAATTAAGAAAGCAAAGAAATAGATGAAACGCTAAAGTAGAGAGGGGATTGGAGTAAACCGAGGGGGAGTAGTAGCAGAGGGAAGTCATGGAAGCAGAGGAGGTGGTTGCCGGCAGTGTTGTAGGCGGAGCAGGCGTCACTGTGGAGCAGGCCAGTGGTGGAGCAGAGCAGAGGTGGCGCAGTGGAGGAGTCGGTGTAGACAAAGAAGACCGTCGGTGAAGATGTGGTTGAGGTCGCTGGAGTCGTGATCGCCGAAGTCGTTGCGGTGGAGGGAAGGAGCTGGGGCGGCAGCTCTGATGTGGGGTGGTGGCCGGTGAACGCAGAGCAGAGGAGGGAGTTGGGATGGCGCACCAGTGGGAAGAGGTGGTTGCCGAGATGGGAGGCGCGGTGGTGTGGTGGCGCGATGGCTTCTGACGAGAAGGTAGTGGGCTGAGAAGAGAAGAAAGGGGGACCAAGGAAGAAGTAAAGGAGAGGAAGTGGCGGTGCGAGGTAGTTTGGTGGTGAACCGGCGGTCTAGCAGTGAGGAGGTCGGCTGCGGGAGTAGATGTGGTGGTGGAGAGATGGGAGGCTTGGTGGAGTAGAGTAGAGAGGAGAGCTCTCCTATTCGGGTTCGTATTTCTGACTACATGGCATTTATCTAGTTTATTTACATATGTCTCATAAGGTCACAAGTGAACTGGGATTCTGCCACGTACCGAGAGGACACGATAGGAACACTGAGTGAGAACGCGACTTCCCTGTTCCGCACTTAATGTTCCTATCGTGTCCCCTCGGTACGTGGTAGAATCCCTTTCCTGTTCCGCACTCTTATTCCGATACATATTTATGACTACATGGCATTCATCCAGTTTATTTACATATGTTCCATAAGGCCACAAGTGAATTGGGATTCCGTCACGTACCGAGGGAACGCGATGAGAACACTAAGTGTGGAACAGGGAAGCCGCGTTCACAATATGCTAGTTCTCTGTTGACGGACGAGCATGCTGATGACCATATACTTCTTATATGAATGAAGTATACCCCTTTTATTTTCTATAAATTAATTTATAACATCGGATTCGCACGTACGTACTTGTTGTAATAGTATACTTCATTCTCGTATAGTATATACTACGCGTAGTATATGTATATAACTACAGCATGTATATATCCTCCGTGAGGCCATCGTGCAAGTGCCGTGAGCTCGAGCCTATGGACTGTAGTAGTTCCCAGTGCTTGCGAGGGGTTATGCATGCAACATTAATAATATGTCAAGGCTTCATGTGTGCAAACCAGTTATCCAAACCAGCCAAAGAACAACATTAATTACTTGGACAAAGTGTCACCTCGCCTCTATTTTTTAAGCCTCGTGACCAAAGTGGTCTTGAGAGGCCATCATGCAGGCCATGCTTTGCAGGAGATTTTGGCATTTATGATCCCTTGGAAATTTTGTTTTGCAGAAATAGCCCCTCTCTAGCCTAATTTGCAGATCTAATCCCTCTACAGTGCACCTACCTCCAAAACCAAACGTAGCAGGAGACCTGCCCCTGGCCCTGGACGTTGTAAATCACCTGCCCTTGGCCCAGAGTGGCAAGAGGCCCTCCCTCATTCTTCCGCCCGATCCCTGCATAATTCGTTTTTACATGTGTCATTTTCTCCTATGCTCGACTATTTAAACACACGATAGACTAGATCATCACGAACGCTCTCTCCTTCTCTCCCTCTCACACTCTCTCACTCACGCAATGCCTCTTCTCTCCCATGAATCGTAGAGGCGGTGACGAAAGTGACTCAAGCACCGCCTACTTAGTGCTTTGGGCTTGGGTTGGATCTCCACCATCGTCGATTCTAGCCGGGGGGAGGCAAGGTGGTTTGGGCTATTAGTTACCTACGTATTTTCGATGTGGCCCTCCTTCCGGATGAATTTGGTTGCTCTTCATGCAGTTTTTATTGGAGTGCTTCTCACCGTCATTCGTGCATTTGAGTGTGTATTCGAGTGGTGCAGGGCTGAATGAGGCAGTAAGCCGTGTTAAAGGGCTAGAATCTAGGGGTGTACAACAGTTGGGAACGCTACCACAAAGAGGTCCATTTGTTCTCGAATATGAGCTACCGGCGATTCGGCACCGAAGAAGAGGCATTGGAGGCATTAAGAGTGTATGGGTCATCGCGCTATGAATCAGCTTGGAATGGCAATGCGACTATGCGTTGCCAGCGCTATGGAAGTCATGCCATAGGTGTGTCGTACTCAACAAAAAAACATTGTGATTGTTGTGTAGTTTATGGTGATTTTAGCACTTTTGTATGTGTATGTGTTGCTGTGAGATGCATTGCTGGTGATAAGATGCAAATGTTGCTTTATTTGTGATATCTCTGTTGGAAGAAATTAAATAGAATAGCAATGTTTGCTACACTTTGTATCAAGTCATGTGGTTGAATGCACAATTTTAGTTTGGTTAGTATATTTGTACCAAGTGATGTGTTGGAACGAACGATCTAGAATATGATATTTATAGCAAGCTTATTTGTTGAGTGCTTTGTTGTGTAGTACTCAAATGTTGATAGAGAAAAAAATATGTACCAGAACTTGGATCACAAAGCAACACCCAATAGATAAAAAAATGCATACCACAACATCTACGAATAGAGAGTACAAAAGGGAAACAACAATACTTGCAACCCTAAAGACTACCATACCAACCAATGCTAGCTAGCCTAATCTACAACCTATGAAGTACTACATTGGGTGATGGTCACTACATGTGTTGTAGTTCCGCGGGGAGCAAGAACGAGAATGGCTACGACTAAAACTAGGCGACTTGGAGCAAGGGCTAGAACGGCTAAGGCTGCATCCTCAACTGGAACCTGCAATGTCGATGGTGGGCGGCAGGCTAGGGCGTTGCAGGCTCTTGCACGCTGTACTGCTTAGGCAAGGTCCTAGGTGTCGAGTCGATAGTGGGTTGCTAGGGATGACAGTGGGCGCAGCGAAAAGGAGTGTAGGTGGTCGCTGCCTAACAAGCTCTAGCTCGCTTTAGCTGTGATCCTCGCGCACAACTAAGAGAGCTATCTCGCACCGAGTGAGTTGGGTGCGGTGTGTCAGAGTGCTCATAGCTAGAGGTGAGGAGCATCTGAAGCTACTCGATCTCCTGTAGCCATCACATGGGTGAGTTGAACCTGGTGTGTTAGCTAAGGGTCATCCTCTGAAATCTCAAGATGTTCTGGGTAGTGCTCTCCTGCCCATGTATTTGGCACAAGCGGTCTTTATAGGCTAGTGGTAGCGCCCTGTGTCCTAACACTGGTTGGGGTAGTCCCATACGTAGTCAGGACAACCCCAGAAATACATGCCCAGGTTGAGCCACTCCTTAGACCTGAAAAACTTGTATGTGTCCCCGCATCAGTAGGGAGGCGACCTCTCTCCCGCGAACGAGTCTTGTGATGAATGCTCTATGGAAATGTCCAGATAGGGGTTAGAGCTTCAGGGGGGTCATTGCGAGGAGATGGCCTCCTAGCACACTTGCTCTGTTTCTCGCAGGCTGCAACATCCCTTGTGAGTTGGGTGAGCTCCTCCCGTTGCTTCTCTATAGGTGCGAGGTTGTGTTGTTGTGTAAATGCAAAAAAAAAAACCCCCACTGTCCAACAGGCAGTACTTATGCACCGAGCTAGCACAGCATACGTAGGTGAATTTCAATTCGGCCGATGGTGGTTCGTGTCCACAAGACAGTAAGCCATTGGAGCCGCCGTGCACACTTCCAAGGACGCCGCATCCGTCATCAACTCATCCTTAACTGCCCTCAACGTCTACGTGCTCTCCATTGGAGCCGCCGTGCACTCTTCCGAGGACGCCGCATCCGTCATGGTGAGCCTCCCGTATGGATGCATGCACGCCGCGGCCGCTCCGGACATGGATGGCGTCGCCCGCACTACACCCGTGCCAGTGGTATCGTGTCACGGACCGACCAGTGCATTGGGCTGGGCTTTCGTCTCAGGCTATGGGCCTAGGAATGCAAGGGGTGACGCAGGTCGTGGAGTACAAGAACACAGCAGCAGCGATGCCAAGGGGCGTTGAAGAACATAACCGAAAGGCGTCGGCGGCCTCTTCTCCTCCCCCAAATTCCTTTTCTTTGATTCCCAGCCTAATTCTTCTTCCCAGCCCTTGCTTCATATTCTCCCTAATTTCTATCCCAAATACAAGTGGAATCGTGACACATCGGGAAGTTATCAACAGCCACCGATCGATTGACGTGTGCGAACACTTCGTATGGTCGCCTCGCCCACGACGCCGAGAAGACACTAAACTCTGCAGTGTCGGACGCCAATCTAACCCGGCGCGTATGTCGAGCTGACGAGGTCACCGCGTCCTCGAACACTTCGACGAGGCTGCCTCGCCGCCGGCCACGCCTTCGCATCTCATGAGTGTAACATCTACGCTGTCAAGGCTGCCACGTCCGCTGAGCGATGCCTTCACGCCTCATGAGTGCGACATCTCCGCTACCGTGGCCCGATGTCTGCCTGCAAGGCTTTCATACCCGCCGGCAAGGCCGTCTTTCAATCAGGAGTTATGACGTCTCCATTCAGCCTGACGCGCATGGATCCATCCATGTATGCATGCCTTGTCTTCTTGCTTCAGCACTACACGATCGCTATGTCAGATCTGCTATGTTAATCAAGACAGAGAGCACAATCATACTTAGGAGTTTGTAATTTTTTTATTTGTAAAAGATTAATAAAATACATATTTTTCTATCTTTCTTTGTTTTATTTAATTTATATATTTTAATACACTAGCACACAAGCAATCTTAATTCCGACGTATAAATCCTATACTCATTTCTCGCGTCAAACAACTACAACAAGAACTAGTTCGCAACCTTTGTTTTCTATGGGCATTCTCTAAGTGCCACCATTTGATTTAAGCTTTTGGTGTCGCACTTTTATTCTTGTTGTACTTTTAAGGTACGACGGTGTCTTTTGTTTATTATGTATGTGAATAATATGTAACTATGCGCGTCAATTCTTTTAGTTTCTAAAGCTGCTTTTCAGTTTTTGAAAGTAACTAACTTTTAAATAGAGTATCTTTTCAAGATAGAATCTACTAGTTAATTATAGTACATACTATACCGACTTTATTTATATCGGCAAAAACCATGTGAATTTTTGTTACTCTGTAATCTCTCACACAACAGCCTAAAAACCATAAACTACAGCCAAAAGTTATAAGCTTCAGCCAAAAAACAGGCCCTATGTTGTGTTGTTGGCATAAGCTTCAGCCAAAAAACAGGCCCTATGTTGTTGTTGGCCAAAAAACCGGGTATAAAAGGGGGTGTAGTCCTGTAACTTTGGAGAATTGAGCCATTGCGAGAAGTAAAGAAGAGAAAGGAGAAAAACTCTGTGTTGCTGCTTTCCTTCGGGCAATTCCGCAGACATGGTTGTAAGCCCTTATGACCACGGCAAAGGAACTGTGATCTTTCGACCACGTAGAGAAGGCTACGACCACGGTGAAGGTGGTTGTAAGGAGTTGCGACTACGCCGAGAAGTCCAGTATGTGGTCGGAAGCGACTCCGACCACGTTGAAGGAAGTGAACGTGGTCGAAAGGGCCGAATTTTTTCTATTTTAGCCCTTTTTTTTTGAAAAATATTCACATTTAGACCCCTGGTAGTTTTAATTCCGTTTTTGGACCTAGGGGTCGGAGCCGTGACCCACGGCGCCGAGGTAACACGTCTCGGCGCCGTGGTCCATGGCTCCGAGATCCCTGGCCCGCACCAGCGTGTCGTCTTGCGTGGCGCCGACGTGGCAAGAGCTCGGCGCCGTGGTCGTGGCTCCGAGCTCGAGCCGTGGATCTTGGCGCCGAGCACGCGGCTTTTGCTGGGCACGCACCGAGCACGCGCCTTCGTTCTTTGCATCTCTCCCGCCCCGCCTCCTCCCGCCCGCCCCCGCGCCTCCCCTCCCGCCGCGGCCGCCGCCTCCCGCCGCGCCCGTGGTGCCGCCGCCTCCCGCCCCGCGTCCCGCGCCTCCACGCCACACGCGCCCCGCCACGGCCGCCGCCTCCCCTCCCGGCCGCTCGCCTCTGCCGCCCGCCCGTGGTGCCGCTGCCTCCCGCCGCCGCCCGTGGTGCCGCCGCCTCCCGGCCGCGCCACCGCCGCCTCCACGCCCGCAGCGCCCCGCCGCCCGCCCCCTCCCGCGGCCCCCGTGCTCCGCCTCCCGCTCGTCCCCGGCCGCCGCCTCCCGCCGCGTCCCGGTGAAGTAATTTTTGGCAGAACAGGTAAAATTTATGGGATATTGTTTTTGGAGACCTAGCTTTGTACATGCAATTTGCATTGCTGGTATAGATCTTGTGTGTATTACGTTAAGCATTTTTTTATTGCTGGTATAGCGCTTATGCACACACGTCTGCCTGGGCTTTGTATGGACTACAAATATTTCGATATCGTGTGCTATTCATAAGGAAATGGATTGTTCCCCATGCATGCACTGCTGTGTGGTATACCAATTAATTGATGGTTTTGCAAGGTTGATGTTGGCCCTGTATAAAAATTGGAAGGAAGATGAGGAGGTTTACAATTGTGGGAAATGTGATCTTTGCAGCCTTGATTTGGATTATGATGGGCTTGCATTAGGTTTTGCTTGATGCCCTTGCTTGTGCGTGCTATGTGTTCATGGTTAGATAGTGTGTTTGGTCGTTGAAATGGGACGGAGGAAACGATGCTGTGGCCTGTAGGATGGGCCAGTGTGATAGAGAAATCACTGTGTTCAAGTCTTAGTGTAGTGTTGAAGTCAAATGTCAACGGGGGTGGGAGACTGTGAGTATGGTACTAATATCCTAAGGCAATACCGCAATAGAAAACCTGGCAAACCTATAATTATATTAAATTATTCATTTTCCTATTTTGTAAGTTTTTTGTGAGCATGCATTTTCCTAGAATGTTTGGAATGCAGGAATTTTGAAGGAAACAATATAATTCCTACTTGCTCTGGATGCAAAGTCAGATACTAAACCATCATACTAATTGAATTTTGGGTATGATTTTCTGTATGAACTAGATGGACAACCTAGTCACCCTATATCATGGAGGCAGTGTGACAAGTGATGATTATGGAAATGTTCGGTTTGTTGAAATGCAAAGGGTGCCTCTGATATTCAGTGATCGGCCGTCGTTTAGTGAGTTGGTTGCTAGGGCCCGGGAGGAGCTACATTGTCATGCAAATGAGGAGAGCATCACAGTTGAGGGGTTACTTCACTTCGGTTCGAAAGACACAATTCTATGGCGGTTGATCTTAATTGGTTGCGAGGATCAGTGGGACAAATATGTTAGATTAGTTATGAGGAATGAGTTCCAATGTTTGGACGTTGTTGTGCGGAAGGTGTCCATTGATCCCACCCCTCATGGTTACTCACCAGAACTAGGTGATCAGGCACCCTTTGACCCTCCGTTACCGGACCTTGCGGTGGATGTGGAAGAAGTGCCTGAGGTGCCCGATGCTCATTCTGCCCCGAACGAGGTTCAGATTTCTCAACCAGTTCGAGTTGAATGTCGGACTGATGATGTCGTGCCGGCCCCTCAGGAGATCCCTTTGACCCAGAATCATCCCAGTAAGTGTCGAGCAACATTTTAGCCTTTTCCCGTCATTACATTCTTTTGCCTCAATCCCATCGTTTTCGTGCTTATGATGCAGGAGACATTCCTGATATTGTGGGTGTTCCTCCCGTTGCTCCATCTGGCAACGTTGAAGAAGTCTGCAGGGACTCCAACAGTGTGGATGTTCAAATTGTGGATGATCTGTAGCCTTACGAGATCGCAAGGGCCGTTGATTCTGATGATGACCACCCTTTTGGAGAGCTGACCGAAAGTGATATTAAGTCGATCAGCGTTATTGCCTCGGCCGATCCATCGGCTTCATGAATTCAGCGATCTTAGGCATTCCCATGAGGCTTATGCGAAGGAAGGGATGCCGAGCTGCTAGATGCTCCCGAGGCCGGGTCAAGCATGACAGTTGAGAAGGGCATGGTGTTTGAGGACTTGTCAGCATTGAAAAGGTGGTTGCAGGAGTATTCAGTGATTCGTAAAAGGCCATTCAAGGTGAGGCATTCTTTTGTGGAGCGGAGGTACACAGCAAAAGTGTGCGAGAAGGAAACATGTGAATGGAGGGTTTGTGCTAGGAAATAGAAGGACACGGGAAAGTTCAAGATTACAAGAATCGTTGGCCCACACACTTGTGCCGAAGCAGAGCTCAAACAGAAGCATCGGCAGTTGACCTCTACCATTATTGCCAAGTCACCGTGTCACATAGTAAAGGGAGAACCCAATATGAAGGTGAAGACACTTGCTGGGATTGTTAAGGAGAAATTTGGATACTAGATAAGGTATGGAAAAGCATGGAGGGCAAAGCAATGCATCCGAAAGATGATATATGGGGACTGGAAGATGGGTACTTGCGGTTGCGGCACTCTTCAATGCAATCAAAGCGGTTAATCCAGCATGCATTATGAGTACGTCCGAAACCGAACGAATGGACTCAAGATGGGATGCGATAGTCTTCCGTGCTTTCGGTGCTTTGCTCACCATCGAGGCCTTCGGCATTGTCGTCCGTCTTCTCCATTGACGGTGACGTTTCTTCTTGGCAAGTACCGTGGCACACTGATAGCCATTTCTGTGACGCATACACGCGTTGGTTCCTTTGGCATTTGCTTTGGTTGAGAGGAGAACAAAGACACCGGGGTGGTTCTTGCGCTCGTTCGAGGTACGTGGTCGGCCCTGGTAGGGAGGTTGGTGTCATATCTGATAGACACCAGGGCATACTTGCTGCTGTACAGGAAGAAGGATGCAGCGGAGCCATCTTCAGGGCGCGACAAAAAGGGGAAACAACCACGCTACACCCAGTAGACAAGATGTAATAGACCCAGTCGGATATCATGCTATATGCTATGCATGTAATAAAAATGTGCGCGCCATGTTCGTCCCAACTTTATAAGCTTATTATCTCGGCTTTTCGCATGCAAAGATTCCCACGTGTCTTATTATCACTTCCCCTCCTTTCGTCCAATTGTTCCTATCACAGTTGTCCTCAAACAAAATCCCAAAAAAAATTTCCAATTAAACAACATAACATGATCAAAAATTTTTATTGCCAGTTCAACATATTTTTCACGGTTAGCATTGTACAAAAATCACAAATACACTAATCGTTACTTCACACAAAACTCGTTCGTACTCTACCAAGCAAATTTCTTAATTTTCATAATCCCAAAAATAATTTGCGTAGCAGCAAACTGTACTCCACATCAAAATTTTATTTTTCAAAAACCATTACCAACGTACCATAATATTTTTAAAAAATCTATAAAAAATTTCCTACATGTATCATCTGCAATACATAACGAATTTTCAAAACATATGTCGTATGTTTGCTCTCTATAAATACATAAATATATTACATAATATTACTATAATTGCCGGGCGGAGACGCGAGCAGCCGCGCGGGAGGCGGCGCACTGTGGGGTGGCGGCGGGAGGCGGAGGCCGGGACGCGGGGCGGGACCGAGGCGGTGGGAGCCGTGCGAACAAGAGACAAATGGGAGAGAGACCGAAAGAAACACGGGGAGAAGGATACAGGAGTCCTGTGCTGCCAGTTACTCGGCGCCACGGTTCACGGCTCCGAGCTCGGAGCCACCAGTCACGGCGCCGAGCTTGGCGCCACGACCCACGGCTCCGAGCTCGGAGCCACCAGTCACGGCGCCGAGCTCCCGCCACGTCGGCGCCACGTAGGCCATCACGTTGACGCGGGTCTGGGACCTCGGAGCCGTGGACCACGGCGCCGAGACGTGTTACCTTGGCGCCGTGGGTCACGGCTCCGACCCCCTGGGTGCAAAAACGGAATTAAAACTACCAGGGGTCTAAATGTGAAAATTTTTCAAAAAAAAGGGCTAAAATATAAAAAATTCGGGTTGAAAGGGTGTTCGACCATGGTGAACAGTGACCGCCAGAATCACTGCGTGATCGTAGAGGGTTTCGATCACGGTATTTCAAGCGGTTGAAGGAAGGGCAGGAAAGCGATAAAGAAGAGCAGTCGAAACTTCTACAGTAAGTTTATGACCACGAAGGAAAATTGATCGATAGAACGATTGAAGCGGTCGGAACTAGTCGTAAGCACTCAAAACCGGTCGTAAACTGTTCTAACCGGTCGTAAATGACTTTAACCAGTCATAAATGGTCCTGGGAGGTCGTAAGACCTTTCCAACAACGGGGACCTCAACAGTTCGTTGCACCAAAACTTCGTGATAACTGAAGACGATGCGCTGAAGAGGTTAACCATGGTTCAGAGGGTGCAAATTGCACATGATGTTGCCGAGGCTCTAGACTATCTTCACCATCATGGTCAAGAACCTATTGTTCACTGTGATTTGAAGCCGAGCAATATTCTTCGCGACAAAGACATGGTAGCACATGCAGGGGACTTTGGTCTGTCACTTTTTGTTCATAAGATGTCGAGCAAGTCGACAACAATCACAAGCACTTGCTCTTCTATGGGAATTAGAGGCTCAGTTGGATATGTTGCTCCAGGTAATCCAAATATTGTTATTTTATAACTTGCTTAAGACCCCATTTATCCAAAGGTTCTAACTTTTCTACTATTTACTGTGATTCACAGAGTACGGAATGGGTGGCGAAATTTCTACCAAGGGTGATATGTACAGCTATGGAGTTCTCTTGCTAGAGATGTTCACCGGAAAGAGGCCCACTGAATGGCGGATCCAGGAAAAATTTTTGGAGGGGCTGAAGTACCTTTAACTCGACCTCAGCCCCTTCTACATTATATATCTATGGCTAAAAATTTAGGGGGGGCTCCAAGGGTTCGGTAGCGGTAGGGGGGCTCGAGCCCCCCCGCCCCACCGCTAGATCCGCCCCTGCCACTGATAGCTTATTCCAGGGAAATCATACTCTTCAAAGCTATGTGGCTACATGTTACCCAGATAGGGTTACTGAAATCACCGATCCAACCTTGCTGCCACTAGAGCAAGGTGAGACAAGGGATGAGGATGGTTCTTGCAGCGATCTTGATGCTGCAACGCTGCAGGAGTGCATGGTGTCAATATTTCGAGTTGGCTTGCAATGCACAAATGAATCGCCAAGAGAGAGAATGCAAACCAGAGAGGTTATCAAAGAGCTACTAATGGTAAGAGATGTCTTGACTAGACATTTTGAGCAAACTGGAAATCTGCATCGAACATGATCATATACTAGCAGATATGGCCGAGAGTTTTATGTAATAGCAAACGTGAATGAGCTACAATAACGGTTTGTATGTGATGTGTGAATTATGGGAGTCTTCTCCTTTCAACATTGTATGCTTAACGGTATGTATGTATGTGATCTTTTCGGATGTGACAGTGTTCACAATGGCAATTACATCGGCGAAGCTTCAAGTAGCTACGGGCTTATAGCTGAAATTGCACTGTAACTGCTATCGATTTATTTTGTTTCTTTGCTCCTAGATGTCGATGCGTCAAGAAAAAAACCCTGACATCAGTACAGACAATGCAAAAAAATAAAAGGGAAAAAATAAAAAGAACAAAAAAGCCAGAAAAGAAGAAAAAACAAAAAATTAAGCCATAAGCCTGGCTTGTGGCTTAATTAAAACCAAGTGGAGCGCCACCTCACCGACTGTACGGATTTGGCTCATCTGCCATTACACTGTGATGGGCGATGGCACACTTTCAGCTCTACGCGATTGGATCAAATGGTCAAGAGCAAGCACCGTAACAAGTACGGCAGAGATTCTCTTTAGCTGTATCAAATTATAGTGTTTAATCAAGGCATTACCTTTTTTTTGGCAAAGGGTTAAAGTTGGTTATCATAGTCATCCTTAAAGCTGCTTAACAACTGAGAGGGTACGCGATCAAATCCCCAAAAATTCACAAAGAAACCCATCTAACATGTAAGCGGGGCTTGAACAGTGGCCGTTAGCCAGAAGACAGACAGATTCGATGTACAATAGCAGTTGGACTAGGGTTGGTTAGACAGTAACTTTTTGATCGAACAAAAGAGACACCCTCCATTTAGTCGATGTCACTTGGGAAGCCATATCCTCTAATGTTAATTTAACCTGCAGATGCCGATGGCAGCAAACCTCACACGCATCTGGTTGCTATCAACATTCAGAAGTATTTTCGTCCATTGTAAAAACATGCTTGAGCACTAAATTTTCACATATAACAGGTTTATTTTCAACTCAGGTCACGCGGGAATTACAAGTGTAATGGGTTAAGAACATCCAACTCAAAAAGGCACTTATCACTACTATAGAAAAAGTCATCACAGACGGTTCAAAAACGTTATCACAGACGGTTTTGTGAGCCATTTGAATTTATGGGTTAGTAATGATACGAGATCATCATAGACGGTTTTCGAACCGTCTGTAGTGCAAATATCACAGACAATTTTTCTGTGATACTTATAATCACAGACGGTTTTTAGTTAAAAATCGCATCATGATATATAGTTATCACGCATTTGGTTCTAGTTTAGAACCGTCGTGATATGTAAATATCACAAACGGTTCTTAACTAAAAACCGTCTGTGATATTTATAAATCACAGACGGTTTTTAACTAAAAACCGTCTATGATTATAACTATCACAGACGGTTCTAGTTTAGAACCGTCTGTGATATTCCCTTCTACTCCTAAACCTATTTCTGTTTATTGGCTAGCCTCAGGAAATGCTAGCCATGCCCTCTGAAACAAGCAGATCAACATGTACATGTATACATCCAATTCACATCTCAATTCATTTTACAAACATAAAACATCTATTTTTATTAAGATTAGAGCCTACCATTACAATATCCCAAAACAACGAGCAGATTACACAACAAGAACAGAGAAACAGCGAAGATCCTCTATGCCTTCTCGCCCCTGATGCAACGCATGAGCTAGATGTCTTTGACGCCCACCATCATCGGCGTTGATTGAGCGTCTGCACGGTTGGCACGAGCTAGTTACTTCTGCGGTGTCTTGCGTCCCGTAGACTTGTGCATCGTCTACAAGGAGGAGGATAACAAGGAGGAGGAGGACAGCAAGGAGGAGGAGAACAGCAAGGAGGCTGGGTTTTGGTTATATTTATAGGGGAGGTAGAGGCGGGAGTGCGAAATTTTTGGCGCGGGAACAGAGAGGCGGAGCTACGATTCGTGGGGTGAGGATTGGTGGATTTCTATTGGCTATGATTGAGTTGAGGAGGATTGATGGGCCTAGCAGTCAGATTATCACAGACGGTTGGTAGCTAGAACCGTCTGTGATGAATGAATATCACAGATGGTTCTATATGCCAACCGTCTGTGAATTAGAGCACAAAATTTTATATACCGATGCAATATAAACAACTATTCTGAAAAGATAAAATATCAAAGTTTTATATGACTTATATATACTCATTTGAAAGGTTTCGATGAGATCTACAACTTTTCAGTTGAAGCAAAATCCAAATTCTGAAAGGAAGACCAAGAAAAAGGGCAAAAACAGAAATAAAAAACCGATCGGCTTGCACCAGTCACCCTCCAAGACAAGCCCCTGGATGACGAGCTCCGACAAGCATGAAAGCTGAAATCCATATCAACTTCTCTAGCATTTACTTCTGAAAGGCTTCCTTTTCAAGCACCTGATTGGCAAGTAGCATCAGAAATATGAATATACTTAAATACTACAAAATGGCTCAAGGCAGTAAACGTTAGAGCATCGACCCTTGCATAAGACGAAATGATGAAAGAATTTGAATATCTAGACAGACAAATATGGCAAATTACATTGCTAATATTTTAACTTTCACCCCAAAAAAGTTAAATTTGGGTGCTGAACCCCATCTTCCTCAGATCATTAACTTGTTGTATTCATCCTTCTCCTCTTGATCGCCATAATCTTCTACATGAATATTTCTAGTTACATGCATTATGATCCCTTCCCCTCAAAAAGAAGAAGACGGGATCTCTTAAACAAACGGATGAAAGTAAACAAAGTCAGAGAGTGTTAGACCATGTGGCTAGGTTTAAATTATTTTGGTGATGAATAATTGATAATAGTTAATTTATGATGAATATTTGATAATACTGCTTATCGATGTTATATGAGGTGTGTGGTATGTGTGGACTGATGTTGATCAAATTGGGACAAACTTATGCCGAAAAATGTTCTTTGGTTTTTGCATGTGCAGGTTGAGCATGGAGGCGATTATGGTCGGTGATAAGGTGGACCAGGAATAGGATGGGAGATCCGAGGTTTAGATGTCAAAGAGGTCACGAGATAGTCGGGCTCATGCTTAGGGCGCATGGAGATTAGAGATGGATGATACGCATTGGAACTATAGAGGTGCGGTCCGGAGGCTAGACACGTGATGGATGATGCGTGGAGAAGCTACGAGAGGTGCGGTCCTGGAGGCTTCGATACATGACTTGTTAGAAAAGTTGGAATTTTGAAAAAACTATGTTAGGAAACATTTTAGATCCCTTGAAAAGTAGTGGACCAAAAGCTTGGTTGAGATAAAAATACATAGGCCTAGTTGGACGAGTTGTATTAAGGTTTTGAGTAAAATTGAATAGGAGAGAGTCGGCTGTATAAAAGAAAAACACGGAGACGGCGGCTAAATATATGAGTTGATGGATAGTTGTGCAAAATAGGAAAAAAAAAGGTGCTGATGGAAGTGGTGAGAATGCATGGCTGATGGTTGGAAGCATTGGCGTGGTTGATGGAAGTTGACGGCGACTCGAAAATTCGAAGGCTACTCGCATGCATGGCAACGGATCATGCAGCTGATTGGTGATCGTGATGTATTGAGCAATAAACAGAGGCGAGCGGCGGCCGTATTGATTAAGAAAAAACCAAGCGGTGTGGCGTCGTATTGAAGGAAAAAGGAGTGGTGTACGGCTACTATGTTCGATCGATCAAAAACATGTGGCGGCCGTGTTGTGTTCGTGGAACAGAAAAGAAGATGCGAGCAGCGGCCGGGCGTAAAAAAAAGAGAGAAAATTGGTGTTGTACTATCCGAGATATTTGCATGGTAAATTATTATTTTTATTTATTTTTGTTGTCTTTTACTTTTGTGTTTCTATGGAGTTAGCTGGTTGAAAAGTCAGGAGACAATAGATTTTAACGAAAAAAGTTTTTACTACAAATTACAATCATTCATCCCTCTCTGATTGCTATCGATGATCCTACAGAGGCAAGGGATCAAAATCAACAAACGGAGTTTAATCCTTAAGGATACAATTCAACATAAGGAAAAAAGAATCAACTATTGTAGTTGAGTCTGAGGACCGAGGGTAGGTCACTCATTCTTGATCGGCCAACCATGCCACCACAAAGGCTCTGAGGCCTATTGAAGAAGAGAAGAAGATTGGATAACTTTGTTTATTTCTTTGCTTCATGATAACGATACAATGTTGTCCCTTTTATAAGGATGGCTAAACTTGACCCTTAAGAAACTTATCTCTTATTAAGGAAACTAATCCTAATAATAGAAAATTATCTCTAATACATGAAATAAATCTAAAAGGAAATATGCCCAAGTACTAAGGAAATGAACTATTATATTCCTAATCCATGATACACTGGTGAACCATCCAAATCCATATGCGCTACAGTACCCGTGGGTACTGTTCACATGCTGCTACAGTACCCATGCGGTAATGTTCACGATTGCTACAGTGTCCGTTGTACTGTTCACTTGCCTACTGTGTGCACGTCGAGATCCTAGGTCATAATATTACCCCTCGCGGCGAGACAACTCGTCCCCGAGCTGTCAGGTGGCGGCCATGGTTGAAGTCCTTCATAACCCTATGTCGACAAGAGGGCATGATGATAACATCGTGTCATGTGGAAGATGATGAGTGAAGCCTCGATAAATAATAACGAGGACAACACTCTAGTGTTGGCTAACGTCATAGGAGTCCCCGGCAGTAAGGGAAATCGATGTAGGGTAGCAATGGTAATCTTCTTGTCTTGAGAGGCAACGGTTGTAGAAGAGATGTGAGGACATCGCTGACTCCCACACGGCAACCGTTGTGCTCCACACTTGTGGAGCCACGGTGTCGGCCGGTCACGTGGAGATGACTTGCCGTTGGAGGTGACGAAACCTCGTCTTCGGGGCCAGCGACACCTGGGCCGTCGCCTCGCCGCCGTCTAGGGCCTCCTTGTCAGGGGACACCACAGACCTCTCGATTTTGACTCTTGATGCGTTGTACTCATGCCTCAAGACTCACAAGATTGACATTGTCTCTCGCAAGTCAAAGTCACAGTCGATGGCTTTGGTCACTGATCCCAGTTCGACTTCTGAGTTTCCCTCTGATTGTGTTTCTGGTTTTTCTCTTGCTGCTGTTTGTGAGATGAGTGATGACCTACTAGAACAGCTTCCAGAAAACCAGCTAGCCCTCTTAGCCAGAAAATTCTCCCATGCTTACAAGAGGGTTAGGGAGAGAAAGAAAGGAGGAGGTCGAGTGATTTGCCTTGAGTGTGGTGGCCCCAACCACATTCGAGCAAACTGCCCCAAGCTAGAGGGCAAGAACGACTACGGCAGTTCGAGCAAGAACGTCTACACCGACAAGAATCGCAACAAGAAGCCGCCAAGCAAAGAGAAGAAGTTTCGCAACCTTGGCAAAGCCAAGAAGCTCTTCCATCGCGTCCTCACCGCCTTTGACGACCTCGACCTCAGCGAGGTGGAGGGGTGGAGCGACGACAGGAAGGATGAGCAAGATCCCAAGGATGGCGATGACTTCTCCGACATGTGCTTTATGGCCCTTGAGGGCGACGTAAGCGACAGCGAGCTCTACTCTGACTCCGACGAGGTATACCCCTCTTATGACCAGCTTAATGATGCTTTTCTTAAGTTAGGTAAATTTCATGCTAGATCTAGAGCTAGGTGTAGCGAGTTGGAGAAGGAAGTAGAGAGATTGTCACGAAAGCTTACTTCACTTATATCTGCTCCCTCTCGTGATGAATGTGATACATGTTGTGCTTTGTTTGGTGACATGGAGAAATTAAGGACCTCTCATGATAGTTTGTCCTCTAAGCTTGACATGATTAAGGTGGAGAATATTAGTCTTTTAGCTGAGCTAGAGATGAGTAGGGTAGCTGCTCTTTCATCCACTATTATTGAGACTACATCTTGCACCTCATGTGAGGATAATAACAATGCATTTAGAGGTCTTTATACCATACTTCTCGATCTGCCCGAGACTTGTGAACGTTGTAATAATTTGAAAATGAACCTAAAACGGACAGATCATAATATTGCTAAATTACAAGCTTCTTTACTTGAGCCTATTGTTTCTTGTGGCAACTTTCCTAGATTAACCTTTGAGCTTGAGTCTGTGACATGCGTCATTTTTATATGCATTTACCCATCATTTTGCCCCCATTATTTTTCGCATTTCGAGATCATTTATCATCATTTACACGCTTTTCTATATTTAATTGCTCGAAATGGACCATTTTACATTTTTTGCACTTTTCCGCAGGCCGGCGCGATCTAGGCGCATAAACGACAAATCTGGACTGCTCCGTACAGTTGTACGCGTCGTCACAAACGCGTGAGATTTTTCCGCGTTGAAAACGGAGCTCCGGAGGTCTAAAACAGAAGAAAACACTATTGGGGAAGGACTTTATTGCAAACCCTAGAAAGTTGGAGGGCAAAAGTGCAAAATGGCCGAAATCCCCATCTCCCTCAAGATGCCGCCGCCGCATGTGGAGAGAGTGAGCCCGGATTGCTTCTGTCCTTTGCCCCCGTTTGCTTCCTCCCCCCTCTTCTCCCCTAGCTCCGGCACCGGCGAGGGCCGGGCCAGACCTCGCCGGCGACCACCTCTCTCCACCCGCAGCTCTCCCTTCTCCGCTTTCCCCCCTTGCCTAACTTCTTCCGCCGCCGCGCCCTTCTCTGCCTCCTCCACAACCGCGCCGCCGCCCTGCATCTTCTTCACCACCGCACCTCCTACGCCAGCCCTCTCCTCTCCGGCCGCCTCACCGCCCACTCCCTTCTTCTCCACATCTCACCGGCGCCGCTATTCCCCTTGCTTCCTTCCCCTTCCTCTCCTACCTCGGCGCCGCCACCTCTCTCTACTCCGGCCGCCGCTTGCTCTCCCTTCTCCTCTCGCCTCCGCGCCACCAACACCTCCGCCGCCTACTTGCCCGTGCGCCGCAATCCACCAGCGCCGCCTTCTTCTTCTTCCCCACCGGCCACCTTCTCTACACCCTTCATTCTCCACCTCCGGCTTCCTCCACCGCGCCGCCCCTTCTCCTTCTCCATCTTCGGCTCTCCCTCCGCAGCACCACTCTCGAGCTCCTCCGCCTCTTCTCCTTCATCACCGCCGACTCATCCTCCTGCTACTTCTTCACCGAGGCCTCTCCATCGCCACCGACGCCAACGAGCCTCATCAGCATCTTCACAGGGCCGGCAACCCCTTCTTCCTCTACGGCCGACACTTTCACCGAGCCCGCCGCCTGCATCCTCTCCACTTCACCGACGGCCTCCACCTCTGCTCTGCTTCCTCTGCTCTTCTCTTCGGTTCATCCCAAATTCTTCTCCCTTTATTTTATTTTGCTGCTCATTATTATCATTATCAAGTAATTGTTAATTGTGCACTTTGATTTTGAGATGTTTGATCCGGAATGTGCTGTGAATGATAACTTGTTAATCTGAGATTGTGATGTATTCACCGAGATGCTATTGTGCATGTTCTGCTTCGTGATATATGTGGATGTGGAATTGTGGATGATAATCGCTTATCTTTTAATATGCTAGTTTATGTGAACTGTGATGGATGCATTAGATTGTGCTCGCTCATTTGTTTTAGAATTGCTATATGTTCATGTTGTTTGGTAGTTTAATTTTAGATGCTGTGTATGATCTGTGCTGGTAGTTGTCAATTGTGATCTATGTTTAGCCCCAGCAGTTGTTTAAGGTGTTAGGTGTCTTTGTCAGCATCTGTGTTTATCCATGTGTTTGTGTTGCACGAATTAGTTAGCCGGCGACCGTCTCCCTTCCCCGTGCTGTCTCAACCTCCCTTTGCTTCTGAATCCTCCCTCGTTGCTTTTCTCAGCGGTCGATTGATAGTTAAGTCGTGCATGTGTTCGTAGTTCTTTGTTTGCCCTGCCGTCGTCGTGCAGCTAGCTGACGACCGTCTTCCCCCTCTTTCTCTCTCAACTCCCTCCTTGCTACTAGACTCCCTCCGTACTTCTCGACTTCCTCCTTCTGTCTAGCGGTCGGTAGCTGGTTACGTCGTCGATTGGTAGTCGTTGTCGTTCGTGTGTCGTTGTGTAGTAGTTGTGTTGTTCGTTCGGTCGTACGACGTCCATTCGTACGATCGTTCGTTCCGTCGTCGTTTAGTTTGTGCGGTTGTTTAGTTCTTTCGCTGCTTCGTCCGCGCGAGTTAGAGTTCGCTCGGTAGTTCGCTTGTTCGATCGCTTTAGTAGTCGCTTTAGTTTAGTTTTCTCCCCGCTTCGCTTGACCTAGCTTTAGCCGAGCATCGTGAGCCTCGATCTAGTCCTGTGGAGAACACGACACTCGCCGCTATTTCAGTGGCAACCCGTGCACTTGCGGGTGTGCTATTTCCGCACGATCAAGTCAGTCTGTGTCTAAGCAATTTCAAGAAATGGTTGATCATAATAAGAAAATGGCTCAGTATGCTTCTAAGGACCCTTTTAGCTCACCATGCAAAAATTGTGAAAAACTAAAATCTGATTTGATTGCATTGGATGACAAATGTGTGAAGCTAACTAAGGACCTTCTAGAGAAGTCATCATCTGCTTGTAATGTGTGTGCTGATGTTGGGAAGGAGCCCAAGGGTAAGGTAGAGACGCCTAGCGACGCGAACCAAAAGGCTAGCGATGGACTGTCATTCGAGGCTACCGGCGTGCACATGCCATTCGTTCCTCTGCTGTTGGTTCTTCTTCTACTCCCTTACCTTCTGCTGTCTCTTCTTCCCCCTGCTCTTCTTGCGTCTCTCTCTTTCGGGAGTGTCAATATCTTATGAACACTCTTGAGAGGTTTGTAGGAGGCAAGAAGAAGCTAAATCTTATTCTAGACCAATCAAAGATTTGCAAATTCAATCAAGGTCTAGGATACGATTTTTCTGAGGATGCTAGGAAGCATCCACCTGCTGTTCTTAGACCCATAGCAGCAGGTGTAATCGAGGTCGAGCCCAGAACTAAGAAAGTTCAATTCAAATCAGCGGCTTTGTCCAAGGGATTTCTGACAGCAAGGGGATCCCACCTGTTGCTTCGACCTCTCAGAAGGTGAAGTCTCATCGTGCTATTTCTACCTCTCAGAAGGTGAAGTATCACTGCACCTTCTGTCAGAAGGATAGACACTCGATCGAGAGATGTTTCAGGTGCGCCAAGATCGCGCGTAGAGACCGTGTTGACGTTCTAAGGCGTATTCAGGGTCAGCCCCAGACCTTGAGTGCACTTAAGACCAACATGAGGTCGAGAGTTGCTTTAGCTGATGGGTTTTGGCAGTATTGAGGACTTGGTTTTTCTGAGTCTTCTGGTTTTCGTCCTCGATATGCCTCTGGTCGTGACTTCCGCCGTATTGAGGGTAGATCTCGTTTCCCCGTCGAGATGGCTACACACGGCATGATCAACGTGTTGTTGGTACTCCGAGTCGCTTTCCCATAGCAGTCGGACCCAACGACAGCTTTAGGTCTACACAAAGACCTTCTGCTTCTTTGAGCGACAGAGAGCGTAGGGTAGCTAGAGGTCAGTCGTGTGTGGCTACTTCTTCTGCTCGATGTGTTACTCAGTATTGGGTTCCAAAATCTCTTTTGATTTATCCCAGTACTGAGCCTTCACTCTCTGTTTGACTCAGGTTCACCAGGCAGGGAAGGGAGAGGCTTGGCTTGTAGACTCCGGTTGTTCTCGTCATATGACCGGAGACTCCCGTTGGTTCTCTTCCCTAGCCCGTGCTCCAGGTGATGAGACTATCACCTTTGGAGACGCTTCGTCTGGGCGCGTCATCACTAAAGGTATTGTGCGTGTTAATGATTCATTTATTTTAAAAGATGTTGCCTTAGTAAGTAACCTGTAGTATAATTTGCTCTCAGTCTCTCAGCTTACCGATGACGGTTATAAGGTGAGCTTCAAGAAAAACAATTGCAAAATTTTTTATTCTTCGGGTAGTCTGGTTTGCGGGATTTCTCGTTATGGGAGGATCTTTTGTGCTGATTTTGTTGAGTCTTCTAGTGATCCTCTTCGGTGTTTAGTTGCTTCTGAGTCCCGCGACCTCACCTTCTAGCATAGGAGACTTGGTCATATTGGATTTGACCATTTGACCTGAGTTAGCGGCCACGATCTCATTCGTGGTCTGCCGAAACTCAAGATGGTCAAAGATCTAGTTTGTGCTCCATGCCAGCATGACAAGATGGTTGCCGCTTCTCACCCTCCAGTCACAGTGACTATGACCGATGCATCAGGACAGCTGCTCCATATGGACACAGTTGGACCAGCTCGAGTGCAGTCAGCAGGAGAGAAGTGGTATGTCCTTGTCGTGGTCGATGACTTCTCGAGGTTTTCTTGGGTGTTTTCTTAGCCTCGAAGGATGAGACATTTACACATTTTCAGGGTTTGTTTAGTAGGCTTTCTGTTGAGCTCCCGGGTGCCTTACAAGCAATTCGCAGTGACAATGGCACGGAGTTCAAGAATTCCTATTGAGAGGTTTTGCAGTAAAACCGGTGTAGAGCACCAGTTCTCTTCTCCATACGTTCCCCAGCAGAATGGCGTTGTGGAGAGGAAGAACCGTACCTTGGTCGAGATGGCCAGGACGATGCTTGATGAGTACTCTACACCGAGGAAGTTTTGGGCTGAGGCTATAGCCACCACGTGCCATGTTTCAAACTGAGTTTTTCTCAGGGCACACTTGCATCGCACCTCTTATGAGTGGAGATATGGGCGAAAGCCCAGCGTCTCACATTTTCATGTGTTTGGATGCAAGTGCTTTATCTGGAAGTTCGGGAACCTAGATAAGTTCGAGTCATGTTCTTGTGATGGTATCTTTCTAGGCTACTCGACTTCTTTGCGGGCTTATAGGGTCTGGAACTGCGAGGCTAGCAAAATGGTAGAGGCCTGTGAGGTGACTTTCGATGAGGCCAGTCCAGGGACTAGGCCTGATATCTCAGGTTCTTTAGAGCAGTCCGAGACCATCTTTGTGGACGATGAGGAAGATGGAGATGAGGGTTGTCTATCTGATTCAGTTCCTCATCCTCCCCTTGAGGTGCCTTCTTCCAGTGCACCTCGAGGAGATCAGCCCATGCCTTCTGCATCCTCTGGAGCTAGTGGCTCTGTTCCTACCTCATCAGCTCATGAGGTAGAGGCCACTTCTTCATCTCATCCAGGAACTCCCCAAAACATTCAAAAAGACCATCCTTCCGAGCAGATGATTGGAGACCTCTTTGAGCATGTCACACGCTCAAAGTCTAGCATGTCACATTTCTGTCTCCACTCTACCTTTGTAGCCACCTTTGAGCCCAAGGATGTTTGTCATGCACTTTCTGATGAGTCTTGGGTCAATACCATGCATGAGGAATTAGAGAATTTCGAGAGAAACAATGTTTGGTCGCTTGTTGAACCCCCTAGAGGTCACAATATCATTGGTACCAAGTGGGTGTTCAAAAACAAGCAGAGTGAGGATGGGGTAGTCATTCGAAACAAGGCTAGACTGGTAGCTCAGGGCTTCTCCTAGGTTGAGGGTCTAGATTTTGAGGAGACCTTTGCTCATGTAGCTAGACTTGAGGCCATTAGAATCCTGCTTGCTTTTGCAGCTTCTACAGGTGCAAGCTTTACCAGATGGATGTCAAGAGTGCCTTCCTCATTGGGTTTATTGAGGAAGAAGTCTATGTTAGACAGCCTCCAGGTTTCGAGAACCCCAAATACCCAAACCATGTCTACAAGCTTTCCAAAGCATTGTATGGACTTAAGCAGGCCCCTAGAGCTTGGTATGAGAGGCTTAAGTCATATTTGTTGAGTCATGGGTTTGAGATGGGTAAGGTGGATAAGACCTTGTTCATTCGCCAGCATGGCACTGATCTTCTGCTCGTCCAGATTTATGTGGATGACATTATCTTTGGCGGCTCTCCTCATGCTCTTGTTTCACAGTTCTCGGATGTCATGAGCACCGAGTTTGAGATGATCATGATGGATGAGTTTACCTTCTTCCTTGGCTTCCAGATCAAACAGACTCGGAAGGGTACTTTCTTGCATCAAGGCAAGTACACTCGTGACCTCATGAGATGCTTTGACATGAGTGATGGTAAGCCGGTGTCAACTCCCATGGCTTCTACAGCTTCACTCGACCCAGATGAGGATGGCGAGCTAGTTGACCAAAAAGAGTACAGAAGCATGATTAGCTCCCTCTTGTACCTCACTGCCTCGAGACCAGACATACACTTCTCTGTGTGTCTTTGTGCTCGGTTTCAGGCTTCTCCTCGCGTATCTCACCACCAGGCGGTGAAGCGCACCATTCAGTACCTTCGAGCTACCATTGACTATGGTATCTGGTACTCTACCTCTTCCTGTCTTTCCCTCAGAGCCTACTTGGACACAGACTTTGCCGGCTGTAGGATAGATAGGAAGAGCACCTCTGGCACCTGCCAATTCATTGGCATTTCTCTTGTCTCTTGGTCTTCTAGGAAGCAGTTCGATGTTGCACACTCCACCGCAGAGGCCGAGTACATTGCTGCTGCTAGTTGTTGCAGCAAGGTACTTTGGATGGCTTCGACGCTACGGGACTTTGGGTTAGTTATATACAGTGTTCCACTCTTTTGTGATAACACTTCTGCTATTAACATTGCTAAGAACCCAGTGCAGCACTCTCGGACCAAGCATATTGATATTCGATATCACTTCCTTAGAGACCGTGGAGAAGGGTGACATAGTGCTCCAGTTTGTGGAGAGTGACCACCAGTTGGCTGATATCTTTACCAAGCCTTTGGATAGCTCTAGGTTTTCAGCATTGCGGGGAGAGCTTGGGGTGATTTGTCCGTATGGATTGTAGTGAGGGGGAGTTTCTGTGCTTTACTGTTTTATGCTGTATATTATGCTCCTGTTCTCATTTTGTTGCATTGCATCGGGGTGCATTTGGGTTAGTCTTTCTAGCATAGATTAGAGTGTATCTCTTGTCTAGTTACTTAGATTTCTTCCGCTCATCTTGTGTTCTAGGATGCTGCTTATTAGCTGTCTCTCTTCTCACTAGGTTGAGCTCATTCACTTCTTATAGGTTCTAGCAAGGGTTGGACCACCCTTGGGTAGACAGGGAACGTGTTTGCTCCTTAGTGGGTTAGAAGAGCAGTTGATAGTCCTAGAGTAATATGGGGTATATGAGAGTCAGTCTGAGCCATAGTATCCTCTATATCTTGTCTATGCTTTAAAGACTGCCTTTTCTATTTCTTTTCCCAGCTTCTCAGTTTTTAGCTTTGGTTCAGGGGAGTTCATTTGGGAGCTTCTGGAGCTTAATATTGACATAACTCAACTTGAACTAAAAGTGCATCTCATGTTGAGGGGGAGCTGTATTTCCTGCATTTCATTTCAGCATTCTGCAATGATCTAGCACATGACTAAAATTTTGATGGGAAACAACCATGTGTTTCAAAGTAAAACATGTCAATTATGCTAAATTTGCTTAAATACAAAAAGAACCAAGTACTTGAACAAATGATTCATTGTTGAACCTGTAGCACTCTAAATTGATTCAATTCTAGCTTCTCAGTTCCACTTAGATTATTGATATGGCTTGCATCATCTTTGGATGTCTCTAGCTAGACTTTGATCTTGAATGGCTTGACATGCTCAAAATTTCATCTAATATTCAGATTGTTACTTATTTGGCTTGGCTTGATTATGCATATCTTATCATGATATAGATAGCAATCTTATGTATTATGGCTTGGTGTAATACTTAATGGTCAATTTGGATAATCTTCATGGCTCTAATTGCTTAGCATGAATAAAATTCAGCCACACCATGCTTTATTTTCCTCCAAAGAACCTTGATGATTTTATTGCCAAAAGGGGGAGAATATTTGGAGAAAAAGCCACTTTTTGGGGAGCTTTGGAACCTTTGAGGAAAATTTGCTCTTTCTTTTGCTCCTTTTGTTAACATGGTCATTAACTTCATTTTCTTTCTCTTGAACCATGTTTGACTTTCAAACAAACTCAATCTTATGCTTTTTCTATGTTTGTCAATATACTCATCAAGGGGGAGATTGAGAGACCATGTGGAGGTATCCCCATGTTTGTGATGAGTAATTGACGGTTGGTTTAGAGAGTTTGAGTTTGTTTTGGGTATTCTAGGGTTGAGTACCTTTCAGTTATGCTATTATTGATATGCTGTTTCGTGCGGTGCTATGTGACGGTTTGCTTGTCTGTGTGACTGCAGGACTTCGGAGCTAGGTCATGGTGAGGCGAGAAGGACCAGGATTAGGCACAGGAGGTATTGAGGTCCAGACGGTCGATGATGCCGAAGATGATCGAGGCTGGTGAGGTGGTTGTGAGTCGGGAGACGAGGAACCAGAGCTGGAGCTACCGGTGACGAACACGACAGGCGACGACGAGAGAACGGGACTAGGCTCAGGGAGGAGTCAGAGGTCCAAACAGTTTGGAGGTCGGTTACGGTTGTGTGCGACGGAATAGACCAGGACTAGACTCAGGTGGAGTCGGTGGTCTCGGTCGGTGTCGGGTGGACACGATGGGCAGCGACGAGAGGATCGGGGCTAGGCTCAGGTAGAGTCGGAGGTCCAGACGGTCAGAATGCCGGGTGCGATCGTGTGCAGCGGAGCGGACCGGACTAGACTCAGGGAGGAGTCGAGGTCTAGACTGTCAAGGTACCGGAGGCAGAAGCTTCCGGGAAGGTGCTTGAGGGGCAATTTGGTAAATTAACTCAAGCAAATGAGTGGAGGGGGTGTTTTTCCCTCCAAAATCTGGTTGTTGACTTTCTTGCCCCATTTGGTGTGTGAGTTGAGGGAGTGGAACTTGTATGCCACTTCTTGATTTTCTTCTTCTAGTTGTGAGTGTGGCCTTAAGAAGGGTAGCTCAGGTAGAAGAAGTTGGAAAGAAAGGGTGTAGGCATTTTGGAGAGAAAAGGAGAGGGTGTTCTCGTGTGTGTCTCCAGAAAGAATGAGCTCAGTGTGTGTGAGCATGTAGTGTTTTCTCTCAATTGCGTATGGGGACGTAGTGAGAGGTTGTAATCCATTTGTAATCATTCATCTCTCTTCCTCAGTTTCAATATGAGAAGAATTGTGTTGGGTTATTTTCATTTCTTGTTCTCTCGGTGATGAATTTCATCTTCAGTCATTTCTCTGTTCTTCTCAGTTTGAAATGATTTTGAGTGAATCTTTTGCTTGGTTGATTGACTCTTGTTTGGTCTATGATGGGAGTATGCCTCAAGACCATTTGGTCAGATAAACTCCCAAGAATCCAATGGAAGAATCAAAGATTCTCTTTTCACTCATTTGCTCTATTTTTCACTGTTTAGGGTTTCATGTCAGGGGAACCTTGGCTTTTTTTTATTTCCCTTCTCAAGTTGGGTTGAGGTTCATGCTTTAAAGCCCTGCGATCATCTCCAGTAGAAATGCAAAGTTTCTTGAGCAAAGGACTAGCAATTGGTGAGAAATCTGAAAATTAGCTTCACTCCCTACTCTTTTTCAGATTTTAGCAAAAATCTTGATTCTTTGCTCAGATGATGAATTCCTTTTTTTTCCCTAAGGGCTTGATGCTATTTAGAACATATTCTTGCTCTTCTAGTTTGAGGAGAACAGAGGAAAATCACACATTTCATTGATTTGAGCAAATCTCTGAATTTTTCGATGCTTGATCGCACCGCCCGGAGACGGGTCGACCGCTCCAACCATGGCGGTCTGACCGGTCCTCTAATAGTAGTCTGACCTGCGGCCATTATCCGGTCAGACTGGCCGAACAGTAGCGGTCTGACCACCGGCACCTAGGCCTGGACGAAAAACTCGAAGCTCGTTAGCTCGCTCGGCTCGTGGCTGGCTCGGCTCGTTAGGATAACGAGCCGAGCCGAGCCAAGATTTTAGCTCGTTAGCTATAACGAGCCAACTCGAGCCAGCTCGCGAGCCGCTCACGAGCCAAACGAGCCATGCTTTCAGGAATTTAGATATGCATATGCTGCTTCCATGGACCTAATTTGTACTCTATTGCAGGTGTTAATGTGTAAATTTGTACTCTATTGTACCCAAACGAGCCATGCATGTGTTAATTTGTACTCTATTGTACCCAAACGAGCCAAACGAGCCATGCTTCCATGGATGAATATATGATGGAGACATTTTTTGGCCCTGGCTCACGAGCCAAACGAGCTAACTCGAGCTTTTTGTGGAGCCGAGCCGAGCTAGCTTTTTAGCTCGTTAGTTATAACGAGCCAGCTCGAGCCAGCTCGTTATCCTACCGAGCCAGACCGAGCCGAGCCGAGCCAGCTCGATATCCAGCCCTACCGGCACCATAGCGGTTAGACCGCTCGAGCCATGGCGGTCGACCGCCGGGGCGCCGACCGCCGCTGTTCGAGGTCCGACCGCCTGTGTCCTTTGCTGTGATGCTGATTTTATCTGGCCCTTTTATTTTCTGTTGTGCGTTAGTTTATTTGTCTTGTCTTTCCTTCTGTTAGTTTGATTTTCTAGAGAGCTCGACTATGCCTTCTTCATAGCTCTGTAGCTATCGGAGAAGGGGATTCATTTAGTGGATACTTTTGGGGGCATTTTTAAAGAGGCACCATTCACCCCCCTCTGTTGCCATATCCGATCCTTCAGAATTCTTTTAGCTTTTGCTCCATCTAAATGTTTATTTTAAGATTACTTTTCTTAATGGCTTTGGTGAGGAGGAAGTTTATTTTAAGCAACCACCTGGTTTTGAAAATCCTAAATTTCCTAATCATGTCTACAAATTATCTAAAGCGTTGTATGGTTTGAAACAATCTCCTAGAGCATAGTATGAAAGGCTTAAATCATATTTGTTAAAGAATAATTTTCAAATGGGCAAGGTAGACAAAACTTTTTTCACTCTAAGGCATGGCAATGATCTATTACTTGTTCAAATTTATGTGGATGATATCATCTTTGGTGGCTCATCTCATGCTTTGGTTTTCAAATTTTTAGATACTATGAGCAGAGAGTTTGAGATGAGTATGATGGGGGAGTTAACTTACTTCTTGGGGTCTACAAGTAAAACAGACTAAGCAGGGTATGTTGATTCATCAAACCAAGTACACAAGGGATCTGCTTAGGCGTTTTTGACATGGGAACTTGTAAACCTATTTCTACACCAATGGGATCTACAACTGTTCTTGATCCTGATGAAGAAGGTGAGGCGATGGACCAGAAAGAATACAGAAGCATGATTGGGTCCCTACTTTACCTTACTGCTTCAAGGCCAGACATACATTTTGTTGTGTATCTGTGCACTTGATTTCAAGCTTCACCACGTGTATCCCATCGTCAGGCTGTGAAAAGAATTTTTAGGTACCTCCAATCTACTTTGGAATTCGGACTCTTGTATTCTTCTTCATCTTGTCTTACCCTGCGTGCATATTCAGATAGTGATTTTGCGGGTTGTCGGATTGATAGAAAGAGTACCTCTGGTACATGTCACTTTTTAGGCACATCATTAGTTTCTTGGTCTTCTAGAAAACAATCATCTGTTGCACAATCCACTGCTGAAACTGAATATGTAGATGCTGCTGCTAGTTGTTCTCAAAGTTTATGCATTTATGCTACACTTAGGGATTATGGGTTACAATTGAGTAGTGTTCCACTGTATTGTGATAACACTAGTGCTATTAATATTGCTAAAAACCCAGTGCAACATTCTAGGACTAAACATATTGATATACGATTTCACTTTCTAAGAGACCATGTGGAAAAGGGTGATGTTGTTCTACACTTTGTTGAGTCTGATCTTCAAATTGCTGATATTCTCACTAAGCCGCTTGATACTTCTCGTTTTGTTCGTTTGTGGAGTGAGTTGAGGGCATGTCATCCAATGGGATTATTCTAAGGGGGGCTTGTTGCTTAAAAATTTCAAAACCTTTGTTTATTATACTTGTCAAATAAATCAATAAGTCCAATCTATTGAAATTAAATGAGTTGTTTAAATAAAGCTTTCTTTATCATATTTACTCATATGCTGTGTAGTTTTGATCATGACTGGTTATAATTAATTTGCTATATTTGAACTAAAATATGACACGGTGGAATATTTTAACTAGATTAATTATAGATAGTACTTTACGATGTTCATAAAAAAGGATTAGCTTAATTGTGAGTTTTATTTTAAATCTTGGCTATGAGGCTCGCATGTTTCATATTGTAATCTTTTTATGATCACTCAATTTGGCATGTTATAAAAAAAATGAGCAATAGAGAAAATTGAAAAGATGTATGATTCAAGCATGCCATGGTACACAAAAAGAAAAGGCACAAAAAGTACACAAATGAAAAGAAGTATGCTTCAAGCATACCACCATCTAAACAAGTATGCTATAAGCATTTCATTATGAAAAGAAGTATGCTACAAGCATGCCACATGCCTATGAATTGAGTGTGGAGTAATAGATTGTTATATGAGACTGCTAGCTCATCTGGATTTAAAATTTCCTTCACTTCTAGGCTTTGACTTTTTGTTGTGATATCTCATTGTGCTCTTTATAATTGATTTGGTCATTGTTGAGATGCCTGTTATTAATATAAAATTGCTTAATCATATTCAAGACTGGTTTTGATATTGCTGTATGATATATGACTTTATATGATCTAGATAGCTCTACTAAAACATATGGCTTGGTTCCTTTGTTTAATCAATGCACAATGACTTGTATAATCTACAAAGCTTTGATTTTTACTCTCATTGCTCCTTCTTAGAATTATTCTTTCTTTGAATTTTCTTGATGATTAATTGCCAAAGGGGGAGAGATTTGGTGTGCTTTGTGAGATTTTGGAAAGAATTTGGGGAGAATAAAAGTACCTCTCTTGTGTTGAGGGGAGAGTTTTTGAAGAGATTTGTGTCTTAAAATACTTTTTCGGCTTCAGTTCTTCACTTATATCTATTTGAAGCTAATTCATCATGCTATCTTGAGGTGTTGTCAATTATTCATCAAGGGGGATTGTTAAACAATGTGGCTAGGTCTAGGTTATTTTGGTGATGAATAATTGACAATAGTTAATTTATGATGATTAATATTTGATAATATTGCTTATCGATGTTATGCAAGGCATATGGCGTGTGTGGACTGATGATTGGTCAAGTTGGGACGAACTTGTGCCGGAAAAATATTCTTTGGTCTTTGCATGTGCAAGTTGAGCAAAGAGGCAATCATGGTCGGTGACGAGGTGGACTGGGATTAGGATGGGGAGATCCGAGATTTAGACGGTCAAGGAGATCACAAGATGGTTGGGCTCATGCTTAGGGCGCATGGAGATCAGAGATGGATGATACGCGTTGGAGCTACGGAGCCTACGACACATGATGAATGATGCATGGAGAAGCTACGGGAGGTGCAGTTCTGGAGGCTTCGACACGTGACGCATTAGGAAAGTTGGAATTTTGAAAAATCCATGTTAGAAAGGGTTTTGGGTCCCTTAAAAAGTAGCGAGCCAAAAGCCTAGTTGAGATAAAAAAGCTTAGACCTAGTTGAACGGATTGTATTAGGATTGGAAATTTGGACGCTTTTGGCACTGTGATGTCGGTAATTTCCGAAATAGCCCCCCGCGAAACAAAATTCCCGATATGGTCCCCTGCCGACCGCACGACTCACAGGAGACCGACGCGTGGCAATCGTGCGGCCGGGGAGCGCACAACACCGAGATCGTGCGGTCCCTGACCGCACCATCTAAATTGTGCGGTGGCCCAGCGCATCACTCGAGTGGTGCGGTCGCCGAGCGCACCACTCGGCGAGTCGTGCGGTGGCCAACCGCACCACTCGGTATGCCATGAGTGACGGCGGCAAGACTGCCATCTCCGGTTTCTCGGGTGATATGCATATCGGGGATTAATTGATGTATCTACTTAGGGGCTGTTTGGTTGCCTGCATTAGCTAATGCAGCTGCATGCGCGTGGCCAGGCGGAGGAGGGAAGCTCCTCAGCCGCGTTTCTCCTCAGCTTGGCTCCAGTTGTTTTTTTGCATCCGCTCGTGCGAGCTCTCTCCTCTCCGCGACCAACCAAACACAATCTCCTGCATGCGCGTGCGAGCCACCGATGCGAGCAACCAAACAGGCCCTTAGTCGCGCGCACGTGCACAAACGTACTCGCCTCGAATTTTGGGCGCTTTGACATCAGAGCTCTGGAAATTCCAAAAATGGCGCTGAGTAGAACAAAATTCCAATTCTAGCACCCTGTTGACCGCACCACTGAAAGGGAGGTTGACACGTGTCAATGGTGCGGTCGGGGACCGCACCACACTAGAGTGGTGCACTCCCCGGCCGCACCACTCGCCTGCCGTACGACGTGACCGAATGGTGCGGTGCCGCACCGCACCATTAGCCTAATGGTGCGGCACCACACCGCACCACTCGGTGGTGGACCCCGCTTGTCAATGCCCGCTCGGTCGCTGGTTGCTGCCGTCCCGTCACCCCGCCGAAAGCCACCCGTGGTGCCTCCTTTCCCCCGTGCTGCATGCGAGATTCTTTCCCCTGTGCTGCATTTGTTGATTTCGTGTCAAGACATGAGAACCGGCCCCTACATTCTTTCTTGCATGTGGCCGTTGTATGTTGTGCAATAAAGGAGGACCTTTGGGCACGCTCCAGCAACGCTTGCATTTGCGCCCGACCAAAGAAGCAAAGAGAGGGAGCAAGAGAGCGACAAGTGAAGGAAAGAAGAACGATTTTTGCAGTAATTTTTGAAGGGATTTGAAGTTCTCGTAATTATGAAAGTTGTAGATTATCTCGTGAGCTTCAAGAAAAGGTAAATATCATCTCCATGCGTTTAAGATGCTATTATAGTGATTAGCCTGTGATTAGCGTAAACGATCTTAATATGTCTATATTTTATGTAATTAGCGTGTTTTATTCTATATTTTATGTGAAGAAATGAATTAATGTTGTTGTAATGTAAAATGTTTGTAGTTATTTGTGGTCGTAGTATATTGCAATTTTTTTTGGATAAAATGTTTGTAGTTGTAGAGTACTGTAATTTATATTTTATGTGAATAGTTTTTGTACTGATGTTGTAACCAGTAACCTTGCTGTTTGTTAAGTGGATTATAACTACATTTAAATGATGTCATTGTGAAGCACATAGCTAGTCGGAAAGGCCACTTGCGCATGTACTGTTTGTATTAACATGTACTCATTCTTGTAACTGTAACGCTGAGCATGTTCGTGAAAAAAAAATCTATGTTAAACTGTAACGCTGCATATATGAAGCATGGCACATTGTTGGGTAGTACTAGAAATGTAGAGGAAGTAGTACTAGAAATGTAGAGGATCTAATGATTGGCAAAAATGTAGTTATTTGATCGATGTAAGAAATCGTAAGTAAGAAATGATGAAAAATGAGTTGCTCGATTAGTGATTTAATTAGTAGAATAATAATAATAATAGGAGTGAAATTACAAAAAATGTAATTTGATTTGCAGTAAAATTTGAATTTAATGTGTAAAAAATAAAGTAAAAAATACAATGAGAAGTTAAAAATAAATTAGACTCTATGAAGTTGAAAAAATTGTAATGTATGTAGCACAGAAGTAAGATTTGTAGAATAGAAATTGGAAAAAAGTACATTACATTAGTAATTTGATTTATATAGAAATTTGTTAGCGCACTCCATAAATGGTACGCTTGTATGTGATACGCAGTAGGTTATGTATGATGGTACAGTAGTTGCCTGTTATATATACTAAAAGGGTTCAGTTTGGGCTTATGTTAGGTACGCCATGGGTGACATCCAAGACTTATTCGTGTTCTATGGAAGTGGTCTCGACGGGGGCGGGCCGTGCGGGCGGACCTGAATAATTGTGACCGGATGTGATCCGCACGCAATCTGAACACCATGAGCCCGTTGGAGCTACGGAGATGCGTGCGTTCGCATTCGATCGGGACACCGCAAGGAACAAATTACGATCGAGGCGCAGTATGCCACGGCTTGGAGGTGTTGCGGGGATACAATGTGGCAACTTATAAAGGTGACGAGCGACGCTTCATGGGCGAACTACATGGAGGTCGTGTGCAACCCGACGCATTGATATATGCGGGCCAATGGTGTATGTTCAATTCGTGGAGAGGATGTAATCATCCGCCATGGGTGGCTCGTGGTCTTTGGCGGAGATGTAGAGCGTGCATTACTCTCGGCGGTCATGAAGATCTTTGGTGAAGGAGGAGCCCATGAGTCAATGGAAGATGGTGACCGTAGAAGCGCGTGGAGAATTTTCAACCGAATGAAGGTGCGGAGAGGTGGTGGGCGCGCGTGTTGGTCACACGAGTACCTTGAGAACCAGTGCGAAAGTGAGGAGGAGGACGATGTGGAAGCAGAGAGTTCAGGAGAGGAGGAAGAAGGGGAACCTACGGCGGAGGTGTGGTAGGTGGTGTTGTAACCACGGAGGGTGCGTGACGTGCCGTCCGTTGGGCGACATCGCGGCGGAATCCCTAGTTACGCCACGGGCGGAGGCGAGTGGGGATTCAATGAAGGCGCACTCGTTGTAGGCGTAGCTTCCGTAACAAGAGTGCCGCACAAGCTATTGCCACATACGCCATCAACATCACCGACATATCGGTGCACAGGTCCAACCCCGACACCTACATTGTGAAGTGTGTGGGCGGCTCACGCTCGCAAGGTCCGTGCGCAGCCGTTCGAAGGCACCGCCACGGACTTCCGGATAACGGTGCTGAACGATCACACTTGTGAGCTTGCGGCGCCACTACCTAGGCACGCAACATGACGTCGTCATATGTTGCAGAGCTGATAAGGCATCTTGTGGCTGCAAATGTATCCATTACTCCCAAGGTTCTTATGGCGGAGGTAGCGAACACGGTGGGGTTTGTTGTGAGCTACAAGAAGGTGTGGCGGGGAAACGTAGGTATCTGGAGTATGTTCGGGACATATGAGGAGGCATATGATCTGGTCCCGAGAATGTTGTGTCAGATTCCAGAAGCAAACCCATGCACGTACATTAACAAGTACGAGCGGGTTCATGAGACGGAAGGGCCGAATTGTTTTGTGCTTGACAGAGTGTTCGGGCCTTCCATCGTGCAATAGAAGGCTTCAAGTGGTGCCGTCCCAGCTAACGATGGACGGCACATTCCTATCCGCAAATACAAGGGTACAATCGACCACGGTTGCGTGCACATTTAAATGACCAGTTACTCCAGTGGCATTTGCAATAGTATAGAATGAGAGTATGGATAGTGGTGTGGTTCCTTGTCAATGTGAAGCGTGCCGTTGTACAAGATCGCCCGATGTGTGTTGTTGTAGGGTGGCCCCACCTAAACCAGCGAGCTGTTAGAAGGATACAAAGACTAGAATGGAACACCAGTAATGACCTAAATACCCTAAGGGGATATCTGATTGTAAGGGCACAATTGTAAAAGCATTTCCCATATGAATATTTATAGCCAAGGTATGGAGAGGAGGAGGCGAACACTCACTCCACTCTTCACACTCTCCACTACCATCTCTCTCTCTGTTTGATGCCAGAATCACACAGCGATTGGCGCCGTCAGTGGGGAGGACGAAGACAAGCTGAAGGTTGAAGATGGCACCAAAAGCTTCAAAGAACGGCGGCGAAGCAAAAGAAGGCGGTCGGGTCGGGCGCGCGCGAGCACCGTGGCCGGCGTCGGCGGCGGCGGACGCACGCGCCAGCACCCCCGCAACAACGACGACCGACCCCGCCACGGAGCTGCAACGATGACCGACCCGCCACGGGAGCCACAACGACGACCGACCCCGCCACGAGCCGCAACAACGACGGCGACCCGCGCGCGGAGCCGCAATAACGACGACCGACCCGCCACGAGCCGCAATAACGACGGCCGACCCGCGCGGAGCCGCAATAACGACGACCGACCCGCCACGGGAGCGCGACGACGACCGACCCGCCACGAGCCGCAACAACGGCGATCGACCCGCGCCACGGAGCGCAATAAGGGCGACCAGCCCGCCATCGGGCTGCGGCGGTTTCTCCCCACTTTTGCCGCGGCAAGGGCGGATCCGGTGGCGAGGGGCCATGGTGGAGCAGCCGGCAGCTCGGGACCGCGAGGCAATCATCCCCGCACCGACTTCGCCGCCGAGCGCACCGGCAGCCCCCATGGCACCTACGGCAGAAAGCGTCCTGGCGGCGGCCTCGGCGCATTCCGGCCGGGGCGGGGACCTCCGCGGAGCTGTCAGGGACATACAAGAGGCTCGGAGCCAGCAGGCCGCGCCGGCAGCTGCGCCCGAGCCCACCCCGGAGAGAGCAGACAGCCGCGACGCCCCCACGTCGAGCCGTGCGCCGCTGCGGCGCGTCGATCCAGAATCTCCGCTGTCGGCAGGGCTGCAGCAGGCGGAGTGGCCCGAAGACTTCAAGTTCCCCACCGTCATCGAACCATACAAAGGCGACACGGACCCCCGCGAGTTCGTGCGCGTGTACGAAACCGCGATCGAGGCCGCGGGCGGAGACGATACCACGAAGGCGAAGGGGCTCCCCCTCGCGTTGCAAGGAGTGGCGCTGTCCTGGTTCTTCACCATAGAGCCACGCCCGTCTCACGTGGGAGCAGCTCGCGATCGCCTTCACAATAATTTCCAAGGAAATTACGTTGAGCGAAGTCGGCGCGGACCAGCTTTTCGCCATCAAGCAGAGGCCCGCAGAGAAGCTCCGGAGCTACTTCAAGCGCTTCGCGAAGATACGCTGCCAGGTCAAAGATGTCAACGAAACCACCGTTGTTAACGTAGCCATACAAGGCCTCCGCCCAGGCCCACTGGCCGAGTACAACGCGCGGAAGCCAATCAAGACGGTGGCAAAGCTCTTTGACAAGATGGAGGAGTACGCCAGGGCAGAAGAAGACGCGCGGCGGCGACAGGGCGACGACTCCGATTCCAACCAAGCCGGAGGCTCGGCTAAGGCCGAAGCCTCACGAAAACATGACCCCTCGAGCGGGAAGCGCAAGACGGAGTCATCGAGGGACCCTCCTGAGCACAGAAGCGCCCCGCACAAGGAGCCGTACGACGGGTCCAAGCGCGGACATCCAAGGTCGCGCCGGGGCCGGCAAATCCTCGACATCGAAGGCGGCTCCGAAGACAACACCTCCGCCACTCGCGGCGGTCGGGGACGGCGAGGCCGAGGACGTGGCCGCGGCCGGGGCCGTGACGATAGAGGACGAGGAGAGTATGATGCCCAGTAACAGGGGCTATGGTGCGAGGTCCACGGCCGCGGCACCCACGAGACGCGTGCGTGCACTTCGATTGCGGCGCTCCGCCAAAGCGTCGCCAGGGATAGGAACACGGAGACACGACAGCCTGCGGTGGCCCATGTCCACCCATACGAACCCCTGCGCAGATCCACGCACAAGGGATACAGCCTTACGACGGCCCTCCGCGAGTTCAGGCTCATGTGCAGCAGCCTCGAGAGGGCCTCCTACAGCTGCCGGCTCCGGAAGCGGCCCAGCGTAGAGTCATCAATGTCATCTCCGGAGGGTCCTCCTTGCGGTTCGCCTCGGCTCGTCAGCAGAAGGCTTACGTGCGGAGGCTACACCATGTGGCCGCATACCCAGCGCAGGCGCCGCCGGATTGGGCGCGGCACGAGATTACGTTTACACCCGCCGACGCCCAGGGTGTCGACCTTCCCCACCAGGACCCCCTCATCATCCGGGTTATCGTAGCCGGATGCGACGTGGGTCGCGCCTTGGTGGACGGCGGCAGCTCCGCAAACATATTGTTCGCAACAGCCTTCGACCAGATGGGAATCCCCCGAAGCCGCCTCGGCCCACCAGGAATTCCGCTACAGGGCTTCGGAGGGCAACCCCTGCAGGCTCTCGGCCAGACATGCCTTCCGGTCTCCTTCGGCCAGGACGACAACGTCAGGACCGAGGATGTCACGCTTGACGCCGTCGACCTTCGTACCCTACAACGCCATACTTGCGCCCACTCATCAACTCTTGGGCAAAGCGCGCATCACGGCTATCTATGTGTGAAGCTCCGTACCAAAGGCCATCATTACCATCCGCGCGACAAAGACATGGCCCGCGCGATCGAGCACGCGGCTGTGTACCCCGCCGTGGCGAACAACCGCACATCTAGAATTGGCGCCGCTGGGCGGGGGCCGCCAGCGTTGCACGAAGGCGGCACGGTAGGCTTCGCGGATGGCCCAGCCACTAGAGGCTTCGGCCGCGCCAGGACCACAATGGTTAGTATCTTCGTTAAAAAAGTGTAAATTGCATACCCGCGCAAACGGGGATACAGTAAAGATCACCGTTTGTGGCCCATCTTTTCCTGAGTATAAACCAAAGACGCACGTTCGCGTGTGCACTCGCCGTAGCCTGAACTGCGGGTCTGAGTATAAACCAAAGACGCACGTTCGCGTGTGCACTCGCCGTAGCCTGGGGTACGGGTCTGAGTATAAATCGAAGACGCACGTTCGCGTGTGCACTCGCCGTAGCCAAAGGGTGACGGGGCTGAGTATAAACCAAAAGCGTGCGGGGGGACGCCCCCGTACGCACTCTACGGAGTATAAATAAGACGTAGCGTTGAGCCTTGCTCCGCACGCACCAGTCTACGGACTCTAAATAAGACGTAGCGTTGAGCCTCGCTCCGCACGCACCAGTCTACGGACTCTAAACAAGACGTAGCGTTGAGCCTCGCTCCGCACGCACCAGTCTACGGACTCTAAATAAGACGTAGCGTTGAGCCCGCCCGCACGCACGATCTCGGACTCTAAACAAGGCGTAGCGTTGAGCCTCGCTCCGCGCGCGAGTCCACGGACTATAAATAAGACGCGGATGTTCTCCTGCGCACTCTACGAGTCTAAACAAGACGCAAACTCGCGCGCGGCAGGGACCCCGTCCTGCGCGCGTACTCCCGGAGTATAAATAAGGCGTGGGCGTTGATCCCGCGCACTCTGAGTATAAATAAGACGCAGATGTTCTCCTGCGCACTCTACGAGTCTAAACAAGACGCGAACTCCGCGCACGGCGTGGACCCGTCCTGCGCGTACTCCGGAGTATAAATAAGGCGTGGGCGTTGATCCCGCGCACTCTACGGAGTATAAATAAGACGCGGATGTTCTCCCTGCGCACTCTACGGAGTCTAAACAAGACGCGAACTCCACGCACGATAGGGACCCCGTCCCTGCGCGTACTCCCCGGAGTATAAATAAGACGTGGACGTTGATCCCACGCACTCTACGGAGTATAAAAAGGCGAAGCGCCGAGGTCTGCCTCCGCACGCGCCAGTCTACGGACTATAAAAAGGCGAAGCGCCGAGGTCCGCCTCGCACGCGCCGATCTACGGACTATAAAAGCGGCGCGAGGTCGCCTCCGCGCGCGCCGATCTACGGACTATAAAAAGCGGCGCCGAGGTCCGCTCGCGCGCGCGCGATCTACGGACTATAAAAAGCGGCGCCGAGGTCGCCTCGCGCGCGCCGATCTACGGACTATAAAAGGCGGCGCCGAGGTCGCCTCGCGCGCGCCATTCTACGGACTATAAAAAGGCGAAGCGCCGAGGTCCGCCTCCGCACGCGCCAGTCTACGGACTATAAAAAGGCGAAGCGCCGAGGTCTGCCTCCGCACACGCCAGTCTACGGACTATAAAAAGGCGAAGCGCCGAGGTCTGCCTCCGCACGCGCCAGTCTACGGACTATAAAAAAGAGCGAAGCGCCGGTTTACAGACTTTGCAACGGGTCGGTGCTATGGCTCGCCTTGTAAAGCACAGCCCGTCTCCACTCATACAACGAGCATCTTACGTATCGAGGGAAGCATACAAGGGGCGGAGGCCCGCTAACATTAGTCCTATATAACTACTCGGCGGGCTCATCCTTCACGCGCGCCGAAGACGAGGCCTTGCCCGAGGAAGGTCGGCCGGCCCAGAAGTTTAGCGACTCCTCGGTCCTCCGCCACCGTCGAAGGCGTCGCCGGGTTGCAAGGCCGGATGCGAGCAACCGCCCCCTGCCCGGAAGCTGTTTGGGATAAGTCAAATGGTCAGCTTGTCAAGCAAGCAGACGCTTTATTCACTATAAGGGCGGACATTACAACACGCTCACAACCAACCCCTCAGCGTCGCACCTGTGAGCCCCCCCGCATCTTCGGAGGCCCCAGCGCCGCCCTCGTCGCGCCGTGGGATTTCGTCCAGAAACCGGCCGACGCTGCCTCCCCCGTGAAGCGACTTCTGGAGCTCGACCTGCGTCATGCCCGGCCCAACATAGTCCCAGATTCGCTCGTAGAAGCATCCGACGGCGCTGCGCATGGCGCGGACCTCACCAGACATCACCCCGACCCCGGCGGGCATCTCCAGCCGGGGGTCCTCCAGTCCGGCGACGTGCGCGCAGCCGCGATGCCGAAGTAAGGCACACACCAGGCACGACGCCACAAATGCGCAGTGGTCGCCAAAGGATGCTGCGGCGGAGCGCGCGGCGTCGGTAGCGTCGCTGATCCAGCGAAGGGTCCGCAGTAGCTCTTCGGGGCCGAAGGCGTGGTCCGGTACTTTCGCCATGAGCCCCTCGAGATGGCCCTCCAGCGCCAGCATAGCATCCCAGGCCCTCATCGAGGCCTCGCCGAGGGTCTTCTCGCGCTCCGCCAGGGTCAGGGCAAGCTCGCCTTTTTCCCTTTCTAGTGAAGCGACCTGCTGCAGAAGCCCCTCTCGCTCCTTGGCGAACTCCACCCGAGCCGCCTCGCGGCCGACTCCGCACCGACGCGCGGCAAGCCCCTCGGCGCGCGTCTTCGCCTCGGCGCACTCGCCTCCGTGCCGGATGCGAAGCGTCTTTCGCCCGAACAGTGCAGGCGGCCACGGAGCCGTCCTCGGCGGCTCGCGGCTGTCTTCGAGCGCCCGTGCTCCCGGCGACGGCTGTCCGCAACGCTTGCCCGGACGAAGCGCTCAGTAAGGCAAGACGGTCAGCGAGCTACGCCGCGTCAAGCATGAACGCATGAAGTACGTACCCTTACGCCCGACACCTCCAAGGCATCCCCGAGCCGCACTGCCCCGTAGGTCTGCAGCGCCCGCTGACCGACGCTGGCGGCTGCGTCTTCAGCAATCCTGCGCCACGCCTCTAGCGCATCCGACGGGGGGACGAAGTCCGCCGGGCCCGGGCGCGTCGCACCTGGCCCCCCATGCTCCGACGGAGACTCCTTCGGGATAAGTGACGCTGCTCGGGCATACGCAACTAAGGGCACGGTAGGGTACTATGAACAACACAAGGTAAGCGGCGCAATTTTACCTTCCACGACGAGCGGAGGACTCCGGGGGCCTGCCCCCTAGCGCCGGAGGAGGCGGCTCCAACGCCATCCTTCGACAAGACAATCGTCTCACGAGCAGGTGTCTGGGCGCTCCAGTCCAGCACCAATTGCTCCCGTGCCGGAGACGGTGTCGCCCGAGAAGCGGTCGGCGAGCGCGTCAAAGGAACCCCGCCGCCCGTACCCGCCCTCCGCAGCTTCGATCCCCGTCACCACCGTGAAACCCCTCGATGTCCGGTGGGCCCGGGGCGAAGGCACGGCCGCTTCGCCGGCCCGATCGGCGACGGCTCCGCCACGGTCGGGTAACGGAGAACCCCGTGCTGCCGCATCGCGCTCGGCGACCTCCAACGGTCGGAGGAGGCACCTCCGACACCATGCCCACAGGCGGCGTCCCCCGCGTCGCCGCCAGACCGCGACCAGCGGTTGCGCCCGTAGCCACGGCAATCGTGGTCGGCGGCGTGCCTCGACGTTGAAGCGACCACGTTTGGAGGCCCGCCTCAAAGACCTCCGCCGCCACGACTCCACCTCCACGACGGCCGCCGCCGATGAGCTTCCCCGTCATGGCTGCGTCCGGCGTCCCTCCTCAAGCGAATCGGCATACTTTGCGGATCGATGCGCGTCGGCCGCACCAACCGGCAGCGGCAAGCGGTAGCCGCTATGCCAAGCACGGCGGGCGCCCACTTCGCCCCTCTTGCGAGAGGTGCCTTCGACGGCGGCGCCGCCGCCATGAGGCTGCGAGGCCGGAGGAGCCCGGTCCGTGCACGGCAAGGCCTGTGGCCTCGCACACGCGTTTATCCGCCCCACCCGCCGCAATCGCGCCTCGCTGCCGTGCTGCCCTCGCGATTATACGGCCCAGGAACACACGCGTGGCACATTCCGCGCCCTCCAAGCTGGTCGCTATGACAAAGCAGAACACGGAGCAACGGTTAGCGTGTGACGCGCTCCGCGCAAACAACAGGGGACTTATGACCAAGGCTTACAAGGATCGGCGGGCGGCGGCGAGACGCGTCTACACCGGTTCAACATTATCGTCGCGAAGCCGCTCAGCGGCGACGCACCAATCCTGGGCAAGCGGCGCCACGCCGTACATGACGAACTCTTCGGCGAGGTCGCGCATGTTGAAGCGGCGATCATGCCTACAAGCCGATGGGCCTTCCGCTTATCTTCTTCGTCGAGCGACCGCCGGGAAACTGCGTGAACGCGATTGGCGCACTGTGCATTCGAGGCGCTCCCGCCGCCACGCGATGATAAAACCACCGCTTCATCCAGTTAGACTCCCACTTCCGCGAGTCGCATTCGCGGGAAGAGCTTGCCGCAGATCCTCGGAGAAGGAAGCCGACGCCGGTTCGATAACGTCCCTCCTTCCGATCCTTGGGTTGGCGGTCGCGCGCTCATGCAGTACGCAAAAAGGCGCTGGGCCAACATGCTCCCGAGCGCAAGGCCCAGCTATACACGGCAAGCCGCACTAGGGCGTTCGGAGTCAGTTGCGCCAGCTCCATCCCAAACGTCCGCAGTACGTCGCCCACAAGTGCAGCCGCAGGGATGCGGAGCCCCGCGTCCAAAAAGGCTACGAAGACAACCGCCTCCGACGGCCCGGGATGCGGCTCCATCTCGTCGGGGGAAGGCAATCGCACCGCCTGCCGGTCGGACAGCTTCCCGGCGCGCAGCAGCCCTTCGATCGTCTTCTCGGTCACAAGCGAGCGGCCCAGCGCGCCGGAAAGCGAGCCCCCCTTTTCCGCCGCCAGCCATCGCTTGCTCGCCACCGCCGGATCCCGCTCGCTGAGCGAGGACTTCACCTCCAGGCGAGTTGGCCGCCGGCGAGCACCGTCACCGCTCGTCGCTGCGCCAAGATTGTCGCCGGACGCCATCACCTCTCACGGCAGAGGGAACTACGGCGGTGGAAGATCGAAGATGGGGCGTAAATAGCGATGCAAGCGAAAAGAGCGCACAGAAGCACGACGAGGCGGCCAACAGGGTTGTCTTAAGCCACCTCGCCCCCAGGGCTACCCCCGAAGCGTCGCGATGGTCCGTGTGCCGGACCCGACCCTCGAGGCGCAAAGCACGCCCCGCGCGATTGCCCGCAACTGCCCAACTAGGGGCAGTCAATGCAGGCAGCCGCGGTCACGCAACCCCTGCCACCTCGTCCTATACCAATGGCAAGATGCCACGTGCACCACCCACGCGGCAGCCCGTCTCTTGGCAGGGCGTGAGCGCGCGCCTTGACCCCGAACTGGATGGCAACTTCGGCGTGGTCCCTGCCTCCAAGGGAAAAGGATCCGGCAGCCGTTCCGATGGCAAAAAGTCTGCGCGAACAACCTCACGTCCCGCAAAGCCTGCCTCGGTCTTCCTTAACAGACCACCTACAGCGCACCAGCGTTCCTCCCAAGCGGTGCGGATAGGCCCCCTAAAAGCGCCAACTATAGACGGTCTGTTAGGAAGAACAAGGCAAACCTTGCCGTCAGGTGCGGAAGTATGGCGGGGTGGCAGCAAGTATGGCGCACAGGTTAACTTGCGGCAAGCCCATACCTGCTATCGTACACAGAAGCGAAGTCACCACATCAACATGTCCTCGTTCGCACAGTCAGACCGTGCGAAGGTCTTCACTTCTGTCTACGAGAGCAGGTCGGGTCCTGCCATTTTTTATATTATGCCGTGACATATTCCCACAGATAGGACACACTTTTGTTCACCTGCGCTCGCTGACCTTAGCGTCAGCCGACGCAATCATCAAACGCACATGAACAAAAGTTTGCCCTACAGGTGGGAAGCTAACCATGAACAGGTGCGGGGCGCATAACAAGGGACGCCCAGTGAGCAATCCCCAGCACCAGCCTATTTATACCCAGCCTTACCAGGCGAGGAGCCGCCAGCATGAACGGGCGTCGATTCGCGGCATACCAATCAACGGAGGCGTGCACGGGGGATGTCAGCCGGTTCACCTTCCAATGGTACGACCGTGGTACACGACCGCTCACATCCCACGACGCGCCAATCGCACGCCGCCGCGTGCCCCACGTACGAGGAGGACAACTGCACGGCATGCCAGTCTGCCCCCCCTAACAAGTCAGGCGTCGGCACAATTCAAGCTGCTATTAAAAGCGCACTACCGCATCACCGGGCGACACCGCACTCAGAGTGTACCAGCGTGCGCGCCTCTTTCGACTTAGGCGCCAGCCGCGCCACCTGCTCGAGGGTGAGGGACGGGCGCGCGCGCCTCGCCGACTTAGGCGCCAGCCGCGCCACCCGCTCGGAGGGTGAGGGACGGAGCGCGCGCCTCTTTCGACTTAGGCGCCAGCCGCGCCACCGCTCGAAGGTGAGGGACGGAGCGCGCGCCTATACCGACTTAGGCGCCCGGCCAGCGCCACCCGCTCGAGGGTGAGGGACGGAGCGCGCGCTATACCGACTTAGGCGCCACCAGCGCCACCCGCTCGGGGGCGAGGACGGAGCGCGCGCCTCTTCTTCGACTTAGGCACCAGCCGCGCCACCCGCTCGGGGTGAGGGACGGAGTGCGCGCGCCTATGACTTAGGTGCCAGCCGCCGCCACCCGCTCGGATGGTGAGGGACGGAGCGCGCGCCTCTTTTCGACTTAGGCGCCAGGCCAGCGCCACCCGCTCGAGGGTGAGGGACGGAGCACGCGCGCCTCTACTTCGACTTAGGCGCCAGCCAGCGCCACCCGCTCGAGGGTGAGGGACGGAGCGCGCGCCTCGCCGACTTAGGCGCCAGCCGCCGCACCGTTCGGAGGGTGAGGGACGAGCGCGCGCGCCTCTCCGACTTAGGCGCCAGCCGCGCCACCCGCTCAAGGGTGAGGGACGGAGCGCGCGCGCCTATGCCGACTTAGCGTCGGCAGCGCCACCCGCTCGAAGGAGGGACGGAGCGCGCGCGCCTATACTTCGACTTAGGCGCCAGCTTCGTTCCACCCGTTCGAAGGGCGAGGGATGGAGCGCGCGCGCCTATACTTCGACTTAGGCACCAGCTTCGCCGCCACCCGTTCGGAGGGTGAGGGACGGAGCGCGCGCGCCTATACCTCGACTTGGGCGCCGGCTCCGCTCGCCTAGCCCATATCCCGCGAAAGGCAAGGAGTTCACAGGCCGCAGGGATGGAGGGGGCCAAAGGACTCGGCAACATGGCTTTGGCCCTGTGAAGCCCTTCACCATGAGAGGCTCCTGTTGTAGGGGTGGCCCCCACCTAAACCCGGCAGGCCTGTTAGAAGGATACAAAGACTAGAATGGAACACCTGTAATGACCTAATACCCCTAAGGGGGATATACAGTTGTAAGGGCACAATTGTAAAAGCATTTCCCATATGAATATATATACCCAAGGTATGGAGAGGGAGGAGGCAGAACACTCACTCCACTCTTCACACTCTCCACTACCATCTCTCTCTCTGTTTGGTCTGTAACCACAACATGTGTGTTATCTCAGACCGCAATGCAGGCTTGCTATCTGCAATGCGAACGATGCAGAACGGGACACAGCCTCCGTTCCAGTGGAATGACATGAAGAACCGGTGGTGCATGAGGCATCTTGCGGCAAACTTCCACAGAAGGTTCCATAGCAAGGAACTAATGAAGATGTTTAAAAAGCTTTGTATGCAGAACCAGAAGAGGAAGTTCGATGCCTTGTGGAGGCACCTTGATCAGGAGACCAGCAAGCATGTGAGGCGTCTTGAGCAGGCTGAAGCGGGGGCCGTGGAGGGAGGCTCCACGAGACTTGGGGAGTTCACACAATGGGTGCACCCAATGCACCGACTGAGATGTGGTCTCTACTGCATGACACCGGCGGAGCAAGGTACGGAATCATGACGACAAACATGTCCGAGGTGTACAATGGTGTTCTAAAGGGCGTGAGATCCCTACCTATCACTGCAATCGTTGAAGAGACCTGGAACCGTTCAATAGGATACTTCGTCAATAGAGCCATGATGGCGAAGCAGCATATGGACGAAGGTAAAGAATTCTCCGAGGTAGCGCGGGCCTACATGGACAAGAAGATGGAGAAGGCTCGTTCGCATATTGCTCAGACCATGGATGGCTTACGGAGGAAGTTTGAGGTTCGCCTCAGACAGAAGTACATGATGGGGCAGGCTAGAGGGGATCGTAAGCAGGTGTGCACGATTGATGACAGAGCATCTTGCACCTGCAACAAGCCGCAGCTTCTACACAAGCCATGCTCCCACGTGTACGCGGCATGCGCGTTATGGAACCAGGCGCCCACGCATTACATCTCAAAGTACTATGACATGAAGCACCTATTTGAAACCTGGAGCACGGAGTTCCATTCGTACGGGGTGGACATGCATTATAGGGAGCTCTGGCCAGGGCAGATCAAGTGGGTGCCGAACGATGCACTGAAGCACGTCGGCCGTGGGCGAAGACAGAGCCGTCGCGATTCAGAAATTACATGGATGATAGCCAGCGTGGGGATCGGGTTCGGCGCCCGAAGTGCAGACTATGCAAGACGGTTGGCCATTCATTTAGGCAGTGCCCAAACAGGCCGACATCAAGTAACGCTCCATAGTATGCAGCACATGGATTGTCATTGTGCACTGCTGGATCCGTGTTTTGTAACTATAGCGGGCCTTTGTTGTGATGCGAGCACAAGATCGTGCATCCTGTAACCTATGCTGAATGTATCTGACCAAATTATTTCCGTCTACAATTTGTTTGAGTCATTTCTTGCAAATTATGTTATGTTGTGACTTATTCGATATTTCGTTATCATATGTCACCTGTTCGATGCAAATTACGTTTGTTGATGTTTTGTTGTCATTTATTTCACGATGTATTATCATTACGTACAAATTATGTATGTTGCATATTCTCATGACACTGCGTACTGACTTGTTTTCAATCATCGGCAGGAGATGGCATACGAGTTGCTTGAGGCCCGTTGGGATGACCACCACCGATGCACCGCGTGGGCATCAATGCCTGAGGGCCCTCCGTGTTTCGTCCTTAGGGGCCCCCGAGAGCACTGGCCTCTAGACGAGCGGTACATCCCGCTGCTACGAGACACCGGCCTTTTGCCCCTTGCTCGCATGCTGGATGTTCCGTATTCGTTGCAGTTCGATGCGGCGTTGCTGTCCGCACTCGTGGATCGTTGGAGACCGGAGACTCACACCTTCCACTTCCAGTGGGGCGAGATGACTATTACACTTCAGGACGTGTCCATGCTGACAGGTCTACCCATCCGTGGTGCAGCAGAGTGCCACCCCGAGCGCGACTGGAAGGACGCCCGGGTGCCCGATTCGGTCTCCGATCCCGCACAACATGTCCGTGTGCCACACTCATGGCTACGAGTTCATGACCTGCCTCAGGACGCTCATGAGGGGTCGTGCGGGCGCACCTCATGGCATACATCCTTTTTGTTCGGGATGGGTCTTGTTTCCTCGACCATCGGAGTCTCCGTGCATCCGACGTACATACACCTTGCGGAGTCCTTGGCGGATGCCTTGCCGGCGAGGTGCCGCAGATGCACCGGGATCTGCAATCCTTAGTGCCACGTACCGAGGCTTGTGTGATGCCGGTCAGTGTATTGAGGCCAGCAAGCCGGTCTTGGCGGCGTGCTATGTGCTCCTACAGTACTGGTCTTGGGAGCACTTCACGGTTGGGAGGCCTAAGATCGAGAGGCCCATGCACCCTTACGACCTCCTCCCGGAGTTGTACGGTCAGGCTGGTGGCAATGACCCCATAGATGGGCCGACTATGGGGACTCGTTGGACACATGGTCAGCTGCGGTGGGCTAAGGAGAGAGCGAGGCGTGTGTACCCAGATTTCCATGACCATTTCGAGCGGCTTCCTGACAAAGACATAGTCTGGTTCCCATGGGATGCAGGGTTCATTCATCTCATTGCCCCCTACGTGTTGTCATCTCAGTGCCACCAAGACCACACGTACTGGTTGACGACCTGTCACCTCGTCTTCGCGCACTTCGTCGAACCGTACAACCCACAGAGAGTGCCGAGGCGCTTTCACCTCCACCAAAGACGTGCCACCCTCCCGTGATCGGGCACTACCACCAAGGCCCACCGGTAAGCCATTGCACGGTAACTGTACGCAAGGTAGTAATATGTTGATAATACTAATTGTACAATATGTGCACTAACTTGCAGACAAACAAGAAGAGGGCACCATGGTGACGACTGGATAGCCACACGCCGCCGTGGGCGCACTGTGGCGTGACTCGTGAGCACGAGGTTGTGGACGAGGCTAGGCCACACGACATCGCCACATACGGTGCGTACCTAGAGTGGTACATTCCACGCACCCGCAGCAAGATTACGGGCCTGCCCCACCCCGCCCTTCGCCAGTCGCGCACGAAGATGCCATACAGCCGCCTGCATCGTCATCTAGCAAAGACGCCTTGACAAGGCGGTACGTGCACTGCAAAGACGCTTGTACTCATTGTTTCTTTACGCATGCGGTGCGCTTTAACTCATTTGTTGTTTACCTACGGCGCGAGCATATGCGTCGTGGCCGAGCACGAGGCTTTTCGATGCTGCAGCGTGGGAAGGGCGGCAACCGGGTTCTTGCTTCGGTGCGTAGCATCTTCAGTGACCTCAGGAATGCGTTCAAGGCCTTGAGCTATAGTCAGCACAGGGATGATGTCGATGCACGACGCGTCCGCAGAGAGCAGCCTTCAGCGCCACCGTCGGCACAAACTTCACCACGTCCGTCGCAGTCCGACGGTCATCCGTCGCTGTCCGGCGGTCGTCCGTCGCTGTCCGGCGGTCATCCCAGTTGCGCTCCCTCGTCCTCACAGCTTTTTGGACCAGCGGTATGACATTTGGCATCAGTTCGTTCGTAACACACGTTTATTCATAACACACGTTGCCATCCACTCGATTGCCATTTATTCGTAACACGCTTTGCTGCAGCGCTTGCGAAGGATAGCACGCTGTTACAGCCGTCGCCATCCCGGAGGGCGGCGACGAGCTGCGCAGATAGCGACCCTGAGTCACCCCATCAGATAGCGACATATGCGCCTGGCGGTCAGTCCACCCGAGCAGACACGCAAGGGCGGTACGAGTGGTCCGGGCAGACGTACCAAGGTTACACGGCGCAGGAGTACATGGGTGATTTCGCAACGCCATCGTCATTCCAACACCGTATGCACCAAGATACGCATGTAGTAAACATAACACATGATATAAATAATGATTATAAACTTTTTTGTATTTTCCATTGCAGGACGTAGACCCCTCCTCCGATTGGCTGAGCTCTATTATAGGCCAGCAGTCGGAACTCCCCACAGAGATGTACCCACCACCGCCTCCGACGCAGACCTCGCACTACGACCTTCGAGATGCACCGCGCTCCCCTAGCAGGTTCACCTTCTCGGAGGATCAGATACGTCGTCCGAGGCGGCGACGACGAGATGATAAATGAATTTTTGTAATTGTGTTGTTGTAATTTTTGTAATGCATAAATATATATACAACTTAATTAGACTGGTGATTTCTTGAAGTGCTTGATGGTTTGATGTTCACAGATGGTTTCCTGTATAAAAAGGGTTGCTCTTAGTTCTTTGATTTACTAGGGCATACAACCAACAGAGAGATGACAACACGGGACAACCGACATAATACGAAGGCCTCAGGCAATGACAACACGAAACAACACATACATTGCACGTACATGATATGTAGCAAGTAGTACAACCACCAACACACCAACGAACACAACAACTAAAATACAACACAACCGTACTTAACACATTACCAAAATAGCTTGACGACAACATAGCATAAAACATTACCAACATACACGAGGAGAACCTCCAGCACTACAACTTTAGGATAACAATAATCACAAGAAACAAAATAGCACACAACATTAAATTTATCTTCCACTCTAGTCTGTCGAAACGATGCCGCATCCCGACGGGGTCGCAACCCCCCACGACAACTCTCTCATGGCGAACATTCGCTGTCCTATTGCCCATTTCATCCTCCCACACCCAGAATCGGCAACCACCATGAGCTTCCTGCGATCCCCACCGAGCGTTCGCCATAACTACCACCTGAGGGGGAGACACCTCCCCTTTGTTGGTGCGGGGACGTGTGCAAGTTTTTCAAGTCTAAGGACCGCATCAGCCTAGGTATGCGTTACTGGGGTTGCGCAAACTACTCCAGCGACTACCCCAACCGCCGTTTTGACACCGCAACCTATCGGCAGCCGGTAACGACCACATGCACCATTTTCCCCTACCTTTTCTCCTTCACACCACGCACTAACAATATCTCCCATGTATTTGCAGTCTCCGGAGCCCCTGTGTGGCTACCGCAAATGGATCGATCTTGAGATCCACCCTGAGGACCAATGGACACTCGACTTCGAGGAGTGGAATGTCACACGGGACAAGGAGTTGCTGGAAGAGGAGCGCCGCAAGCACGAGCACACCCTGCGTATACAGCGCGAGACGCAAGCTCATCTTGAAGCGTGCACGCGTAGGGAGCGGGAGGCTCGCGAGAGGGAGCGCGAGAGAAAAAGAAATTGCGGCTAAGGCAAAAGAGGCCGCGAGGAGTTCAACGCCGAGCGGCAAGGAAGGGAAAGTGGCCCGGTCCACACAATAGGTCGTCTGAGCGGTTGGGTGGGTTAGTCGATATCATGCTATATGTTATGCATGTAATAAAAATCTACGCGGCATGTTACTCCCAACTGTATTATGAAGTTTAATATCTCGTATTTTCGCATTCCATTATTCACGTAGCACCTCATTTAACAATAGTAACATAGCGGTCCTCACCTTCAAAATATCACTTACCACTTTATGTATCGACCGTTCTACGGTCAATCTTTCCTAAAAAAAATTTACCAAAATTTTTTATGCATCTACAACTTACAATGAACATAATCTTTTATTACAACTTTATCTGATTTTTATCCAGTTTATAACTACAAAATTGCCAAAACTGAAAACAATCACGGAGATTGCAAACCCTAACAACAGACCAAACCCTAAAATTCACTTACCACTTTATGTATCGACCGTTCTACGTTCAATCGTTCCTAAAAAAATTTACCAAATTTTTTTATGCATCTACAACTTACATTGAACATAAACTTCCATTGCAACTTTATCTGATTTTGCCGCAGTTTATAACTACAAAATTGACAAAACATACAAACATCACGCGGATTGCAAACCCTTAAAACATACCAAACCCTAAAAGTCACTTACCACTTTATATATCGATCGTTCTACGCACAATCATTCCTAAAAAAATTTTACCCAAATTTTTTATGCATCTACAACATATAATCAACATAAACTTGTTTTACATTTTTTTTCAAATTTTTTTTCTGATTCACAACTACAAAATTAACAAAACTTATAATCATACGTGTTCAATTTCACTTTCCTTCATTTCCTCCAATTGTTCATATCACATTTGTGCTCAAAAAAAATTTCTTTAAATTGCTTCCAATAAAACAACATACCATGATCGAAATTTGTTATTGTCACTTGAACACATTTTTCACGGTCAGCAATATATGAAAATCACAAAAACACTAATCGTTACTTCACACAAATTTCGTTCGTACTCTACCAACCAGTATTTTTAATTTTCAAAATTGCACAACTAATTACACAAGCAGTAAAGTGGACTCCACTTCAAATTCATATTTTTTTCACACATCATTTCATATACACACATAAATTTTTATTTAAAAAATTATCTTTACAAATGCATAAAAAAATAACTTCAATTAAAATCCTACCCGTGCAACCCTAACCCGTGAGAGGGCGTGGGACCCACGGCAGAGTGGTGCGGTGTGGTGCCGCACCATTAGGCTAGTGGTGCGGTGCGGCACCGCACCATTCGGTCACGTCGTACGGCAGGCGAGTGGTGCGGCCGGGGGAGCGCACCACTCTAGTGTGGTGCGGTCCCCGACCGCACCATTGACACGTGTCAACCTCCCGTTAAGTGGTGCGGTCAACAGGGTGTTAGAATTGGAATTTTGTTCTACTCAACGCCATTTTTGGAATTTCCAGGTGCTACAGTGTCAAAAGCGTCCAAAATTCACCTGGCTCCATGAGAGGCCCGTCTGGCGAGCCAGAATGTGCTTATCCACGTCGCTTGGATACCTGAATTCAACGGGCCGGTCATATGAACAGAGATGTTAGTTTATATGCATGCATGTGCTATAATAAAAGCAACGAACTACTGATTCAATCTGTGCTTAAATCATGCAACTAATCCTATAAAGATTTTTTTTTTTGGAAAGGAAGAAGAGTAATGTCAAGAACTGAAAATACAGACTTTTGAGCTGATTTGTTCAAGAAAGATGGCGAATTTATGTGACACTGAAAAACAAGGAAACTTTTCAACTTGTCCGGTCAATAAAAAGCAGCCAATTTTAGGGTAGCAGCTAGAAAAAGGAGAGTAGTTTTTTTTCAGCTCATTTGTAGATTTTTTTGGGGGGAAATTTACATCATAAACCCGATAATGGGGCTGTCTCACGATGTTTTAGCTCATTTGTTTTCCTAGAAGATGTCAAACATTTGTTCAAGCTTATAAATTTTGTGTTCTCATCCCAAGAAAAAGCCTAATCCCTTTTGCTCATGAATTTCAAGTGGATTAGCTAACTTGTGTTGTCAATTTCATATATGCCAACTCATATACATATTTGTCTGTATTTCTAACTTGTGCTGTCAATTTCAATCTATCAGGTGTCCAATGCATTCATGGCACTGAACAGCTTGCCGACGTTTGCAAAATCACCCGAGAAACCGGAGATGGCAGTCTTGCCGCCGTCACTCATGGCATACCGAGTGCTGCGGTCGGCCACCGCACGACTCGCCGAGTGATGCGCTCGGCGACCGCATCACTCGAGTGATGCGCTGGGCCACCGCACGATTTAGATGGTGCGGTCGGGGACCGCACGATCTCGGTGTCGTGCGCTCCCCGGCCGCACGATTGCCACGCGTCGGCCTCCCATGAGTTGTGCGGTCGGCGGGGGTTATATCGGGAATTTTGTTTCACGGAGGCTATTTCAGAAATTACCAGCATCAACAGTGCTAAAAACGTCCAAATTTCTTAGGATTAAGAGCTGTTACTCGTATTTAATTTCAGAGGCCACGCCGTTTTAGAATCGGTGGCGTGACCGAGTAGACACGATGAAAAAAACAGATTCTTTCCCGTAATAAATGGACGGGGGCTGGCCGATTCGTGGTGGTCAGTGTTTGGGAATTGGATGCATTGGTTGTTGATGTGATGTTTCAATGCCGAAGCTAATAGAGAGTTGATCGCTGCATCGTCTAGTATTACATGAAGGCAAAAGTAAGAAGAGGCAGTGCATTGACTAGCATAGATGCCATCATCACGTGAAGGACCAAGAAAAGTGATGATGTCTTGGCTGTCCCATGGTGCATCACATCAAAGATAGGTACATCAATAGAGGTAAGCGCAACTGTTTTGTTTTAATTCATCGGTTTCTATTGATTGGATAGTAATTTCAGGACAGATATCAATTAAATCTGCTATTCACTGAGATGATTTGATTAGATAGGTAATTAAAAGGGGCTAATTCGGTTGGGCATTAGAAGAGTTTGTTTTTATTTAGGTTGGAGTCCAGGCTGATAGTTGGCTTTTTGGCTGAGACAAAGAGGTGTTTTCTGCTAGCTATAGTAGCGTATTATTTGTTATTTTCTTGCAATTTTTTTTGTGTGCTCTCAGTTTTTAGCAGGTAAGAAAAAGAATACAGTAGATTTTTGGAAAAAGCTTCCACTGGGAATTACAATTATTCACCCCCTCTGATTGCCATCGACGATCCTACAGTTCAATACAAAAATAGATGCTTTCATGGCTGTTACTGAATACAGTATAGTTTTTTAAACAGAAAATTATAATTTACGACCATACGAAATAATATGATATACACAAACAAAGAAACGATAAACTTAACCAAAAAGGGTGCCGAATACAAACAATTTAAGTCATTGATACGTACAATAGTACCACACTTAGACCTGAACTTTGTTCAATCCTCAGACAGCTTCTTCAACTCCATGAAGATTGCATTGTAATAGTCACGGACCTCTTCGTTTCAGTTGATTAATGCCATGGTTTTGTATCTGTTGTGCCATTTGTCCTATGACATGCTTGCTTCGGAAAAAAACAAATCATAATCATAATTCTGCAGAATTGATAAAGTCAGCATCGGGTCAGCAAGCATTCTAGTTTTGTTCAAAGGCAGGGTATTCTGCCAGAAAGAAATTATGCACAACTGTGTAAAACAGAACAAAGATTTGCTCTTGACTCATCTTGTTTTGATTGATTTGCTCTTGATTTGTTTAGTTTTGATCTCTCTCCTTCCGTCTTCTTGATCCTGCTATGCCAAGGACAATAAGAAATGGAGATTATTAGTTTTAATCTAAGTCTAACATGAGCAATAGCCTTAAGCTTAGATTCAATCATGAACACCTAGCAAAACTTTAGAGCGGAAGCATAATCAACTTACCTGAACTCGAGGAGGCCATGAGGGTGTCGGTCCGTGCTCGGTGATGCAGCAGAAGTGGGTGACCGATGGTGCAGAGGCAGTCGGTCGGCGTCGGTGTAGCTGATGCCGTTGTCGGGGATGAAGTAGTTCAGGCCTTCGTTCACCTTAGCGCTGTTAGTAGATCGGATCTGTGTGGGTTCTTTTGGGGGTTGAACAACTCGAACGTCAGCCCTGCCGAAAACCCTAAGTTTTCTTTTTATAGCTCTGGTGACCGGGACCAAAACCATATAGAGTTGGTTGCGCTGCCGATCAGGGCACGAGTGGAGGGTAAGCCTCCCTAAAATCTCAGAAGTCGTTAGCCGAGATTAACCCAACATTCTCCCCTTTGATCGTAAGTCTAACATCATAAGCCCATTCTCAATAAAACAGCATACCAAGGCAATGTGTTACATGGCCAATGAAGTGTCAGACAATCTCAGTACCTATAGTATACTATCTTATCTTGAAATGGATATTCATTATACTTAATGGGAGTTGGTTTGCTTTAAGGTCCTTTTATCCAGAATCAGAGGCTTTCCAATAAACCCATGCCGGCAACATGATCACGAAAAATATTGGGTGGTAAGCTTTTAGTAAGCGGATCCACAAGCATTAACTTAGTACTAATATGCTTGATATTTATGGTTTGATCCTGGATTCTATCTTTCACAACATGATACTTAATGTCAATGTGTTTGGTAGCACCACTTGACTTGTTGTTATTTGCATAAAAGATCATGGGTTCGTTATCGCAGATAAGGTGAGTGGTTTAGAGATGCTGTCTACCACTCTAAGTCCCGGGATAAAGTTCTTAAGCCATACAGCCTGCCCGGTAGCCTCATAACATGCCACAAACTCAGCTTGCATCGTTGAAGATGTCGTAAGTGTTTGTTTGGAGCTTTTCCATGAGATAGCTCCTCCAGCGAGTGTGAAGATATAACCTGATGAGGATTTCTTAGTATCAACACATCCCGCAAAATCTGAATCTGAAATAACCAATAACTTCAAGGTAATCAGAAAACTTATATGTGAGCATGAAATGCATAGTAGCTTGCATATAACGCAAAGCTTTCTTAACGGCCTTCCAGTGGTCCGGTCCTGGATTTGACTGATATCTGCCAAGCATCCCGGTTACAAAAGCTAAATCAGGGCGTGTACATACTTGAGCATACATAATGCTTCCAACAGCTGAAGCATAAGGAACCGACTTCATCTGATCAGTTTCATATTGGTTCCTCGGACATTGAAATGTCCCAAACTTATCGCCCTTAACAATAGGAGCAGGCGAGCTAGAGCACTTATGCATATTGTATCTCTTCAGTACTTCGTCAATGTATGCCTTCTGAGATAAACCTAATATTCCTTTGGACCTATCTCGGTGAATTTCAATGCCAAGAACATAAGAGGCATCACTGAGATCCTTCATATCAAAATTAGTTGAAAGAAATCTCTTGGTCTCAAACAACATGTTCTTATCGCTGCTGGCCAATAAGATATCATCCACATAAAGTACTAAGATGGTGAATTTACTCCCCTTGAACTTAACATATATGCAGTTATCAACTTCATTTTCCTTAAAACCAAAACTCCTTATGATCTTATCGAATTTGAGGTACCACTGCCTTAACGCTTGTTTTAAACCATAAATGGATTTCTTAAGTCGACATCCCATATGCTCCTTGCCTTCCACGACAAAACCTTCCGGTTGAGCCATGTAAACATTCTCTTGCAAGTCGCTATTAAGAAATGCCATCTTAACATCCATCCGATGCAGCTCTAAATCATAATGAGCTACAAGTGCCATAACAATTTTGAATGAATCTTTAGTTGAGACAGAAGAAAATGTGTCATTATAGTCAATCCCCTCTCTTTGTGAGAAGCCTTTTGCTATGAGCCTTGCTTTGAACTTTTCGATATTTCCCTTAGAGTCATGCTTGGTTTTGTAGACCCATTTACAGCCTACTGTTTTGACTCCGTTAGGAATTTTTACTAAGTCTCATACATCATTAGTGCTCATAGACTTTAGTTCATCCTCCATGGCTTCAAGCCATTTAGAAGAATGTTCACTCATCATGGCCTCCTTATAAGAGGTGGGAACATCTACCTTCCCTATATCATTAATATTCTCATTCATATAAACAACATAATTATTTGGGATGGCAGATCTTCTCTCCCGCTGTGATCTTCTAACAGGTTCATTAGTTATTTCAGGAGACTACTAAGGCTCTTCATTAGGTATAACATCCGGAATTTCAGAGACCTCAACGGTAGGGGTGCAAACGGGTCGGGTTAATCCCGACCGATCCGGCACCGAATCCGATTGGTACCGAATCCGGAGAAAAAATATGGGTTAGGATATGGTAACAGCAATATCCATCCTAATCCGATACGTCTTCAAGTTTGATTTCAGGTTAGTGCTACTATTTGACGTTTCATTTTCTTTTGCAATGGTAAAATAAAATCTTCCACATCAGCTATTAAGTAGTAACATCAAGTTCTTGATAGTACATCCTCCTACTCCATTTGTTGTACTGCATGCATTCCTTACAAACAAGTAGGGGTGTAAACGGGTCGAGTTAATCCCAACCGATCCGGCACCGAATCCGATTGGTACCGAATCCGGAGAAAAAATATGGGTTAGGATATGTGACATGCGTCATATTTACATACATTTGCCCATCATTTTAGCCCATTATCTTTCACATTTTGGGACCATTTATTATCATTTACACGCTTTCCTATATTTAATTGTTCGAAATGGACCATTTTACATTTTTCTATATTTTTCCGCAGGGCGGCGAGATCAAGGCGCATAAATGACAAAATTTACATTCTGCGGCTACTCCGTACAGATGTGCGCATCGACATGAACATTTAGGATCTATCCACGAAGAAAACGGAGTTCCGGAGGTCTAAATCAGAAGAAATCTCATTGGGGAAGGACTGGACTGTAATTTCTAAAAAATTGGAGGACTAATTCGCAAAAGTTCCAAATCCCCTATTCTGCCAAAAACCTAGCCGCCGCCCCAAAATTTCCTTTGAGCCTGGCACTTCTTCTTCCCTAAGCCCATTTTTGCTTCCCTCCTCCCTTCTCTAGCTCCGGCCGGCGGCGAGGCCAGGCCGGCTCGCCACCGCGCCCTTCTCCACCCGCAGCTCCTTCACCACGCCCCCCCCGCTGCTCCCCTTCTGCTCATCCACCACACCGCTGCCTCCCTCAGATCTGCGCCACCGCGCCACGGCTCCCTCTTCCCTCTCCTCTATGGCTCCACCGCCCGCTTCTCCATCCTCCACCACATCACCGCGTTGCCATAGCCAGTTCGCATCACCCGCTCCTTCTCCAAATCCGGCCGCCCCATCTTCTTCCTGCTCCAATCCGGTGAGCCACCGGTCGATCTCCTCCCTATAGCTCGCCGGCGTCCCACCGCCACGGCTCTCTCTCTCCTTGGCCCCTATCGCTTCTCGCGCGCGGTCACCCGCGCCATCCCCTAACCGCCATCTTGCTCTCCTTCCGGAACTCCACCGCACCAGCTTCCTCCGGCAGCTGTCGGGACCCCGGATTTCCAAACCCGGACCCTCTGTGTATTACAGCACTAGTCCCAGATCAAAGCTAGTACACACAGTTAAACAGAATGGAAAACATCACCATCAATGATTTATTACAATAATTAAGAGTACTGACCACAAGGTCTCAATATTAAAATAGAGGTTTAAGACCTCGCACACATGAAACACAGCGGAAGCAAAAGATATCTCGATGACGACCCATCAATACGCCACAGGCAATTGACTGGGGAAGCGCGACCTAGTTCTCCAGGAAGAATCCATCACAACCGCAGGCGAAGCAGTAGTCGTAGCCACCTTCTTGAGCTTCGACTTCCTCTGGGATTTATTTGTAAGTGTAGTATGTGAGTACATAATGTACTCCGCAAGTCTTGGGAAAGATGCAATAGATGCAGGGCTTAACAAAGGAGGGTTATATGGTTCTTTTGCACAAAGCGATATTTTAATTTTAATTACTACTAATCATTTTTTAAGGCATCAAGTTAACAAATAAATGCTTTAATAGAACTAACATTAACTTACTAGTGAAGGTTCCAACCACCAACACTAGTTAACAGATTTTAAACCTTCGGGTTCCATCCACCCTCTCTGGCTCCAACCGCCAGGATACCCTTCCGAGAGTTCCCTCCACTCTCGGACTACAAATTTTTTTGATTTTAAAACCAAAACCAGAAATCTACCATGAGAATGCATTCCTTGCCCGCCCTTGACCGTGGGCACGGCTATTCGAATAGTTTTACACTCTGCAGAGGTTGTACAACTTTACCCACAAGAGATAAATTATCCTAAAAGTCAACACGCTTCCTTTGGCATGAGACCCAGATAAAATATCACAAAGCTTTTACCTTACTCTAATCTAGCTAGATACCACCACGAGGTTTCACCGCAGTAGGCTAACCGCCGAACCAAGCCCCTCTTGCGCCATATGAGTACAAGAAATCCTGTCCCTCACTTGTGAATAACCACCCATCCTGCACCCACTTTCCATCGGTGGCACCTAAACTAGACTATCATAAGTTAATCACTAGGTCGTACCCATATAGACTTGTGGCTGCGGTTAATGCTCGATCCGGACAAACACAAGCGTCGGTCCTTAATTGACTAGGGTGGAACATACACTTAACAAGATCTCGTGCTTTCTGCACCAACCCAAACTAACCATCCACCCTATTCTAAACCAACTTTCAATTTTATTTTATTTTAAAAGAACAATGGCGACTCCAATCACCACAAACTTTAAAACACAAGGATTCAACAATAAATCTTAATTTCCCAATTTTCAATATTTTCCAAAAATATTAGATAGCATGACTAAGCATTATCCTACCATTCTAGTATTCACAAAGATTAATATTAATCTCATTATTGAGACAAAGGAAGTTCTAGGGTGACAAGGTACATGGCAATCAATGTCCAATGAGGGCATAACAAAGTTGGAATAACTAATTCCTAAGGATTTGAACTAGTGGTTTTATGTAAATAGCAATGCACATAATTTAAAATATTTAAAACATTTTAAAAGCATGGGTTCAAGATGATCAAAGGAGACTTGCCTTCTTGCAGGGTTTCTGGGTCTTCTTGTTGAGGAGCGGAGAGGTCTTCGTCAACGTTGGATTCTACGCACGAAAAGACAGAGCAACAAAGAAAATAAATACAAATAAAAATTCAAATAAACTCAAAAATTAAAATAGAGGCCATAGTTGGATAGATCATGATTTTAGATGAATTTAGAAATTTGAATGGCTGAATTTGGAGTTAAAATGAGAAAGTTATGCTTGTTTGAAGTTTTCAGTTTGAATAAATCCAGAAATTAAGAAATTTCTGACAGGTGGGGCCCACTGGGATTATTAAATTTTTAATCTTTATTTTTATTCTGGGATTATGACAGGTGGGACCCACATGTCAGTGTGTCCACAGGGAGCTGTCCCTGACATGTGGTACCCACTGGCCAGTGAGCCTACTGGCTCAGCCTCTGACACGTGGGACCCACTGGACTTCGGGCCCACTTGTCAGATGCTGATGCAAACGGGTGGGGCCCAAGCGGCAGTGCCAGCGCAGACCGGCAGCCGCTGACGAGTGGGGCCCACTTGTCAGCGTGAGATTTTAAAAGAATGGCTCGACCTCAGCGTGCGGAGTCGGGGGCTCGAACGCACGCCGAGGGAACCGGGGGGAGGGAGAGTTAGCGCTGGTAACCAGTCGGGCGGGGAGGCGTTGCCTACCCAATATGGGTAGGTAACCCTCTTGAGGGGTACCTTCGGGTGGCCCGGCAGAGGTGGTCGGAGGCGACGGCGCCGGCGGCGAGGAAGGGCCGGAGTGGTTCGGGCGGTGCGTGATATGTAATCCTGGTGCGGAGGTGGTCCGGTTTGAGGGGTCGGCGAGGCTCGGGGACGAACGGTGGTGGCCGGCGGCGAGGAAGGGGCGGAGCTGCCTCGGGTGCTCCGGTGCGACGGTACTCCGGCGACGAGGAGGGACGACCGAGGTGCCGGGGAGGTTCGCCGACGCACGAGGAAGTTGTGGGTGGCGGCTACGGGCTCCGGGGAGGTCCGAGGCGGCGGGGAAGGCTCGCCGGAGTTGGGCGGAGCTCGGAGGGAAAGGTGGCACGGTGGCAGGGCTCTACGGGGCTCGGGAGGTGCGGTGGAGTGCGCTGGGATGTGGTGCGGGAGGAGGCGGAGCCGTCGAGGGTATTTATAGGGGCTGCGGAGGGGGCACGGCGCGGCAATTTCTCGCCGGGGTGTCGGTCGGAGAAAGGAAGGGAAGGGGAGAAACGAGAAAGAGGGGGTGCCGATGGAAGGGGAGGCGAGGGCGTTGGGGATTTGCTTCCCGCCGGGGCTCGGGGATTCCAAAACCGGGAGAGCGAGGAAGGCAGGCGGATCCGGCTCGGATTGGCCACGGCCAAGAAAGGAAAGAGGGGAGGAAGAAAGGAAGGAGGCGGCTCGCGGGAAGACGACGGCCGACAAAGCGGGGCCTGTGGCAGCGGAGCGGGTGCGGCGATCGCGAAGGGGCCCGCGGTCAAAGAGAGAAGGAGAAGAGAGCGCGGTTCGGCGGTGGGATGGAGACACGTGGCGGGGAAAAAGATCGGGCGGCAGACGCGGTTAAGTGGAAGGGGACGGCGGATCGGGCCGGGCGCGGGGACGCGGCTCATCCAGGCCGTCCACGCGTCGGGTGAGGGGAAGGGGAAGGCGGGACCGCCGGCTGACGGGCCGGGCCCGCTTGGCAGAGGGAGAGAGATAGCGGCCTGGATTGGGCTGAGGACGATGTGGGCGGTCCTGGGCCGTCCACGTGTCACCTGGAGGAAGGGTTTGGAATTTTGATTTTAGAATTTGCTTTATCTTTTTCAGAAAAGGCTAGAAAATTATTTAGGCCTCAGAAAAATATGAAAATACCTCCAAAAATTCCAGAAAAATTCACAGAAGCTCCTGGGGATATTTTGGACTGAATAAAATTATTTCCAACTACTGTTGATATTTAATTTTCATATTTTAAATTACTTTTTAAATTCTAAAAATAGGTTTTAAATTCCAGAAAATTCAGAAAAGCCAAATAAAAGCCAAGTAAAATCCAATTACCTTAAAATAATTAATTTGAATTTAAATTTTTTCAGAGAGCAAAATTTGGGATGTTACAGCAGCCATCTCCCTGCTCCCTCTCCCCTACTACTAGTCTCACCGAGCGCCGCCGACCTCCTCCCCCTTCAACTCTCCTTCCCCAGCGCCATCATCCTCCACCCGCCGCCTCTCCTCTTCTCCGGTCGTCGCACCTCCTCCAGTGCGCTGCTCCGCCGATCTACTCCCTCCTGGTTTCCTTCACTGGCGCGCCACCACGCCTCTTCACCACCGGCGGGCGCCACCCCGACATCTCCACTGAGTCAGGCGACGCCTCCATCTCCACATCGTCTCCACCGCAACCGACGGCATCGACCCCTTCTTCCTCGGCTAGCTTCAACACTGACACCTTCCTCTGCTCTACTTCCCCTAATGCTCTGATGCTCGGTTTAGTATAATCTCTTCCTTTACCTCATTGCTTTTCTTAATCAATGCTCAAGTTAATTAATTGTGTATGCACTGTGATTGTGGATGTGAACTGTGATTTTGATTTGTGGATCATGATGGAAATGGACATTGGCTCTGTTCATGTGAGTTGTGATCTGTGTTAGATTGTCTATGTTGGCATTAGTTTAATCTGTGCTTATGGTCAATGTGTGTGCTCCCTGTGTATCGATGTCCTGTGTTTCTCATGTTGTCAGTGTTAGTATATGTGTTTGTTTGAGAGTATCGTCGAATTAGCTAAACCGGCGACCGTTTTCTCTCTCATTCTCTCTCGACTCCCCTAGTGCTTCTCGACTACCTCAGTCTATCTTGCGGTCGGTAGCTAGTTAGATCGTCGATCGTTAGTCATGTTTGTCCATTTAGTCGTCAAGTCATTCGTGTCGTCGTTTGTGCATCATTCGTTTAGGCTATTGTCGTGTTGTTCGTTCGGTCGTACGACGTCCATTCGTACGGTTGTTCGTCTAGTTGTTGTTTAGTTCATTCGTTTGTTTAGTCGTTCGTCGTTTTGTCCGTGCGAGTTAGAGTACATTCTGTAGTTCGTTCGTTCGGCTGATTCGGTAGACGTTTTAGGATTAGTTCTCTCCCGTTTTGATTGACCTAGCTTTAACTGAGCATCGGTAGCCTTAGTCTAGTCCGTGTGGAGAACACGACACTCGCCGCTATTTCAGTGGCAGCCCGTGCACTTGCGGGTGTGCTATTTTTGCACGATCAAGTATTTTGGCGCCATTGCCGGGGATTTGCTTAGAGCCACAGTGTTAGGCTATAGACTAGGTCGCTTGTTTTCTTTAGCTTGTTTTGTGTTTGTGCTGACTTGTCTTTCTTTTCGTTATTGTTCATATTTGTGATATATTGCTAATCCCTAACCCTTTCTCTAGTTACTTCTCTCTTTCGCGGTTTTTTGGTATCCATTCTGTAGGTTGATTACTACCGGTACTTATTGAGGCTATGGCTTACTATTCTGATTCTTGTGGTTTTATGAGCACCCCTACTTATGATATTCTTCAAGAGCAGGTAAATCTATTGTCTCGTCAGTTAGAACGCTATGCTTTAGAGCGAGGAGTTGTGTTAGAGAGCGGGCACGATCAAGATCAGATTCTTTATTAGGTGCCCACTCTCCAGCTTGTTCCTATATGCCGATTTGTGGTTTTCAGGCCATTCACCCGCTGAGTGCCACATGTTATTTGTCCACTCCAGAGTGTTATGGGATGAGCTTTGCTCAGCCGAGTGGGCCATACCCTGACACTTATCACCCTGGATGGCCTGAGCACTCGAGTCTGTCATATGGAAACAACCCTGATATCTCACCATTTTCTTCTAGTACACCATTGCAGGGTTTTAGATTTGGAGACCAGGATATTTCTCATTGTTCACACCAGCACTATCCTGTACCTCAGCATCCGCCTCCTATCCCTCAATCTAATCGTATGTCCAAGATGGAGGAGATGTTAGCATCATATATTACTAGGGTGGACACTCAGTTTAGTGACGTAAAAAGCCAGTTGAGCGCATTGAGCACACTGCTGTCAGAAATGGAAGATCATAAAAATTCACTCCAGTCATTGAGTAGTTGCTTGGACAATCATGCCACATCACAGTCTTCATTTAGTGCCACTGAGATGCTCCCGATCCCCATAGAGGTGCCTCGCTTTGATGATAATCCTTCTATTGACGGACCCGAGTTAGAGTTAGTCACTTTTGATGCCATGGACTCACCATATATGGACCCCGATACTTGTGTTGATGAGCCCGAGCTTGAGACTCAGAGATTTGATGTGGTAGACTCTCACTGTTTTGACCTCGATCCTGTGCTTCTGGAGACCGTTGTGGAGATATTCACCTTTGAGGATGTGGGCCACTTAGATGATTATTTGATCTTTGAGCCTGAGATGGAGATATTCATTCTTGATGATGAGGGGGCTGCTTCCGATGTCGAGGAGAGGCATATTTCTATTGATCCACCACCAGCTACTTCCTTCGTCGGCATCGCCCCTCTGGAGGTTTCTACTACCGTACGCTCTACTTCACCTACACTTCAGGTAGTTTGGAAACTCTTCCCCGACCACCTTAGGTTTGATTTCCTTGGCCCTGACGAGACATATGCTATTATTGATTGTGCTTATCTTACTTATAGTCCTCATGACGTACTTTATCGATATGCCTACGTGATTGGATATTCTATTGATGACTTAGAGGGTGTCAACCCTATCACACATACTTGCCATGTCTTTGAGATTGTTTGCAGGGTTATGCTTGTGTACCATCGACTACGAGCGGACATGGTTCGAGTCGATATTCCTTGGGATCCAGGTGGATTTCGAGGCATGCCATTTCATGAGGAGGGCGGACATGTGCCTTTTCCATGTTCCGTCCTTGGCCCTTCTCCCGCTACATTCAAATGAGCATCCTTTATCTTTTTATTTCCTTACCTTTTGTTAGTTTTTGTTGGTTTCTCCTCTTTTCTTTTTTTTATTTCAGGTCACATGCTAGATCTTCATCCTTATATATGCGAGAAGCCACGGGATGATTTGTTTACTCCCACTGCATCATATACACCCGGTGAGCTGTTTCTTACCCCTTTAAGCACATTCTTGATTCATTGCTTGATTTAATCTTGGGGGAGGACTTGTATGTGTATGGATGATGTTCTAGCATATTTGTATTATATTTATGAGCATTTGAGCTTATTGTCGTGTAGTTGATGATATATGGTCATTCTTGTGATTCATATTATGCTTATGTGATGTATGGCCTTTACAATTGCTCTCATGTTATGCTTGATTGTATATCTTGGTCATGTGAGCCCATGCTATGATTAATCAAGAAAGGTCATGTCGAAATTTTCTTAATTGAGCTATATTGTAACTAGTTCCTTGTATGTCTTAAGTTATTTGGCATCATTTTATAGAGCTTGAGTTTTGTTTATTATCCTTGATGTGCTTAGAAACCTTGTGATCATATAGCATTTGATTCATTGCGAGTTACACATGTATTTTAACCATTTGAGGATTGAACTGGTTCTAGTCATCGCCTCTTGAATGATTATATCTTAGGTTCATGCTTTGGCATATGTTATTTTAGATATTGGTACTTTGCTTGAATGTAAAATTTGTGAAAGGGGTAGTCCTATCTTGAGCCAATGACTTGGTTGATTTATCTAGGTATCCATGTCTCGAGACATGTGTTACTTAGCATTAATGAAAACCGGTTAAAGATGCTTAATCAAAACTAAAAAAAAGAGAAAAGAAAAATTGTGATGCAACGTGTGAGTGTGTGAAATAAGTGACTATGTCACATTGGTTCGGAAATGTGTTGAATAAGTGGCAAGTTTTGCTCAAGTGAAATGTGAGTGTGAATAAGCGGCAAAGTTTGCCCAAGAGTGTGAATAAGTGGCACAAGTGCCCATTATGTTTTAAATTTGCTAAAAATCAACAAAAATTAGGTATCATGGCTCAAGTGTGGGCTTTTTCATAAATATCATGCAAGTACTAGTCTCTTTGTCTCAAATAACATATGCCTTAGCATGACCCTTTGCTATGCTCATTCTTGATGTTATACCTAGTTCCGATGCTTTACAATTTTGGTTGGATTCATGTGATCACTCGAGTGTATTTCAACACCTTTGTGTGTAACTTGATTTGGTCAAATGCTATAATTATCACTTTGGCATCTTTGCTTGAATATTCACTCTCTTCTTGGATGGTTCTCAAAACTCAAGTTAGATAATCTCATTTTACATTGTTGTATGCCTTTTGACTTATTACATGCATTTAACTAGTCTTTTACCATATGACTTATTGTCCGAGTTCTATAATATCATGCCATTTACTTGAGGACAAGTAAACGTTTAAAGCTTGGGGGTATGACATGCGTCATATTTACATACATTTGCCCATCATTTTACCCCGTTATCTTTCACATTTTGGGACCATTTATTATCATTTACACGCTTTCCTATATTTAATTGCTCGAAATGGACTATTTTACATTTTTCTGTATTTTTCCGCAGGGCGACGCGATCAAGGTGCATAAACGACAAAATTTGCATTCTGCGGCTGCTCCGTACAGATGTGCGCATCGACATGAACATTTAGGATCTATCCGCGAAGAAAACGGAGTTCCGGAGGTCTAAATCAAAAGAAATCTCATTGGGGAAGGACTGGACTGTAATTTCTGAAAAACTGAAGGACTAATTTGCAAAAGTTCCAAATCCCCCATTCGGCCAAAAACCTAGCCGCCGCCGCCCCAAAATTTCCTTTGAGCCTGGCACTTCTTCTTCCCTAACCCCATTTTTGCTTCCCTCCTCCCTTCTCTAGCTCCGGCCAGCGGCGAGGCCAGGCCGGCTTGCCACCGCGCCCTTCTCCACCCGTAGCTCCTTCACCACGCCCCCTCGGCTGCTCCCCTTCTTCTCATCCACCACACCGTCGCCCCACTTCCGTCGCCTCCCTCAGATCTGCGCCACCGCGCCACGGCTCCCTCTTCCCTCTCCTCTACGGCTCCACCGCCCGCTTCTCCATCCTCCACCACATCACCGCGTCGCCATAGCCAGTCCGCATCACTCGCTCCTTCTCCAAATCCGGCCGCCCCATCTTCTTCCTGCTCCAATCCGGTGAGCCACCGGCCGATCTCCTCCCTATAGCTCGCCGGCGTCCCACCGCCACAGCTCTCTCTCTCCTTGGCCCCCCTACTGCTTCTCTACACCGCCGGTCACCCGCGCCATCCCCTAACCGCCATCTTGCTCTCCTTCCAGAACTCCACCGCACCAGCTTCCTCCGGCAGCCATCTCCCTACTCCCTCTCCCCTGCTACTAGTCTCACCGAGCGCCGCCGACCTCCTCCCCCTTCTACTCTCCTTCCCCAGCGCCATCATCCTCCACCCGCCGCCTCTCCTCTTCTCCGGTCGCCGCACCTCCTCCAGTGCGCTGCTCCGCCGATCTACTCCCTCCTGGTTTCCTTCACTGGCACGCCACCACGCCTCTTCGCCACCGGCGAGCGCCGCCCCGACATCTCCACCGAGTCAGGCGACGCCTCCATCTCCACATCGTCTCCACCGCAACCGACGGCATCGAACCCTCCTTCCTCGGCAAGCTTCAACACCGACACCTTCCTCTGCTCTACTTCCCCTAATGCTCTGATGCTCGGTTTAGTATAATCTCTTCCTTTACCTCATTGCTTTTCTTAATCAATGCTCAAGTTAATTAATTGTGTATGCACTGTGATTGTGGATGTGAACTGTGATTTTCATTTGTGGATCATGATGGAAATGGATATTGGCTCTGTTCATGTGAGTTGTGATCTGTGTTAGATTGTCTATGTTGGCATTAGGTTAATCTGTGCTTATGGTCAGTGTGTGTGCTCCCTGTGTATCGATGTCCTATGTTTGTCATGTTGTCAGTGTTAGTATATGTGTTTGTTTGAGAGTATCGTCGAATTAGCTAAACCGGCGACCGTTTTCTCTCTCATTCTCTCTCGACTCCCCTAGTGCTTCTCGACTACCTCAGTCTATCTTGCGGTCGGTAGCTAGTTAGATCGTCGATCGTTAGTCGTGTTTGTCCATTTAGTCGTCGAGTCATTCGTGTCGTCGTTTGTGCATCGTTCGTTTAGTCTATGTCGTGTTGTTCATTCGGTTGTACGACGTCCATTCGTACGGTTGTTCGTCTAGTTGTTGTTTAGTTCGTTCGTTTGTTTAGTCGTTCGTCATTTTGTCCGTGCGAGTTAGAGTACATTCTGTAGTTTGTTCGTTCGGCTGATTCGGTAGACGTTTTAGGATTAGTTCTCCCCCGTTTTGATTGACCTGGCTTTAGCTGAGCATCGGTAGCCTTAGTCTAGTCCCTGTGGAGAACACGACACTCACCGCTATTTCAGTGGCAGCCCGTGCACTTGCGGGTGTGCTATTTTTGCACGATCAATATGGTAACAACAATATCCGTTCAAATCCGACCCGTTTGCACCCCTACTCAACGGTGGGTGCAACAACAGTATTCTCTACTGGAGGTGCAACCTCCTGAGGCACAGGAATAAAGGTCTCTGGGATGAGCGGTGAAGGAACATAAACCCGCTTCTCCTCAAGATCTATTTTCCTGGGCTCTAGGTCCTCGTTATTATCTAAGAACACAGCGTGCCTTGTTTCTACAAACTTAGTTATCCTATCAGAACAATAAAAGCGATACCCTTTGGATCTCTCAGGGTACCCAATAAAATGGCAACTTACTGTTTTAGAATCTAATTTTCCAATGTGTGGATTAAATAACTTAGCTTCAGCACGACAACCCCACACTCGTAAATATTTCATACTCGGTTTCCTCCCAGTCCATAATTCATAAGGTATTTTAGTTACTGATTTACTGGGAACCCGATTAAGAATATGTGCGTCTGTCTTTAGTGCTTCTATCCACTAGCCAATTGGTAAACTAGAATGGCTAAGCATGCTCCGTACCCTATCCATAAGTGTACGGTTGCGTCTCTCAACCACCCCATTCTGCTGAGGTTCACCCGGCATAGAATACTGGGCAACGATGCCATTTTCCTGAAGGAACGTAGCAAAAAGGGCCAGGAATTTGCTCATAAGAGGCTTGTCTTCCATAATATTCTCCCCCACGATCCGATCTTGCCACTTTAATTCTTAGGTTGTGCTGATTTTCAACTTCAGCCTTAAACATCTTAAATTTATTAAGTAATTAAGATCGGTCTTTAATGGGAAAGATATAACCATAACGGGAGAAATCATCAGTGAATGTGATGAATGTATCAAAACCATCCACTGATGTCATAGGTAAAGGACCACAAATATCAGTATGAATTAATTCTTAGAGTCCTGTGCTGCGAGTAGCTCCCTTCTTTATTTGCTTTACATATTTCCTTTAATGCAATCAATGCAGTGGTCTGAGTCAGAGAAATCTAATGGGTGGATAATTTCTTCTTTAATGAGACGCTCCATTCTCCCCCTCGAAATGTAGCCTAAACGACAGTGCCACAGTTTCGAAGAAGTCTCATCATTCTTTTTATGCTTAGCATCACACACATTCAAAGATACAAGAGATTCATTAAGGGAAAGCATATAGAGTTTGAATTAAACTTAATAATGCATTTATTGTCACCAAAAATACATTTAAAACCTTCATCATCCAATAAAGAAACTGAAATCAAATTCCTCCTGATGGAAGGAACATAAACTACATTATTAAGACGAAGCATGAAGCCGCTATCTAAAGCTAACGAAACAGATCCAACTTATTCTACTTCGGCTTCCTTTCCATCCGTGACTCTAAGACTTCGCTCCCCCTTTGTTAGTGTTTTCGCGGTAAGGAATCCCTGTAAAGAGTTGGTAACATGCACAGTTGCACCTCAGTCAATCCACCAAGAACTAAGGGAAAAATCAGCATAAAGAGTTTCATCAATGAATGTTATTGTATCATTACCCCTTTTGGCGAGCCACTTAAGAAAACCTACACAATCCTTCTGGAAATGCCCTGGCGGCTTGCAAAAATGACATTCCCTCTTGAGATGCTCCAACGGGAGCAACATGAGGCTAAGGTGCATTGTGTACTTTAGGCCCCGACTTTTCTGAGTTAGGGGAGAACTGCAGCTTCTTGGGTTCGAAGTCCCCTTGGAACTTCTTTTTGTTAGAGCCACCAACATGAAGAGCAAAATCCTTCTTTTCTATTCTTATTCTCTCTTCCTCCTGGACACACATGGCGATCAAATCGCTCATGCTCCATTTTTCTTTCTGAGTATTGTAATTAATCTTAAAAGCTGTGTACTCAGAAGGAAGAGAAGTCATAATAAAGTGGACTAGGAAACCATCAGATATCGCCATGTCCATGCCCTTGAGTTTTTCTGCCATATCAGTCATCATCGTGATATGCTCTCTTATGCTGCCGGACCCATCATACTTAGTGGTTAAGAGTCTCTGAATCAAAGTACTGGCATAAATTTAGTGGAGCCTTTAAATTTCTCCTCGATTGAAGCCAAGTACTCCTTAGCATTTTCGGAATCGGGGATTGCTCCCCTAATCCCGACTGAAATAGAGGTCTTCATAATCATTAGTGATAAGCGGTTAGACCGCTCCCATTTTTCAGCATTAGCCTCATAAATTTTCTTTTTCTCATCATAATTCTCCTCACCTTCGGTGGGAGGAACGGGAACGGCTACCCTTAAGGCATAGTCAAGTTCTAAAACACTAAGGATAACATGAATTCGTTCTTTCCACGTGGGAAAATTGCTCCCCGTGAGCTGCTCAATGTTATCAATTGTGGTGGCAACGTTTGAAGCATTAAATGCTGAATTTCAAAATACAGGGCAAAAACTAGAAATATCATAAATATATATATTGCATGTAATTAACCCTACGTTGGTTTGATTAATAACATGCAAAACTACAGTTCTAATTCATATCACCATTGGGCAGAAAATGAAAAAGAACTTAATAATTTTATATGGCGACACATGATTACAAACAACGTTGGTCGGAATGTAACCATATGCATACATAATGCCAAAAACACAGAAAATCTCCAATTAAAATATCTCGTTGGTTCAATTTTAATTAGAGACAATACATGATAATATGGCAATGATACAATTAATTTGGGCCACTGAAAATAATTAAAACAGTGCAAAAGGGAGACTTAAAACATACGAAAATGCACTGAAAAAGAAAAGGCAATAGCACTGCTACAGTAAGCCCCAAAATTCAGCCAAAAAAACATTCGGCCCACGAAATTGTGCAGCCCAAAAATCCATGGACGGCTCAAAATTCCCGAGCACAGGCCGAAAAGAAAAACGCGTGCGCGCTCGCCTACTATTCACACGCGCAGCGGCCCAACCCATGGCGTGGCCCAAAAATCGCCCCGCGCGGCCAGCCTAGAGGACGCGCGCAGCCCACAAAAATCCCCTTCCATGCGCCCACCATCGGATCTTGATCCGACGGCTGCAAAACTCAGCCGGCCCAACATCTATTCAGCTCGCAAAAGGTGACCGCAGGATTTGATCCAACGGCTGAGGACACGCGCAGCGGGAATACAAACCTGAAAAACACTAACCCTAATTCATTCTTTCCCTTCTCGTCCCGAAACAACCGGAGCGGCTACGGCGCACGAGCTTGCATGGAGCGGCGGTGGCGGCGGCGCCCACGAGGATCAAAGCGGCGTCGGCGGCTCACGGAGCGGCGGCCGAAAGCCACGTCTACGACGACGGTGACATAAGACGGCGGCCGTCGAGTGGGGCCACGGCAGCGCCCTTCACCGGAGGTTGGCCAGAGATCTGAAAAACCTTAAGTATTCCACCGCCGATCTAAAAAATTCATTCGGGTTGATTTGGGTTTTAGGGTTCGGGTGGATTAATTTTGGGGATTTTTTTAGGGTTTTTGCAAAAATTGCTGGAATCACCTCCTTCTAAATGCTAAGCCGAACCATTAAAATCTAAATCTGAGCCTCTAATCCCAATCCAATGTTCAGGTGGCTTAATTAGAGTTCGTGACAAAACTAGGCAGCTCTGATACCAAATATTAGTTTTAATCTAAGTCTAACGTGAGCAATAGCCTTAAATCTAGATTCAATCATGAACACCTAGCAAAACTTTAAAGCGGAAGCATAATCAACTTACCCAAACTCGAGGAGGCCATGAGGGTGTCGGTCGGTGCTCAGTGATGCAGCAGAGCAGGGTGACCGACGGTGCAGAGGCAGTCGGCCGGTGTCGGTGTAGTTGATGCCGTTGTCGGGGATGAAGTGGTTCTGGCCTTCGTTCACCTTAGCGCCGTTAGTAGATCGGATCTATGTGGGTTATTTTGGGGGTTGAACAACTCGTGCGTCAGCCCTGCCGAAAACTCTAAGTTTTGTTTTTATAGCGCTGGTGACCAGGACCAAAACCATATAGAGTTGGTTGCGCCCCGATCAGGGCGCGAGTGGAGGGTAAGCCTCCCTGAAATCTCGGAAGTCGTTAGCCGAGATCAACCCAATAGTGATAATCTCAAGAAAGTTATTTCCATCCATCTAGACACCTTGATAGCAAGCTCAATAAGAAACTCTATTTTTGCACCTTTTTGATCTTTCAGGTGATTTCTTGATCAGGGGTTTTTGGCTTGATTTTGCCAGTGTTCTAACTTGTTGTGTCATGTGAAAATACATTTAAAACCTTCTTGCCATCATTCACACATGAGTAAGTCGTATTCACCGCTTTCGGTTTTTGATCGGTTTTGGTGCAGTCTATCTTAAAACTAAAAAAGGTTTCAACTTTGATAATGTTTTTCATTATCATTTGTTGGAATAGGTTCATGATATCGTAGAGAATATGTCTGCAAATTTTCATGTCATTTGGATCTACGAATCAAAAGTTAGATGGATTTTTTGTTCGTGATGCGGTGTTGAAAATCTCAGTTCATCTCCTGATTTCAGTGGTCTCATTTTGACCACTCACAAGTTTTCGATCACATTGAGTTTTCGACCGCTCATAAGTTTTCAACCACATTGAGTTTTCGACCACTCACAAGTTTGCTACTCGTCCAGAATTATATGGATGACGTTATTTTTGGTGATTCTTGTCATGCTCTTGTTTTCCAATTTTCTGATGTCATGAGCACAGAGTTTGAGATGAGCATGATGGGCGACTTGAGCTTCTTCCTCGGCTTCTAGATCAAGCAGACCTGGGAGTGTACCTTCTTGCATCAAGATAAGTACACTCGAGACTTTCTGAGACGCTTCGATATGAGTGATGGCAAGCCGGTGTTAACTTTGATGGCGACGTCAACTACACTCGATCCAGACGAGGATGGTAAGCCTATAGATCAAAAAGACTACCGCAACATGATTGGCTCCCTTCTGTACCTCACAGTTTTGAGACCAGACATACACTTTGCCATGTGTCTGTGTGCTCGATTTCAGGCTTCTCCGCGTGCCTTTCACTGTCAGGCGGTGAAGCACATCTTTAGGTACCTTCGAGCTACTTTAGACTATGATATATGGTACTCTTCTTCCTCCTTTTGTCCCTCAGAGCCTACTCTAACGTAGACTTTCCTAGCTATACAATAAATAGGAAGCAGTCTAGTGTTGCACAGTCCACCACAGAGGCTGACTATGTTGCAGCCACTAGTTGCTGTAGTCATGTGCCTTGGATGGTTTTGACCTTGCGGGACTTTGGGTTAGCCATATATAGTATTCCACTTTACTAAGATAACACTTCTGCCATTAACATTGCTAATAATTCTGTGCAACACTCTAGGACCAAACATAGATATCAGATATCATTTTCTTAGAGATCATGTAGAGAAGGGTGACATAGTGCTGCAGTTTGTGGAGAGTGACCACCAGTTGGCTAATATTTTCACCAACCTTTAGATAGCTTAAGGTTCATGCTCTTGCAGGGAGAACTTGGGGTGGTATGTCCTTATGACATTATCTAAGGGGGAGCATCTTGCACTTTTTGTATTATATGTATATTTTCATTCCATTGCACTTTGTATATTGGGTGTATTTGGGTTAGTCTTTCTAGCATAGACTAAAATGGTTCTCATTCTCAGCAAGTTAGACTTCCTCTCATCTTGTGATCTTAGGGTGTTGCTTATTAGTTGCTTCTTTTCTCACTAAGTTGAGTTCACTCACTTCTTTTAGGTTAAGCAGGGGTTGGGCCCCTTGAGTAGACAACGAATATGTTTATTTCCTTTTGTTTTAGATGACCGGCTAATAGTCCTAGAGTCATGTGTGGTAGATGAAAACAAGTCTGAGCCATAGTATTCCTTCTATCTTGTCTATGTTGTAAGCACTGCCATTTCTTCTTTATACCCAAGTTTCTTCTCTTTCACTTATTGCCTTGGTTTAGGGGGGTTCATTTGAGATTTTCTAGAGCTTAATGATGACACAACTAGATTTGAACCAAATTGTTTCTAAAATTGACTCAATCGTTGAGTAGGAGCTAGGATTTTTATTACATCATATTTAAATTCAGCAATATGTATTGTAATATAAATACATAGAGCCCTGATTATTATCTTTGTATAACATGATAAAACTGGTTTACATCTTGCCATGACTTGTGCTAGATTGCTAGATTTATCATGATTTTCTATGTGTAGCTTAACTTTTGCCATGCTAGCCTTTTAAATATGAATAACTTGAACTAAATCATATCTTACTTCCTATTATGTTTTATGCCATGTCAAATCAGCTGAGTTTCGAACATGAATTGAGCTTTAGATTGAGCTATGCTAGTTTATTATTGAATCATGAGTTAGCATTAGCTCTTTGTTCTTGAATTAAGTCAAGAAAATACAAAATGATCTCTTTTATGCGAAAAAACTGATCTCACCAATTCTTTCTCATGAGATGGCTTGCCATTGCACTAGGCATGAACTCAAGGGGAGTTTTGGATAACCAAGATCACTTCCTCAAATTTCTTGCTTGGAGTGTTCACATAAAGCTTGAGATCTAGTACATGGCCAAGAAAACAAAATTTTATTAAAAAAATTGGTTGAAACTCAGCTATAACCAAAAATGAACTTAAAAAGGGGTGCCAAATGCGCTAAATTTGCTCAATTTTAAATGTTATCAAGTGCTTGAATGAAATGTTTCAATTTTGAACTTGTATCACTCTAAAAAGACTCAATTATAGCTTCTTGACATCATTTAGTCTGTTAACATGGCTTGGCTCATTTTTGGATAAGTTAACTTGCTAAAAATCCATTTAATTTCATATCATTGTTTATTTGGCTTCAGCTTCGCTATACATGTGTTGCTATGATCTAAATAACGCTTTCACTTTTTATGGCTTGATGTGATACTTAAAAAGTGATTTTGGATAATTTTCATGGCTCCTAATGCTCAAAATGAATAAAATACAACCATATCATTTTATCCATGCTCTATCTTCTTCCATGCATCTTGATGACTCCATTGTCAAAGGGGAGAAAGATTGGTAAAAATACATATCTAGAGCATGATTTAGGCCTTGTGCAAAATTTTTCCATTTAGGAGTTTTTGATCTCATCTCACCATGATCAAGGTCAAATTGAATAATTGTTCTTTTATACGGACATAGAGTGAGACTTTTATGAAGAATTTTAGGCCTTTTATTTGGTGGATTTTAGGCCTTTTATGAAGAATTTGTTATCTTCAGTGGCTTCACTCCATTTCTGCTTTATATGGTCATTTTCAGTCATTGTATTTTTCTTATGACCATTTTGGAGCCCTCTTTACAAAATTCTTCTTCTTTCTCTTAAACCACTTCCAATTTGTATTTTTGAGTATTTCCAATGGGTTCATCATGGGGGAGATTGAAGGACCATTTGAGAGGGTTCAGGATAGTGTTACGATGAACCATTACAATGTTTTGAGGAGTGGTCAAGTGATTTTGCAAAGATCACCCTTTGTCTGGATTAGTTTTGGGCAGAAATTGAGGATTTTGGGATTTGAGTCATGGATTGAGTTAAGGATGACCTGGGTCATTAGATTAAGATTGCATGTTGTATGTCTTGGTTAATGTAGGTTAAGTTGTAAAGAACTTGTGCCTAGAAACGATTTCCTTGTCTTTGGATGTGCAGGGTCACTTGAAGTCAATTGTGGTCAACGACGATGATCGGAGCTAGGCTCATGGAGAAGTTGAGGCCCAAAATGATCAAGGAGGCTGGGTGAGATGGTGAGCTCAAGCATGGCACGAGAAAGGCGGGAAATGTTGAAGGCGATTTTGAACAGCGGGATGGCACCATGTAGTTGCACAGGCCAAGTGAGCCGCAGTTCAGTGGAATCGCAATGGGAAAGACTTGGCGACGCATGGCAAGCTAGTTATGCACCTACACGTTGCAAGCATGACAATTGTTTGTAGTGGTTGGTGATGACCAAGTCAAGGAATATTATTTTGGTAGTTTGACCAAAATACCGGGAACCATCTTTTATCAAAATCACAATGCATGGGTGATGGTTCGAAAGTGGTTTAGGTCAAGGTTGAGCTTGTTTGATCAAGGCTAAGGATTTAGCAGATGCACACTTATGCGCTTTAAAAAACATGCATAAGTGAACTTGAGTGTGTAAAATCCATGTGTGTGGGTTAACGGGTTCCCCCATAGTAATAGTGGATAGGATCTATTAAGGGGTGTAGGTGACTATTTGCCCACCTATAAAAAGGAGTTCGTATGGAGACATGTAAGAGGATCCATCCAATCCATCTCTCATGTGCTCTCTTGTTTAGGGTTAGAGTTTGAGAGTGGAGTACTTGGTGTGCACTTTGTCTTTCAAAGTGGAGTGGCTGTAAAACTCAATCTCAAGTAAGCAACACATCAACCTTTGTGTATCTTCATGGATCCATCTTGTTTTGATTGATTTGCTCTTAATTTGGTTGGTTTTGATCCCTCTCCTTCCCTCTTCTTGATCCTGCTATGCCAAGAACAATAAGAAATGGCGATAATATCAGGAAATTCATCTCCACCCATCTAGGCACCATGATAGCAAGTTCAATAAGAAACTCTATTTTTGCACCTTTTTTATCTTTCAGGTGATTTCTTGATCTGAGGGTTTTTGGTTTGATTTTGTCGGTGTTCCAACTTGATGTGTCATGTGGAAATACATTTAAAACATTCTTCGCCATCATCCACCTACGAGCAAATCGTTTTCACCGTTTTTTATTTTTTATCGGTTTTGGTGCAGTTTGTCTTAAAACAAAAAAAGGTCTCAACTTTGATAATGTTTTTCATGATCATTTGTTAGAATAGGTTCATGATATCCTAGAGAAGATGTCTGCAAATTTTCATGTCATTTTGATCTACGAATCAAAAGTTACATGGATTTTTCGTTCGTGATGCAGTGTTGAAAATCTCAGTTCATCCCCTGATTTCAGTTGTCTCATTTCGACAACTCACAAGTTTTCAACTACTCACAAGTTTTTGACCACTTACAAGTTTTTAGCCACATTGGTTTTAGACCACTCAATGGTCGTCGACCACTCTGGTCTTATTTTGACTACATTGGTTTCCTCGGATCAGCCTTCACACTTCAGATTTCCTCTCACACCGTACAGGGCGCACAGAAACCGAAAGCAAAGACTTCAATCGAAGATGGCACTGAAGCCCCAAAACCTCCGCACAACCCGAAGAATTGAGAGGAAGAAGAAGACCCAAAAGAGAAAATCAGATCGGAAGAGATTTTACCGCATGGAGGATGAGCCCAGCCTAAAGTAGAGGAGGCGGGAGGTTGCGGGAGATGACACAAGCGGCCGGCTTCGAGGAACCCGGGCCAGCCCACGCCTTCGTCGCCGCCCCAATTCGCTGCTCCCCCACCACGTTGTCGAAATCGCCAGATCTAGGTGAAGAAAACGAAACGGCCGCAACGCACGCGCACTCTTTCGGGGAGGAGACTCGTCTCCCCCCTTATCTCTTCGCGTGGCTCACCTGACAGGTGGGCCCCGCCTGCATTTTCTTTCTTTTTTTCCTTTTCTCAATTGGGAAATTATGAAAATGACCTCACATAACAATAGTCCCCACCAATTTATCAATTGATAAAAGATGTCCAACGTCTTGTTTAATATACAGCTGTTTGACGATGGGTACCTTGCGGGTTTGAACCCAAAACCTAGCGACAAGGACTACGACTCTGCACAGACAAAGGAGGACTGCGCCTTGATCCAATGCCTTGGTGTGAGAATTTTCGTCCAAGTCACATTCTGTACTGGGCGGCTTGCCCTTTCTCTCTCGGGTTGGGACATTACAGTCATGTCCCCGTATCTAGCTCATGAGTGCTTAAGAAAGTATGCCTTATCTTTCTTTGATTGCGACCTCACAATCACACTCACGTAGGTGAATTCTTCTAGGAATCCTGTAGGATGATTCCCAAAGTCATATAGGCATCGAATACATTAAGAGCTAATGCTCAACCTTCCATACAGAAAGAGCACTATAGCTAATGGGATCCGTTTAGATGTGCTCTCTAATCTCGCACAATTTGTTGTCCTAGAGCCTAGTTCATAGGATCTCCGATCTTCTAGGATAGGTTATCATCAATGTGAGCCTTTATATGGGTATGAGCCCTATTCCCTGAGATGCTGCAATGATGGCCTTTCGCACCAATCCTTTAGTGAAAGGATCTGCCAAGTTCCTTTCAGACTAGATGTATTCTACAGAAATAACACCCGCCTCTCTGGCATGCCTTATTGACTTAAGTTGCCTCTTTATGTGTTCTGAGGACTTCATATTGTCCTTCCTACTCTTCACCTTAACCAGAACGGTTTGGTTATCATAGTAGGTCAATATGGTTGGAATTGGCTTTTCCAGTACAAGTAGATTAGAAAGGAGTTCTCTAATCCATTCTGCCTCTACAGCCGCTAAATCAAGTGCTACTAACTCAGCCTCCCTAGTGGACCGTGTAAGGATAGTCTGTTTTGAAGACTTCCAAGAAACGGCCCCACCTGCTAGAGTGAATACATAGCCACTTGTAGCCTTCATGTCATCCGAGTCACTGATCCAGTTAGAATCACTAAATCCTTCCAAGACTGCTGGATGGCCAGAATAGTGTATTCCCAAACTAGAGGTTCCCTTCAAATATCTGAGTACTCTTTCTAGTGCTATCCAATGATCATCTCCTGGATTGGACGTATAATGACTCAATCTGCTAACAGCATATGAGATGTCTACCCTCGTTGCCCTAGTTAGGTACATCAGGGATCCTATTATTTGAGAATATTTAAGTTGGTCCTTCCCATGCTCAGTGTTCTTATGTAGCTTTGCATTTGGATCATAGGGTGTTGCAACTGGTTTACAGTCCATAAATCCAAATCTGGTTGGGACCTTATCCACATAATGGGATTGTGAAAGAGTAATCCCATTCTCACCCTTTATAAGCTTAATGTTTAAGATAACATTAGCTTCACCCAGATCTTTCATATTAAAATTCTGGGAAAGGAAAGACTTTGTTCTATTGATCACATCCATGTTGGTCCCAAAAAGCAATATCTCATCTACATACAGGCATAGAATGACACTTTCGCCACCACTAAACTGATAGTAGACACATTTATCATCTTCGTTTACACAAAAGCCGACCGAGGTCATCGTACTATCGAATTTCTCATGCCATTGCTTAGGATCTTGCTTTAGACCATACTTTCTTTTCTTGCCCTTCAACCATAAAGCCTTCAGGCTGTTGCATATAGATCTCCTCATCCAACTCTCCATTTAGGAAAGCGGTCTTTACATCCATTTGATGTACTTGGAGTTTGTATGCAGCAGTTAGAGCTAAAAGCACTCGAATTGTGGGTAAACGAGCCACAGGAGAGTATGTATCAAAATAGTCTTTTCCTTCTTTTGTGTGAAACCTTTAGCCACTAAACGGGCCTTGTACTTTTCTATAGTACCATCAGGTCTACACTTTCTTTTAAAGATCCATTTGCAGCCTACTGGCTTACAACCAGGTGGAAGATCAAAAATTTCCCAAGTTCCGTTAGCTATGATGGAATCCATCTCGCTACGGACTGCCTCCTTCCAGTAATCCACATCCGGAGATGCGTATGCCTCTGAAAGAGTTCGTGGTTTATCATCCACGATATAGGTGACAAAGTCATCGTCAAGTGACTTTTCAGTCCTCTGTCTCTTACTCCTTCTCAACTCCAACTCTGGAGCAGTGTTATCCACACTAGGAAGAATAAAGAGTTCATCTGAACCAGAATGGCCACTGACTTCATTTGGTCTCATAGGAAACATATGCTCAAAGAATGTCGCATCACGAGACTCCATCACTATATTTGTAGCGATATCACTCACCTCGGATTTGACCACTAGAAATCTATAAGCCGTGCTATTAATAGCATATCCTAGAAATACACAATCAACGGTCTTAGGACCAAGCTTCCTTTTCTTCGGTAACTGCACATGCACTTTTGCAAGGCATCCCCATGTTCGAAGAAATGATAAGTTGGGTTTTCTCCCCTTCCATCCTTCATAGGGCGTTTCCTCCTGATTGTGAGGTGGAACCCTATTCAGGACATAATTAGCTATGAGAACTACTTCACCCCACCAATAGTCTGGCATACCTGAACTCTGAAGCATGTCATGAACCAGGTCACAAAGAGTTTGGTTCTTTCTTTCAGTTATTCCATTGGACTAGGGTGAGTATGGTGGAGTAATTTCATGAATTATTCCACTTTCTTCACAGAATTGAGAGAACTCATGTGAGACGTATTCACCGCCTCGATCCGATTTTAACCGTTTGATTTTCTTTTCTAGTTGATTTTCAACTTCAACTTTATAGATTTTAAAGTGTTCAAGTGTTTCATCTTTCGACTTAAGTAAATAAATATAACAATACTTAGTCGCATCATCTATGAGAGTTAAGAAGTATCGTTTGCCACCTTTAATTAATATTCCATTCATCTCACAAAGATCAGAATGAATTAGATCAAGTGGAGAAGTGCTTTGCCCTTCAACGCTATAATAAGGTTTTCAGGGCTGCTTTGCTTACACGCACACTTCGCACTTTGAACCATTCTCATAATTATAGCTTGGAATTAAACTCGTCTTGCTCAACCGCACAATAGCTTCAAAATTAACATGACACAAATGTGAATGCCAAATATCATGAACTTTATTGCAATGGGAAACATTATAAATGTTTACATTATTCAAATCAAGAATGGATAGGCAGAACATACCTCTGTTATCATAGACTTTGCCCACAAAATTACCAAATTTGGTTAAGATGACCTTATTGGACGCAAAAACAAGCTTTATTCCTTGCCTGCACAGCATCGACCCCCTCAGGTGGGCCCCGCCTGCATTTTCTTTCTTTTTTTCCTTTTTGCAATTTGGAAATTATGGAAATGCCCTCGCATAACAATAGGCACCAGGTCAAGATCCCGAATTGGTAGTCTTGAGCAGAAGTGGGTGTAGAACGGGATGGGTGGGAGAAGAAGAGGAAAGAAAGGGGAAGCGAAGGCATATCTGGTTCCCGCTCGCGAAGTAAAACCGAAAATAGTTTCTAACTATGCAAAATGGCAGATTTGGCCCCCTAGTGTGCCGGGAAACTGCGCCAGGGAGCTAGCATGTCCAGGAGGAGCGCCAGGATAGTTGGCGTGCTCGAGTAGGGTGCTAGGTAGGTGGCACGCCGGGGGAGGGCACCAGGAGGTGGCCCGGTGTTTTATTTTAATTTTATTATTTATTTGTTTTCTAAATTTGTAAATATAGCAAATAGGCTTAAAAATTATAATTTTTTATAGAGCCTTCTGACACAATTATAATTTAAATTTTATTACGCAGAGATACAACATGACGTTGCTGAAAAGAGTATACATGAAGTCATAGTGGACCCGGACGCCATGGCCTCGGATGTGTAGATGATCCTCACAGAAGGTGAAACTGGTGAAACATCTCGGAGGTCGTAGCGCGAAGCTTGCATCGGAGGAGGGGTTGTAGACAACTCCGCGTCGGGATACGGTGAAGGGCTGAGAAAAGTATTGAGCCAGTCATTTGCAGATGGGTCAATATCCTACGTAGATGGTACATGTACGTTAGGGCAGACATTGCAACATTTGAAGTGTGTACTACTGTTGGAAGGCGTGTACCTGGGGACTGGGAAGTGCGGATGACGAACCCTTGATGACCGAGCTGCTGTCCAGACCTATGGATTTTGTGAGATGCATTAGTGTGGCACATATGTTATGTTATGTTATGTAGTTACAACGTACCGATGTATATGGCTATGCGGACGACGATCCCCCGGCGCAACCACCGCTGTAGTGCTACACATTGCATCCCTGATACATCTAGGTGAACTGGGGGTCGCTCTCGCATAGGTCGAATAGAGCCCCATGTGCGATCGGCAATGCGGAGTCTCGATGCAGCGAAGAGTCAGGGTCACTGTCTGTACTCGGCTACCATCGGCCCAACAAGGAAGTTCGTGCACGCATCTCCCTCTGTGATGAAGATGGCTGTAGCAGAGTGCCAGCCGTTGTCAAATGCTACAAGATAAAATGATAGTAAGAGATACGTTACAACAGAGTACAAGAAGAAAATTAGCGGACAACATATGTGAACTCCTGTACCAATTGCCTAAAGCGCACGGAGGAGGAACGACCGTAGGTAGGACGACTGCCGGAGTGCGATGGACATACGAATGGAGGTGCGGAGGGTGGCACGAAGGGAGGCACAGAGGACGAGGGGTGGAGGATGCCCTCAGTGTCCATGTCGTGGCACAGCAGCATCGCTGTGCCGACCACAACTGATAGACCATTTTCCCGCTCTCGCATGGTCATAGATGAAATGTATTGTACCCAGCAGCTGATCAATGGTAGTGTTCTTCCCATGAAGCAGAGCGTCTTCAGCCTCACGGTGGACACTGCCAAGGTGGTCGTACTTGATATAAACATGTACCCTATGCATACAACCATATTTGCTATACTTGTTGTTCCAATTACAAGAGCTCCTACACATCACTTAAATTATGAGGTGAGCTCGTTTCAAAGAGATTTTACTTTATTTGATAAAGAACTTATGATATTACATAATGAGAGTTTGTTGCGTTTGTTATCATGTACCAAGATTTATGATCAAGATCATGCAATACGTGATGCTACACCTATGTTAAAACCGAGGACGGTTTTCTGTCAAGAAGGGGAGGATGATGTGACCACGCCACCAACACATACGACCATAGCGGTCAATATCAAGATTGAACTAAAGGTGAATTCGTTTCTTCAACTTCAACACATTGTAAATGAGAATATGATGCTACCTAATGATGAAAATATATATATTTGTAGCACCACATCACTTTGGAACCAATTGAAGCAAGGGTTCAAGTTGGACAGGTTTTGGAATCCAATTCGGTCTCCAGATCAATTCGGATTCAGCCTGACAAGCCAATTTCAAATGGCCATAACTTTTGATCCAGAAGGCTTCTCAGGGCCCGTGAGTACTCGTTGGAAAGCTCTTGGAGTCTACTTTCAGATGGATCTGGTCTCACCTCCAAAATCCATCCGAGCAGATCAGAAACTGTGAAACAAGTCACATCACTTTTCCAGTCCGAGTCAAAGTGGGCCGAGGGCCTTGTAACTTGGGCTATTTGGGCTGGTACTGTTTATGTGAACAGTACCATGGCCACATGAACAGTAATACCATATCCCTTGTCATTAGATAAGTGCAGCTTTCCCCTCCCCTATTTAAGGAGGCCGCACCCCTTTAGTTTTCCTTGGGTTTTGCTTAGATTAATCTGTCTTTGAACAGTTTCGCCGTTCATCGGTTTGTGAGACCCCAACTTGTGAACTTAATATTTATTCGCAATTTCATATTGCATCTTGTACTCTCTTGCTTGTGTTCTCGATTCGCTTGCAGGAGATAGCCTTCTTGGCGAGGTCAATCGTGTTCGGCACGGTTGATAACCAACGGAGCAGTGGTGTAGTGATTGCGAGGGGTTCGATCTGTTTTGGTCGGAGCCTTTGGATCATCAACGTCGAGATCTCCACAATCGACTTATCAGTACCTCTCGGAAGATCGGACCGTCATCACATCAGTTGGTATCAGAGCAACGGTTGCCCGTGAGGTAATTCTTGTATCCCTAGTTAGTAGATTGGTTTTTATTTCCTATAGCCCAGAAAAACAATTGCCCCACAAAAAGAGTTAATTCCGCTGTTCAAACCCCATTGTGCCTTTCAATCTGTTAGTTTTGGTTTGCTAAATTGAATTTGTGTCCATATTAGCATTGTCTAGTTGCTGGTCATATCTTTATTCCATTAAAAATCCAAACAAAAGAAAAATTCCCCATCCCAAATCCTAATTTCCATTTTCGGCTGATTTTTCCTTCCTCTGCAGCCGCCACCAAAAATGTCATAACTTTTGATTCCGAGATTATTTTTGAGTGGGACCACTGCCATTAGATTCAAAAATCCCTTATCCATCTATCTGTAAAATTTCACGTCATTCCAGCAAGCCAGTTAAGAGATATGTGCGGTGAAAGTTGACCCAATTATCTGTTTTGAATCTGCAACAGTCAGCAGTTGTGATTTTTGTGCGAATTTATGTGTTGGGTTTCAGAAGTTGGCCCCAAAAGAAAATCTGTAGAAAAAGCCGTCAGAAAACAGAGAAAAAAATAATCAGTGAAAAAGAGGCATCTGACAAAAAGTTACGGCTAAAATACCGATGTTCTGTCTAGTGGACAGAAATCTTCAGTTTTCAGTTTTGGGTTAATCCTTGTGTTCTTCAATTCCAGATTGCATTGGATTGAATTATCTTCTATTTACCACTCCTACACATTGCCATACACTTGTTTTTAGCCTTCTTCCATCCTTGGTTGATCAGCAACATAGGCTAAGTGCTAGATACGAACTATAATTCAATTCTATACAATTCTGAAATTAACTGATTGTTCTCCATTGCTACCATATTGTGCCTTCCAAGCTACACCTACTGTTGATCAGAACAGGCTCCCTCTTGCAATCGTACCCACGTTCGACATGGTATCACGAACCAGCCACCGGTTGTACCACCTGCTGCATTGGTAAGAACACTTGTAAGAGTGTGGTAAGACGCTTGAGAATGTGTGATTCCACCTTCCACCACCTAGTAGTTGATAGGGATAATACCTTTGTGTTGTCTTTTGTTTTCTACTAACCATGACAGGTGAGTCGTCTGATGATCAAGAGTGTGTTTTAAAGGGAGAGTTCATGAAGCTCTTGGATGAACCACGCATCGATAGGAAGCTTCAAGCTTCGACGGATGCATTTCAGCGCTCCATCGATTCCATCAATGAGAGTATTGCAGCACTCACTACACGCCTTGAAAGAATGGTGAATCGGCCGCCAAACAATGGACACGAGTATGATCACTATGCAGGCCAAGATCTCGAGGAGGGAGATGATAATAAGAGACAAAACCGCGACGCCAAGCTTCATTTGCTGCCCAAGATGCACGCCACGACACCGCCTACATCAAAACCGTCACGGTATGGGAGGTAATAATTTTCAGCACCACAATGATCGTTCTAATCATGACCCATTTGCTAAAGTCAAGTTTATCATTCCATCTTTTCTGGTCTTTGTGATGCTGAAATATATCTTGATTGGGAGATGACGGTAGAGCGTAAGTTTAATTCTCACTTGGTTCTGAGCAACATAGAGTTAGACAAGCTACTAGTGAGTTTAAGGACTTTGCTATTATCCGTGGAATGAACTGGTACCATGCGCTACAACCTAATACATGGGAGCGGTTAAAAGAAGCTATGCGTGCTAGATTTGTTCCTCCCGCTTTTAAACATGAAATGCATAAGAAATTGTAGTGCTTAGACCAAGGTAATAAATGCACGAGGAATATTATCAAGAACTACAAATAGGCATGTTGCGTTGTAATGTTGTAGAAGATGAGGATGATAAGATTTGTCGTTTTTACGGGGGGTTACGGCGTGAAATTCAGGACATTGTTGATTATAAAGAGTTTACTACTGTCAACCAGTTGTTCCAGCTTGCTATGCTTGCAGAAAAAGAATTGCAGGGTAGGCAACAAAGTACAAGGAGCAACTTTAGAGGTACATCTACATCGAGATCGACGCCTGGGCAAGCCAAGATAGCCCCACCTCCTGTTTGTCGAGCTGCTGCCCCCTCTGTGAGTAGGGCGCGTTCAGCAGCACCGCCGCCACCATCACGCACACCCGAGATGAGCAAATCTACTAGTGTGCAAACACCAGCAAAGAGCTCTTCATCGGTTGCTTCCACAGGCCGTACGACGGGCATTGTGTGCCACCGTTGTAAAGGGATAGGCCACGTCATGAGAGATTGCCCAAGTCAGCGGGCGTACATTGCGACAGAAGATGGTGGTTATGTAAGTGCTAGTGATGTTGAGGATGAATATGCTCTTGCAGCTAACCTTGCAGGCAATGGTCATGATCAACCTGTGTTTGTGCCCTTTTCTGTGACTAACAACTTGCAGGTAGTTGAGAACCATGCCGAAGAGGAGCATGAGCTGATTGAATCACTGACCCCATTGGTTGAGAATGAAGATAAGAAGATGGATGCACTTACATCATCTGCGGAGAGCCAAAAAGGTAAAGAACATGGTGCTATCATCGCTCATGATATTGATTTGGTGCTACAACAAGACATAGAGCAACCTTGTGAGTATATACCTACTGTAGTGCAATCTTTTGATATTTCTTGTGTTGACTTAAATAAACCATGTGCTGATCTAAATTCTCATAATTTTGCACATGTTAAATTAATAACACATAAAGAAGTTTTGACTAGAATTTCTCCTGCTACTTCATTATGTTACATCATGTTGGATCTACCTATAAAATTGTCACATGCTATGGAGAAAGTTTCTGAACTTGCATGTTCGAAATTCTTATTTAGTACATACACCCCTGGATATAAGTTTAATTTGATTGGAGATTATGGTGTGAAAAATCAATTTCTTGTATATCGAATATGCATAACTTGCGATCACATGGATGAATTGAAACTTGTTGTTTGGGACAACAATTCTTGTATGCTTAATCATGTTGAATGTGGGAGTGAAGTAAAATTTAGTACTCATTCAATGCCTATGTGTTCATCTCTTTTTGCACCATCTAGTATAGACAATCTGAATAAAGATGATGAATTATGACAGAACATACAAAGCTCTTCACTCTTACTAGATGAATTTGCTATTGTTCGATTGAGATATGATTATATAGATGAACTTTGCTTGATTCCAAAAGTTGTAGTTTTGCCCATATGTGCCACCACTACAAGTTTACAAATTCAAAGATTTGAATTGCATAAATGCTTCACTTACATTTGCAAAACAAGTTGCAATAATTACTGTGTGAGAAATTTTGAATTGCTCATTAACATATATGATTACTCTTGGGTTAATAACACAATAAGCTTTTATGATCATTGCTGTTTTATAACATTAATTGTGCAACAACGAAGAACGGTTAAAACGGATGACATATACATATACCATGCATACACCTTGGCTTCTTTGTTACCATTTTTTCATCTTATCAAAAGCCGAGGACGGCTTTGTTTGCAAGAAGGGGAGGATGATATAAACATGTACCCTATGGATACAACCATATTTGTTATACTTGTTGTTCCAATTACAAGAGCTCCTACACATCACTTAAATTATGAGGTGAGCTCGTTTCAAAGAGATTTTACTTTATTTGATAAAGAACTTATGATATTACATAATGAGAGTTTGTTGCGTTTGTTATCATGTACCAAGATTTATGATCAAGATCATGCAATACGTGATGCTACACCTATGTTAAAACCAAGGACGGTTTTTCACAAGAAGGGGAGGATGATGTGACCACGCCACCAACACATACGACCATAGCGGTCAATATCAAGATTGAACTAAAGGTGAATTCGTTTCTTCAACTTCAACACATTTTAAATGAGAATATGATGCTACCTAATGATGAAAATATATATATTTGTAGCACCACATCACTTTGGAACCAATTGAAGCAAGGGTTCAAGTTGGACAGTTTTGGAATCCAATTCGGCCTCCGGATCAATTCGGATTCAGCTCGATGTGCCAATTTCAAATGGCCATAACTTTTGATCCGAAGGCTTCTCGGGGCCCGTGAGTACTCGTTGGAAAGCTCTTGGAGTCTACTTTCAGATGGATCTGGTACCTCCAAACTCCATCCGAGCAGATCAGAAACTGTGAAACAAGTCACATCACTTTTCCAGTCCGAGTCAAAGTGGGCCGAGGGCCTTGTAACTTGGGCTATTTTGGGCCGGTACTGTTCATGTAAACAGTACCATGGCCGCGTGAACAGTAACCACGAATAGTACCATATCCCTTGTCATTAGATAAGTGCGGCTTTCCCCTCCCCTATTTAAGGAGGCCGTACCCCTTTAGTTTTTCCTTGGGTTTTGCTTAGATTAATCTGTCTTTGAACAGTTTCGCCATTCATCGGTTTGTGAGACCCCAACTTGTGAACTTAATATTTATTCGCAATTTCATATTGCATCTTGTACTCTCTTGCTTGTGTTCTCGATTCGCTTGCAGGAGATAGCCTTCTTGGCGAGGTCAATCGTGTTCGGCACGGTTGATAACCAACGGAGCAGTGGTGTAGTGATTGCGAGGGGTTCGATCTGTTTTGGTCGGAGCCTTTGGATCATCAACGTCGAGATCTCCACAATCGACTTATCAGTACCTCTAGGAAGATCGGGCCGTCATCACATCAGTACTATAAAGAAAAGGAGAAGTAGTTAGAAATGTGTTGCTATTGGAAAATTGTATGAAGATTACCTTACCGCCTCGTCGCGGCATGTTGCTCGGTGAGCATCTGGACCTACTCAGACAGTGTCATCGTGCGTGATCTCGGCTGGACGGTGCGGCGCTGGCCCAATAAGCCTGCTCTTGGCGTGCGGACCGTACCACATCAAGTACAAAGTGTACGTCTCCACGTCGTAGGGTCATGCCTCCTGCACAACCTCGATCATCGCCCACTCAGCCCACTGCAGCATGTATGGTAGCTGAGCCTAGGTCCTGTCATTGCTCTTGCGGCCTTTTGTTATTTGCCTGCAAGTCAATATGGACATCACAAAGTGAAAAAGAGACCCGTGGTCTTGGTCTCAAAGTGGTTGTCCCTGTGCCAATGGCACCTGCTAGTACAACCCAAACTATTTGAGGACCCACTGAGAGATGTATGGCTCGACCTGTGGGAGAATACCAGGTGGCAAGTCGTAAGCTAGTACTCTTGATCCTAAAAGCACTGAGAGGACAGGCTGTAGGGGGATATGGCTACAAGGAACTATGGAGTCCACAGCCACCAGATGACTTCACTCTCATGGAGAGTCTCAAACAGGTTATGAAACTCGGGGTACACATGCTTAGGTCTCTCCCTGGTCCACCCTAGATGAGCATGTGTCCAACGTATGCCTATTGTGGGCCTGTCGATGGGTCCCCGCTAGTACCATCAGGTACAACTCGGGGCTCAACTGGAAAGGCTCCACAGCCTTACAGAAGTACGGTCGTCCAACTGGGAAATGGTCCCAGGACCACAGCTGCAGTAAGGTGTAGCATACTGCCAGGACTGGCTCCTCACTAGTGCCGCACTGTGAGACATCACACAAGCCTCGATGCATGGTGCAAAGCACCACGGAGCCCCAACTATACTATGGCACCTCATTGGCCCACGCGTCTGCCAATGACTCAGCCAGATGATGTACCTAGGGTACACAGTCTCCCCTTGTTGTAGGAAATAGTACCCACCCAAATAGAAACAACAGGTACGCGAGGTAGTAGGTGCGCACCACCTGCTTGGTCGTGTCCACGGGGCACGTCATATACCGCCGTAGCCACTCATGTGGCACCCCCCATGATCTCTCAGGGATAGGGTGATCGAACCGTTCAGCCATTTGTATCTTCCAGCCTAGTCGCTGGTAGGGGGCACTACTGTAGGACCATGCATCGGTAAACCCGTGAGCATAGTGACGTCTTGGAGAGTAACGATCATCTCCCCCCAGTGAAAGTGGAACGTGTGGGTCTCCGGACGCGAATGATCCACAAGCGCGGAAAACAATGAAGCATCCAACTGGAACCCATGTGGTACGTCCAACATGCGAGCAAAGGGCAGGAGCCTCACGTGTCGTAGTAGTGGGATGTACCGCTAGTCTAGAGGCCAGTGCTCTCTGCAGGGCCTGAGGATGAAGGCCAGAGGGGCCTCCCCGGATGCCCACGCACGACAGCTGTGTCGGGTATCCCAGCGTGGGTAGAGCAACTCGTACGTGGGGTCAACTGAAGGCTGTGCCATGTCCTGTGGAAAGTAAAACATAAAGTTAGTCCCAACTGAAAACGTGAAGTACAAAAAACAAATTACAAGTAAAACATATGGCAAATCAAATGTAAACGCATGACCAATCGGGAGACAAGGAACATATAAACCATTATCACTTCGACATTTTCATATGAATTAAATTCCCTAGAGGGTAAACTATTTTCACTTTCACATTTTCAACTGGAATATAATAGTAAACCCCCATGCAAACTAACATAAATAATTTATCAGGCCAAATTGCCTTACGCAATAATATTAAAACTTTTTCCCTAGATCGTTTTAGTACTGCACAACAACTAAATATAAAATTTCATGAGCTTACACTTCCATTTCATCTATTTTTTAAATTCAACTCCAAAATTAGCCATTTTGAGATATTTTAAAACCAGGGCATATTAACTGTACCTAATTGCAAACTCAAACTTGTATGGTGCTATATCACATATTATGAGTTTGTGAGAATTTTTTACAATTTTTACACCTCATTTAGTCTCTGTTTGTAACTAGTAGCCTTCATTACTATTTACATTAAAAAACTTACAAATTTCTTTTAACACTGCCTTGGAATATTTTTTCTACGTCACTAACATATTGAACAACACCTCTATAAATTTTCATATTTTTGGAGGTTATATGCTATTTTTAAAGAAATCGGGTCTTTTGTCTTTTGCTTGTTTGTCCTTTTTAAATATTTTGTCTTTATTACATGCTGTTAACTTGTCGTAAATCACACAATGGCACAAATAGTGACTTCAATATTACTTACATTTCCTAGAGTGTTAACCTTTTTGTTCACATTTTTTTAGGTTGCGTGCTATTTTAAATAAATTGGGTCTTTCGTCTTTTGCTTGTTTCTCCTTTTTAAATATTTTTCTCTTTATTACATGTTGTCAACTTGTCATAATTCATGAAATGGTAGAAATGGTGACTTCAATATTACTTACATTTCCTGGAGTGTTAACCTATTTTATTTTCACAAAATGGTAGAAATGGCACTATTTTTATCGTTGCTAAACTATACACAACTAATCATATCACACATGCACCACCCTAAAATTCAATATTTAGTCATAATGGTACTGCATAATATTTCTAAGAATAACCAAATGTGATAATTTAACATATTTTTTCCATTTCTAACATAATTGATATTTTTTTTATCTAACAGAAGTGATAATGAATGCATAAGCAATGGCACGGACTATTTGTTCAAACATAAACCCCTATGTAATCACAAATATTCAGCATTTATGTAATCACAAATATTCAGCAATTTTCTATTCCTCACTATTTTTGTCATTGCTAAAATACGCACCACTAAACATATAACATACGTACTATTGTAAATTGCTAATGGTAGTCAAAAAATTATAGTCACATGCTAATGATAACTATGCACAAGAAATACCATGCATAGCGTGACTACTAAGTAATTAACAACATTAACAATGTTGTGTCCACCGGGCATACTAAGGGCACACACCAACAACACTATGCTAAGCACCACCATTTCATGCTAATAAGCTACTATTTTTCTAATTACACGCAAATAAGCTTCCTCAAATATAATAGCACAGTGGACAAAAAAAATACCTCTTTCAGATGCTCCAAAGCTGATTTGCAATTTTCTGTAACTCCGTAAGCTTCAAATAGCAAAACACAACTGCGCTCGTTTCTCCCTTCTTTGCTATCACGGTTTCTCGTTTGCGGCTTAGCAAAGCGGAAATGGCGATCATGGCCATTTTATGCTGAAGCAGATGGGGAGGAGGGGGGGCGGAGAGACAGGTGCAGTTTGGGGGCACCGGCCAGATGACAGGGCGGGGTGGGGGCAAGGAGCCTCGCATGGTCCTGCAGCGCACCAGGAGGCAAGTGGCGTGGTCCTGGACCACGCCAGGATGCAGGCGTGGCCACTGAGCGCGTGAGGAGGCAGGTGCAGTCGGCACGCGCGCGAGGTGGCTTTGTGCGATCGCAGTCCACGCCAGGAGGCTTTGCCCGGACATGTACAGCGCGTTTGGTTCCCTGCATGGGGCCTCGTCCTGTCTATGTGCATGCAAGACACCGCGTTTGGTTGCTTTCGTCCTGGCTCTGTGCATGCAAAAAGCGCGTTTACGCCTGGCCGCGCGGAAACGAAAATTGTTTTCGTTCTCCTCGCCCGGCCGGGGGAGCCAGGAAACGGCTCGGGTGGCGGAGCGAGAACCAAACACGCTGGTAGTGTGCTAGAGGGCTTTTTTTCGGGAAAGGGGGCCAAACGGGGAATTGCATTGGCTCATACGGCCAAAAAGGGGCAAAATTCAAGGAAGGGTTGGGGGGTGGGGGGAGGGTGATCGGTTGAGGTAGTAAGGTTGGATGACATTTTGGCATCTTTTGGAACTTATTATTCTCACCCGTGTCAAACAACCGTATTCCCTTCTTTCTAAGAATTATGTTCGAACTAGGTGTCATATCCTAAAATGCACTCCTTTGTAGTAGCAATGCAATTATTCCATTAAAAAACTTGTAGAGCAAGCAGTATCCGGCCCAAATAATACCTGGATTATTCAATGAAGAGATCAGGACAGACACACAACCACAATACACTCACAGTGGAAATAATGAGATAACAAGTCTCCTGAATTCCTGAAAGCGAGCTAGAGATTTTCAGTACAAGAGAAACCATCATGATGACAAGATTCAGAACAAAGCACCCACATTCTAGACCTGAATTAGAAGCTACACAAGCATAAAACAAGCATCATATCCATCCTCATAGAGAAGGTTCTCAGAGGCCGTTAATCAACATCAGCAGTATGCACTCACAACTAACATGGGTGGACTCTCAAGTTTGAGCTGCTACACCTAAACACAGATGTCCTAAAGCTACAAGCATTTACCAACAATCTTCTCCAAGTGAATTATTTTCTTTCCTAGCACCCTGCAGAAGATCACAAATCCACAAGAACCGCTCAACTATCACTTTGAGGGCCTCCCATCATCACCACCACCATCATCACCATCGTCATCATCATCGTCACCCGACCTCTTCCTCTTCGATGAGGACTGTGCCTTCACTGAATCCTCACCCTCATCAGCATCTTCATCCTCTTCAATCATCTTGTCCTCAGCACCATCACCATTTTCATCTGTGTCAGAGTCACTGGAATACTCATGTCCCAGCTCCTGCCAACTCAATCAACAGTGTAAGTGCCATGACTAATCTGAAATGATAAATAACATAAATCTAGAGATGCATATTGAAATAAGCAGCTTCATCTTCTATAAAACCAAACTTGACAAAAACTGAGCTTATACACATTACTGGGACCAGACAGATGTGCAATTTTTCATCATTCTAAAAAAACCCATATAGGACATCTGAGATGAATTGTTCATCATTTCACAAGGTAAACCAATTTTGATACATTTAAAAAAGCTGTCAAGACAAGATAAGCAAACAGAGCCTATGTGCAGTTTCTCTGTACAAAAAGCTGAGAATAAACCTTGAAAACAGATTTGACAAGAGTAAACTGTGCAAACAACTTGTATGTTATGGATTCAGTGCCCATGGAAAGCTAAGTTTGTGTTCTATATCAGACCAGTTGTCTTACACTTAATCTCATATCTACATGTTTGGGATCAGACTGACGTGCAAGGTTTAATCACAGGTAGATGAGATCTACCCTCAGAAACAACCTCTGGAATAAGTTCTTAATCATTTGCCCCAATTAGAGCAAGCCTTGGAATATTTCGGATAAGATACTCTCATTCTTTTATATGTTCAGAGCAAGCATCAGAGAGGCACCATCTTTTATATTTGACCAGGAACTAGGTAGTTGGCAACCCTTACCCCCCCCCCCCCCCCCCAAACAAAAAAATCATAGACGCAAATGGATAACAAGCGCTCCTCTGATACAAATCATCATCTCCAAAAGCACATGAACACAGCCAAAAGAAAATCCTACAGCTAATTTCCAATTCTACAGATCCAGACCAATTTTTTTACAGATCCAAGGGATTCTTCGATCAGAGCGCAAAACAAGTAGATTTCCTGTAGACCAAATCCCCTCAAGAACAGCCCATGGAAGACGTATGGTGCATAATTTCCAAAAAGCATGTTGAAAGCCTGAAGCAATTACATACAAAAAGAACTTCCCCATATTCAAGAGGTATACAAGGAAGCGGAGGCCACGGAGTGGGGGGAACACGGTGGCGGCCAGGGCGGAGGAGCGGCGGCGCCAGCGTGGGAAGGCGCGGAGCTTGGCCAGACGCGGTCCGGGCGGAGGACGCGGCGGGAGGCGGCGTCGCAAGAGTTGCGGGGGAGGGGGAGACCGCGGGGGCGCTCGGGGAGGGAGTAGGGACGGGGGTAGTTCCATGGTAAATCGCGGGTAATGAACTTTAACATCGAATAGCACTTTTGTTTTTAGCGGGTTGGCTTTCTACAAGAAGTTGAGATCTACGGAAATGTCGTTTTTCTTTGCTAGTTTATTTTTAAGATAGCTTCTCGTGAAAAACAGAATCAGATTATTTTGAGATGATACGTGTTTGATGTAGCTTCATAAGATTTGAATGAGAAGTTGAGAGTAGGATCTATACCAAACAAGATTGGAATGAGAAGTTGAGAGCAAAAACTATACCAAACACCTCTTAGTTAATTAATGCATATAATAGAGATTATCAAGGTGATTTTCGTATTTCAGTTGCCTCGTTCTCCGCTTATTTTCTGTTTTCCAAATAAGCATAACAGTGTCCTCTATGAACGGAATGAAGCCATGAAAAAAGATAATTAATGTGTTGAAAATAAATAAGAATTATATAGTGGTACAAAGAAAAACTTGGAGGCCGAATTAAGATAAGATAGATTTAGCTTGGTAGTGCACTTACTATATGTTTGATATGGGCGAGGTTCATCTTGTTGTCCTCTGATTCACACCAAATTTTTAGTCGAAGGCTCTCCACGATTTTTAGCTTCGTCAGCTTGGTGAGTTGTTGTATACACTGCGGCAAAGACTTGATGCTTCCACATGCGTCGATTTTGAGGATTTTAAGGGAGGTGAGGTGGCCCAGCCATTCTGGGAGCGCTGATATGCCACGACACAAACTCAACTCTAGCGATTGGAGGGAGGCAAGGTACTGCATATTCTCTGGCAAACTCGTTAGTTTATCACAATCGTAGATCTCCAACTCTTGGAGCGTAGGGAGGTGGTGAAGCAGCCTCCACTCACCCATGGGCACTTCGCTGGACCAAACCATCAACCTGGTGCCCGGAGTATCGGAAGGGGAATGGCTCACGTGGTCTCCCTCACTCCAGGATGATACCACCTCGTCACTCTTCTGTATTGTCCACGAGCGAAAGATAGGTGGACATGGTATCAACCTCAACTTTGGGCAATCCTTTATGTGCAATTCATCAAGCATAGGGAACATGAACTCCTCCACGCCATCCTCGCCGCTGTATATTGTGTTCCATGCTTCCAACTGTTCCATATCAACCAACCTGAATCTGGACAACCGAAGGAATGCTCCTTTCCCACCACAGAAATCTCCGTCGATTTTTGTAATGCTGTGCAGCCTTATCATATGTAGCTCTTTTAGGTTTGGTAATTGTCCGAGTGGAGGCAGGTTGTTGCACCGCGACAGATTCAACAGTATAATTTCAACGAGATTTGGGAGATACTGATAAATGCCCATGAGCCAGGTAGGAAAGCTTATACTACTATAACCACCTAGCTTCAAGTGCTGCAAACCTCCTGGTGGCACTAGTTCTCCCAAAACATCCTCGTCCTCCAGAATTCGATCATCATCCGAAGTCCATTCAAGTGTCAACTTTGAAAGACTCTGTCTGTCTAACAATTTAATTTTACGTGCTTCTTCAAGAAACCTTACATCTTCAAGACAAGATATTTGCAACGCATTGAGATTTACATCCTCAAGCTGATGGAGATTGCCGCAAGTGTTGACATCAGAAGACATGAAGAGCTGTAATGAGACTGAATCATTCTCGGACAAAGAATCCCCCACGGAATCACAATCCTCGTAACTCTGCAGAGTAGATAAAATCAGCAGCTGGTTAGCTAGCATTAGTTCTAGTTCTGTTCAGAGACAAGGTAATCTATTTATTACTAAAAATCGATGACAGGTCTTTTAAAGTAGCTAAGAAAAAATAAGCTAAAAATTCTTACAAAAAATAAAATATCTAACCTTTAACTTGGAAGACCTAAGTTATAACAGCTTAGATTTTTTAAAAAAAAGAGTCTATATCAAGTATAATCCAAACTAAGAGAAATTCCGAATTCAAAATAAATAAAAATTAGTAATTTGATTTTCATACGACTTCTAAAATAATATCTATAAATAACTAAAATTCACAATAATAATTAAATAAAATTAGCAAATTAAAATAAAGATTTCATGTCAAGTACAATCTAAATTAACTAAAATTCAGAATAAAAATGAAATAAAATTAGCAATTTAATTTCCATATGAATTTCCAACTAAAACCCCAAAAAAACTAAATTCAGAGTAATAATTAAAAGAAAATACAAATTAGTTCTTATACGAATTTTAGCCTAAAATTAAAATAAATCCATGATAAGTACGATAGAAACATGCAAATTCGAAATAAAATTTAAAGAATGATTGGATATTTGATTGTAAACAAATTTGAAACCTATATTTAAAAATAATAAAATTTGCAAACCTATACTAATTAGACACTCTAGGAAATTAGTTCCTAAGCAGCGGCGCAAGGGCTTTAATTCTTTGGTCGTGTTGGTGGCCTGGCGGATTTGGAAGCATAAGAATGGTTGCATTTTCGACGGCGCCTCACCCAATATCAACATTGTTTTGCAAGCCATTAGAGATGAGGCCAAGCTGTGGTGTATGGCGGGGGCCAAGGGCCTTTGTTCCATTTGGCCTTAAGTGTTGTGTTTGTTTTTTGGGCGTTTTCCTTGTTGTTTTTGTTTTTAGCCTCGCCTAATTGGTGAGGTTTTTGTACGAGTCTTCTTAGACTCCTTTTGCCCTTCTTAATATAATGATGCGCAGTTCTCCTGCGCGTTCGAGAAAAAAAAATCTAGCCATTTATCTCGCAGACCCAAGTTAGAATAGCTCTAATTAAAAAAACAATCTTATGTCAAATGCAATCCAAATTAACCAAAATTTAGAATAAAAAAAAGAAATTAGCAATTTGATTTCTATACGACATCTGAAGTAGCATCCATAAATAACTAAAATTTGGAATAATAATTAAATAAAAATTAAAAAATTAAAAAAGTCCATGTCAAGTACAATCCAAAATAACTAAAATTCGGGGAAGAAAACAAAAACTAGCTATTTGATTTCCACGCAAATTCTAAAGTAAATCCCCTAAAAATAAAAATATATTTATTATATACTAAAAGTTGATCACATGAGTTTTACATTTGCTAAAAAAAGGAGAAATAAGCTAGAAATAATCAGAAAAAAGAACAACATCCGTTCCTCGATTTAGGGACCCTTATTATGATCAGGAAGTAATTATCAGTGGTTGTCTTAGATAAAATAAGAAATCTTATAAGATAGGACTACCCATTATAAATTTTAAATGAACCTAATAAATAAAAAGAATCCTAGATGATCCACACTAAAATTCATGTACGAGAGGAAAATGATATTGACATGCAAAATAAATGAGTAAAAGCTATGCATAAAAAAATAAGTAAAAAGTGGGACTCGGCAAGAAAAAAAAGGAGAAATAAAAAAAAAGACAATATCTATTATGCATGCATACTTACCAACAATGTGTGATCCACATCTTTGTTTTTTTTCTATAATCGCCACTGATGTGGTGGATTCTAATTAAAATAGAACAATATCAACCATTGGGTGTTATCTATCAAACAATAAAAGTATAGGATAGTTGATTACATCAGTTGACAGGAAAGAGAAAAATTATAGAAATTCTCCTAAAAATAACAAACATCTTGCCTTTAATTTGGTGTACCCTAATTATATGTAGCAATATATAACCGATGGATGTTACTTGATAAATAAGAATAATTGCTAAAAATTATAAAAAGGCATCTAGCTCTTAATTAGGTGGACCCTTTTTATGATTAACAAATCATAACCAATATCATGATCTATGAAAGTGTGTATAAAATTGATTTGCACCATGATATGCATGCATGTATAGTTGGAGGACTCTTGTATGAAATTAAGACGTGAGATGCTAGAGATAGAATTGAACTAAAGTGATCCATGTACACGAACAAACTTGCCTATAATATCTATTATAATTTACATTCTTTTAATTGTACTAATATGGATACAACTATTGTCTCTATTATTAAAAATATTGATTAAAAATTATAAAAAAACAAGTTTTTCTTTCCAAAGATATAATCTATATTTTTTGTTTTAACATATACTACTATATATTAATATTACAGATGAAACCAATTCTATAAATATGAAAATTAAATTGAAACGATAACGCTCTAAAATTCTATTATTTTAATTTTTTCATGTGATTTGTAACCTTTCATTTCTGGATGTAGTTTCTTTATTATCATCAAATATGTATCGCTAAACTGATTAAATATACTCTAAGAATAATACCCACACAAGTGCGTGGCCACTATGCTAGTTTATCATAAACAATTCTGTACCACTCTGAAAAACAGAACAGGGGGACGAATATATGTTCCTTTGTGTTTGCACAAATCATAGGATTGATCCACACCTTGAGTTTTCTTTACCTTAACACAATTCCCGTATTCTCTTTGTTTTTCACAACTACATTATTCATCTTAGAATATTAATCTCAGACTAGTCTGTCTTCAGAAAGCAGCATTAATTATCTTATATTGTTTAGATGTGTGTTCATTAATGCATGCGACAGAGACAGCAAGAGATTTGACTAATCTTCCCCTTAGCTTTGTTTTCCAAATAACTAGAATAAATTCTAGTAAGAACGAAATGGAAACAGGGGTACACTAATGGATGTTCACATCCCGCACGTCCGCTCGGGGGTATGAGCCGCAAGCGGATGTGTGCTGCACAGTACTTCGATGAAAACAACCCAATGGTAAGATAACAAAAGATAGTGTGCTGAAATAAAAAAGAATTCTATAGTAGTATAATGGAGAACTTGTAGACGGAATTCAGATAAAAGATAGAATGGTAGTGCACTTACTATATCTTTGATGTGGGCAAGTTTAATCTTGTTCTCATCTGATTCACACCACTTCTTTAGTTCATAGTTGAGCCTGATATATAGCTTCTTGAGCATGGTGAGTTGTTGTACACATTGCGGCAAAGACTTCAATCTCTGGCATTCGATTATCTCGAGGCTTTCGAGAGAGGTGAGGTCACCCATCCATTCCGGCAGCACTGAAATGTTGTGGCAAAAACTCAATTCTAGCGATCGGAGGGACGTAAGGTGCCGCATGCTGTCTGGCAAGCTCGCCAGATAATCACAATGGTTGAGTTTCAACTCTTGGAGTGTAGGGATGTGGTGAAGCAGCCTCCACTTTGGCACGTTGCTGTGGCTGACCTCCAACGTGGTAGCTGGAGTAGAGGATGGAACGCTGATGTGGCCTCCCTCACGCCAGGGGGATATTACCTTGTCGCTGCTACGTATGTACCATGTAGAAAATATTGGAGGGCACGGTTTTAACCTCAGCGAACGGCAATGCAATGTCTTCAGTCCCTCAAGCTTAGGGAACATGAACTCCTCCACGCCATCCTCGCCACTGTATGTTGTGCTCCACTCTTCCAGTCGTTTCATATTTTCCAACCAGAAGGTTGACAACCGACGGAACGCTCCTCTGCCACCACAGAAATCTCCATCGAGTTTTGTAATGCTGTGCAGCCTTTCCAGATGCAGCTCTTCCAGGTTTGGTAACTGTCCGAGTGGTGGTAGGTGGTTGCACCTCGGCAGATTCTCCAATTTAATTTTAACAAGATTTGGGAGATGCTGAGAAATGCCCATGAGCCAGGTAGGAAAGCATACACCGTTATAACCTCGCAGCACCAGTTCCTTCAGATCTTTTGGTGGCACCAGTTCCCCTAACACATCCTTGTCATCCAAATAAAGTCGATCAGGACCCGAGGTCCAATCGAACGTCAACTTTGAAAGATTTTGTTTCTCTAATAATTGAACAGCACGCGCTTCCTCCATAGATATTATATTTTCAAGACAACAAATTTCCAACTCATCACAATTTATGTCCCCGATCTGATGAAGATTGCTGCAAGTATTGGCATCATTAGCGTGAACCGTGAATATCGGTAATGAGAATGAATTCTTGAACTGATAATGCTTTATGTGTTCGGTCAGTGCGGGCAAGCAGTTCGCCATCCGTAGAAACTTCAGCGTATGAATTGCACATATACTTTCTGGTAGGGAGTGTAGATGCGAGCCTGAGACGTCTAATGTATGTAGCCTTTTGAGGTTACCAAGACTTTCAGGTAAATAATGATGTATGTTACCAGATATGTCCAAGTGCTCTAGATTGGTAAGGGCACTGATACATTGAACATATCCCTCTCTTTCACTGCTTGGTAAGTGATAATAGATTGGATTCAAGCTTTCTGACAAGTTCAAATACTGGAGTTCGGTGAGGTTGCCCAAAACATCAGAGAGCCCTCTGAGATGCTCCTCAGCGTAGCTCACCCCTTCCACACGGGGGCTTGACAAATCGAGATGCACCAAATTGTGGAGCTTCCCAAATGACTCTGGCAATACACCAATTTTACAACAACCTGATAAGTTTAAATGTTGCAGTTCGGTGAGGCTTCCTATAGCTTCTGGTAGCTTTTCAAGATTGGAGCAGTTTGACAAGTTCAAATATTGTAGTTTGGTGAGGCCGCAAAAAGATTTTGGCATCGCCACAACTCTGGAGCAGTCAGATAATTCTAAATGAAGCAAGGATTTGAGATTCCCCAATGATTCTGGGAGTTCTACTAGCATTCTGCAACTTGACAAATCGAGACGCACCAAATTGTGGAGCTTCCAAAATGACTCTGGCAATATACCAATTTTACAACAACCTGATAACTTTAAATGTTGCAGTTCAGTGAGGCTTCCTATAGCTTCTGGTAGCTTTTCAAGATTGGAGCAGTTTGACAAGTTCAAATATTGGAGTTTGGTGAGGCCACAAAAAGATTTTGGCATCGCCACAACTCTGGAGCAGTCAGATAATTCTAAATGAATCAAGGATTTGAGATTCCCCAATGATTCTGGGAGTTCTACTAGCATCCTGCAATTTGATAAGTCAAGATGGATCAGACGCTCAACTTTGCCAATTGATTCCGGCAATGCAGAAATTTCCCGAGATCCATGCAGGTTTAGGTACTGTAATCTTGAGAGCCGAGTAACACACTCGGGCAACTTTGAGAGCGGGCATCCGCTTAAATCCAAGACACGCAAGCACTTTGCAAATAAAAATGCATCGTTACGGAGCCCCAGTTCGCTACAATCCAAAAAGTGCAGTGCCCTCACCTTGGCCGGGCAAATAGCTGACAACTTTGTTGGCCCGCTGTAATTTGTGAGCAATGCATAGCGGCAATATTTCTGCTCACAGCTGTTGCTCCCTTTGTTAGAATCGGAAACAAGCAACTCGTCATCCATGACTGATCTTGCAAGGTCATGCACTAGGTCGTGCATGGTGAACACCGCTTGCTGTTGGGAAGTCTGAATTTGAAAATACAACAAGTTATATTAGAAATGTCGTCCAGGTCCAGGCATATTATCTATGCATGTAAAAGTTGTTTAGAGATCGACATCTTGTTCTTAGCTGGAGTTACAACCCATTGATTTCTTGCTAATATTTCAAGAGTTAATAATGTACCAGCCAATTTTAATTAAGTTGACGTTATTTAACGAACAGAGCTACAGGCCTGCAGCAAATGTGAATGACTCTAGTCTCTAGAACTCAGAAATCAGAAAGTAAAATAACTAAAGAGGAGGCAATCTTGCAACTATTTAATGTGCTATTTTGATTTCATATATTTGTATTATGCCCTAAATTAATATGGGGACTAACGTGCATAAACCATTGTACAACTTTCTCTGCCTCAGTGTGAAAAATTTTCCCACCTAGTTTCCATTTTCCCCTCCCCTCACCACCTCCTTTTCCACGCCACTCATCGTTGCCAGTTACCACCTCATCCGCACCACTGCCTCTCCCCCCCATCGCTAGCTGTCAGCACTGACATGTGTGGAGTTAGAGCAACAGAGAATGGAGAGAGGTTTTCTGCTGCATGTGCTGAATCATCTAATGACTAGGATGCCACATCAGCATTGCAACTGATTTGGATGTCATGTCAGTGAAAACCATAGTGGCATTGGGCCAAGAGGTTATTTGCTCCGGTTTCAATAGCTGACGGGTGCAAGGTAAATGATTTAGGAGTTTAGTGGTGAAACTAGAAAATTTGTTGAGCTCAAGGGAGTAAAACACCCCTTTCCCATTGCATGGTGTTCAAAGGTTATTTCGCGTTTTTTAGTTGCTTTCGTTACGTCTTCGACTAACAACATTAAGAAAAAAAAATGATATTTTGAAACAAGGGGCATAACAAATAGTGCAAAAAAGGTATTTCCAAACAAGAAGCGACTAGATGACGCTATAGCTTTGCAATGGTATAGCAACAAGATTCGTCAAGTTTCAGTAAGTTCCATCAAAATATTTGAAAAAGTTTTAAGTTCCAATGAGGTACGCGCATTTCTAGAAGTTTCTAAAAAAAGTTTCAAGACCAAGTTCTAACAAGTTTTAGATTTTAAAACTCAAACTTCAAGTTTCAGCAAGTTTCAATGGGTTTCATCAAGTTTTATCCAAAAAGTTTCAAGAAATTCCAACAAATTTTAATAAGTTTTATCAAGATTCAACCGAAGAGTTTCAACACATTTTATCAAGTTTCAATCGAAGAGTTTCAAGAAGTTTCAACAAGTTTCAACATGTTTCATCAAGTTTTAACTGAAAAGTTTTAAGAAGTTTTAGCAAGTTTTAACCGGATTCACCAAGTTTCAATTGAAAAGTTTCAAAAAGTTTCGACTAGTTTCAACCAAAAAAGTTTCAAGAAGTACTACAAGCCTCGACAGGTTTTGATGAGCTCATTGTTGCTACGACAATGGCGGAAGCGGTGGTGCTTGCGCCCACCTTGGCTAGTGCCGCGCAAGGACCGGACATGGAAAGGAGGGTAATCAAGGTGGTCAAAGGTGTCGGAGGCGCGCGGAGACCTATCGTTGCTACAGATGGTGTAAGTGGCCCATGTCGACGCTCCTCTTTAGTCGAGCCTCTCCGGGCGCTGCTCCACCTTGCCCATCTGTGCCCACACTGTCATGCTCCCCTTGTCATCCGCCCTCTTCGGCTATGCCTCTCTCCAGTCACCATTGCACCCCGCTCGTCTTCGGTCGCGATGTCAGATCCGATGTGGTCTTGCCACACCGTCGTGTTCCCCTCACCGCCTGCCCCTCGGCGGTCACCGCTCGACCATTGCCACCAATGATGGTGCACCTGCTTGAGCTCGCCTAGCGTGCCAACTCGTTGGTGATGGAGTGCACAAAGAGAGAGAGAGAGAGAGATATGGAGGATATGAGGTTCTCAATGTTTGAATAAGGTAAATGATGAGTGGCTAGGAGAACTAGATAGATGAGTGGCGACGTCTATGCTGAACGGTGGAGATGTATCCTGACGGTTTTCTAGCCTTTTCCTTTCAAACAAGGGGCATAACAGAACAGTGCAAAAAAAGGTTTTACTTCACCTTTTTTTTCTTTTTATCAACATTACTTCACCTTAAATGTTAGATTTCAAATTCTAAAATATTAAATTACAAAAGTTAATTTCATATTTTGGAAATTAAATCTAGTATCTAAATATTTGCAAATAAGGCTTTTTAGTTATGATTCTTAAAACTTTTGATTTTAAAGTTATGGAATTAGATTTGGGAATTTTAAAATATTATGTGGGTAATCTGGTCATTATTGTAAAATTTGTTAGTTCTTTTAATTGACCTCTATCTCCTGATTATGGACATTTATTTAGATTTCTAGGAATCAGTGAAGCTTATTTAATTTATTTGTTAAGCTTAATAATAAAAAAAATGGGACATGATTGACACAACCATGAATATTATTAGTTCAGCATTCTTCATGCAAATCTTCGCTGCCAGCTTGGAACATTTGGGAACAAAGAAATAGAGAAAAAATCATTGACCATGAAGCCTATGATGCATGGACATAACAGTGAAGCACCGAGTTGGTGTCAAACACAGACACGACTCGGACATGTATTTACTACGTGTCTGAATATTCCTGTGAAAAAAGATTTTGTATTTGAAATACATATTAGACACGACCTAGACACATATGGGCTCATTTAAAGGACAAGGCCCAGCCCATAGCCACGCTGTTAAGTCAACGCTATTAAGTGATAACCCTAGCGCCTCTATTTCTAGTGCTCGACCTCTATGCTCGGCTAGCCCGTCTCCCTCTCTTGGCTCTGCTCTCCTCCTAGGTGAAGCCTTGTGCGCCTGCTCCCTAGCCAACGCCACATGCGCCTCCGCCTTGGTTGGCTTGGCTTCTATTGCGCCTGGCTACCTTCTGCGCCCTACTCTATTCCTCTGTTGCGCTTGGCCGGCTCCCCTGTGTCCGGTCGCCACCTCTCCTATGCCCGGCCGCCTCCCCTACGCCCGGTCACCACCGGCCAAATCTAGCCTTAAGCACTCCAATTTGCTACCGGGCACCGAAAATCCAAGCTCCCCTTCTACTAATAATTTCTCCTTCCTATTTACTTCTAGTTCTTGGTTGCTACTTGCTTTATTTTGTGATTTGAGTTATTTTTGAGCATGGATGGGTGAAGATGGTGATGGTTATGCAATCGTGGCTTTCCATGGTGGGGCTTGAGGCTTCCCACATGCCTGGGAGTGTTGTAGCCGTCTACCCGGGATTGTTGTAACCGTCGGGTGTCCATGGTGGCCGGCGGTGGCACGCTATCGTCGCGGTGATCTCTCCTCCGGTATACTACTCCCTCCCCTACTCTCTTCCTTTTCTATGTTAGCTCTATGGATAGCTACGGTTTTGGATGCAATGCTTATGAATGGTGATGCTCGAGGAGTGGTCCCATGATATAATGCTTGTGAATGGTGATGCTTGAGGCATAATGCCTCGGTTTGACTGTTATTTTCTTTGTTGTAGGATTTAGTAGTTTGCTATAGCTAGTGTTATGATTTATGACATAGACCAACACCTTGAAGAGGGGGAGGTTGGATGATAATAGATACACGAAGGTGCTCCAATTGCCGGCATGCTATCTTTTAATTCACCAGCTTAAGTCTTGTTCTCTTTTGTAGAATCACCCATGTAAAACAATATATGTTCAGAAGGTTTGGTTGAGAAGGGGTTATGTGCCCGGCCCACCTTTTGCCACTTTCAAAAGAAACAAACACTCTTGTTTTACTATATTGTGATCGTGCTTAGACTATTATATTTACATATATATGTAATAATTTAAAAGAAATGGGGCACCATATTTCAAATGCGTGAATTCAACCCAAATTCGGATATATTTTTTAAAAAATATTAGTTTTAGGGTATATACCAATCTATAACAATTCAAATAAAACATATACCTTTGAAAAAATATACTAGAATTCAAAGTTTTGAATGAATTTAAATCGCATGCTTTGCTGATTTATATATATAATCAGCACATAACTACAATCAAACTATCAATAAAAAAGGCAATTACAGTTCAAATTTCAGTTCGAACTTATTTGAACTAGTTAGTAAACTAGTTAAACTTGAAATCTAAAAAATTTTAAAAAAATTTCGCACATGATACATAGAGAAAATACCTATTCTAGACTATGGTGCATAGGCACCATGGTGCCCCTGTTAATACACACACACACACACATACACACACACACACACTAGTGTCGGTATTTTTGGAAAAATGGTGAATCCCTGTGTCCGTATCGTGTCGTGTTAGACAATATAGCATGAAGCACCTAACATACATGTTTTTGGCTAAATAGCTTGAATTAGATTGTTCTCACCCTCTTTCCTAGTGATGTTAAGCTTTTCGTGCTATATCCTAGATAGGTATATAGTTTCAGGATTTCTCACCCTTTTTCCTAGTGATGTCCTAAACATCTTGACGACAAGAAGACTGAGCCACCGTTGACGGAGAAGGTGAGCCATCACGCTTGAGGCTGGAGTTCTCCCAATCAGTTCTCTTCGTCAGCGAGAACCGATTGGGAGCACCGTCCGTTAATCTACAGTGATGCACGCTACCGCCGTCCTTTATCCAGCACTAGGAACGCTGCCACCATCCTTTATCCAGCACCAGGATCAACTCATCCTTTAACGCCAACTCCAAAGAAGAAAGCAGACAGGAGCAGTGGAGGCCTTTCTCGACAGGAAATTACCACTTCGTCGAGTGCAGTCGACCCTCGTAGACATCACAGTAGAGACCCGCGAAGTCACCTGTGACCGATCGCCCGACACACGCTACTGCCGTCAAACGCAGAGAGTTCCAGGCTTTGTTTGTAAAATGTGGGTTGCCTGAAAAACTTCTGTACTATTTCGGATGAATCCGTAGATAGGGTCCAATAGGGCCCAAATGCTTTAAAGAAATCCTTCTGATTTTCAATAGGGTTAAATTAGGGCACCGAATTGCAAAAAAAAGTTGAAACAGGCAGAATTATGTGTCACTGTCAGTAGAAAAAATCAAGGAAAGAACATGGAGCATTGTTGAGTTCGTCATTGTCCCATCTTTTCTTAATGCTTGGTTTGTCTAAATCAGTATTATTTTAGCTTGCCTTGTTATTCCCTTGTATCATTGAATGGTGTCCAGCTCTATAAATGTTACCTCGCGAAAACAAACTCTATAAAAGTTAATGTGAAGTGTGGCCTACAACTATGCATACACGCAATGTCATAGAATTGATTTGCTGAGACCCAGGAAGAACAATGACATATAAAATACAACATGAACAAACTTCCGGATCTACATGGCCTAAATATCACCTTTTACATAGAGGTATGAAGAAAATTAAAATATACAAGCAGCACAGGAAGTAATTTTGAAACTACTTAAAATACAGCTAAACATACTGCATTTGAAAGAAATCAACAGATGAAATACTCTAAAGTCTTCTGCTAATACAAGAATTGCCATGCTAATGGACGACTCAGCTCTATTTACAATGTGATGTATTTTGTGTAATGTGTGCATAATTATGTGAATATGCATTATGTACAGATTTACTAAGGAGAGTTCATTGATGATTTGAGAGAAGAAAAGTTGTTCTGTCATGGAAGTATATAGTTACTTAGTAACTCACCGAAGGCAACTTTGAATGCTGAAGGAAGGACATCCCCAAGAGCTGGCGGATATACTTCTCCCCGAGCTGACTGGCTGGAAATATATTTGACGGTTTGATGAAATCAAGAGCAATCCATTGATGAATCAGATCATCTTTACCTATATTTTGACCTTTTGGAAATATGGCACAATAGGCAAAGCATAATCTCAACTCTGATGCCATATGTTCGTAACTTAACATCAATGATGGAAGCACACTATTTTCAGGTGAATTTTTATCATCATGACAAGGGTCATTCCAGATGTAACTGTCTCTCACTGCTAACCATTCCTTAAGATTCATTTCAGATAACATATATCCAAGGGCTTGAGCTGCTAATGCCACACCGCCGCACTTCTTTGCAATGTCCAGTCCTAGTTGCTTCAGTTGTTCCTTTTCAGGTTTAGATTCAAGGTCACACCTTTTCTTGATTATATCCCAGCACTCGGTATCAACCAAGGGCTTTAGATTGTACGATTTACCGGTCCAAAATTTTCTTGCAATCTGTACCTTGCGTGTAGTTACTATGACATCAATCTTGCTGCCACTCTTGCCAATATTTAGCATAGTCTTCAGTTTTTCCAACTCAGCGTTGCGTTCCTCCCATAGGTCATCTAAAATAATCAGAATATTCTTACCATGAATTAACTCATCAAGCCGCTTGTTTATCAACTCTCTATCATTTAAACTCTCGCTTTCTTTATTTGATATTTGAGAAATTATAGAACATCCTATTTTCTTTAGGTCAAACACCTGGGACACATAGACCCATACCCGATGATCATACTCTTTAAATTGATAATCATTGAAAACCAATCTCGCCAAGGTTGTCTTGCCTATGCCTCCAAGACCATGGATAGGAAGAATTACGGCCTCTTCTTTGGTGCTGCTTTCCGATAACAAAGCTACGATTTCCTTCTTTTCTTTCTCCCTCCCCACAATGTCCTCTTGGTTAAACTTTGATGTAGTTGATCTTGTTTCCTGTGAAGCAGTAAACTGCTGCTCATTGTTAGCACTAGAATCTGGTGAGAACCCAAACTTCTTATGGTCCTCGTCAATCTTCCTCAGTTGCTCTCTCATCTTTTTCATCTTATGAGCCAAGGTAAACTTGGGTACAATCGTGAAACTTGAAAGCAGCCCTGTCTTCTGTAAGAAATTGAAATTTACATATCAGGTCTGGAAAAAGGAAAAACATCTGCAGGCCAAATATACTTTTTATAAAACAAAAGTTGAAATACTTTTACGGAATATAGCACTGAAAGTAATCTCTCAATAGGATTATGCTATATGCCACTTCCGTGAGGCAGGTCTAACAAATATACCACTTAAACACCGTTATCATACTGCTTAATCACTTTGAACGCAATTAAATATTAGTAATAATTAAGGAACTCCAACGTGAATGAAAGAAAGATTTTTCATGGAGGTGATGGATCGCTAATATTCAGTAGTGACAAACGACAAGCACTTGACAAATGGTACACAACTGGTAGTACTACTAGCTACATACCGTTCCATCTTGGAACTCGTCGAGCATGTCGCAGATGTCGTAAGCCGCGTCCTTGAGCCGCTTCAGCCACAGCCGCACTGAGGACTCCCTGACCGAGCGCCTCTCCGCATCCGTGAGCACGGCCACGATGGATTCCAGCGTCTCCTTCATGCCCTCCAGGTCGTCCTTGAAGTTGAAAAGCATCGTGACCTGATCTCCAATGGCAGAGCCCAGCTCAGCAACGGCCAGTTCGACGACAGCCGAGGCAAGCTTCACCGCCATGGCTGCACCGCCCGCTTTAGCTCTCACACTTGCTGGTATGCTCGAAGCAGAGGAAGAAGCCAGTGGAGCTGCGGAGCCTGATACACAGGGGAAGGGGATCGCTGGCGTTCAGCTCAGTTCCTGTCGACATCCATTCAACGCGGTCCTTGACTCCTTGTCCATCTAGTACTATATGGCTTTAATAATTCTGCTGGGCCTACTGCTCTCACATTTCCAACTCATCACGTCTTCGTGTCTCGCTTCTCGGTCCCATTACTGGTTCGCTCCAGTGGCCGAGCTAAATAGAGGGGTGCACCACTTCAAAATAAATAGGCTAGATAAGATGAGTGAAGGTATTTTTTGAGCTAGAGGTACACTATATTAGGCCAAGGGGTGCACAAAGGGTGAATATTTACTAGTAATAACTAAATTTTGTTTTGGAACCGGGTTCCTGAGAACCCCCTCCGGCCCATGTGCCTCCGCCCCTGGTTCGCTCTGCTCCGAGCTGATTCAGCATTTTGGTCCTGCTTCAAATAGATTTATTTTCTTAGCTTCTAAATTTTGGTTTTTTATCTTTTGTTTTTTCTGCTTATTTCTTCCCATTATCCTAAAAGCTATATTGGTGTTTTTAATATGCAGCAGGTCCTATCTTAGAGAGAAAAGTATGTGCTAAATATTTAGAAGAAAAAACAAACTTAGCACCTGGCTGAAGTGAAGTGATGTGTCATTTCTAGCTCCTTTCATAGTGTACATGCCTTAAGCTTCTATGTTAATCATAAGAAATAAAAAACTATAAATTACCATACTGTACATGTCTTAAGCTCCTATGGCCAGAGACAATGGATCCAGTGATGGCTGTGGGCTGGATCTGAAGATCAAATGGTCAATTGCTATGCAGTCGAAAATGCTATGGACATACATCGTTTCCTAGTTTTTCTCTTTAAATTAATAAATATACTATAGCAAGGCCCCGCAAGTAATTATCTTATTTGAAAATTAATTAACTTCAATTACGTGGCACTCACATGTAGGACTCACACTAAGAAGTAGGGCCATGTGATGAGAATTTCAGTTAGATTGGTAACTCAGTTGGCATGTCAATCACAAGTGGAGCTAAGTAATTTAGTTCTTTTTATCCTAGATTATTAAGATAATCTATCGTACCATTAACGGTAATCCCAGCATCATCTATAATTCTTTTCAAACAAATTTAAGGTAATATAAGGTAATTAGTGTCATGATTAATTAGTGATTACTAGTTCATTAGTATTCGATAGCATGCAGGACCACTAGTTAATCATTATTTTAAATCCCTAGTTATAAATTGTGAGATGCTTACACGTAGGCCCCATGAAAAGTTAATTAGTAGTTAGGCGTAAGATTAATTAGTAATTAATTGAGGATAAGTACTACGCAGACCCAGACCCTAGACTATAGTCACCGGTCCATAGGTCTGATGGCTCAATTATTGTTTCCAATAACTCCACAAGGATTGTTGGCCCATGTCATTCTCTAGCATTATCATAATAAAATAATTCAAAGAAAAAGTAAATACTAGTCAGCCCTGTCTATCATAAACGATGACCATTTTCTTTCAATCGTAAAATAAATAAAAAAGAAGACCCAACTTATCAACCTAATCCAACCAATTAAATAACTAGAGAGGAATGTTTCTAAGAATATTCTTTCCTCTCTCTTTTTTTTCTTTTTTTTTCTTTGCTAAATCTTCCGAGAGCCTGTTCTCTCTCGTCTTAACACCAAATCAAATTATTCTTGAACATAAATTCGTATATATTCAAACTCTATCATTGTACCAAAATTTTGAATTTGGGGATTTATTTGTATCCATTTGTGTTTTATTTGAATCCATTTGGATTTGTTCAAGCATTATTTAAATTCAATAGTATTTCGCATAATTAGAATCCAAAGTCTTGCAGGAATAGATGTTCGAGTAAGGTAAAGACCGAGACCAAGATGAAGACCTTAAGCAAGGCGAGTCATCACTTTGATCATATTGCGCCTACTTTTAAACGCAATTATATTGTTTTACATTATTAAAGTGTGTAAGACCATATGGAGATCACCTTATATTTGTAATGATTATATGACAACATTGACAGCGATAGGGTAGAGTTTGAGTTGGCAAAAATATGAATTAGGAATTTAGGGAGAAGTTTCATATTTGTTGGCTATAATATTGTTGCATATGTGTTGCATAATGCACTTATAGACTCATATGGGTCAAGTTGGAATAAACTTGTGCTTGAAAATGGTTTGCTTGGTCTCATGTTATGCTGGTAGTTGTAGAGTCAACTGTGGTCAAAGGTGAGGTGCATCGGGACTTGGTTGGGAGAACCAAGGTCTAGAGCGACCATGGATGTCGGGTGAGATAGGTGGACTCAACCGAGGTGCAAGATAAAAAGGGACCATGGAAGGCACAAGTGGTTAAGGTCAAGCGGTACATGTGGTGCGGCAAGTGACTTATGTCTGTTTGCAAGCGAGGATGGTTCAGTGGGATCTAGACATGTAAGTGGTTTGGTGGCAAATCATTGGGGCTACATAGAGGATGACGAAGCATAGACGATGCTTTGAGGCGAAGGATTCGGGAAACGTCGTTGTGGGGCATTTCGGTCATTGCCATAAACCAAAAATGTGAGTGGTTAGAAAAACCGTAATGGAGGCCAAAGCGAATTAGGTCAAGGATACTTCATGGACGGCAAGGCATGATGGATTCAGGTTATTGGAATTAAAGTTGAAAACAACACTTTGAAAAGCATGTGTGAGTGTGTTGAGTGAAAAACCCTTGCGGGTAATGGGTTATTGAGTTTTCCCATGTGGTGTTGGTGGATAATAACCACTTTATATTCAGGTCTAGGTTTTCATGTGAGCCTCTACTATATAAAGAGGATCTAGGAGAGAGGTAGGGATTTATATGCTTGATCCAAACTTGAGAGAGATTAGGGTTTGAGAGGAGAGGACTAGGTGCTGCCCCTTGGGGCTTTGTCCTCTATTAGGGTGGTTGTAGTCCTTTATCTCCAAGTTATAATAGAAGATCAAACTTTTCCCATGGATTCTCTTGTGTTCTTGCTTTGCGTCTTTGATCTTTTGAGTTGAAATTTGGGGTTTCTTTGTTTCTCTTGTTCTTGTTGGTTCCTCATGATGTGTAATTTAAGTCCATTCATCTAGGGAGCTCTCTTAGCAGGTTCTCTCGGTTTCTTGGTTTTTTCCTAAAGAGAAGGTGATTTGAGAGTTTCTTGATTCCAAGAGGATTGGGCTTGATTCTTGCTGTGTTTAAACTTGCTAGGATGTGCAAGAGTTGATCCAATGTTTTCTTGAACATATAGAACCCACGAGTAAGTCTTAATTGCTGATTTTGTATTTGGCCCAGTTTTGGTGCAACTTTCATTAAAATGGGTAAAAGTTGGAACTTTGGTAATGACATGTGTGATTGTTGATTAGACTAGGTTCCTAACATCGTAGTTGAGGTGTGTTTTAAATTTCATATGATTTGAAGCTTTTATTTGAAAGTTGAAGAAATTGGACGATTTGAAATTATGTTATTTTTTGTTTTGGTAGTAAGGGCGGTCAAACCGCTATGCATCTTGCGGTCAAACCAACCAGGGTGGTCAGACCGGCCTTTGTGTCAGCAGTGAGATTGGTTAGTGGGAATTTTTGCTGGGGTTTGCTATTTATGCAGTTGTGAGCCTTGAACTTGATCTTCTCAACTGCCTATAGCTACTGGAGTGAAGTTCTTGAATACATAGGGGCAAATATTACCAGAGTCATTCACACCCCCCTCTGACTGCTATTACTGGTCCCATAAAGTGCATGGGTGTAAGTTCAAGCTCCATTTAGTTGGTTTTGGTGATAAATGTAATTGTGAGACTAACTTATTTATTAACTATGATATTACTTGTCTCATTTGGATGTAATTAATGATAAATTCAAATGTGAGACTAACTTGTTTGTTAAGTATAATATTGCTTGGTCTTATTTAGATGAAAAGGTGAAAACCATAGAGGATGTCAAAGCGGCATATATTACATATGCTTAGTGCGGTAGATGAGGATAGGCGTGGACCATCTCAAGCGGCGAGTTTGATAGAAAAATGGAGAGTTTCAAATTTGCTTTCATTTTGAATCTAATGTTAAAGTTGTCTGCCATCACAAATAAGCTCTCATAAGTCTTGCAAAAGAAGAATCTAAATATTGTTCATGCTATAAAATTAGTTCATGATGTCAAAGCTCGGTTAACCTCCATGAGAGAAAGTGGTTGGGATGACTTGTTTGATAAGGTCCAACAATTTTGTGTTGTCAAAAGTATTCTAGTGCCAAATATGAATAAACAACTACCATTTAGGGGTCGTTCGAGGCATGATGGGAAGATTTACACTAATCTTCAATATTACCGAGTTGAGGTTTTCTATGTTGCCCTTGAGAAGATATGTACTGAGATGAATCATTGCTTTAGTGAAGCATCTACAGAGATATTAGGGCCTGTTTGGCAGAGCTCCACCAACTCCAGATCCACCAAAAATAGCTCCACTCCACGAATTTTTACCCAAACGCCCCAGCTCCACGAAATCTGGATCCACCAAAATACTGAATCTAGCTCCAGATTCATGAAATCCATGGAGCACCTCAAGGAGTGCTCCACGAAACCTTGTTTTGTACCTACTCGTGGAGTTGGGTGGTAATTACCCACCTTTTGCCACTGGTTACACACCCCATCCCATACCACCATAAAACCTATGGGCAAAACAGGTCATTCCCACCAAAAACTCAGTTTCGTGGATCTGGAGCTGCTGTGCAAGCCAAACAGTTTTGTCTAGCTCCATGGTGGGATCCCAGATTCACGGTGGAGCTGTTTTTGGTGGATCTGCTGCTCCAGATTCATTTTTTCAATGGTGGAGCTCTGCCAAATAGGCCCTTAGTGTGCTTCTCATGCCTTGATCCAAAGAACACTTTCTCTAAGTTTGATGTTGACAAGCTTGCTCGCCTAACTACAATTAATTATGCGGATTTCTCTAGTGGTGATCGTGCAATCATAAGTTACCAACTTGAGACTTATATTCATCATGTGAGAAGGCATGTTTCCTTTTTCTACTTGTAAAGATCTTGAAAGTTTGGTTACAAAGATGGTTGAAACCGATAAATATTTGGTTTTTTCATTGGTTTACAAACTCATTTAGTTGGCTTTGTTATTGCCGGTGTCAACGGCATCGGTTGAAAGGGTTTTTTCAGTAATGAAGATTATCAAGTCTAAATTGTGCAACAAGATCAACAATGATTGATTCAATGACTTGATGATATACTACACCAAGCGGGACATATTTAAACAACTTGATGATGATGTTATTGCCTGACGGTTTCAAGCCATGAAGAAAAGGGAAGGACATTTGCCTCGTAGGCCTAGGCCTAATTAGCATTACTGATGCGAATATGTCAAAATTATATGATTTACTAATTCATTTTTTTTATCTTGTAGAGTCCCTTACTCTCTTTTGGTTGTGTGATTGGATATTTGGACTTTTGTTGTTGACTCGTCGCAACTTTGGTAGTGTCTAGTGAGTTGTTTGTTATCATATCTCATTCTTATTTTCATCTATGAACCTTTTACATGTGTGATGTATCGTATCCATTCTTTTACTTTAAAACTATTGTGGATTTGCATGATGTGTAATTGTGTATCCGAATATCCGATGCTTGCGGTTCTCAATAGACCATAATTAGGTACTTGGCTTGTGATTTGCTTAGATTTTGAAAAAATTCTGACTCCGCCACTGGTCACCAACAGTAGCCATGAGTTATGGTCCCTAATGTACGCCGAAGTAAGCACAGCGCGACAAGGATCGGTACTTAATGAAACTCTGGACGTCGCCATCTGAATTATTGTTGATGAGTGTTCTGCTACAATTACGAGGAATCAGCTGAATAGTTTGTCTCATTTTTATAGCGACTGATTTCTACGAGCCAAACTCTATGCACAAAATCATGTTAGAATTGTCTAGAAGGTCCCCGAATTCCCGGTTGATGCTTCCACATTTGTTTCTCCGCCTTGGTTGAATATTTTGTTTTAGGCTTATTCAGCACGCTGAAGCCTTTACAGTTCAAATTAAAAGCTCCCAAGATAAGCTTGGAAATCAGAACAATGGAAGATGTATTTAGGTTTTGGTCTGACATACCTTAACCAGTACATTAGTTCATCGGAGAATTTTCAAATCAGCCAAATAGACTCTGATAGCCTGATTTGATTAACGGATAACATAAAAGCGCCAGTTAGACAAGGAAAGAAACAAATGGAAGAGATACATCAATTCATTTTGCATTCAATTCGCCAAGAAACGCCCAGTCGCTCTGCACTCCCCTAGCTAGTTGGCATAGCAAGCGTGATCGGTCTCAGGCTGAAATCCACTGAGCAAGTATAATAAGAGGCTATTAATAGGCTGTATGCTGAGGTGGAGGAGAGAGGAGAAGAGAGGTGGGCTGTAAATTTACAGCCAGCTGAAGCACAATAACCAAGAAACTTTGTGAGAGAAAGGGATGGATCATACAGCCTTCAGCTAGCTGTAAACTACTATATGAATTGGCTGATAAGTGGGCTGTAAATGTCCATACAGCCAGCTGAAAGCTGTATTGGCATCTCCAATGGTAATAGCTAGTACTAGCTATATAGTCAGCTGACGTGGAGGTGAGAGACAAAAGCAAAGACTATTTTATACTGTTGGACCCACATGCTCATCTCTCATGTTCTTGGACTACGTGAAATAGATCAGCTATTTGCTCATCGCTAGTGACTACTCTCTCTCCTACTTTTTTCTTGCCACATCAGATCTAGCTAACTAAATAGCCAGCTGTTGGAGACGCCCTTAGCCTTGCTCTAAAAGATACAGTAAAGACTACAGCGACAAGGCTTATCAGTAGTTCAATCAGTTCACACTTCACACACTGGCCATGCATCTCCAAAAACCCGCACAGTACAGGACTACTGGTGTACTGCGTAAGAACTGGTGGTGACGCGTGCATGCCGCGGATGTTGCTACAGATATGTTCATCCTGTACAGATATCTGACACACTGCCGTCTGATCACATTACCCCTTAAAAAAATATTTAGATTTTCTTTGTATTGGTTGGGTCGCTTGCCATATAACATTCTAAACAATCCTCCCATGTGTTGGAAATTAGTTATGAAGGCTCTCACATTACAAGACCACTGAAATTATCTATCCATCCATTATCCAACCGTCCACTTACATGATTGCATCTAGAAAAAAATACTATTCTACAAACGTTGTCCAATAAAGTTTAATTCTTATTCTACTACTTGACTCTATTTATATATTTTTTTGCAACTTCAAACAACAACAACAACAATAGTGTATATATTATATAATAATTATTAATTTAAAAACCACATGTGTCTCCTTGAAAAATATACCAAACATGTGGGCTTCAGGTTCGTGGTAATTTTGGAGGTCTAGTAAATCTTTTGAGAGCGAATACGGTGTCTACTTTTGTTTTTGTTTTGATAATATAATAGATGTTTGTGATGTCGACCGCAGAGAAAACAATCGCGTTGTAACATAGTGTAGGAGTTGTTGAGGAATATCTTCTTTGCGTTTCCAACAAATTATATGCAATGAATACCGAAGAATCTTCCCTAGAATGAGGCTTCCCATAGAGCGTAGGAATTAAAAAAAGTTGTTGATGTTGGGCAAGAGTATGAACACAAATTATGAAATGCAAATTGTTAGAAGATGTTTAAGTGTGGAATCCTATGCCAGCATGTGCCTTTGGTGTCACCCGACGCCGTAAGGATACAGACTCCAAGAGCTCAAAAGAGCATGTTTCAAGCTGTATATACTATTGTACCCCACGATTTTATGCACTACTCTACAATCTACGCCTGATGTGGTTCTGTAGGGCCGAATGCTACAGCACTGCGTAATTTTTGGGAGCGGCTGGTGGTATAGTAGACATTAAGATTTATTGCAGGTCCAAGGTAAGAGGTAATGTGTTGTGTCCTCTAGATCGGACCGGGCCAATGGAGATGATTTTACTCATACAATTGTTTGCTTGCATTAGCTTGACCGATCATCCACAGAAGTACTACTGAGGGCTTGTTTGGAGCACACGAATTTCATATAAATTTCATAAGAAATAGATTATTTTCCACAGAAATTGAGAAAGGTTTCTGCATTCAAATTTAGCCCCTAATATTGTTATCATTGTGAAAGCAGCCAGGACGTTATTTGAAAGTGTTTCAGAATCAATGTTTTACCAACCTTGCCATTCTTTCATTAATCGTTTGTGATGTCAACCGCAGAGAAAACAACTAGTTGTAATATAGTGTAGGAGTTGTTTGGGGATATCTGTATGTTTCCAACATATTATACATAACGAATACCGAAGAGCCTTACCTAGAACGAGGCTTCCATGGAGCTTAGAAACTAACAAAGTTGTTGATGTTGGGCAGGAGTATGAACACAAACTTAGTTTTAGTTATGAAATGCAAATTGTTAGAAGATGTTTAAGTGTAGAATACTATGCCAGTCTGTTCAACGCCGAGCTCACAAGGAAGGGAAAATGGCCCTAGTCCACGCAGTAGGTTGTACGAGCAGTTCGGTGTGTTGCATCATACATAATGCTCTATGTTATGTATGTAATCAAACCCTACGCGCCGTGTTACTCCCAGCTGTCTATGAAGTCTATTTTAATTCAGACAACCGTATTTCCTTGTCTTTCGTATTTAATTATTCCCATAACAAGTTATCCAATAACATTAACAAACCAGTTCTCCTCCATGTACGAATTCCCGGTAATATCACAATATCACTTATCCTCATACTTATCGATCGTTCTTACTTATTGCAAATCCAATAGATTATCTGTCATTCATAATCTACGAAAATCACAAATGAATTAACTGACACTGCCTCTTGTTTGCAGTCGCTGCACAGCCTAGCGACATGCTGCAATCGCCGAAGCATTGGGCGACTGCAACCTATCACCCAACGGCTAGCGGATTGCTTGCGTGTCGCGTGGCCGTTGGGCGATAAGTTCCAATCGCCTAACCGTCAGACGACTGGAGCCTATTTTTGTAAAAAAAAATGTTTATGTGGGTATATTTCTGTTATTTCGAAAAAATAGATTATTTATACAAAAATTCCATAATTTTACGCACTACACACTACAATCTACGCCTGACGTAGTTTTGTAGGGCCGTAGGTTGTAGCACTACGTAATTTTGGGGGCGCCTAGTGGTATAGTAGGCATTCAGATTTATTGCAGGTCCAGGGTAAGAAGTAATGTGTTAAAAGAGTCCTCAAGATCGGACCAGGCCATTCGAGAGGATTTTGCTCGTACTACTGTTTACTTGCATTAGGTTTCTGCGTTCAAATTTGGCCCCTAATATTTTTATCATTGTGAAAGCAGCCAAGAGATTATTTAAAAGTGTTTTAGAATTGATGTTTTGCCAACCCTACCATTCTTTTATTAATCGTTTGTGATGTCGACCGCAGAGAAAACAATCATGTTGTAATGTAGTGTAGGAGCTGTTGAGGAAATATCTTTACCTTTCCAACGTATTGTATGTAACGAATACCGAAGAACCTTCCCTAGAATGAGGCTTCCCATAGGGTGTAGAAAGTAACGAAGTTGTTGATGTTGGGCAGGGGCATGAACACAAACTTATCTTTTAATTATGAAGTGCAAATTGTTATTAGAAGATGCTTTAGATTCCTACGCGGTATGTGCCATTGGTGTCATCGGATGCCACAGGGACGTAGACTCCAAGCGCTCAAAAGAGCATGGTTCAAGATGTATATACTACTGTACCGCATGATTTTACGCACTACACTACAATATGTGTCTGACGTTGTTCTGTAGGGCCGTAGGCTGTAGCACTGCATAATTTTGGGAGCAGCTGGTCGTATAGTAGTCATCCAGATTTATTACAGGTCCAGGGTAAGAGGTAATGTGTTGAGTCCTTGAGATCGTACCAGGCCAATGGAGAGGATTTTGCTCGTAGTATTGTTTGCTTACATTAGCTCGAGCATCTACAGAAGTACTACTGAGGGTTTGTTTGGAGTGCATTCAAATTTGAAATTGAGAAAAGCTTTTGCATTCAAATTTAGCCCCTAATAATTTTTTCATTGTGAAAGTAGCCAGGACATTATTTGAAATTGTTTCAGAATTGATGTTTTACCAACTCTGCCATTCTTTTATTAATCGTTTGTGATGTCGACCGCCGAGAAAACAACCATGTTGTAATGTAGTGTAGTTGTTGGGGGAATATCTTTATGTTTCCAAAGTACTAGCTATATGTAACGAATACTGAAGAACCTTCTCTAGAACGAGGCTTCCCATAGGGCGTAGAAACTAATGAAGTTGTTGATGTTGGGCAGGAGTATGAACACAAACCTATCTTTTAATTATGATATTTAAATTGTTAGAAGATGTTTAGGTGTAGAATCCTACGTCAGCACATGCCTTTGGTGTCACCGGACGCCGCATGGATGCGAGACTCCATGAGCTCGAAAGAGCACATTTCAAGCTTACTACTGCACTGCACTCTACACCTGACGTGGTTCTGTAGGTCCGTAGGCAGTAGCACTGTGTAATTTTGGGAGCGGCTGCTAGTATGGTAGGCATCTAGATTTATTGCAGGTCCAGGGTAAGAGGTAATGTGTTGAGTCCTTGAGATCGGACTAGACCAATGGAGGAGATTTTGCTCGTACTATTGTTTGCTTGCATTAGCTCGACGGATCATCCATGGAAGTACTACTGAGGGCTTGTTTGAAGCACACAAATTTATATAAATTTCATAAAAGATAGTTTATTTCGTACATAAATTGAGAAAGGTTTGTACATTCAAATTAATATTTTATCATTGTGAAAGCAGCCAGGAGATTATTTGAAGTGTTTTAGAATTGATGTTTTACCAACCCTGTCATCCTTTTATTACTCATTTGTGATATCGACCACAGAGAAAACAACCATGTTGTAATGTAGTGTAGGAGTTGTTGGGGGATATCTTTACGTTTCCAACGTATTGTACGTAACGAATAACCTTCCCTAGGACAAGGCTTCCCTGAGAGCGTAGAAACTAACAAAGTTGTTGATGTTGGGCAAGAGTATGAATACAAACTTATCTTTTAATTATGAAGTGCAAATTGTTAGAAGATGTTTAAGTATAGAATCCTATGTCGGTACGTGCCTTGGTGTCACCGAACGTTGTAGGGACGTCGAATCCAAGCGGTCAAAAGAGCATATTTCAAGCTGTATATACTACTGTACCCCACGATTTTATGCACTACACTCTACAATCTACGGCTGACGTGGTTCTGTAGAGCCGTAGGCTGTAGCACTACGTAATTTTGGGAGTGGCCGGTAGTATAGTAGACATCCAGATTTATTGCAGGTCCAAGGTAAGAAAGTTCTCGAGATCGGACCAGTCCGTTGGAGTGGATTTTGCTTGTACTACCGTTTGCTTGCATTAATTAGCTCGACGGATCATCCACAGAAGCACCATTATTGAGGACTTGTTTGGAGCACACGAATTTTATATAAATTTCATAAGAAATAGTTTATGTCCTACATAAATTGAGAAACCTTATGTCCTACATAAATTGAGAAAGGTTTCTGCATTCAAATTTAGCCTCTAATATTTTTCTCATTGTGAAAGCAGCCTGGAGATTATTTGAAAGTGTTTCAGAATTGATGTTTTACTAGCCCTGCTATTCTTTCATTAATCATTTGTGATGTCGATCGTAGAGAAAACAACAGCGTTGTAATGTAGTGTAGGAGTTTTTGGGGGAATATCTTTACGTTTCCATCGTATGATATGAATCGATTGATCTGGCCCATATGCCTGCAACAGAAGCCATGTAGTTGGTGGTTGCTCTCTTGCGTCGTGTATTCCAGAACGGGCTGAAGGGAAGAGAAAATGGTCAGGTCTCTTCTCTACCTGGCAATGCGGCAACTCTGGCAGGAACGGAGGTTGTGGGTTTTGCTTCCCAGAACACCAAAGCCGAGGCGCGCAGGGGCAGAGTAACAGGCGTGGCCGCGTGGGTCGTGACGCAGCTGTGGGCACTTTCTTTGAATTTATATTTTTTTAGCTATTTCTTTTTTGTTTCTCCCAAAGCGAATTGAATTTGAACCTGGAATTTAAATGGAGCCTTGGTAAATTCAGAACTGGCTCTATATTTTTTTTGGGATTTGCCGTCTTGATTTTACGCTGAAATCAAAGTGGATGTAAAGCATCCATCACTATGGTTGTAAAACAGGTTGGCCTCGTGTAGACTGTTCATGGGCAACCCGCCCCCGTCGACCCAGCCTGATTTATCTGGGCTCGTGCCAAGCTTTCAGACCGCAGGCCCAAGATCGAAAAAATAAATATCTAAAAATATTTTATTAAGTAAACGAATTAAAAATGATATTGTATTTTCTGGGCTTTTTGGGCTTGGAACTAGGCTTTTGTCAAGCTAGACCTGGGCTTTCAAGGCTAGGATTTCCCTGGCCCGCCCAGGTCCAGACCGATCTTTGAACAAGTCTAGCCTCATGAGCTATTCGAGAATAGTCCGAGCCAAGCTTACCTCTGAGTATTGTCCTTCGGCTCCCATAGTCCCATGCTGATAGAAATATGCACCTTCTTGATCCACTCTTTGAATAGGAACAACTAGAGGTAGGTTGTCAAGAATCCTGTTGAATTTAGAGGATTTATGTTTAGAACAATTGACAGACACGAATAAACTATTGGACAATCAAGAAACTAAACTATTAACATTCATGTTCACACGGTACTCATCTTCAATCTTTTCCTTGAGAACCTTCGCTTCTTTCTCCCCAGCTGAAATCTTGCAGACTATTTGACACACCTGAGGCTCCCTCATTTCAAACTGGAAAACATATATGTGATAAAATTAACTAGGCCTAATGATTCAAGAACTGATCAACGAAAACACTTCATAGCGAAAGAACAAACCGAATATGGAGAGTTCTCGATGCGATCACCACGAAGAACTTCACCCACATTTTCAGCACTGTCAACTGTAGTATCCGACTTGCAGAATGGGAGAATAGTAGTAGTAGGGAAGCTGTGTCTTGATTGAGATCAGTTTGTTGACTTCCACGGGGAGAGGATCTTTCTGCAGACATAGAACGAAGGTAATAAAGGCTAGAAATGGCAAGTGTTAGGCTAGTGTTTGTATGACAACAACAAAAAATATCCATGTTAACTGAGTTGTAAGAAAAAATTGTAGCGTGCGTGACACATGCCCCAACACTGTCAAGGAAAAAGACAGCATCAAGCAATGTAAGGTGTCATCAAATGTACAATAAAAATTTTAAACACCTACGATAAACATATCGACCTATCAGCTATACAAAGATAAATAACATAAAGAAAGACAACAGGTCAGATATCTAGCTACCACAGGAAAAAAACACAAAGTATAAGAAGGCGTACATCTGTACACGTACACACTTTTATGTTCATTTTTTCTGTGTAATTGAGTCTATGGGCAGAAAAACCGAGAATCTAACACTGTTGAGATGGTAAAGCAAGTGTAGTAACGACCTCCAGGGCCAAAAACAGCCCCACAACCTACTCAGATTTGTAGCCTACAAACTGTTGAGGAACCGTCGCTAACGACCAGTCCGATTGATTCATCTGTTTAGAACAAATCGAATCAATCATAGAAGACAGAATAATAGATTGAACAAACAGAGAGAGATAGAGAGAACTCCTGATTTTTCTTTATTGCTTTTTATTCATGTGTACAAATTCTGCCGGTACGGCTCCCTATTTATAGTCTACAATGATGTGCCCACCATGGGCCGCGGGCTGCTGGCCCAGGCCCAGGTTTCCTGACACTCTCCCTTGGGCACTCATTCGACACGTTCATGCCTCGTTAAAACTCCACAAAAACCAGTGGGAAAAATTTGGAGAAAGAATACATGATACATGTTATGCTGCGATGCACGAATTGCCTCATTAAAAACCTTGGTCGAGAAACTTCAGGAAAATTTGTCAAGGGAAAAAGAGTACAATTCACCCAATTTCATTCAGTCTTCAAGACTTTTTTTTTGGGTACTTGATCTTCATGATCAAGATTTACTAACGGGCTTGAGAGAATTCTCCCCCTGAATTCTACACTTCTCTAAGTCTCATTATTCCAATCCCTCGCACGCACCTTTCAAAGCTAGATGCGGGGAGTGACTTAGTGAACAAATCTACTAGATTTTCACAAGACTTAGTATGCAGTATCTTAATCTCGTCCATTTTTTGTAATTCATGAACATAGAAGAACTTGGGGTTGATATGCTTTGTAAGGTGACTCTTCACATAGCCCGTCTGCACTTGTGCAACGCAAGCTGCATTATTTTCATAGATAATTGTGGGGGTTTGCACAATGTTCATTCCACATGACTGCTAGATGTGGTGAACCATTCGGCGGAGCCAAGCACACTCTCGTGCGGCTTCATACAGCGCTATGATTCTAAGTGGTTGATCGAGGTAGCTACTAGGCTTTGCTTAGACAATTTTCAGGAAATTGCAGTTCCACCACACAGGAATATATAGCCTGTTTGTGACCTTGCGATATGCGGGTCAAACAGGTACCCAGCATCTGCATAGCCAATCAAGTTCAGATCTTGATTCTTTCTGTAAAACAATTCAAGGTATTTGCTTCCTTGGAGATATCGGAAGATGTCCTTTATGCCCTGCCAATGCATTTTGGTAGGTTCTGCACTGTACCTTGCTAACAGGTTCACGGCAAATGCAATATCCGGTATGGTGCAGTTTGCTAAGTACATGAGTGCTCCCACTGCACTCAAGTATGGGAATTCTGGTCCTAGGATTTCCTCTCCCTCTTCCCTAGGTCGGAAAGGATCTTTTTCTTGCTGTAAAGACCTCCCAATCATCGGTACTTTCGATGGGTATGCCTTCTCAAAGTCAAACCTTTCTAACACCTTCTGGGTGTAGGCCGACTGGTGTACCAAGATTCCTTCAGGGACATGCTCGAGCTGCAGGCCTAAGCAGAACTTGGTCTTGCCCAAATCTTTCATTTCAAATTCTGACTCCAAGTAGAAGCTTGCTTCTTTTATATCTTCTACCGTCCCGATGATATTCGGATCATCTACATACATAGAGATTACAGAATCCATTCTGGGATTGCCGTATAAATACACAAGGACAATCATCATTGTTCGTGTAGCCTTCCTTGCAGAGAAAATCGCTTAAGCGATTATACCACATTCTTCCAGATTGCTTCAGTCCATACAGTGACTTTCTGAGTTTCACACTGTACAGATTTCTTTTTGCTCTGTCTTAGTTTGGGAGAGGGATTCCTTCAGGAACTTTCATATAAATCTCCAAATCCAAGTTACCATAAAGGTATGCAGTCACCACATCCATCAATTTCATTTCTAAATTCAAGTTCACTGCAAGATTAAATATCTAAAGGTAATTCCACTCATGACTGGGAGTAGGTTTCTTCATAATCAACTTCAAGATGTTGAGTGAAACCATGTGCTACTCCCCTTGCTTTGTATCTCACTATTTCGGTTCTTTCATTTCTCTTTCGAACAAATACCCACTTGTGCCCTACAGGGTGCACATGAGGAGGTGTGCGGCATACCGGCCCAAACACTTCTCTTTTGTTCAGAGATAGCAATTCAGTTACTATTGCCTTTTTCCAATATTCCTAATCTGATCTTTTCTTACATTCAGTGAGCGATGCAGGCTCGGGATCAAGATCGATGATGGTGGCAATTTTCTTTGCGAAGTAGATATCGATATTGGCTGTTGTCCTGTTCATGGACTCTCCCGTGTGCACATAATTTATAGCTATTTCTTCACGAGTTGCTTCTTCTGGAGCTTCACCTTGCGCATCGCTTCTTTCAATTGCGGTGGCAAGTCCCTTTAGTTTTTCGGCTCCGATGTGTGCGCACACATCTATGTCGATGGGAATATTCAGATTAGGTATACCCTTTTCTGAAGGTGTCATACTTGTGCCTAGTCTCAACTAGCTCCCATTCTCATTCTGGGGGATTTCAGTGATCGGCTGTGACAAATCCTTCTTATCCTTTTTCGACAGGCGTCCCCGGTTACTTAGAATTCGAGGAGCCAGAGTTCTCGTCCTCTTTTTTTCTGAGGCCTCTAGATGAGATTAGGGATACCTTCTGCTTTCTTTGGTATTTCAATCCTCTCCGGTGCAATGCGTGCAGGCACATGCGACTTAGTCACGCTCTTCAAATCACTAAAGTGATCAGGCAATTGATTTGCTAATGCATGCAAATCCATTGTCTTCTAGACTTCTCTTGTCTTCTGGACTTTTCTTGTCTTCTGGACTTCTCTTGTCTTCTGGACTTCTCTATTTGCTTCACTACTGCATGGGTCATGTGCATGGATTCCCGTGGCTTGCCACATAATTTTTCGATATTTTTCATCAAAGGGTTGATTTCCTCCCCCTAATGTTGGGAAATTATCCTCACCAAAATGCAATCAGCGAAGCGGACGGTATACAAATCTCCCGTCATGAGTTCCAAATACCTGATTATGGATGCAGTCTCATAATCAACGTATATCCTAGTCTTACGGAGAGTGCCCATTGCAGTACGCTGCGGAGGGGATATAGGTACATAAACCTTGCATCCAACATCCTGAGATGAGAAATTTTTGGTGGTGACCCTTGCGTTAGTTGCATGGGTGAATGGATGTTGTAAGTCGATGGTCTAAAGTTGATGAGATTCACTGCATGTAGGACCGTGTGTCCCCAACATGTAGCTGGCAAGTTACAATTTTGCAAAAGGGGTCGGGCAATAAATTTAATTCTCTTGATTAAAGCCTTTGTCAGACCATTCTGGGTATGAACATGTGGTACCAAATGCTCAACTACAATCCTCATCGCCATGCAATAATCATCAAATGCCTTTGAAAGAAATTCTCCGGCGTTGTCTATTCTAATGGACTTGATGTGATGATCAGGAAACACATTTCTGATGCAAATGATCTGCGAGATCAATTTTGCGAAAGCATGGTTTCTTGTGGATAATAAACCCATATATGACCATTTCGAGGAAGCATCAATGAGCACCATGAAATACTTAAATGGCCCTGAGATGGGCTGAATGGGACCGCAAATATCTCCCTGGATGCGTTCTAGGAATGCAGGGACTTCATCCTTCACTTTCAGAGTGGAGGGTCTAGTAATAATTTCTTGGTGGCACATGCAGGGAATACAAAATCTTCGTGATTCGGGATGTTCTTCACATTAATATTATGCCCTTGGGAATTGTTTATTATATTTCTCATCATCCAAAGTCCTGGGTGGCCTAATCTATCATGCCAGAGACAGAAGAGCTCAGAGCTTCTAAATACTGTCTTCAGGACAGTGCAGGCTACAGGTGCCTTGATATTGGTATAATATAGCCCAGTTTCTAGTGAAGGAAGTTTTTCTAATACCCTTTTCCCATTCTCTTCGTGCTTCGTAATAAGCAGGTATTCCTTACCGTACTCTTCTTCAGTCTCAACGTGGAAACCATTGGCGTGAATATCCTTAAAACTTGGGAGAATTCTAGTTGATTCTGGGTACAATAAGGCTTCTTCTATGACCAAAATTGTACCCATTGGGAGTATAATTATGGCTCTTCCTGAACCTATTATACATGCATCGCTTCTGGCGATTGTCGTAAGGCTGCCAGCATTCTTACAGATCGACTGAAAATACTTAGTCTCTCTTAAGTTGGTACGTGTTGTGCCGCTGCTAGCTAAGCACACTTCCTTCATAGGGCGCCACACATGTTCTAATATAGGATATTTTATTAACATGTACTAGAAGGCATTCAACACATAAATAAAATACACCAGTATCAGAACATATCATGCCATCATAAACTGAATAAATGAATGAATTCTTCAAATATCATCCAACCATCACGAAAAAATAAATGCTAAAGTACCATCCATGCAAATTCTAACTTGTCCTTTTCACACAAAATAAATGACATTTAAAGTCTAAATGCATGCTATGCATCATACTTTTTCTGCTATTTTCTTGGGGTTGACATTCTCTTCAAGAGAAATTATGGCGTTGGCTGCTTCTAGGTCGAAAAAGGTGCTCCTGTCGTGATGGTTTCAACCTCTATCAGTGCAGGTAACTGTTCAGAACTCTCCCCCTCAACCAACGCAAAGGGGGTTTCATGCTGCCCTTTGCCATCCGCTTTGGCTTGCTAGCCTTATTCTCTCGTGGAGCATCATATTCACCTTTCTGGGCTGCAGCTTTACCCTTCCTTCCCCTTTTCTTCATTAAGGGCTTTCGCACCTTGTAGCTCCCAGCGTTGGCTTCACGGCCAGTGGAGATCCCAGATGGCTGAGTGACTTAGTTCTTGCGGAGAATTTTGTCCTGAGCCTCCGCAACTTGCATCATATAAATCAATTTGGCATATTCCTCATAGCCGTCCTGATGATAATTGCGTGCTGATTGTACTGCATTGAGGTGGAAGGTGGATAGGGTTTTCTCAATCTTCTGATTATCTGTGCTATGCTTGCCACAGAGTTGAAGATTGGTACAAATCCTGTGCAAGGCAGAATTGTATTCCCTGACCGTCTTAAAGTCGACAAACTTTAGTCTGATCCACTCTTGAGGAAGAATGGTGTATTTTAGCCTCTCAAACCTGCTTCTTGAGTGCGGTCCAGAGGGCTAGCGCGCTCTTCTCCGCCATGCACTCATTCTTGAGAGTGAGGCAGAGGTGGTGCCTGAGAAAATGAAGTGCCTGATCATTCTCTTCAGGCATGGGTTGGACGTCATGCAGTCCGCCAATCCCAATAGCTGCGCGGAGCTTCTTGTGTTCAAGCACTATCTCAAAATCGGATACCCACGTTAGATAGTTTTGGCCATGCTGGGCCAGCTCCTCGAACTCCTAGTTCGTGATGACAGTCATCTATATGTGTATATAAGTTTACTGCTGGTAACATGTACGGAATAATTTACTACGGGTAAATAAATGGTACAATAGGTTCTCATAATGTTTCATAATTTTCTATGCATTGTCAATAATTTTTACTGCTAATTTCAATGATTAAAAGCAATTTAAATATTAAAATTAACCAAAAATAGTAAATAAATACAAAAAATACAGAAATAATAATGGCAGGAGTAAATAAGCTTCAAATGCTAAAAATAATCCAAAATTCGGATTCCCGAGGCCCTTTTATGCTAGAATATGAATTTTCAGTGAATTCTGCAATTTCTGTGGGTTTCTACGCAAATTTTCAGTTCAGAGAAAAATTCGCGCAATTTTTTGATTTACCGAGGGGTTTTCTACAAAATTCTGGGCCCATACGTAAATTTGAGGACTTATTCGTAATTTTTGGAATTATTGAGGCCTCTCTGTAAAATTAGGGGCTCAAATGCAAAAATTAAGGGCTCATTGGTAATTTCTGGAACTCAGAGGATTCTTTTGCAAAATTTCTAGCCCCCCTGTCAGCCCCTTTTTCTCTTCCTCCGCCGGCCCATTTGTTGCCCAACCCGTTTGGATCAAAAGAGAGGCAGGGGTAGGGTTTTCCTTACCCCTGTTCACACGGGTGGTGGCCGCGGCAGTGCAAGGCGTGGATGCGCGTGGGCGGGCGGCGGCTGGCTAGCTAGGGCGGGGGCTGGCGGCGCGGCGGTGGGCGGGGCGGCGGCTGCTGGCGGGAGGCGGCGTGGCGGTGTGGCGCGGCCGGTGTCGGCGGCGGCGTGGGCACGGTGACTCGAGGCGGCGCGCGCACTTCTGAGCGGCGGCGCGCGGTGCGGGTCTCGAACGCAGCGACGCAGAAGATGAGGCGGTCGAAGCGGTAGCCGTGCGCAAATCCGGCGGCATGCGTGAAACCGGCGGCTCGGGCTAGCACGCGACGGGAAGGCGGCTTGGGCAGCCGGCAGCGAAGTGGCGCGCGAGGCAGCAGCCGGCCTCGGGTGGAGGAGGCTGGCGGCGGCGGCAGCAGTGCCATGCGGCGCGGCGGAGGCCGGGGCAGCGTCGGCGGTGTTGTGCCGGGTGCGGCTGCGAGGAGATGCCGGCTTTGGCGCGGCACGGCAGCGCGGTGAGTCGGCCGAACGCACGGCGCGCGGCTGCGAGCCACGGCGGCGGCGGTGTTGTGCATGTGTGCGCTACTCGAGACCGTGCGCCGGTGGCTGCGATGCTTCATGCGGGAAGCGTCGGCGGGCAACGAGAGGCTCAAGCGGTGGCGCCGGCCGCCGGGCCGCGGCGGCGCGCATGCGCGCAGCGGCGGCACCTCGAGCTCCACGGCCGGCCGGCGGCGGCCGGCAGGCGCGCATGCGCGCATGCGGCGCGGCGTGCCGATCTCCCTCTTCGTGCAGAGAGGCCATGCGAAAATAATGCAAAAAATATTTTCTCGTGCAGTGACCGAACAGAAATCGATGCATAATTTCCCTTTTTTCGTTTCTAATCTACAGTACAATCAACATCTACCCCATTGTTCAATCTACCGATCAACATTGTGCCGGCGTCTTCAGGTCTGCTCGCGGTAGATTAGGGCGGATTTGCACCGTAGAGATTCAATCTAGAATGCGAAAAACTGCGAATTCAAAGCAATCTAGATAATTCAATCTATTAGGGGTTCGATGATTACCTTCAATTCACCGGAGCGAAGTCGTGCTGATAACGTGTTGAGGAACCGTCGCTGGCAACCAGTCCGATCGATTCCTCTGTTTAGAACAAATCGAATCAATCACAGAAGACAGAATAATAGATTGAACACACAGAGAGATAGAGAGAACTCCTGGTCTTTCTTTATTACTTTTCATACATATGTATAAATTCTGCCGGTACGGCTCCTTATTTATAGTCTGCAATGAGATGCCCACCATAGGCCACGGGCTGCTGATCCAGACCCAGGTTTCGTAACACAAACAACCAAATCTACGTTCCAAACTACTTCAGTCCCAGTAAATCAATCATCACCGACAATAACCACTAGTAATCATCTAAACCCAACAAGCTCCTACTGTGTGATGCCATCATCCAAGCATTCTTGAACGTAAAATTCTTCAGCTCCACGTTCTCCTCCGCACAAACACCGGCCATCTCCGCACCGCCATCACCGTAAATTTCGTTACCCTCGCACAAGCAATCAGAAGCACACGCAGATATTTTTGAAGGTAAAAGTTTGCACTAGAAGTTATCGATCACCAAATCTCGTCACCCCACGGCTTCTCATCCATCACAACGCGCACATAAATGGCATCTTATTTTCAGCTACTAAAAACTATTTTTCATCTTTTTCTATCTTTTAAATGAAATATCTTTTCAAGACAAGATTTATAAATTGATTACAGTATACACTATAACGACTTTATTTATATCAGCTAAAACTGCATATGAGTTTCTGTTACTCTATACTCTCTCTTACGAATAGTCGAAAATTATAAATCACAACAAAAAAATTATAAGGCAAAGTAAAAAAGAACAATCATACAGATTCTAAATGCAAAACATAGTTCGTGTATTTTTTTTTCTATGTTTGTGTACCATTTTCATAAAATAATCACTGGAAACTCCACATTTCAAGTTTCCTTGATCAGGTTCTTTCGCTTCTTTTGATCCATGGCTATACTAACCTACGTGTTTTGTGAGGCATGAAGTGACCTTAACTTTATGTATGAGTACAGGAGAACTGCATTCAATTTGAACTGATCTTGACTGTCACGTACGGGTGCTTGTTCTTTGTGGCCCACGTTGGGCTCAAATATGCAAGAAATCAATGCAAAAGTTTACATGACTAGTTTTACTTGCCCTGTCCACATACTCAGCAGCTGTACATGTATATGCACCACCGTAGCAGAGCTCTAATTCAAAGCATTATGTGTCAGCGGAACTCATAAAGCAACTGACTGATGTTCGCTTTTGCTTTATATACTGCTGCAAAGCATGGTCTGCATGACGATGGCCTCTCCACTTTGGTCACGAGGATTCAAAAACAGTGGCAAGGTCAATGGGATAAAAATGACGTGGCATGCACTTTATCGATATATTCATTAATAATATATAAAATAATAATATATTTTAAATTTTATAACATTAATTAATTTTATAACAAAATTCATTGGTAAATAACTATTTTATCAGATAATATACTAAAATAAAAAATCCATTATTAGTGAAAGATCTACAATGAATTTGAGATCAAAAGATGGTTAGCATCGGTAAAAAATAACAGTTGGCCCTATTACCTACAAAATAGATAACAGAAATAATAAGTGAGCAAAATTTCAAATAAAAAAACTACAGGAAAATCAAATAAAGTGAAGCAAATTACATTCTATAGTCGGCTTCGACGAATTCTCAAATTCTAGAAGTAATCTATTATAGAATCATTAGTAACTCCTTCTATTTCACATTTCTCCACATAGTAAATAAGATTATCACTCATAAACTAATAACCGATGCGGTTATGTAAAGCTATTTTTCATAATTTTCATGATTGAAAAGTATCTCTCAACTTTAGCAGTGGCAACAAATAAAACTAGTGCTAACTTCAAAAGTCGATAAACCAAAGGATAGTAAAGGTGTTTCCTTACCTCAACCATTACCTGAGAAAGTTCACTAATGGTCTCTATGCTGGAGAATCTATCATCTGGTCGGACATCAGCAATATAGAGGCAAAGATAATGGTTGAGATTATACACATAATTAAAATCATGGGGATAAATCTTAGCTAGCCTCATCAAATGGTCCAAATTAAAATCACATATTGATCCTCTTGGACTCAAAGCAGCTGAGCAACACAAGCAGTTCAGAAGTTACCTCATTAAAGGGACTATTGAGCTCTTGAAGTAGCCAATCAAGAATGTCATTGAAACAATCCACCTTGTAATGATGTTCATGGTAATTCCAGTTTTTTATTGTGGCTTCTTTGGATGTACATACGCTTCTTCTATGTCCAATTATGAAATTTCATGTTTCTCACAAATTATTGAACCTGATGTCTTTCTCTTTAGAAATCGCTCCATGGCTACATACTACCTGACATGGGGAGATGACAATTATTGAAAGTTAGAACACACTGAATTAGATATTGAAATACATTAAAAATTCTCTAATTCAATTGTTGCAAAAATCAAAATAGGGCATTCTAATTATTGCCCTAACCCACAAATATATTAAAGATCATAGAATTGAAACTCTAAAATCTAAATCACAAAATTTAGTAACTATTTTTGTTGGCTGATCGCTACGTTGTTAGCTATGAAGATTATTGAATATTTAAACATTGAAAGCAAAGAGCCAGGGCAAGACAATGAGTGGACGATCTCACCTATTGCCATGACCATCGGCCATATTGCATACTACATACACCGAGATATACTCCATTTGCATGGGCACGCAATGAGATTAACACAGTGAGAAATCTAACCATACCATTTAACGCACAGGTGTCGGCGAGAAGCGGTTGACGTGCTCCCGGATGACGGCAGCTCCTGCGTCGGGCCCGTTGCCGCTCCAAACAAAATGTTGCGTGCATGACTTGCCTTGTGGGGAACATTGGAAGGTAAGTAAAGCGTCGTCTGAACTTAGTGTTGACTACTTGGTTGGCTTAGGGCTGGTGTTGAGTTGGGCCTTAGGCTGGTGTTAGCTTGGGGCTGGACCGACTGGTGGCCCATTGCTTGATGTGCATCTGCCCTTGGGCGAGGTGACACTTTGTTTGTTTATTAATGTTGTTCTTCAGCTGGTTTGGGATAACTGGTTTGCGCACGCACAAAGCATTGTCAAATTATTAGTCCACATTTGGATTTTGGGCTTTTGATTTCTTCAAGAATTAAAATAAATGGAACGGTTTTCTGAAACGGATTCTCAAAAAATATAGATAAAAACTATCAATTATAGTGAAAAGTCATAATCCAAAAGAACATGGCCAATATTATTATTCGGCTGGTTGGCCATGTATGCATAACCCCTCCCAACCGCTGGCGACGACTACAGTTTAATTCAACCCAACGCGTGGAGCTTGGCCTCCTCTGTCTCAACTCAATCACCAGCTTCTCCATCCATAGGCTCCTCGAACTCACGCCCCTGGACGGTGGCCTCACGGAGGAGGATATACGCGTGCTGTAGTTATATACATATACTACGCGTAGTATATTCTATATGAGAATGAAGTATACTATTACAACAAGTACGTACGTGCGAATCCGATGCTATAATTTACTTTGTAGAAAATAAAAGGGAGTATACTTCATTCAGATAAGAAGTATATGGTCATCAGCATGCTCGTCCGTCAACACAGAAGAACTAGCATGCTGTCGAGACTTAAGACTTTCATTTCCATATACTCCCGGGATACCGACGCTAGTATAGAAAAAGCTAGTGCCAACAACACAACATACAACATAGATACACGTTATTCACATACAAAATAAACAAAAGTCTCCGTCATACCTTAAAGAGTACAACAAGAATAAAAGTGCGAGGGCAAAAGCTTAAATCAAATGGTGGCACTTAGAGAATGCCCACAGACAACTGAGGTTGCGAACTAGTTCTTGTTGTAGTTGTTTGACGCGAGAAATGAGTCTTCAATTTCTACGTCGGAATTAAGATTGCTCGTGTGCAGTGTACTAAAGTATATAAATTAAATAAAATAAGGAAAAATAGAAAAACATGTTTTTTATTAATGTTTTAAACATGTTTTTTATTAATCTTTTAAGAATAATAAATTTACAAGTCCTTCAGTATTATTGCGCTCTATGTCTCGATTGGTGGTGCTCGGTTGGGCTGTGGCTTATGGCTTATTTTACTGTAGCTGGCTGAAATTACACTATAGCTGATGGTGGCTTATTTAGCATAATTAAATTTTAAAAAAATAAAATAGAAAAAACGGGTTAGCCCTGCACGTGTAATGCAAACGAATACGGAAAAAAAGAATCAATAAAAAAGCTGAAAAAATTAAAAAAACAGAAAAAAGACAAAATTTAGGAATAAGAAAAAATAAACCGAAAGCTAGAAGCCGAAGCTGAAATGAGCGAGACGTAATGGAGCAGGTCTGATATAGCGATCACGTAGGGCTGATGCAAGAAGCCAGGGCATGCATACATGGATGGATCCATGCGCGCGTGTGCTGCACGTTAGGCTGAATGGAGACCTCATAACTCCTGATAGAAAGACGGCCTTGCCGGCGGGTATGACAGCAGTGGCGGATCCAGGAATTTCGGAATGGGTATTCGAAGTTACAAAAATATTGTTCAATAAAAAACATAAAGGTCCATAATAGGAAAAATTAAAGTACAATTGTTCGTACTGCACTGTCAATAACACTTAAGAACATTTTGACATGGAAGCGATGAACATCTCGTCATTTCACAAGTTCAAACTCACCACCAGAGAAGAACTAGCTATGAATTAACAAGCTTCCAAGAGTGCAAACCAAATCCATATAACAGATTCAACCCCACTCAAACCTACTGAGAGCAAGATATTCCAAGAGTGTGCAAACCAAATACACATAACAGATTCAACCCCACTCAAACCTACTGAGAGCAAGCTTCATCTTGCTCCAAATGAACATACCATCACAGCTAGCATCGCAATTTTCATAGCACAAGAGCAGTACAAAGTTTATAAAGGTTATAACTTACAAGTTACATTTAAGATAAAGGAGATGGGTCGTGCTAATCAGTTCTGAAAAAACAAGGCTTATCATTTGTCAATATCAGGGACTAGCGAAGGTTTGTTAAACAAGAAGATGAACCCCCCAAAAAGGAGCAATCAATATTAACTAACTAACTAACTATTTTATCGCAGAATCAATATACCATATGGAAATTTTGAGCCCTTCAACAGGGAGTCAGGGACCACCTAACTTCAGCATAAATTGCAGGGAAGAACATGTTATAGCTATAAGCCTCTCGTAACTCGTAACTGGCATATGAATGCTATTAAGTCGTAACTGTAACAAAGAGAAGCATAGGGATATGAAGGCCAGGAAAATTTGACGAGTCTACCATCTAATTAAAACCACGGGGAGAATTTTGTGCATTTCAACATGCAACTAAACTTCTGATCAGGCAGGATAACACTCGAATTGCTCCCAAGAAATCTTAAAAAAAAAACAGAACAAGATGACATTACCTTGACGCGGATCTGAACCCAAGCGGGCATGGGAAATCAACCTCGCGCACCGCCTTCCTTCCACCGGCGCCGCAATTTCGCCGCCGTCGTCCGAACGCCGGCGCGGCTGTCGCGGATCCGGCGGCCATGGGAGGCTAACGCTAGGGTTTCGTGGTCCGCGGCAAGCGAAGATGAAACTTTCCGTGGCAGCGGCCGCGTCGCCCCTGAGATGCGGAAGGAAGTAAAACCCTAGCTTCGCCGGAGGCAGCTCCGCGAGCTCGTCGTGGCGCCAGGCCGCTGCGCCTTCCTCCCCTCGTGGCCGAGGAGAGGAACTGAAGACGGCGCTGTCGGCGCAGGCGTGAGGACTGAGGAAGTCGACTCGAGACGGCGTCGCGTCGCGGAGTGGGCCACTGGGCCGTTTGGGTGTGGGAGGCCGGAGGCGCACCGCGCAATGGGCTGTTCGGCGTGTGGGACTTTTCAGTCGGCCGGAGCTCGTTTTTCACTTCAAATATTGTAATTTAAACCCAATTACTAATGTATATATACTATACCTAATATATATAGCAGATTTTTTGCAAAAAAATTTGGGTATTCAACTGAATACCCATAAATTACTGTAGATCCGCCCCTGTATGACAGCCTTGCCGGCAGACATCGGGCCTCGGCAGCGGAGATGTCGCGCTAATGAGGCGTGAAGGCATCGCTCAGCGGACGTGGCAGCCTTGACAGCGTAGATGTTACACTCATGAGATGCGAAGGCGTGGCCGGCGGCGAGGCAGCCTCGTCGAAGTGTTCGCGGACACGGCTGCCTCGTCAAAACTGGACATACGCGCCGGGTTAGATTGGCGTCGGACACTACAGAGTATAGTGCCTTCTCGGCGTCGCGGGCGAGGCATCCATACGAAGTGTTCACACACGTCAATCGACCGGTGGCATCTATGTCCGTAGCGGCCGCGGCGTGCATGCATGCATACGGGAGGCTCAGCATGTCTGTCATCTACAGGTTGAGGATGAATTGATGACGGACGCGGCGTCCTCGGAAGCGTGCACGGCCGGCGGCTCCAACGGCAGGCACGTAGACGTTGAGGGCATGGCTTGGGCGCATATGATGGTGGCTGCGGCGGCCTCGACGAGACGACGACATTGCCATTGACTGCGCGGTGGCAACCTCCGGAATGTCGAGTCGATGGCGTCCTCAGCCCGGAGAGCACGCGGCATCTCCAAGCTATACATGAGAGAGAGAGAAAGAGAAAGAGAAAGAGAAAGAGAAAGAGAAAGAGAAAGAGAGGTTAATCTATGTAACAACCTGCACCATCAGAAACAGAGGAAGCCATGGCCTCCTTCCTTGCTCGGCAGCTCTTTTCTTCTCCTGGATGCCTTCAAGAAAATGCTCTTCTATCCACTGATATGCTTGTTGGTCTTTTCCTGTCTCTGTTCTCCCACTGCCGATGAGTGCGAGTGCCAGGAAGCGAGCTGCCGCACGGCTTCGTTGATACGGCCACAGCTACAGACAGCCCTATTACAGACGGTTCGAACCGTCATCACGACGGTTCTGAACGTCGGTGTTTAAATGTCGATGATAGTTGGTGGTTATCACGCAGCGGTTTCGAGCCGTCGTGATAACTCACATTACGATCTTTATTACTAACCGTCAGCGATACTCGTATATCACGAGCGGTTAGTAATAAAAACCGTCATGATATATACAATATCACTGACGGTTTTATTATTAACCGTCGTGATATTGTGTATATCCTGACGATTAGTAGTAAAACCGTCTGTGATATCATTCACACCACGAGCGGCACTCTTTGAAACGTCGTGATATTGTATCACGACGGTTTTTAACAACGAACCGTCTGTAATACCAAGTGTATCATCCATTTTATTTGCTATTTTTTTGCTAGCCTCAGGATATGCTAGCCATGCCCTCTGAAAGCAAGCAAGCAGATTACAGATAAATGACAGATATAAGTTAATTGCAACTCATAGTAAATTACAACAAAATTCGATACACAGATGAATGTAACAAACGGCCAGCAGATCACATACATATATAGAATGAAAATCGTTACACAAAATCTGACAAATGAATTCAATTGAAGGAATTGTTTGATTTGTACAATTGAATCCAATGTTTCAACATCTAATTATCACCATTGCCGGCGTGGAACTCTCCACCCTTATTTATGACCTCTGCTACTAAGAATTGGGAGATGAATGCACGAATGTCGACGAGATTGTCAAGATCATATGCACTTTCGCCGAAGTCCACCCGCTGTCGCTAGGAGCAATGTTAAGTCATTAATTAGCATGTATGTGTAATATAAATACATATATATAATCAGAAAATAATAATTATTGGAAGGACCTGACAAACCTCTAGATCATTGATCTTAGTATCCATGATTTCCTTCATATGGCGGCAAACGTAGAATCCACATACGTTGCCCTGTATCTGCTGGTGGCACTGCAAAAATAGAATTACATACATCGGTATTGTCAATTCTAAAGGCATTGTAACAAAGTATGATATAGGATTGTTGTGTTGTAGCGGGTACCGAAAATCGCGTGTTGTGTCGTAGCGTGTCACTGGATTTGTCGTGTCTTCCTCCTTGGGCAACATAATCGGCAAACGCTCTACGTGATTCAAAAAACATAGCCTCGGCCGTGGCAAAAAAAAAGAAATATTACAATAGAGTTATGTATGGAGGAAATAAGTTACCTGTTAAGTACTTCTTGCACACGACTGAAGTCGTGGTTGCTCCTAAGGAGGGAATCAAGGTATATTACCTTACTCCACTTTGGTACAATCACAAGCAAAATCCAGTGATGCCTAGTCATGTGTGTCGCCATAGTGATTAATCCTAAGTTCATGCTGCATGTAAAGTACAAATAAAACATATGGGTGGTAACTAGTGAAGCACTTACCCTTGGTTGAAGGGTACCATGACGTCCTCCTTGTCGGTGTGAGCAATCAATCCCCTCGTTATGTAACCTTACACGAAGGATGCATCTTCATTGATAGATTGCTCGGAGACCAAGTGAGGGTCGAGGAAACCCACCGGTCGTCGCAATCGCCGGACTTCTTGGATCATGTATCTATACATAAAGAAAGAGAAATGACATTTATCTATATAACGTGAATGTATTCATTGTACAGTACACTTACAGTGTCCAGCATCATAGAAGTGAGGCGTCGAGTTCGTCGAGATTGAATAGTAAGAATAAATCTTTGAATGTCACGACGATGTAGCCCGAGTCGTGGAGGAAATGCGTCTCCTTATATTTCAGAGTGAATGCACTCTGCCGGATTGGCTTCATGTTGGACTTCTCCATGTACCAGGCATGCAATGTTTTGCAAATCAAACCAAGCTGGGATAATTGTGAGTCGGGCACCAACGACACTCCTAGAGTAAACTTCCATGACACGGGACGCGGCTTAATTTTCTTCACATGAGCCTTGGAGGCCTTGGAGCCTCGCTTATGATATGTTCTCGGTGGCGTCTCGACGGGAGCCGATGCAACAGACTTTACTGGATTTGGAGGTGGAGCCACCGGAGCCGATGTGCCAAGTCCAGGGTGACGTCCCTCTTGGGCCACTGGATGTGAAGATTGTGGCACGGACATGTCGAGGACGATGTCCCTCTTGGGCCACTGAATGAATGTGTGGACGGCATCCCCTAATGTCTTAATCTCTTCGTTTGGGGGCTTCTCAAGAGGGACGCTCTTAAAAATATCATTAATCATGTCCACCTGGACCTTAATGAAACCGGTGTCTACTTGTACACCGTGCACCAGCGTCCCTGGCAGCAATGGATATACCATGCCGCACCCAGCGTCAACGGGAATAGAGCCAACAAGCCTGACTTTGAGGTTGCAAGGCATGGGCTCCTACATAACGATACAAGATGAGTTAAGGCGTCCACCAGAGAGATCTATGTACCATTCTAAAGAGGTATATTACCTTAATGTCATCAATAGGTAAGTGGGAGTCGCTATGTTCAGAAATTGGTGTGGACGCGCAGCTACTGCGACGTTGAGGGGGACTGGGTACTGCAGTAGTAGGAGTGGGTTGCGATTGGTTGCGGACTTGTCTCAGTTCTTTACGCAACGAATCTATCTCTCCTCGAAGTGAGGCAGTCTGCTCTTGAAGTGAGGCAGATAGTTGTTCCTCAAGTTGAGCATGAAGCTCCTGTTTTATTTGTTCGCTGCAGTACACCTTGGATCTCTTCCTACTCCTATATGTCTCGGAGTAATCTGGAAATCCGTGCCTCCAAGGTACATAAAACCCCATGCCTCGTGTGCGACCTGAGTGCTCCTTGTTTCCCAAGGCCTGTAATAGTAAATCTATCTCCCTATATTCTTCAAAGGAGCCACGAGAAGATTCGGTAGTCAATGATTGCTGCAAGAGGCAATTAATCATGTTATTTTGAACCCATGAAGTTCAAGAGGTGTTAACAACTATGTTGTTTAACATATTTTACGAGCGTTAGGACACTTCCTCATCTGCGGGGTTTTGAAAGAGACACCGAAGATGTGGTTGATGACCTCGCTCTTAACCAGTTTTGAGCGCGCTCGTTTGCGATCCCGGCAAATGGCGGAGAGGCCTCCGATCGGATTGCGACCTCATCCTGCATCCTCCATTGCGGGATTTTACCCGTGTACCCAGCAGTGCCAAGTCTATGAGGGTGCGTGTTTTGTATTGGAGAGCCTTGTATGTCGCACTTTGTTGTTCAAATTCGGTCGTCGTCTTCATCGCACAAAGGCCTCCCATATTTCCAGCGACACGAAAGGATACTTCGTGAAGGGCGTGACATCCTCGGACACGTACTTCGTCACAAGAGTGCTCTTAAAATTCTTCCATGCTTTTCCCATCGCGAGGAGCTGCCATTGCACGAGTCCTCAGTGCCTTGCTGGGATCTCGAGCAATTTGTAATTTCCTCCCATAGCTGATTTTTGTGATCCTTTGTCAAATCTTTCCAGCTTGCTATGGTGATGGGGACCCGTTTCCTTCCAATTATCCCGCAGATAGTCTGAAATGATGACGCTGCTTTCTTCGGTTCCAGAGGGATCCCATTCGGAGAGACAACCGTAATGGTCATTCGGCTCTTTGGCCTTTTCGATACTCCTCGGCCACGTTTAGTTTTCGCAATCTTGGGAGCGTGAGACCCGGATAGCGACGACGAAGACCGTGTGGGCGCCATCTCTCTTCTAAGAAAAACTAAGCTGCGGTGAGCTATGGTCCCACTTATCAAAGTTCTATGAATCAAGTGACACAAACGATTGCATCAAATTCATTGAACAAGATACACTGGAGTGTGTCACTTGCTTTATGCCCTTTGACAAAGTTCTAACGATTAACTAACGGCAGTGAGCTATATATGGGCCTTCCAACATGTGAAGCATATAACATGAGCATATAACATGTGAAGCATATAACATGAGCATATAACATGTGAAGCATATAACATAAAATACATGTGAAGCTCGGAGGGAGCGACGTCGGGAGGGACCGGCGGCGTCGATCGGCAGGAAGCGGCGTCGGAGGCGTCGGGAGGACCGGCGTCGGGAGGGAGCGCGCGTCGGGAGGCAGCGTCGGGAGGAGCGGCGTCGGGAGGAGCGGCGGCGTCGGGAGGGAGCGGCGGTGGGAGGGACCAAAACCTAGCTAGCGGGGCGCTGCGAGTGGAGACAAGAGAGCTGCGCGAGCGAACTCATGAACCTAGCTGCGGTATTTAAAGATAAGCTATCACGAGCGGTTCCTTAAACGAACAAATGCGTGATAGTGGTATCATAAACGATTCTATCTATATAATCGTCATGATATGCATATTATCACGCAGTTCTATAGATATAACCGTCTGTGATATCCATATTATCACGACGGTTATATCGATAGAATCGCTATGCGTGATGTGTTATCCTGACAGTTTCTTTTGATAAACGCTCGTGATAATTCACTATAAATACCATGACTAGCTAGGTTCCTATGTCATTCTACAATTACAATATGGAACATAGATACATTTATGAAAAACGCAAGCATAACCATAAATATAACTATTTCTTAGTTCCTTAGTCATTTTACAATTACAATGGAACATACATACATTTATGAAAAACACAAGCATAACCAATATCATTTATTACACTTTGGCTATATCATTTTAAATGTTCCATGGAAACAGGTTTCTTCATGCTTGTGGAGTGACCGGATGGAACTTTCACACCATGTAAGGACTGGCACAGTTCAGTTCTCTCGGACTTAGACAGAGTGTAGCATGCTGGGGGAAGGCACGTTCGGCCTTTATCGGTCTCTATCGGTGCTAACTCGGTCCTGATGTTTATAGCGACCAAGTCACGCCTTGCGTTAACACCATCTTTTTTTTATCAGGAATGTTCAGTAAGAGACCAATCAAACTGTCACATACATTCTTCTCTACGTGCATGACATTGATGCAATTGTGAACTTCTAAGTGCTCCCAATAAGACAAGTCCCTTTCCAAACACAACATTTATATCCTTGACCATATCATACACCTCTTTCCCGCTAAAAGGCCTTGGTACTGAGTCATCCTCTTTTTTTCCATCAAATTGTTTCTTCATCTTGCGGTATGGGTGATACTTTGGAAGGAACCTATGGTGACGCATGTACCAGTTTTTCGCGAGTTGTTCAACCACACACTCTCGGTATAATCTAAGCAGTGCGGACACGCTTTGGCTCCTTTTATACTCAACCCTAACAGGTTACCAAGGGCAGGAAAATCATTAATGGTGCAGAACAACATGGCGCGTAGAGTGAAGTTCTCTCGTTTGTCCGCATCCCATACATGTACCTCTTCATTCCACAGTATTGCAAGATCTTCCACCAATGGGGCTAGGAACACATCAATATCGTTGCCGAGTTGCTTGGCCCTTGGATAAGTAGTGACATCAAAATATATTTTCGCTTCATACACACCAAGGAGGAAGGTTGTACATGCACAGAGTCACGGGCCAAGTGCTATGTCATTTGCTCATGTTACCAAAGGATTCATTCCATCTGTACTCAACCCAAACCTTATATTTCTCGGTTCCACACGAAATCTACAAACATCCTATCGATGTTCCTCCACCGCGAGAATCAGCAACATGTCTTATCATTCCGTCTTTCTTACACTTGCTCGCGGTTGCCAACGCATCAATCTTGCATCCTTGCGGTTTGCAAATAAACGCTTCAAGCGGGGATTACAGAAGATACCACATCACCTTAGCGGAGGTCCTTGCTTCACCTCGATGCCCTTCCCATCATCGAGTCATTTTACGCTTGTATCGAGATGCTTTGCACACGGACAAACATGTAAGCTAGCATACTCTTTCTGATGCAGGATACAATCATTCCGACATGCATGTATTCTTTCTACTTCCATTCTAATGGACAAAGAATCTTCTTGGCTTGGTAGGTGGTTCTCGGCAACACATTTTCTGTTGGAAGCATGTCCACTAGGAGACCTAATAATGCCGTGAAACTCTTGTCGGACCAACCATTGCTTGCCTTCAATTTTAGCAGTTCTAGAACTGATGACAACCTCGTGTATTGCGGCTTGCAGCCCGGGAACAAAGATTTCTCCGAGTCCTCCATCAAGCCCTCAAATTTACCAAACTCTCTCTCACTATAGTCCCCTTCTGCATCACGTAACATCTGATCCAGATTGTCATCCTGCGACCTATCCTCATGATTGAAAGAACAGTCCACAACTGGCATATCGTTGTCTCCCTCGACTATGTTATAACTACCTTCTTGTGTACTCTTCTCTTCACCGTGACTGATCCAACATTTGTACCCTTTTCTGAAACCACTTCGAATCAATTGAGCTTCAATCTGCGCTGAGTTGCTAAACATCTTGAGATTATCACAATCAATACATGGGCAATACATATATTTCATCCCCTTCTTCAACATATCCATCTCGGACGCCCTTCTAAAAGCGGACACGCCGATAATGTACTCTTCACTCACACGGTTCTCAATATACATCCACTTGGTCCATCTACGCTACACAAGTGACAAATGGGTGTCAAAAATGATTATTACCCTACTACTAACCTCTGATTAGATCACTAAGAATGTTAAGTAATTGAGTACTAATCTCTAATCGATCACTAAGAATGTTAAGTAATTGAGTATACTAACCTCGATCATATCACTAAGAAGACGGTGATATTTTTCACCCCAACTCCTAAAGCGTGCCTTGCTCCACCGATGCAGCGCAATGAAGACAGATCGGTGTCGACATCCTTCAAGCAAATGCGCCAAGTAATTAATACTACGCGAGAATATCACGAGCGGTTTCAACCACAAATGGTCTGTGAAAATGATATATCACAGACGTTCGTATTAATAACCGTCTATGAATTATCACCGATGGTTATTAATATTAACCGTCTGTGATACAAACAATATCATAGACGGTTCAAATTAATAACCATCTGTGATTGTTGCTTATCATAGACAGTTCGCATAAATAACCGTCTGTGATAGTCTAACAGTATCACAGATGGTTCTTAACACGAACCGTCTGTGATGTCCATAACATCACAGACGGTTCGTAACAATGACCATCTGTGATATACACAATATCACAGACGGTTAATAACAACGGCCGTCTGTGATATATCACAGACGGCTCAGTATTTGAAACCGTCTGTGATATATATCACAGACGGCTTGTAACCAGGGGCGGATCTACAGTAATTCATGGGTATTCAGCTGAATACCCAAATTTTTTTGCAAAAAATCTGCTATATATATTAGGTATAGTATATATACATTAGTAATTGGGTTTAAATTACAATATTTGAAGTGAAAAACGAGCTCCGGCCGACTGAAAAGTCCCACGCGCCGAACAGCCCATTGCGCGGTGCGCCTCCGGCCTCCCACGCCCAAACGGCCCAATGGCCCACTCCGCGACGCGACGCCGTCTCGAGTCGACTTTCTCAGTCCTCACGCCTGCGCCGACAGCGCCGTCTTCAGTTCCTCTCTCGGCCACGAGGAGGAAGGCGCAGCGACTTTGGCGCCACGACGAGCTCATGGGCGCCTCCGGCGAAGCTAGGGTTTTACTTCCTTCCGCATCTCAGGGGCGACGCGGCCGCTGCCACGGAAAGTTTCATCTTCGCTTGCCGCGGACCACGAAACCTAGCGTTAGCCTCCCATGGCCGCGGATCCGCGCGGCAGCGCCGGCGTTCGGACGACAGGCGGCGAAATTGCGGCGCCGGTGGAAGGAAGGCGGTGCGCGAGGTTGATTTCCATGCCCGCTTGGGTTCAGATCCGCGTCAAGGTAATGTCATCTTGTTCTTTTTTTAAGATTTCTTGGGAGCAATTCAGTGTTATCTGCTCGATCGAAGTTTAGTTGCATGTTGAAATGCACAAAATTCTCCCGTGGTTTTAATTAGATGGTAGACTCGTCAAATTTTCACGGCCTTCATATCCCTATGCTTCTCTTTATTCGATTCTGACTTAATAGCATTCATATGCGATTCTGAGTTACGAGAGGCTTGTAGCTATAACATGTTCTTCCCCTGCAATTTATGCTGAAGTTAGGTGGTCCACGACTCCTGTTGAAGGGCTCAAAATTTCCATATGGTATATTGATTCTGCGATAAAATAGTTAGTTAGTTAGTTAATATTGATTGCTCCTTTTTGGGGTTCATCTTCTTGTTTAACAAACCTTCGCTAGTCCCCGATATTGACAAATGATAAGCCTTGTTTTTCAGAACTGATTAGCACGACCCATCTCCTTTATCTTAAATGTAACTTGTAAGTTATAACCTTTATAAACTTTGTACTGCTCTTGTGCTATGAAAATTGCGATGCTAGTGTGATGGTATGTTCATTTGGAGCAAGATGAAGCTTGCTCTCGAGGGTTTGAGTGGGGTTGAATCATTATGTGGATTTGGTTTGCACACTCTTGGAATATCTTGCTCTCGGTAGGTTTGAGTGGGGTTGAATCTGTTATATGGATTTGGTTTGCACTCTTGGAAGCTTGTTAATTCATAGCTAGTTCTTCTCTCGTGGTGAGTTTGAACTTGTGAAATGACGAGATGTTCATCGCTTCCATGTCAAAATGTTCTTAAGTGTTATTGTGATGCAGATCTGAACAATTGTACTTTAATTTTTCCTATTATGGACCTTTATGTTTTTATTGAACAATATTTTGTAACTTCGAATACCCATTCCGAAATTCTGGATCCGCCATCTTTGTCATACCCGCCGGCAAGGCCGTCTTTCTATCGGGAGTTATGAGGTCTCCATTCAGCCTAACGTGCAGCACGCGCGCATGGATCCATCCATGTATGCATGCCACGGCTCCAGTTATCACAGGCGGTTTTAATAAAAAAGCGTTTGTGATACTAAAGTATCACGAGCGGTTCATCGGTATAGACCGTCAGTGATACTCGACCACTAACACGCGGTGTCCAAATTAAAACCGTCTGTGTTAGTGTCAATCACAGACGGTTTTGTCAAACCGTCTGTGATGTAGCTGTCCAGTATAGGCTCTTTTGTAGTAGTGGGCCCAGGCTGTAACGTGATCTGGCAGCTCCATATGGAAGCGTCTGGCCTCACTCGCCCGGCCTATGGAAAGCCATTCGTCGACATCCGCGGCACAGTGAATTCTTCGGGCAAAACTCTAGGCGGTGCCTTCGTCGCCTCTCAAGGTTAGGGTTCCAAATCGAGCTCTTTTTAGTCTATTTTGGTCTGGATTAGGAGGGATCTAGTAGAAGCGAACTCGTTCATGCCTGAGGATTGCTACCCAGATGGTAGAGATTTTTGCCGGAGCCGAAGAAGATCAGTTTCGCCAGAGAGATTTTTGGGGTAGGTGGAAGTAGATTTACATTTGCTCAAATCGTCAAAGGTTGCAAATGGGACCTTATTGGAATATTGGAATTTCACAGGAATTTTTGAGAGGAGACATTCGCTGTTGTTGAATGTTCTGTGCTACTGAATTCCATGTTGCAAATGGGACCTTATTGCTGTACACTGACATTAAGTTTTGACTTTTAGCTCTATACATTAGCTAATCACTTAGTTACATGGTACTTGAATGATTTCCTGTCCTAGAAAGTTAGCTAATCACTTAATCACTTAGCTAATCATTAGCTAATCACATGATTATGCATGAAAGTTTACTTCATCTTGACGTGTCAAGATCAGGTTAAAGAAGTAAATAAGTAATCCTCACATACAGGAATGGAAGTTCTGTTTTATGGTCTATACGAGAAGGTAACAAATATTCATTGGCAATCATACGAAGGAACACTTTATTAAACTCATTTATTCACTAAAGTGAGCATAAATTTGCTGTATTCAGTTTATATAAAGAATGATATTGAGAGACCGTGTGGTTATGACCCCATGTTTATGATGAGTAATTGACAAGTATTTTGGAAAGATTGAGTTTGGTTGGTGCGTTTTGTGCCATGACGGTATTTGGCTCAGTCGAGTTTGGTTAGTCGGACTTATCGTGTATTCTTCTTCCCGATCGGTCATTTGGGCCATTTTGTGCTTGAGTATGATTTGTTGATGCTAATGAGGACTACATGTTTCGAGCGATGCTATGTGATGTATTTCTTGTCTGTAATGGCTGCAGGACGTCGAGGTGGAGTCGTGTCGAGGCACGGAGGACCGGACTAGGCGTAGGTGGTGCCGAGGTCAAAACGGTTAAGGTGTGCCGAAGACAGCGAGGACTCGAGGTAGCTGCGAGGCTTGGGCGGCAAGGAATGAGGAAGCTTCCCGGAAAGTGCAGGAGGGGCGTTTTGGGAAATACGCAAAGCTGCACTAAAGGAAGTGGATTTGGGTAAAGTACAAGAGTTATTGGAGGCTTAGTGGGTAAAGAGAACATCAAACCCATTAGTGGGAGGCTAGGAAGGTTTCTGCATGTAGTCTCTAAGCTTTGGGGGTTGGTTTTGCATTTATCTTTAGTTGTTGAGGTTTGGTGAAAGGTGCAGGAGGTTGTCTCCACTCTGGACGTGTGTTCTTGTGAGAAGAGGAAGTGCTCAAGGTGTGTGCATGTGTTCTTGGGAGAACCATGTAATGTAATCATTCCTCTTGCTTCAATCGCGTATGGGGACTCCTTTGTAATCATCTCTTGGCAATGAGAAGGATTATGTTGAGTTGGTTTCATTTCCTGCACTCTCTGTTGGTTCTTGTTCTTCGTTACCTCTCTGCTTGATTTCTCAGTTTTTGTTCTTGAGTTGTCTCTTGCTGAGGAGCAGCAAAATGGGTTGCTGTGATCTAGGAGATGTGCCAAGGCCTTTTGGCTAGTCACTCCTGAGAGCAAATTAATTTTAATCTCAGATTCTTTATATCAGCCTCCTCTGTTCATGTTTTCTAGGGTTTCTTAAACTGAGATTTCTTGGCCCCCTTTGGTTCCCTTCATGAGATAGCATGAGATTTGGTGCCCAGAGTCCTTTGGCTATTCCCTAGCTAATCTCTTGGTTTCATATTCAAAGATTCAGAGATTGGTGGGGAATTTGGATTTTGGTGCTGCACTCTGTAGGTTTTCAGGTTTTTATCCCAAATCTGAATTTCTTGCTCTTGAGGTGGTTTCTTTTGTATTCTCAAGTCTCTATGCTATTTAGTTTAAGGTTTTAGCCTGGTGGTAAGAAAAGAATGGAAGGATTTCACCTTGTTGCCTGTTTTCCCAAGGTCTGAAGATTTTCGGGTTTTGTCTGCTCTGTTTTCTGCTCGTTGCCTCTGCTGAATAGGAACCCGGTCAGACCGGTGCTTCGTTGGCGGTCAGACCGCTCATGGCATGGCGGTCAGACCGGGGTGGAACAAGCGGTCAGACCGGCCGCATAAGGGCGGTCAGACCGGCTGTCTGAGTGTGGTCTGACCGGCCCATATGTAGCAGTCTGACCGGCCCCCCCCCCTTTTGTAGGCTGTGCTGCTTTTCCCGGTTCCTCTCTACTGTGGCTTCTAGGATTTCTCCCTAATGCCGTGTCTCTTTCTTTCGCTGTTCTTCTGTCTTGTCAGTAAGCTCATGATCTTCTTTTCATAGCTTCTAATAGCTATTGGAAAGAAAACTGGTAGTGGATACTTTTAGGGGACGTGATTTTTAAAAGACGACATTCACCCCCCACTCTATCGCCAATTTCGATCCAACAGATATTGACCTTACCACACAAATATGCTTTCTTGATGGACGAATATCAATGGAATGCACCATGCCAGTGACAATGCCACGACCCCTGCAAAATCAGTAGTTCAAGTCAGCATAATAGCACTACTTGGCATAATACAAATGACAAAAAAATATATAATACAAAGTTTAATTGGGCTAAGACTACTATGAGTTGTGAATTTTCTATTTCTCCCTTATGTTAGCAAATAAGCTTGACAACTTATTTTGAAGAGGAATGATTCCAGCTTTCCAGGAGGGAGGAGCTTAAGTTGAATATCAATTATAGACTAGAATATCAACAATAGCATATATGGCCTAGTCACCAGTTGATTGTAAGCTGCCAGCACTGTATTCCACCTCAATATAATAATTAACATATTGTGGAAGAACCTTAATGTTCCAACTATACGTTTTATGCGGAGACTAAAGCTAACTCTGAATGATTTATTGTGCGCCTACAAGCAATAAACCTGAAGGCCAACGATTCTCTGATAAATCTTTAGAAGTTATACAGCCAACAGAATGACAACTAACGACCAATAGCCTTTCAGAAATGGTACATAAAGATGATCAAAAAATTACTTACTCTTCATATTTTGAAACAAATGCTTACAAAAAATGGACATCTGATCCAAATGAGAATGTGCATTTTTTTTAAAAAAAACTAGTGGCATCTCGAGATGAGATCATTCCCAAAAAAAAACCATACAGTAATTCTCCAAATTAATTATTTATTTACCAACAAATAATAAAAACAGCCTGCTTGAAATAGTAGTATCTGTGCACCAGTATGGCATTAAGACTAAAATCTTCATCCATACATAATCACAGAAACATAGCAATAACCGAATTGTCAGATAACTAATTAGCATAATTCATTATCAAACCAATAAGTACATATGAAAAATGACATATTTTTGTACTAACGTTGACCAAATCCTCCCCAAATTTCCCAAACTCCTACCATCCGCAGCAAGAGCAACCAGAGAACTTACATTGCACATTTGCACTACCATAACCAAGCATTTACAAGCACATCAACCAACCAATAGAAACCTAAAGATCCAGCCTTCCTCACACTCAACAAATGCCCTTGCACTGCGCCACCACGGCGTCCCCCTTCCTCCGGTCCCACCACGCACGCCGACGCCGGCCCCCCCGGTGGCGAACTCTGCCGGCTACGCCCACCTCGCCGCCTCGTACCCCGACATCCCCTTCCCATGCCACACCCTCCTCGCCACCACCCTACCGTCGCCGCCACCCGCCAAAACGTGCACCCTCCCGTCCTCCCCGCCGTCACCCACTCATCCCCACCCGCGCCGCCGCAGCAGTCGAGTCCCCTGACAGGCCCTACATGGAAGCCCCCGCCGCTCGGAAGGGCTACCGCCGAGTCGGCGTAGAAGGAGGGGAGGAGGTGGCGGTCGCGAGGATGGAGGGGAGTGATAAATTTATTTTCTTGTTATGGATAACAAAATATATGCTAAAAATCTGAAGCTAGCTACTGATGTCGGCATTGATACAGAAGCCTTCAAGCAGCATGTTGTTGATCCTTGAATCTTCTAGCAAACACGTGAGCTGGCCATGAGCAGTGGCGTGTGCTACTAGCTAGCTTCTTCAAGTATATTGCTATGTAAGAAAAAAATTGGTAAACAATGCTAAGTCGGTTTGGAAACCAGCACATGCACATGTACGCAGTCGGCAGACTTATATTATGAGTTGAAGTCTTAAGCTGGTAAAGAGAATGCAATAGATGGAGCTAGAAACTTATCTGGTTGTATAAGCCAAGAAACAGCTAGCATTTTGGATGCTTCAAGAGGCGTGTCGGCAAGGAAAGCTCCAGGTAGCAAAATGTGTGGTTGCTAGTTGTATTGTTTGCTAGTTGGGCTGTTAGGTCGGTTTCTTGCCCTATAAAAGGACCTGTGGTCTTCTTGTAATAGAGTGTGTTTGAGAGTTGTAATATCCCCATGCAAAGCCTGATAGCTTCATTTTGAAAATGTATGTGTGAGTTGTATGCTTGAGTATAATCTAGTTACTCCTCTATCCCAATTCTTTGCTTCTTTTGAGAACCACAAATCCCCAACACAGCGGAGGGCGGTGGCACGGGTGGGAAGCGGGAGGGAGGCGAGGGGTGATGCGGGGTCGGGGAGGGGGAGGAGGTGAAGGTGAAGGTGGGAGGAGGAGGGGTTGAAGGTGGAAGTATCGAAGCCAAAATGTTGCCTTTTCTCCTCTAGATCCGACGATGGTGATGATTGAAGAAGGCCAAGCAACAACAACATTGGATGAAGCTGTCCCTAAGCCTCCACTCTGCTCACTGGTGTCCGGGTGCCTTTTGTTTTTGATGAGCTCATCGACGTCCCGCTACCTTTTTCACCACTAGATCTGGACGTGATAGGACACCACATACTGCTATCACTTCTGGCATGCGCCTTTGCCTTGCACTGGGTGAGGTGAGGAAAGAAGATACGCCCTCAAACCATAGAAGAATATCATTTTGGGATGCGTGTAGCCAAATATTTGAACTTTTGGTTATCTTTTGAAATATTTTTGATTGGATACATAAAAAATCATGTGTATATTTGTCTCAAAAACTACTTTCGTAGTGTCATGGGAGATGGGGGATGAGTAAGGAGAGAGAAGGTGGGAAGCTTGTTTGTCCAAGATCCTTGAAATAAGTAGTGGAGCCACAGTTTTTTTAATAGAAAGGTTTGCAGTGATATATCTTGGAAGCAAAACTTTGTAAAGGTATATCTTAGAACTAGACACTTCTATATCACGTATCTGAATACTTTTTAATAATTATCACATCGAACAGTATACTCTGAATTAGTGAAATATACATGGTTTTGGAGTGGCATAATTTGGCCGAGCAACTCCCATGTTTCTATCGGCTCGACCCTCGGGCTTCGGCCCTTTCTCCCTCTTTCTGCTATGTCTCTCCCTCCGACGGGAATGTAAGGATCGGTAGCGGGTTCTCTCCCCCTACATCAACGGCAACGCGGTTGGGCGAGGCAACTAGGCACGGCGACGGTAGCCACGACGCTGGTCAGCGCAACGACAGCTTTCTGCGGCCGCAGCAATGGAAGGTCAGTCCCTCTCCCTTCCTCACGCGAGTCGTAGGAAATGGTTTCCTGTTATGTTTAGGTGGATTCGATTGCTGTTGTGCTTTGTTCCGAATGGGCGAACAGAACAACATAGGAGTTAGAAATTCCTTTTGATTTTCCTCCAAAATTCGCCTTATATCCCCAAAGTTGTACGATTGGCAGGCATCAGATTACATTAGGTTGTTGATGAAGACTTGGAGAGAGGATAAAAATCAACACCAACAATATTAGCATGGTGAAAGGTTAGGATAATCAAAATCGGTGGAAGTGGAGAGCTTAACCTCGTATTTTTGCCAATAGCTAGTTAAGCCTAGAGGTCATTCACATAAAGCCAGAAGCTCATATGAATGCTTGGCTTCTTGAAATAGCTTCTCTACTTCTTTCGCTTTTGTGTTGCTCCGAGAATAAAACATGCTCCGAGGATAAATCATAGGTCACACGTTGGCAATATCCTTTTGTTTTCCTTGCATTGCTCAGTTAATTTCTCCCAGACTAGCGCCCTATGTCAACTCCCTGCATCGGCACCCTTAGTTGCACGATCCGTGTCCAAGCTGCCCTGCTATGCCATACGCTCTGCGAGAAATGACAGAGGAAAAGCAGGTGGAGCGACAACTCTGGCCGGGTGTTACAGAGTGGGCACCAATAATTATTAGGACACCCACGTGCTGAAGGTTTGTCCGATGTCAACAACCTGCTCTGGACAGCCAACCAAGCAAAGATCCGACACTTCACCGGCGCCCATAGCCGCCAAAAGAGACCTCTGTAGGATACTGTTTGGCTTCCGACACATTGCATGCCGTATGTCGAGGATGCCGAGTATGTTCTGTTTGAAGTAAAACGCCACTTTATTTGGTTCTACACTTGCTCGGTTTGCCGGAATAGGGAGAGTTGCTACCAAAGATTAACAAACTTATTGACTAGCGTGGGGGACATAGCTCTCCTAAGGTCATCAATCCACTCTTCTTTGGTTAAGGCCTCTGTAACCACTATTTTTTTGGATGGCATTGCAGTACAGAGCCAGAGCTAGGTCCATTGGCGCTTGTTCATTCAGCCAACGATCCTTCCAGAAGCTTGTCTTTCGTCCATTACCAATGGTGATCACCAGCGATCCTGTCAACCTGCGGTTACAGCTCCACCCGTTTCAACTTCCACAACGATGAAGGCATCCTGAGGTATTTACATGGAAAGGAGGCTTGTACGACTGAAGATGGCAACAAAGTGGGATGAATAGTGTCTTAAATTTTTCTCTAAGTATTTATCAATCCTTCACTCCAATAACTACAAAGCTAACAAGATTAGAATGAAAAGCCAACACATAACTTAGCAAATGAAGAATATGAAAATATGAGGAATGAACAATAATTTTGGTAGTACCGCTGCAGTACCATGTTATTACCGTTTGCTCAACACAAGAAATAGTAAAACCAATGCAATTTTAAAAACTAACATCGATAGAAATTTTGATCTGTAGATCCAAATGACATGAAAATTTGCAGGGTTCTTCTCTAGGATATCAAAAACCTATTCCAATAAATAATCATAAAAATTATTGCTAAAACTGAGACATTTTTTGGTTTGAACATAGATTGCATCAAAACCGATCAAAAACCAAAATTGACGATCAAGACTTGCTCATAGGCAGAGGATAAGCAAGAAGGCTTTGGATATGTTTCTGCATATCATAGCAAGCAAAAACACCAAATAAATCACTCTAAAAACTCTCAGATCAAGAAATCACTTGGAAGATTAAAAATATGCAAACACCGAGCTTCTTGATGAAATTGCTACCAAAGTGCCTAGATAGGTGACGATAGATTTTCAGAGGATATCTTCATCTTTTATATATTCTTGGCAAATCAAGATTAAGAAAAAGGGAAGAGAGGACAGGAAAAAACCAACCAAATCAAGATCAATCAAGATAAGAAATAGCAATAGAGATGATCAAAGATTGATTCTATTGTTGCATGAGGAGGAAAGTTTTACGGCTGCTACTCCACCTGAAGGATAGAGAGCACACCAAACATTCAATTCTCAAACCCTAACTCTAAACAAGAGAGTACAAGAGAGGTAGCTTGGATGGTTAACCACAAGTCTCTACCCAACCCATTAAATAAATATGCTAGCTAGCCACATCTAACCCTTAATGGATATTATCCATTTATCACAATGGGGAAAACTCGATAACTCCCAACACACATGAGTTTTAACTCGCATATCACACTTATGTATGCTTTCCAAAGCACATAAGCTCGCATCCGCTAAGTCCTAAGTTTTGGTCTAATTTGATTAAATCAGCTTCTCCTTGATCTAAATCACTTTCCCAAGCATTGTGATTTTGATCCAAGGTAGTTTTCAGTATTTTAACCAAACTACAAAAATACCTTTTATTGACTTGGTCTTCATTTTCCATTGCAAGTAATAGCTATACTTGCCACATTTAGGTGCACCACTAGCTTGTCACGTATCGGCAAGTCTCTCCTACTCTAGTTCCACCGGACTATGCTTCATTGGACAGACCAAGTCACATAGTGCAAACCCGCCATTTGAACTTCTCTTCAATATTTTTTTGCTTTTCTCGTGCCATGCTTGAGCTCACCATCTCACCAGACATCCTTAATCATTCTAGGCCTCAGCTCTTTCATAAGCGTAGCCCTAATCCTTACCATTGATCATGATTGACTCCAAGTGACTCTACACATCTGAAGACACAGAAATCATTTTTGGACTCAAGTGCTTCACAACTTGACCCACGATAGTCAAAACATACTTCATGCAACATTATTGTACTAATCTAGGTCAACGTAACTCAATTCATGACTCAATTTTTCAAAATCCCAAATTGTTTATTGAGGCCGGTACTACCGCACCTCGCACTTCACAATTTGACCTCTCTGGAAAATAGCTACCGCCAAGTAAAAGTCGGAACTACTACATAGCGGTATGACCGGCACCAAGCTACGGTACTACCACACAGCGGTATGACCAAAACCAAGCTATGGTACTACCACACAACGATACGACTGGCTCCAAGCTACGGGCATACCGTTTTCGAGAAAAATTCAAAAAATCATTCAAGCAAAATGCAATCTTAGCAAAATTAAATAACCACTACACAAAACTTTTAATGGTTCATCATAATATTACCCTATACCTTCTCACATGGTACTTCAATCTCCCCTTGATGAACCCATTGACAATTCTTCTAAAAATGCAAATATGAGATGGTTTTAGACATAGAAGAGAATTTTGCAAAGAGAGACTCAAAATGGCCACAAGAAGAATGCAAAGACTGAAAATGATCATATGAAGTAGAAATAGAGTGAAGCTACTTAAAGTGGCAAGTTTTCCACAAAAATCTTCAAATCCATTAAACAAATTGAAAATTTTTACTCTAAATCCATATGAAAGAATAATTATTTTATTTGATCTTATTTATAGTGAGAAGAGATCAAAAGATCAAGAGAATCATGACAAAACATTAAAGCTCCAATGTAGCGAGATTTTGCACAAAACACCAAATAATGCTCTAGATATGCATTTTCAGCAATCTTTCTCCTTTTGGACAATTGAATTATCAAGATTCATGGAAGAAGATAGAGCATGAATGAAATAAAGTGATTGTATTTTATTCATTTATAGTATTAGAAGCCATAAAAAAATTTCAAAGTAACTCTACAAGTATTATACCAAGCCATATTAAGTGAAGTAGCTAGTCTAAATCATGGCAAACCATATATAGTAAAGGTAAAGGCAAATGAGCAATAATATGAAATTAAATAGATTTTTAGCATGTCAAGTTACTCAAAATCATAGTTTAGCCAAAGGTATAAAAAATGAGGTAAGGCATGTCAATATACTAAATAGAACCAAGAAGCTACAATTAAGTCAATTTAGACTACAATTTCAATGTTGAATTATTTTGTTCAAGTACTTAGAATTAAGTAAATTTAGCACATTTAGTACTTGCTAAAAATTATTTTTTGTTTTATCTTAGCCAAGCAAGTCTTGGATTAGGAGCCATATACATTTGCCTTCTAAGTTTCAATTATTTTCATAATTTTCATTTTCTTAGTCATGTGCTATATCTCAAACCATGCTATGATCATCCTAAGCAATAAGCTTAAGAGAGTGGTTTAAGTCATCTAAAACTCTCTCTGAATTCATGCCTAGTACAATAGCAAGCAGTCTCATGAGGTGAAATCAGTTTTTTCATACAAAAGATAAAACAAAAGCTCAATACTAATTCATGCTTGAACAATGAGATAATACTAATTCATGCTACAATAAAGAACTAATATGGCTTAATCTAAAGCTCAATTTTGATTTAAGACTCAACTTAGCATATTTGATATGGTATGAATCATAAGAGGATCATTAGAGTAAAACTAATCACAAGATCCAACAAGACTTGATTTATTTCAAGTTACTCAAATTTAATAAGGCTAGCATGACAAAAGCTAAACTATACATAGAAAGACATAATAAATCTAGCAAACGAGCACAAAACATGATAATATGTAAAACAAGCTATCATGTCATATAAAGATAATAGTCGATGCTCCATGTATTTATATTACAATAAAAGTTATTGAATTTAAAATGCAATATGATATACTGATGCAAAAAAATCAAGCTCCCTCTCAGAACAGACCGAAAGGACTAATAACCTCAACTCTCCCTGCAAAGAAACAAAACGAGAAGAATCAAGCGCCTTAGTAAAAATATCCGTAATCTGCTGTTCGGACTCAACAAAGTGAAGCATAAAATCACCCTATGCTATGTGGTCCCGAATGGAGAGAGCAGAATCAGAGAAATACTAGAGTTCAAAGTCAAGAGTGTCCTGAAGATACCCGAGTTATTTACATGGGAAGGAGGCTCTTCTTGCCAGCAGTTATTCCAGAACTTGGTCGAAGTCAATGTCTGCACACCGAATTGGCATCACCGATCTGCACATCCATTGATTCTACTCTATTCTTTTTAATAAAATCTATGCTGTTGGCATCCTACCTTGAAAACGTTGGCATACCGGGCTAGTTCACCAGAGCTAATGTCATGTAAACACAAGTTTCATTTACATATCATAAGAGCTGTTACAAAAGAAGAACAATAGAGGAAAAAAAACTACACCATCGGGAAAACTACTGCATTTATAGTTGATACTGTATCATATAGAAATTAGATGCAACAAATCTTTTGCACAACCTTATTTTGCATTTGATCAATGTGGCGGAAAATAGCAATCCTCCAAGGCTTAAAGAAAAGCAGTGCTCCGGACCACAACCAAAATCCAAAGATCAGTCCAGCTAATACCGAGTAGTACCAGCATAGGGCATCAAGTTCTTGGCCGTGTCCACTTCTCCCTATCAATGCTGGTGTAGAATTTGAACCATTTGAACATGCTATGTTCAGTGGGAAGCCACAGAGCCCCAGGTTGTTGCTATAACTTGATGGATCGGCAAGTGTTTGGAGTTGATAACCAGTTGGTATCTCACCTGATAGATGGTTGTTGGACAAATTTAGTGAATCAAGAGACATCAATTTTGAAATGCTTGAAGGGATAGAGCCAGAGAGTTCATTGCAAGATAAGTCAAGGGACTCTAGAATCTTCAAATTGCCAATCTCATTTGGAATATCACCAGACAGACGATTTCTTGACAAGTTTAGGAACCTGATACTTTCAAGATTTGACAACTCTGGTGGGATCTCATTGGAGAGAGAGTTGCTTGAGAAATCAATACCAGCCATAAGTGCAACAGTTCCTTCAAAAGTATAATTTTGCCTCTTCCAATTTATGCCAATTCGGTCTGTGTATGTATAGTAAACAACTCGATGTAAAATTTGGTGGTGGACATTCCATCGCATGTTGATTTCGGTTTTTGGCTGTATCATGGATGTAAAATTTGCAAAACTTCTCGGTATGGAACCTACCAAACTGTTGCTAGCTACATCCAACACTTGAAGGTTAGAGAGTTGTGATAATTCCCAAGGAATACTCCCATGGAACATATTCCATCGTAGCAGGAGAAACCTTAGTAAGGGATTGCTAGTTCCTATCCATGAAGGAATTGTGCCAGAAAATTTATTGTCGGCAAGATCTAGAATAGTTAGCCTTTTGCATCGTCTTAAAACCAATGGAAATCCCCCAATAAGATTGTTGTTTGCCAGGTGCACTGATTCAAGTGATGAATTGGACTGCATCGGCGTCGATACATTCCCAGAAAAGGAATTGTGTGACAAATCTATAAACACCATGTCCTGCAAGTTCCACAAGCATGTAGGGACCTCTCCATATAGTTGATTGCTTGATAGGTCCAATATTTCCAGAGAAGTCTTGTAACAACCCCCATTTCTGGGAGCGTTAGGTTAACCTCGCAACTGCCCAGGATTGTTCAGCTGCGGCCTGCGAGTACTATAGAAGAATGTGCATCATTGCCAAAGTATGCTTAAACATAAAATCAAACTTTATTACAAAAGTAAGGCTTAGCAACCAAGTTTTACATAAAGGGACGTACAACCCAAAGATACATTACAAAAGAAACTCCACAGGCAGGCCTGAGTGTAGAATAAACCCTAACACTCGGCATCATCTATTTCGTAGAATTCGGCGTCGTCTTCGGAAACTCCTTCATTATCTTGACAAGCACTTTCTGTTTAATGATTTTAGCAAGCGTGAGTACAAACAACCGTACTCAACAAGTCACATGTGGAACACTATTTAACTACATGCAGGGGATTGCCACAAAATGGGGTATAATGGTTCATTATTTTATGTAGATGCAATTTTGTTTGTAAACACTTTTCTTTTAAACACGAAATATTAAATCATAAATTGTATAAGTAATTGGGGGGGTTCCAAACTTGATTAAACTCACACATTCACATTCCCACAACCCCTTTCCAAACCTACTTATGCCATGCTTATTGGAATCACCCATTAAACACAGTACGTCGTATTCGAATACTATTTATAAATGACTCTGCAGAGTTGCCCATCTTTACCCACAAGATCTCTTAACTCCCGCGACAGAGTTAAGGGAACAAGGTTGTTCACTGCTCATCTCTTCATGTAAACTCTACCCGATAAACTCCAACACAGACCCGGGTGTCTGCCGACACAGCCAGACATTATCTATCGATATGGGTAGATATTTTGCCTGTCCTGAGGGAATTTATCGTTGTCCAATATGGTTTTACCGTTTCCATACCGACTTTCCAGTACCCGTTAGACCTCAACTCAAACCCGGGAATCTTTACCCGTCCTGGAAGGATCTAACGTTGTTCAGTATGGTTTTACCATTTCCATACCAACTGGTTGTACTCTGTTAGAGATTCAATCGATTTGAGCAGCTATTAAACCAGGTTTGACAAGTCAACGCTTGTGGTTGAGCGATTACCATATCCTTCACTTGGCATAAGGTTTTTAATTCACTTTTTACTAAACAACTTTTATCTACAATTTCTCATCCTAGTGCCCACAACACTGCTATCAATTCACAACTCAACTCCTATGCCAACTCATGGCTATTCTGTCACATCTCATCAAGATTTTTAATAGTAAAAGTATGCTGAGTTCCTGAACTACATGACTATACTAATGATACTTTTATTATTTACTAAGTTTTGTCAAGGTGAATATGGCCATCAATTTAAGCAGGGCTTTTTCGGGTAGTAGGACATTAACTAGTAGCATGTCATTATAAACAATATTGGTACATAAAATAACAGTGCACAAATAGCATAATGAAAATACTGATAAATAGTAATTAACGGAAAGTAGGCTCAACATGATCAAAAACATGTGACTTGCCTTGCGGATTTACGATTTCGATTATTTCGTATTCTTCAATTTCTTGATTTTGAGCTTGGTCCGAGATTTCTCCTTCTTGACTTAGCTGGCCTTCAACATCGTGTGCTAGCGCAAAACAAGAAAATGATATTTACTCTACAGACACAGCCAACCCTATTTCCTCTGTTGATCTAATATCTACTTCTCTGTCGCCTCTCGCCGCTCGTCTCGGCCGTCTACTCGTCTGTCTCACTCACTGTCTCTCTCAGACTCACTCAATCGCTCACTTCGCTTGCTTTGTCCCATCGCTCCTCACTCAAACTCTGCCATCTCCACCTCTCCGCCACTCCCGTCCGTCGCTCCTCGCTCGGTGCTCCTCCGCGTCGGCCTGCTGCCCAGTGCTCCTCCGTGGCGCCGCCCCAATCCGACTCCCCGTCGCCCGCCCGCCCCCGACCCTACGGCCCCCACCCTGGATGGCCAGATCTGGCGAACAGCGTCCCCTCAGCCGGCTCGCCGCCATATCTGGTTCTGACTCTGGCGACACCCCCTTCTGCATGCGCACTGTGCCCTCACCCGGTCAACCTCTTTAAGGGCAGTGGGCTAGCACAGTGCCACTTGACTATGCTTTTTGTTTGTTTGTTGAGCCTCGTGATCGCCGATGTCACCGGCCGCCGTGGCGCGCCGGGGGTTGCTTCTTGAGAGGAGGTGAGGCTTGAGCCTTACTGGCCCTACCACGAGGGGCGAGCGGGCGGCGCACCGGCCCCAAAATTCAGGGGCCCCCAATCCCCCATATACATAGTATATATACTATGTATACTATCCCCCAATGTCTGCTATGAAGATCTTTGAGTTTGTCAGAGAAGCGGATTGTTATCTTAATATTTTTATTGCTTATCGAATTTTATTTACTATGCCTGTGGCTGTGGCATCAGCTGAAAGAAGCTTTTCAAAGTTAAAATTGTTGAAGAATCATTTAAGGTCAACAATGTCTCAAGAGAGGTTATGTATTGAGAAGAAATTATTGGATAAGATTGATATCAATACCATCATCAATGACTTCGTATCTAGAAATGTTAGAAGAAATTTTTAAGGTAATATCTATAAACTCTTTGATATGATTTTTTCTTTAATACATAATACATTTTAAGTGTTTGTTGGTAAAATTAGATACATATATATATATGTGTGTATGTAGATTTATATTTAGATATTTATACTAGGCCCCTATTTCTAGTTTCGCCCCGGACCCCTAAACTCACAGGACCGGCCCTGAGCCTTACTAAGCCCCCGTGGCTTCGCCCCTGCTGTTCGGCGCCATCGTGGCATGTAGCCGGCGCAACCAAACTTGCTCCCTTCAGCATCGTCACTTTGGATGCATAGAAGGGTTGACGAAAATAGGTTTAAATTTGGGATTGATTGTTTTCCTTCTTTTCCTCCATCCATCTTAAGAAAGATCTGTACGTGTGAATTGGCTTGGAACTTGGATAAAACTTAAAAGCAGAGGTGGAGCTAGGCCTCGGGCCGCCAGGGCAATAGCCTGAGATCTCTAGTGGACTTGGCCCGAGGCTCAGTCCGTGGCTAGCTACACCACTGCTTAAAAGATGGATGTGGATAAGGATTCAGATGGTTGCAACATGTATGATTTATATTTTTAAAAAAGATTCAGCATATGTGATTCATTTTTCTTGGATTCATCATGTGTGATTTATGAAAGGGTTAATATTTGTTAACTTTTAAATAGGAGTAATTTTCAAACCTTAATCATGTTTCAGCTTTTTTTAGCCTCAGGTCTCTAACCAAACAACGATTTCCTGACACTCCGATCACCAACCAACAACCCCTACAACGCTCCCCTCGCAGCTTGATTGTTCCTTTGTTTCTATTGCCAAACTAGTCAATGTAAACTTAAATAATAAACATAAGATGAATGAGAATTTTTTTTGAACCCACATATTGGCAGCAAAACATCTTATATCATTCTCAACCAATGTCAAATGTCTTCGAAAAGGTAGTGCTCCCTCTCACTCTGAATGTAAGTCTCATCCTAAATGTGTATGATTAAATATTGCTCAGTTTAACCATAGATTGATCTAGTATAGCCAGTTTCATTATGACATATTTTTGAAATATATATTTATTTATAAGAACATATTATAAGACAAATTAATGGTCCAAATAGTAGTTTGGTGATCGTGTCTATATTCAAAGTAATCTACATTTTGCAAATGAACGGAGTATCGGAAAGCACTAGTCGCTGGGATAGTGAAACAAGTTTTTTTCTAAAATTAAGCCAACTTATGATTCCATGTGTCATATATAGGCACATTCCTCACATATTACTTAGGACCTTTTTTCTTGAGTTGTCACTGGAGTTCATCGGCGATGAGCCCAACAACTAGTGGGTCTGGTTGACAATAAAAAAGAATTCTATAGTGGTATAATGGAGAAATTGTAGGCGGAATTTAGATAAGAGATAGCATGGTAGTGCACTTTACTATATCTTCGATGTGGGCGAGCTTCATCTTGTTGTCCTCTGATTCACACCACTTCCTTAGTTCAGGGCTGTCATGAATTTCTAGCTTCTTAAGCATGGCAAGTTGTTGTACACCTTGCGGTAAAGACTTGATGCTTGGGCATCCGTATATCTCGAGGCTTTCGAGAGAGGTGAGGTGGCCCATCCATTCCGGCAGCACTGAAATGCTGTCACACCACACCAATTCTAGCGATCGGAGGGAGGTAAGGTCCCGCATGCTCTCTGGCAAGCTCGCCAGATAATCACATTTGTGGAGTTCCAACCGTTGGAGGGTAGGGATGTGGTGAAGCAACCTCCACTTGTCTTTTGGCACTTTGCTGTTGTGGACCTCCAACGTGGTAGAGGACGGATATTACTTTGTCGCTTCTACGTATGCACCATGTAGAAAATATGGGAGGGCATGGTTTTAGCCTCAGCGAACGGCAATCCAATGTCCACAGTGCCTTAAGCTTAGGGAACATGAACTCCTCCACGCCATCCTCGCCACTGTATGTTGTGCTCCACTCTTCCAGTCGCTCCATATCTTCCAACCAGAAGGTTGACAATCGACGGAATGCTCCTCTGCCACCACAGAAATCTCCATCGACCTTTGTAATGTTGCGCAGCCTTTTCAGATGCAGCTCTTCCAGGCTTGATAACTGTCCGAGTGGTGGTAGTTCGTTGCACCTCGGCAGATTCTCCAACTTAATTTTAACAAGATTTGGGAGATGACGAGAAATGCCCATGAGCCAGATAGGAAAGCATACACCGTTATAACCTCGTAGCCTCAGTTCCTTCAGATCATTTGGTGGCACTAGTTCCCCTAACACATCCTTGTCATGCAAATAAAGTCGATCAGGACCCAAGGTCCAATCGAACGTCAGCTTTGAAAGATTTTGTTTCTTTAATAATTGAACACCGCACGCTTCCTCCATAGACATTGTGTTTTCAAGACAACAAATTTCCAACTCGTCAGGATGTATGTCCCCGAGCTGATGAAGATTGCTGCAAGTATTGACATCATTAGCATGAACCGTGAAGAGTGGTAATGAGACTGAATTCTTGAGCCGATAATGCCTCATGTGTTCGGTTAGTGAGCCTGAGCAGTTAGCCACGAGTAGAAACTTCAGCGTATGAATTGCACCTATACTTTCTGGTATGGTCTTTAGGCCCCAGCAGCCTGAGACGTCTAATGTATGTAGCCTTTTGAGGTTACCAAGACATTCAGGTAAATAATCAAGATATCTGTTACGAGATAGGTCCAAGTGCTCCAGATTGGTTAGGGCACTGATACATTGATTGGTAAGGGCAACTCGATTTGTCAAGTTGCTGTCTGACAAGTTCAAATACTGGAGTTCGGTGAGGTTGCCCAGAACATCTGAATCACAGCAACTTGACAAATCGAGATGCACCAAATTGAGGAGCTTCCGAAATGACTCTGGCAATACACCAATCTTACGACAACCTGATAAGTTTAAATGTTGCAGTTTGGTGAGGCTTCCTGTAGCTTCTGGTAGCTTTTCAAGATTGGAGCAGTTTGACAAGTTCAAATATTGGAGTTTGGTGAGGCTGCAAAAAGATTTTGGCATCGCCACAACTCTGGAGCAGTCAGATAATTCTAAATGAAGCAAGGATTTGAGATTCCCCAATGATTCTGGGAGTTCTACTAGCATTCTGCAACTTGATAAGTCAAGATGGATCAGACGCTCAATTTTGCCAATTGATTCCGGTAATGCGGAAATTTCCCGAGATCCATGCAGGTTTAGGTACTGTAATCTTGAGAGCTGAGTAACACACTCGGGCAACTTTGAGAGCGGCCATCCGCTTAAATTCAATACACGCAAGCACTTTGCGAATAAAAATGCATCATTACGGAGCTCCAGTTCGCTACAATCCAAAAAGTGCAGTGCCCTCACCTGGGCCGGGAAAATGGCTGACAACTTTGTTGGCCCGCTGTAATTTGTGAGTAATGCATAGCGGCAATATTTCTGCTCACAGCTGTTGCTCCCTTTGTTAGAATCGGAAACAAGCAACTCGTCATCCATGATTGATCTTGCAAGGTCGTGCATGGTGAACACCGCGTGCTGTTGGGAAGTCTGAATTTGAAAATACAGCAAGTTATATTAGAAATGAAATACTAGGTCGTGCACTTTTTTCCCTCGCAAAAAAAGTCCAGGCATCTTATCTATGCATATAAAAGTTGTTTAGAGATCGACGTCTTGTTCTTAGTTGGGAGTTACAACTCAATGATTTCTTGCTAATATTTCCAGAGCTAATCATGTGCCAACCAATTTTAGTTAAGTTGATGTTATTTAAAGAACAGAGCTGCAGGCCTTCAGCAATTGTGAATGACTCTAGAACTCAGAAAGTAAAATAACTAAAGAGGAGGAAATCTTGCAACTATTATGCCCTAAATTATTATGGGAAGTAAGGTGCGTAAACCCCTTAGATCAAATTTTATTGTACAACTTTATCTTCCTCCATGTGAAAATTTTTCCCTGTTGGAAAGGTCTTAGACCTCTCAGGACCTTTCATGACCGGTTAGAGTCATTTACGATCGGTGAGGATCACGTACGATCGGTTCCAAGTGCTTACGATCAGTTCCGACCGTCGCAAACTCTTCCGATCGCTTTTTCAGCGTGGTCATAAATTTACTGTAGCAATTTACGACCACTCTCCAATATCGCTGCCGCTGCCTTCCTTCAGCCGCTCGAGATACCGTGATCGAAAACCTTTACGATCACGCAGTGATGCTGGCGATCACTGTTCACCGTGGTCGAACACCCGTACGACCACGTTCACTTCCTTCAACGTGATCGGAGTTGCTTCCGATCACGTACTGATCTTCTCGGCGTAATCGTTGCTCCTTACGACCACCCTCACCGTGGTCGTAGCCTTCTCTGCGTGGTCGAACCCTTTACGACCACGTTCTGCACTCCTTCAACGTAGTCGAAGAATCACTGTTCCTTTGCCGTGATCGTAGCACCTATCGATCACGCCTGCTGGAACTTTGTCGTGGTCGTAACTCCTCCCGATCACGCTTGTGGTGATCGTGAGTCCTTCCGACCACGTCTTGCACAATCCCACAACAAAACAATGCTTTGTGTCTTTCCCTCTTTTGGTATTTTCTCAATTGCTTGGTACATCGAATACATGGCTCTAAGCCTCTTTTTATACCCGGCTGTTCTAATTCAACACGGGTTCGACTACGTTTACACCTCGGACTCCGACTCCGATTCTAATACGACTTCTACTCTGTTTCCGGTACGACTTCGTCTAGGACTTGGTCTCTGACTTCGACTTCTGATTTCTCCTCCGTCTCGACTTCGATTACTTCCAAACTTTGTACGTGACTCCTAAACAAGATTATTTACAACATTCTCTCCCTAATCTTGTTTTTCGACTTCAATCATGCCAATCTTTCTCCTCATCTCCGAGAACTTTATCCGCCCTAGCGGCTTCATCAGAATATCGCCTTTCGTTCTTACGCTCGATGTAGTCGATTGCAATCTTCCCTTCTTCGACACAATCTCGATATAATGATATCTTGTGTCTATGTGTTTGCTTCTATCATGTAGAACCGATTCTTACTCAATGATATTGCTGATTTGTTATCAACCCCGCGTCCACCTTACGGATTGTCTCGTCCGACAACTCATTCAATAGTCGAGCGAGCTGCACTCCTCGACAAGTCACTGCGCTCGCTGCGATGTACTCCGCTTCACAAGAAGACAATGCAACCACCTTTTGCTTCGAGATTGCCACTGATCGGACTCTCCCAAGCACAAACATTATGCCCGCTGTGCTTTTTCGATCATCGATATCTCCCGCCATGTCGCTATCATCGTAGCTCGCCACCGCAACGACTTTCCACCTCCTCTCTTGTATCAATCCCGAGATTCAGAGTACCTTTGATGTATGTCAGGATGTGCTTCACGGCATTCATATGCTCCTGAGTTGGTTTTTCCATGAAACGGCTTACGTATCCGACCGCGAACGAGATGTCTGGTCGGGTGTGGACCAAATACCATAGACTTCCGACAATGCTCCTATAAGTCGTGGCATCAATTGGTGATCCTGGGCCTGTCTTGCTCAATTTCAGATGATTCTCCATTGGGGTTTGACATGGATTGCACTCTTCCATACCAGACTTCTCCAGGATCTTTCGAGCATATCCCGACTGACAAAGTGTTATGCCGTTGTCGGTTTGATTGACTTCAATGCCGAGGTAATAACTCAGGAGTCCCAAGTCAGTCATTTTGAACAGCCTCTTCATCTCTTCTTTAAACCTTATAATCTCCTTTGAAGTCGATCTAGTGATGATCAAGTCGTCCACATATACACCCACGATTAGTCTTGTCTTTGCATCTCCTCTTGTGTACACAGCATGTTCGGAGTTATTCCTTCTGAAACCGAGTGTCGTAAGGCTTTTGTCGAGTTTCAAATTCCATGCACCTGGTGCTTGCTTGAGCCCATAGAGAGCTTTGTTCAACTTCAAGACTTTCTCACTTGCTTTCCGGATCAAAACCCGCGGTTGAGAGACATATACCTCCTCCTCAATGTCTCCGCTTAAAAACGCCGTTTTCACGCCCATGTGATGAATTTGCCATCCATCATTTGTCGCCAACATAGAAGAAGTAGTCGATGGTCTCCATACGAGCTCTCGGGGCAAAGACTTCTTCAAGTCGATGCTTTGTTTTTGAACATACCCTTTTGCCACAAGTCGTGCTTTGTGTTTTACGACTTCTCCCTGGGAGTTCTTCTTCACCTTGAAGACCCACTTTAAACCGATCGCTCGATGACCTTTCGGCAAATCGGTGAGTTCCCAAGTGTTGTTGTCTTCAATTGATTTTAGTTCTTCCTGCATTGCAGTTCTCCAATATTCATCTCCCTTTGCTTCTTCATAGCTTTCGGGTTCTTCGGTCGTTGTGCAAAGTAACAGTTCATCTGACTGTATCGGCTCAGTTTGAGCATAGATCTCATTGATGCTTCTCATCTTCGGCACCCTGCCGTCTTCTTCATCTTCAGTATCAGGTGAGGCTTCCTGATTATCTGCATCAATCGTGTTCGAGCTTTGAGGTGAGTACGGAGCCGTGAAGAATCTTGCAATGCCCTTCTTTTCACAAATTGAGTCAAACTCTTTGCGAAATTCTCCTCCTCGATCGGACCGACCGCTTACCCTCTTGTCGACTTCGTTTTGGCAAGAGCAATAAACTTCAAAATTCAACTTTGCCTCATCCTTGCTCTTCGCATGTACACCCACATGGCTCGAGTAGTCGCCCACGACCAACATGAAGTACTGGTTTCCAGCGTCGGTGCGGGGCGTGATCGGTCCGCACAAGTCGACGTGAACCAGCTCGAGTGGTTGCGAAGCTCTGAAACTTGTCTGCTGTGGAAAGCCGCTACGAGTTTGTTTCGCCACCAGACAGCCTTCGCAGACTTGCTCCGGGTGGTCGATTGTTGGTAATCCGACCGCCATCTCTTTCTCTGCCATTGTTCTGAGACTTTGGAAATTTATATGACCAAACCTCTCATGCCACAGCCAGGCGGGATCTTCAATTGTGGTCTTCAAACACTTCTGCTTGCATGTTTCGATCTTGATTTTGTACAAACGGTTCACGGTCCGTTGCACCTTCATCAGCAGATGCTCACTGTGGTCGAATACATTCAGATGGTTGCCTTTGAGCTCGATCCGACAACCTTCTTCGGTCAATTGTCCAAGGCTTATGATATTGCTCCGAAGACTCGGTATGTAATATACATCCGAGAGCTTTCTTCGACTTCCATCTTTGCACCGCATCGAGATTGTGCCTCTCCTTTATCTCAATAGAGAGCCGCTCTCGAACTGTATTTTTCCGAGCACACTCGTATTTAATTCGTGAAACATCGAGCACGCACTGGCATGTGGTTGCTGGCTCTGTTGTCGAGATACCATTTTGCCGTCCGCTCTTGAGTCCGCTCTCCCTTCTCCAACAAAGCTCTAAACACTTTCTCCTCGCTTAACGTAACCATTGTCGGTTCGTCTACAAAGGCAGAGCGACAATAGTAGTGTTGGCTCTTTGTGCTCTGTAGTTTGTGCCAAATTTGCTTCCTCTACCTTTTCTTGCCCCGACAATTCGCGAGATAGTGACCATACTTCTGCGCTTATGGCACCGGATGTGGCTCCGACATTCAACAACAGAGTGCCCATACTTCTCGCACGTAGCATCGATATCGACTTGTCGGTATGATGGTCGCCACCTCCACGACCACCTCCTCGACCACTTTGTCCACGACCTCTCGATCGTAGCCTCGACTCGCCCATGAGACGCGCCGCGGCGGTCGATGTGCCACGACCACGACCACGACCGCCTCGATGACGAGTCTCCTCGGTCTTCGATCTTCTCTTACGAGCAGACTTGCGACCGTTGTCTTCTTGATAACTCTTTAGAGCCGCCGTGTGCTTTGAGCGCTCCTGTTACCTCCTCAATATTCATCTTCGAGAGGTCTTGCGAGTACATAAGCGTGGTTACGACCGGAAGAAACTTCTCTGTAGCACTCTCAAATACTTCTTCACCGCCACCTCATCTTTCAAGTCGTCGCGAGAGATTTTATCTCGCTCATGACTTCGTTGAATCGACTGCAGAACTCTTCCACTGGCCCGACTCTTCCCATCTTCATGGCTTCAAACTCACTTCTTAAGGTTTGAAGTCGGACTTCCTTCACTCGATCTACTCCTTCATGCATGGTTCGCAGAGTAGTCCGACTTCCTTTGCCGTCTCCTGCCGACTAGCCGCCGCATCATTGAGTCGCATAGCTTGATAGATCGCCGCCATCGCCATTTTGTCGAGACGATCATCGAGGACCTTGTCCTTCTCCTTTGGTTCGACCGCACTCACGCCTTGCGCGATCATGTTGACCTTCATCTTCATCGCCTGCACGGATAGTTGTCCGAATCGAGGATCAGTGCATCGCAATGACACGCTCTGCGCTGCCGTGTCACCATGTTTAACCACGGCTCGATACCAATCGCTTGTAAGGTCTTACGACCTCCCGGGACCTTTCACGACCGGTTAGAGTTGTTTACGATCGGTGAGGATCACGACGATCGGTTCCAAGTGCTTACGATCGATTCCGACCGCCGCAAACTCTTCCGACAGCTTTTTCAACGTGGTCGTAAATTTCATCGTAGCAATTTACGACCACTCTCAATATCGCCGCCGCCTTCCTTCACCGCCGAGATACCGTGATCGAAAACCTTTACGATCACGCAGTGATGCCGGGCGATCATCGCTCACCGTGGTCGAACACCGCACGACCACGCTCACTTCCTTCAACGTGATCGAGTTGCTTCCATCACGCATCGATCTTCTGGCGTAATCGTTGCTCCTACGACCACCCTCACCGTGGTCGAGCCTTCTCTCGCGTGGTCGAACCCTTTACGACCACGCTCGCACTCCTTCAACGTAGTCGAAGAATCATCGCCTTTGCCGTGATCGTAGCACCTATCGATCACGCCGCCGAATTTTTGTCGTGGTCGTAACTCCTCCCGATCACGCTTGTGGTGATCGTGAGTCCTTCCGACCACGTCTTGCACAATCCCACAACAAAACAATGCTTTGTGTCTTTCCCTCTTTTGGTATTTTCTCAATTGCTTGGTACATCGAATACATGGCTCTAAGCCTCTTTTTATACCCGGCTGTTCTAATTCAACACGGGTTCGACTACGTTTACACCTCGGACTCCGACTCCGATTCTAATACGACTTCTACTGTTTCCCAGACGACTGCCTAGGACTTGGTCTCTGACTTCGACTTCTGATTTCTCCTCCGTCTCGACTTCGATTACTTCCAAACTTTGTACGTGACTCCTAAACAAGATTATTTACAACATTCCCACCCAGTTTCCATTTCTCACCACCTCCTTTTCTACACCACTCACCGCCTACTATTTGCCCCTCCTCCGCGCCTCTCATAGTGTCATTCTATGTGGTCATCGTTGCCAATTACCACCTCATCTGCACCACTCTCTCTCCCCACCATCACTAGCTGTCACCACTGACATGTGTGGAGTGAGAGCAACAGAGAAAGAAGGAGAGAGATTTTCCGCTGCATGTGCTGAATCATCTAATTGTTGTATTTATGAGGGCATTTTGGGAATTTCCCAATTGAGAAAAGAAAAAAAGGTATCGGTGGGGCCCACCTGTCGGTGGGCCAATTGAGGAGATAAGGGAGGAGACTTCGGCGACGGCAAGGGCGTCTCCACGACAGCCACACCGCAGCCCGCCGCTCCCCTCTGCTCTCCGCTCGGCTATAAAGCCCGGGCCTCTCCTCTCTTCGGTACACGGCGAAACTAGTGAACTCTCTCCCCTCCTCTCTATACTCTCCGGTGGTGATCTCGGGTCTTTGGACTGTTGGTAGGTTCTTTGTGCCGACAGCCGTGATGCTTGACCCATGATTAGGGTTTTGATTTGTGCTTGGATCGGGAGCATCACCGTGAGGTTTGAGTTGTGCTTTGAGTGTTCTTGGCCGGAATACTCTTGCGGTCTTGTGCGGCAATACCTCGACCTTCGACGCCGGCAGTGGTTACCCGTGGTCAGTGAGGGCTTTGTATCTCCGAAGGCCACACCCCTCTTCTTCATCAGCACAAAGGGGCGATAGGTTTTCTGGGACAGCGATTTCATCGTGCCTTGCCCTATTTCATCGAGTACTTCTTTGGCTTGATTGCTCCTGGATGGTTTTGAACACCGTCTGATTCGTGAGTATAATTGTTTCCTTGCATGTTCGGCTGCTATTCTTGATCTTTAAGTTGATTCAAGTATTTGAGAGTAGCTGTGCATGTTGGTTGCTCGGTATACATATGCTCTGTGATGAACTTGTCATAAACTGAATTGTGATCTTGATTAAAGAGTTAGTTTGAGCTCTATTTGTGTGATGCTACTGATAGATCCGTAGCTAGTTGAATATCTGTTGTGGAGAAGTGTTAACATGCAATTGAATCTGTTGATTATGCAGTAGTTTCTATACAGTTCAGTTTAGATCAGATTACTTTTGTATAGTAATATCTTTGATTCAGTCTTTCCTGTGAACTGTAATTGTTTACTGCTCATTGTCCCGAAATCTGAGAGAGTACCGTGTGATATATCTTTGCATGTGAACATTTAAACTGATATTCTGATTAGATATCTTATATGCTTGGTTCTGTCAGTTGGAAAACCTTTAGAGCTCAAACTCTAGTTTTAGTCAAAAGATCAATCATGAGGAGATATAACATTGGCATGAGAAGGCCAAGATTTCAGATCTTGAGCAACTCTGTTCTGAGAGCAATATTAACACAATTAATTTGTTTAATGCTGGAATTAATTGTTACACTTGTTAAAGATCTGCTGTATATGCTGCTTTCAGCAGGTTTTTGGTTATGTTCATTGATTATTCACTTGTTTATGAATGGCCATGTGAGATTACATAGTTTTATGCAATTAGTGCCATTCTGTCCATTCTGGAATCATGCTATTTATTTGATCATTTCGGCTGGAATTAAACATGGAAATATACTTATACCACAATATTTACAACACTAATGACTAGGGTGCCACATCAGCATTTCAACTGATTTGGATCGCACGCTAGTGAAAACCATAGTGGCATTAGGTCAAGAGGTTATTTATGGGTGCAAGGTAAACGATTTAGGAGTTTTGTTGGATGCCACGCCAGTGAAAACCATAGTGGCATTGGATCAAGAGGTTATTTGCCCGAGCTTCAATAGCTGACGGGTGCAAGATAAACAATTGAGGAGTTTAGTGCTGAAACTAGAAAATTTGTAGAGCTCAAGGGGGTAAAACACACCTTTCCCATTGCATGGAGTTCAAATGTTATTTTACATTTTTTAGTCGCTTTCATTACATCTTTGACTAACAACATTAAGCAAAAAAGGTATTTCCAAACAAGGAGCATAACAGAATAGTGCAAAAAAAGGTATTTCCAAATAGGAGGCGACTACAGAACGCTATAGCGTTGCAACGGTATAGCAACAAGTTTCATCAATTTCAGGAAGTTCCATCAAAATATTTGAAATAGTTTCAAGCTCCAATGAGTTTCGCACATTTCTAGAAGTTTCTACAAGGTTTCAGAAAAGTTTCAAGAGCAAGTTCCAATAAGTTTTATATTTTGGAACTCAAGCTTCAAGTTTCAGTAAGTTTCAATATGTTTCATCAAATTTCATCCAAAGAGTTTTAAGAAGTTTCAGCAAATTTCAACCGAAGAGTTTCAACAAATTTCATCAAATTTTAACCCAAGAATTTCAAGAAGTTTTAGTAAGTTTCGATAGGATTCATCAAGTTTCAACCAAAAAGTTTTAAGAAGTTTCGACTAGTTTTAACCAAAAAGTTTCAAGAAGTACCACGAGTCTCAATGAGTTTTGATGAGCTCACTGTTGCTACGACAATGATGGAAGTGGTGGTGCTTGTGCCCACCTTGGCCAGTGCCATGTAGGGATGGACATAGAGAAGAGGGTGATCGAGGTGGTCAAAGGTGTCGGAGGCGTGCAGAGACCTTTCGTTGCGGTAGATGGTGTAAGTGGCCCATGTCGATGCTCCTCTTTGGTCAAGCCCCTCTCTGGGCATTGCTCCACCCTGCCCATCTGTGCCCACACTGCCATGCTCCCCTCATAGGCCGCCCTCTTTGGCTACGCTTCTCTCCAGTCACTGTTCCACCCTACCCATCTCTGGCCGCGACGCCAGACCCGACATGGTCTTGCTGCGCCGTCGTGTTCCCCCTCACTGCCCGCCCCTCAACGGCCACCGTTCGACCCCTGCCACTGGTCATGGAGCACCCCCATGATTTCTTCCCCACCTGCTTGAGCTTGCTCCGCGCGCCAACTTGCTGGAGATGGAGTGCACAAAGAGAGAGAGAGAGAGAGAGAGAGAGAGAGATGGAGGATATGAGGTCCTTAATGTTTGGATAAGGTAGATGATGAGTAGCTAGGAGAACTAGAAAGATGAGTGGCGATGTCCATGTAGAACGGTGGAGATGTATCCTATTGGGATAGCGTTTTCTAGCTTTTCCCTTCTAAACAAGGGGCATAACGGAACATTGCAAAAAAGGTTTTACTTCACCTTTGTTCTTTTTACCAACATTACTTCACCTTAAATATTAGATTTCAGATTCTAAAACATTAAATTACACAAGCTAATTTCATATTTTGGAAATTAAATCTAGTATCTAAATATTTACAAATAAGGTTTTTTTAGTTATAGTTCTTAAAACTTTTGATTTAAAGTTATGGAATTAGAGTGGGGAATTTTAAAATATTATGTGGGTAATTTGGTCATTATTGTAAAATTTGTTAGTTTTTTAATTGACCTCTAACTCCCGATGATGGACATTTATTTAGATTTCTAGAAACCAGTGAATCTTATTTAATTTATTTGTTAAGCTTAATAATAAAAAATCGGAACATGATTGACACATCCATGAATATTCTTAGTTCACCGTTCTTCATGAAAATCTTCGCTGGCAGCTTGGAACATTTGGGAACAAAGAAATATAAAAGACCATTGACTATGAAGCCTATGATGCATGGACACAGCAGTGAAGTGCCGTGTCAGACACACACTGCTCGACACGCCAACGTGTGGTAGCCGTCAGGTGTGCATGATGGCCGGTGGTGGTAGGCCGTCGCAGCAGTGGTCTCTCCTCTGGTATACTACTCCCTCTCCTACTCTCTTCCTTCTCTATTAGCTTAGATTGCTATAATTTCGGATGCAATGCTTATGAATGGTGATGCCCGAGGTATAATGCCTTGGTTTGACTTTTGTTGTTGTTGTTGTGGGATTTATTAGTTTGCCATTGCTGATGTTATGACTTATGACACATACCAACACCTTGAAGAGGGGAGGCTGGATGATAATAGATACACGAAGGTGCTTCAATTGCAGGCATGCTATCTTTTAAATTCATCAGCTTATTTTGTGTAATGTGTGCATAATCATGTAAATATATATTATGTACAGATTTACTAAGGAGAGTTCCTCGATGATTTAAGAGAAGAAAAGTTCATGGAGGTATATAGTTACTTAGTAACTCACCGAAGGCAACTTTGAGTGCTGAAGGAAGGACATCCCCAAGAGCTGGCTGATATACTTCTCCCCGAGCTGACTGGCTGGAAATGTATTTGACGGTTTGATGAAATCAAGAACAATCCATTGATGAATCAGATCATCTCTAGCTATATTTCGACCTTTTGGAAATATGGCACAATAGGCAAAGCATAATCTCAACTGTAATGGCATACTTTTGTAACTTAACATCAATGATGGAAGCACTTTATTTTGAGGTGAATTTTCATCGTCATGATAAGGGTCATTCCAGATGTGACTGTCTCTCACTGCTAACCATTCCTTAAGATTCATTCCAGATAACATATATCCAAGGGCTTGAGCTGCTAACGCCACACCGCCGCACTTCTTTGCAATGTCCAGCCCTATCTGCTTCAGTTGTTCTTTTGCAGGATTAGATTCGAGGTGACACCTTTTCTTGATTATATCCCAGCACTCCGTATCAGCCAAGGGCTTTAGATAGTACGATTTACCAGCCCAAAATTTTCTTGCAATTTCTACCTTGCGTGTAGTTACTATGACATCAGTCTTGCTGCCATTCTTGCCAACATTTAGCATTGTCTTCAGTTTTTCCAACTTATCGTTGTCTTCCTCCCACAGGTCATCTAAAATAATCAGAATCTTCTTACCACGAATTAACTCATCAAGCCGCTTGTTTATCAACTCTCTATCACTTAAACCCTCGCTTTCTGTATTTGATATTTGAGAAATTATAGAACATCCTATTTTCTTTAGGTCAAACACCTGGGACACATAGACCCATACCCGATTATCATACTGATCTTTAAATTGATAATCATTGTAAACCAATCTCGCCAATGTTGTCTTGCCTATGCCTCCAAGACCATGGATAGGAAGAATTACGGCCTCTTCTTTGGTGCTGCTTTCCGATAACAAAGCTACGATTTCCTTCTTTTCTTTCTCCCTCCCTAGCTACAATGTCCTCTTGGTTAAACTTTGATGTAGTTGATCTTTTTTCTTGTGAAGCAGTAAACTGCTGCTCATTGTTAGCACTAGAATCTGGTGAGAACCTGAACTTCCTATGGTCCTCGTCAATCTTACTCAGTTGCTGTCTCATCTTTCTCATCTTCTTAGCCAAGTTATTCTTGCGTACAATCGTGAAACTTGAAAGCAGCCCTGTCTTCTGTAAGAAATTGAAATTTACATATCAGGTCTGGAAAGGGAAAAGCATCTGCAGGCCAAATATACATTTTTATAAAACAAAACTTGAAATACTTTTACGGAACATAGCACTGAAAGTTATCTCTCAAGAGGATTATGCTATATGCCACTTCCGTGAGGCAGATCTAACAAATATACCGCTTAAACACCGTTATCATACTGCTTAAACACTTTGAACGCAATAAAATATTAGTAGTAATCAAGGAACTCCAACGTGGATGAAAGAAGGATTTTTCATAGAGATGATGGATCGCTAATATTCAGTAGTGACAAACGACAAACACTTGACAGATGGTACATGAGCACAACTGGTAGTACTATTAGCTACATACCGTTCCATCTTGGAACTCGTCGAGCATGTCGCAGATGTCGTAAGCCGCGTTCTTGAGCCGCTTCAGCCACAGCCGCACAGACGACTCCCTGACCGAGCGCCTCTCCGCATCCGTGAGGACGGCCACGATGGATTCCAGCGTCTCCTTCATGCCCTCCAGGTCGTCCTTGAAGCTGCACAGTATCGTGACCTGATCTCCAATGGCAGAGCCCAGCTTAGCGACGGCCAGTTTGAGGACAGCCGAGGCAAGCATCTCCGCCATGGCTGCACAGCCCGCTTTCGCTCACACTCGTTGGTACGCTCGAAGCTGAGGAAGAAGCTAGTGGAGCTGTGGTGTGAAACTGTGAACTTTGAAGTGGACAAGAGAAAAATATACGAGCACACGCTGCTTCAGTTTCGTTGAAGAGAGATCTCGTGGGGATCTTTGTTATCTGCAGGGCTGACCGTACCGGCCGAAAATGGCAATTATTGGGGACCCTGTCTTCAATATTTTGGTTCAATTCAAATTTACACCGATTTACTCCGATTGTCACTGATTTACCTTTATATTGGCTGATTTTATTTTAAATTCAAATTTTCATTTGAAATTTTGGGCCGAAATTCTCAAAAAAAATTATTGTCGGTGCTACCGGCCCTCAGTAAAAAATCAAACCGGTTTTGTAAATACCGGTTATCTGCGTCCACAGAGCATACGCCGTTGGATGAGACACGGAGCAACCTCGATCGGATGCGACCGCGATGCACATGTGAACGCATGTGAACGCGATACACGACATGAAGACCGGGACAGGCAGCTAGTGCTGTTTGCTGTGCGGTCGTTCACTCCCTGTCCATCTAGTACTATATATGACTTTAACTCTAGTTGGGCCTTAACTCCTTTCACATTTCCAGCTCATCATGTCTTCGTCTCTTGCCTCCGCTCGGTCCCATGACTGATTTGCTTCTTTTTTTTTTAGATTAAGGAATATAACATTCCGGCCTCTATCATTTACAAGTGAATGAGTATAGCCAATTTCAACACACCCATAATACTTAGACTACAAACCACCACACAGGGTACAAAACACGGAACAGAGAAACGGAACTCAAGTCCCAATCCTATTCCTACCTCATTACACAACTTGCTAAACAGAACCAAATTCTCTGTTGTCTTCACTGCCGATCGTATTCCTCTAGTGAAGACAAGATCACCGATGCATCACATCGATGCTCAACAGGAGGATCTTCGGCAAGCACTTCATCTTTCTCAACCAAATAGTCCTCTCTTCGGCCAACACCTCTAACCTTCCTCGGACCTTCTAACACAATCAACGGAACTGAAATTGCCTAGCAACGCCTTCATGAAGGTAACAACGCCCAAAGCGCTGACGCCGCCAGTCCACTATGGGAAAGGTATTCACCTGCAATCAACAACCGGGTGGGGGGACCGGGGAAGAGGTACAGAGAGGACGCCTCCAAGGAGGAAGCGGCATCCGCAAACGTCGCCGTCCAAGCTTTCGCCCTGACCTCAAAAAACCCACTTGCCGAAGCTGCCTGTACGCCGATGGCGAACATGGCGCCGCCATCGCGCACACCGCCATCCTGGCCTCCAGCCTCGCTATCGCAGCCTCAGCGAGGCCTCACCGCCGCCGCCGCAGCACCCACCCACGCCCGCGCCACCGCGCCATCCACGCCACGGAACCAACGCCGCAAAGACGGACGCCATCGAGCCGCCTACGACCGCCCCCGCCGCCGCCACGTCGCGATGATCGCCGCGGCGACCTCTCGAGGCCCGGCCGCCTCAAGCCCATCGTCCAGATCCAGATGCAGCCCAGATCCAGATGCAGCCGTCCATGAACAATTTATATTCACACAGTTTATGACTTGCTAACTGTAAATACTGCTCATTGTACTATTATCTCATCCATATTTAGGCAGTGATCGGTTGGGCTTAAGTTTTTGGCTTCCAGCTTATTTTTCACTATTCATAAATTTCTTCTTTTTCTGAACTTTTGGCTTTTTGTTGAGCTTTTTGGCCGGTTCTTTTTTTCCGTATTTGTTTGTATTATACGTAATGGGCTAACATATTTTTTATATTTTTAAATTTTTTTAAATTTAATTATGCTAAATAAGCCTCATCACCACAATGTTGTTTCACCAACTACAAGAGTTTTCACCATAAGCCATGAGCTTTTAAGCCCAACCGATCACCGCCTAATTGTGTATACTATAATAACGGTTCTAAAAATAATGGTACATATCATCAAACGTAATTTAAATAATACAATGAACATAAAAGAGAGAGACGTGTTATTATCAAGAGTGACGCCGACGCGGCTAGATCCATCGTTATCGAGATCGCCACTCTAGATCTACCCTCTCGATCCTGCCGGCTTTATGGTTCTTCCTCACCTCTAGCGATGTACACCTTGTTTGAGCCAAAGATATTCCGCCTCTCTATTCGCTGCTCATGTCGGTGTACTCTACGTCCCGCTTGTCGACCTCTGATGATAAACTTCTATTCCATCGTCGTCCTCGGTGGTGTACACCAACATCTCGTCATCCGCACCGCGTGCTCCTCTTCTTCACCATCATAGTGCAAAGAACAGGATAGCGCACACGGGAGGAAAGAGTCCGAGGGTCAAGTGAGGAACCAAAAGGGTTGGTCATGTCATTGTTTTTTCATGGTCATCAGATTGAGATATAGTGGCTAGGATCGGCTACGGAAAGAGGCTACCCTAGATATAAATAAAAAACGCATCCAACCCCTCCACTCCCACCCGACATCGTCTCTTCCTCCTCATCTCCCTCACCTCCTCCACCCCATGTATCGCCGGCTGAGACCGACCGCCTCTGTCTCCACTCACCTCTCTCGCTGCGTGCCGCCGCCACATCGCTCCATTCCCGAGCCTCCTCCCGGCCGGTAGCTCCACCCCATGCATCACCGGCCCATTGCGACCAGATCCACCACCTCGAGGTCACGATCGCCGAATGCACCGCCTCTAAGGTCACCACCTTCAGATTCAGTTGGTACACCTCCGCCTCCACCTTCAGTACTTCATCGGGGTCATTGTGCTCCTTACTGGTGTCCCTAAAATCATGATCGCCTAATCTCGATGTCATCATCCTCGCCACTGATGTTCTCCACCCTGGCACAGTGGATCTGGGGGACTCCGAGGTCATCGCATCAAGATATGGTCTCCTCAAGGTCGCCGCTGTTGGATCCAGTTGTGTAGAGCATGGAAGAGGGAGATGATTATAAGATGTTGATCGGAGTGAGGAGAGGAGGTGGTACTAATTAAGATACGAGAATAGCAAGAGTAGTTAGTGGTTAGAGCCTCAGGGCCTGTTCTTTAAGTCAAAAGCTAGCGGCTTTTGGTTTTTGCTACAGTACCTAACTTTCAAACGGAGTATTTTCTCAAGACGGGGTCTACAAAGTTAAATGATCTACACGTTAAAAGCCCAACATCTGTACTAGCCAAAATCGCAAGTGAGTATCTGTCTCTCCGTAATCTATACCGTAAACAGCCAAAATTCAAAAATTTCAGCCAAAAGCCATAAGCTGCAGCCGAAAAGAACAGGCCCTCAGTGGTGTGGCCACATAGGGAAGGGAAGAGGAGTGGTTGGGGTGTGAGACTGCGAGCAATTCAAAGAGGGAGTTGGCTAACGACACAAGGCTACATGTCGATGTATGTCAATATTAGATGTGAGAGTACGCTGCGCCAGAGAGAAGAAATGAGGATTGTCAATGGCTAAACTTCACTTTTATATTAAGTAGAGATTAGAGGCTCTGCTGTAATGACCTGTGTAACTCTATGTAAAAGCAGAGGCTAAGGCGGAGAGAGTATCCCATAGACTCGGCATTGCACCAAGCCAGATCATGTACAAGACTTCGTACAAAGACACGTGAGAGTGTGTGGAGAGAATCAGGCGAAGGGAGCGAAGGTGAAAGAGTTTGTTATTCTATTTTAATATACAGTGGTCCTATCTCCGAGAGAAAAGACTTGGCCGAAGTGTATAATTTCTAGTATCTTTCCATATTGTACATGTCTTAAACTCTTATGTTAATTGTATGAAATAAAAAGCTATAAATTATCATATTAATCAAAGAAAAAAGCTAAAAGCATAAGAAGAAAAAAATAGCATCCAAATGTCTTATAGCCTAAAGCCACAATATACGTGTGCATGCGAGCGTGTATCAGTCCTAGATGATTGCAAAATGTAATGGAATCACGATAAGAAAAGGTATTTTGAAATTACGGTAGCCGTCGGAACCAAACTTGTCCTTACTCAGAATTCTGATTGGCAACCAAAAACAATCAGCCTGTTTCTTTTGCTTTCGATTTATGGTTTTTGTTACGACTTTTAGCTTTTGGGTTATTTATAAAGAAAATATGAAGTAACAGAAATTCGCCTACTATTTTGGCTGATATAACACTACTTATGAGACAGTGTTATCATAGACGGTTCCTACACCGTCTGTGATAACTTACAACACATATAGTTTTTCTGAAAATCATGTGTGATACTCTTCTATCACAGGATTATGCTATATGCCACTTCCGTGAGGCAGCTCTAACAAATATACCACTTAAACACCGTTATCATACTGCTTAATCACTTTGAACGCAATTAAATATTAGTAATAATTAAGGAACTCCAACGTGAATGAAAGACAGATTTTTCATGGAGGTGATGGATCGCTAATATTCATTAGTGACAAACGACAAGCACTTGACAAATGGTACACAAGAACAACTGGTAGTAGTACTAGCTACATACCGTTCCATCTTGGAACTCGTCGAGCATGTCGCAGATGTCGTAAGCCGCGTTCTTGAGCCGCTTCAGCCACAGCCGCACTGACGACTCCCTGACCGAGCGCCTCTCCGCATCCTTGAGCGCGGCCACCATGGATTCCAGCGTCTCCTTCATGCCCTCCAGGTCGTCCTTGAAGCTGCACAGCATCGTGACCTGATCTCCAATGGCAGAGCCCAGCTTAGCAACGGCCAGTTTGAGGACAGGCGAGGCAAGCAGCACCGCCATGGCTGCACCGCCCGCTTTCGCTCTCACACTTGTTGGTATGCTCGAAGCTGAGGAAGATGCTAGTGGAGCTGTGGAGGTGTGAAACCGTGAACTTGATACTGGACAAAAGAAAAATGATCATCACTCTATCAAACAATCACTTAACATCCGCTTAAGCTTCTAGCTTATTTTTTATTATTTCTAAATTCTATTTTTTTTAGTTTTTTAGCTTTTTATCAGTTCTTTTTTTCATATTCGTTTGCATTATCTGTAATGGGCTAACTTATTTTTTTCTATTTCTATTTTTTAAAATTTTATTATGCCAAATAAGCCACTATCAGCCATAGTGAAATTTCAGGCAGTTACAGTATAATTTTAGTTATAAACCAACTTATTTTAACTCAACCAAGCGGCACCTAAATTTATGATCATTAGATTAAAAATCTAACGGCTCTCATTTTCTTTTTTTTTAAGGGGGATTTTTCTTGGAAGAGAGAATTCGCACAAATCTTCACGTATATCTAAAGATCAAAATTTTGGATGATTATTTCTTAAAAAAATATTCAGGTGATGTTTATCAAATCCCAAGAAAAACATATACGTGCACACACTGCTTCTGTTTTGTTGATGAGAGATCGTAGGGATTTTGTCATCTGCAGGATTCACCGTACCGGCCAAAAATTAGAATTACCGGGCACCTCTCATCATACTACAAACGGTCTTAAATATTTTAGTCCAATTTGAATTTACACCAATTTATTCCGATTGTCACCGATTTACCTTAACTTAGACCAATTTTTTGCCATTTTCTTGCGAAATTCAAATTTCGATTTGAAATTTTTGACTAATTTTTTTAATTTTCGATGCTTCCGGTACTATTGGACCACAGTAAAAATTCAAACCGGTTTTGTAAGCACTGGTTATCTGTATGCACTTAGGACATACGCCGTTGGATGCGGCACGGCCATTGCACGTGAGACACGGAGCAGCCTCGATCGGATGCGAGCGCGATGCACATGGGATAGTAGGGCTTGTTAAGAAACCTGGGCCGAGGCCAGGAGTTCTGGCTCAATATGGGTATTTTACCGTAGACTATAAATAGAGAGTTGTACCAGCATATTATGTACATCTGATGCAATTGAAAGCAATAAAGAAAGACCAGAAGTTCTCTCTACCTCTCTGTGTTCAATCTATTATTCTGTCTTTTGTGATTGATTCGTTCTTGTTCTAAGCAGAGAAATCGATCGGACTGGTCGCCAGCGACGGTTCTTTAAGATTGAATGAAGGTAATCATCGAAGCATCTAATAGATTGAATTTTCTAGATCGCATTGAATTCGCAATTTCTTTCGCATTCTAGATTGAATCTCTACAGTGCAAATCCGCCCTAATCTACCACGAGCAGATCTGAAGTCGCTGGCACAATGTCGATCAGTAGATTGCAAAACGGGGTAGATGTTGATTGCACTATAGATTAGAAATGAAAAACGGAAATTATGCATCGGATTCCTGTTCGGTTTATGCATGGCATTACACGAAAAAAAGGGAGAAAAACTTTGCTTTGGTTTTCTTTCTGTTCGGCCTATGCACAAAGGAAAAAAACGAACATCGCCGCTGCCAGCGCTGCGCGCGCGCCGCCGGCCGCCGCCGTGAAGCCCGAGGCGCCGGCGCTCAGCAACGCGCGCGCCCGAGGTCGTCCGCCCGGCCGTAGCATCGACCAGTGGCCCCATGGTCGCCGCCGCCGCGCATGGCTCGCACGCCGTGAGCTCGGCCGCCGCCGCCGCCGCTGACGCCACCGGAAGCTACATGAAGCCGGTTCGCCTTCCCGACCTCCGAGCTCGCGCTGGCGCGGATCGCCACACCACCCCGAGCACGTGAGCATCACCGGCCGCCGACCGCGCCGCGACGAGCAGCCGCGACGGCGCCGACCGCCACCTCCCATCGCGCTCATACCGTTGGCTTCACCGGTCGCCGCGCCGCATGCGCTCCGGCTGTTCGCGGCAGATCGCTTCCACGCCGGCGTTCGCAGACCGCACCGCCTCGCGCCACCACTTGGTCGCCACCCGCCATCGCCGGCCACCTTCGCTCGTAGGCCGCCGCCGCATGGGCCTCCGACGCCATCAGACGCCTCGGCTGCCACCCGTGCCGCCGCCGCCGCCGCTTCGCCGCACCGCCGCGACCGACCGCGCTTCTCCACCACCGCTACGGCTTCGGCCGCTCGCCTCACTCGCACCGCCCGTCCGGCCGCATGGGCTGAGCCGCCGCCGCCACCATCATTAACCTGGCCGAGTGGGCCACTGAGGCCAAATGGGCCGGCGGAAGGGTAAATGAGCCTAAGGCCCAGCCAGGGGGGCTCCGGTTATTTTCTAGAAAAATCCCTATAAGAATGCAAATTACCAAAAAGGCCCTAAAATTGCATATTAGTCCCGAAATTTGCAGAAAAGGGTTTCGTAGTTCCAAAAATTACGAAAAGGCCCTCAAATTTACGAGCGGGTCCATAATTTTGCAGAAAACCCTCAGTAAATTAGAAAATTGCAAAATTTTCTCTCGAACTGAAATTTTGCAGAAACTCCGTAAATTGCGTAATTCATTGAAAATTTATATTCTAGCATAAAAGGGACTCTGAACTGAATTTTGAATTATTTTAGCATTTGAAGATTATTTATTTATGCCATTATTATTCTGTATATTTTCTGTATATATTTACTGTTTTTGGTTAATTGTAATTGTTTAAATTATTTTTAATCACTGAAATTAGCAGTAAAATTATAGAAAATGCACAAAAAATTATGAAACATTACGAGAACCTATTGTACCATTTATTTACCCGCAGTAAATTATTCCATGCATGTTTACCTGAAGTAAACTTATTTTATTTCGTTCATACACATGTAGATGACTAGCATCACGAACCGTGAGTTCGAGGAGCTGGCCCAGCATGGCCAAAACTATCTGACATGGGCATCCGATGTCGGAATTGTGCTTGGGGGTAGGAAGCTCCGCATGGCTATTGGGTTAAGTGGACAGAAAGACGCCCAACCCACACCTGAGGAGAATGATCATGCACTTCATTTTCTTAGGCATCACCTCTGCCCCACTCTCAAGAATGAGTATATGGCGGAGAAAAGCGCGCTAGCCTCTGGACTGCACTCAAGAAGCGGTTTGAGAGGCTCAAGTACACCATTTTTTCTCAAGCAGAGAAGGAGTGGATCAGACTGAGGTTTGCCGACTTTAAGACGGCCGGGAGTACAATTGCCTTGCACAGATTTGTACTAATCTTCAACTCGTGGCAAGTAGATCACGATGAGCGTAAGATCGAGAAGACCTTGTCCACCTTTCACCCCAGTGCCGTACAAACCGCCCGCAACTATCGTCAAGACGGCTATAAGGAGTACGCCGAATTGATTGTTATGATGCAGGTTGCGGAGGCTTAGGATGAACTTCTCCGTAAGAATTACGTCACTCAGCCACCAGGCAGCTCCGCTGGCCGTGAAGCCAACGCTAGCAGCTACAAGGTGCAAAAGCCCTTGATGAAGAGAAGGGGGAAGAAGGTAAGATTGTTGCCCAGAAAGGCAAGTCAGATGCTCCAAATGACAAAAAGGCTAAGAAGAGTGGCAAGACCTATGGCCAGCAGAACCAGGGTTGCTACAAGTGTGGAAAATGGGGCATTGGTCGCGGATATGCACGAACCGCAACATGTCATTGATGCCCACCAAGCTCAGAAGAAGAAGGATGGCAAAGGGCAGCCTGAACAGCTGCCTGAGTTGATGGAAGTTGAATCCATCCCAGCAGCAACACCTTCTTATGACTTAGAGGCAGCCACCGCCATGATCTCTCTTGAAGAGAAGATCACTCCTGAAAAGATAGCCGAAGAAGTCAATGATTTTCTAGTTGATTCCGTCTGATGCACAAAATACATAAGACGTTGATTGTCATTTATTTTGTGTTAAATGGACAAGTTTAAAACTTGCATGGATGGTGTTTTAGGATTTGTTTTCTCATAATGGTTGGATGATTTTGGAATAATACATTGATTTATCCAGTTTATGATGGCATGATATGTTCTGATATTGGCGTATTGTATTTATGTGTTAAATGCCTTCTAATATATGTTAATTAAATATGTTATATTAGAACACGTGTGGTGCCCTATGGAGGAAGTTTTGAAAGTCTCTCAGCATGCATCGCATTTGAGCGTAGTTAAAATGTAGTACCCCAATACTCCTAGTCATTGGATGTCGCTGGATTTTTTTGTCTTTCCAAGAAAGCATCTACTATACACAGTCCTACTTATTTAAGTAGGCCCACACGCTATGCATCTGGTCTGTCATCATGTAGCACATGGCCACATGAATTTAGTACCCAATTTGTTCGCCTATGGTACCTTAATAGTTAAACAATTCACGCTGATTGATCTCCTTTCGGTATATATAATGGTATAATCAATTATGGTGATGAGGACATCATTTCCATGCATACAACCATGCCGACTCCATATCAAACTGAAACTATGATACAAGGACCAATGACTAGAGCGCGAGCACGTCAATTTAACCATCAGGTGAATGCGTTCCTAAGTTTGCATACAAATATTTCAAAGAATGGAATACTACTTAATTCTTGTGATGATTTAATTGTCCTTAGGAACCATGGGAAGAACCACATGAGCTCAAGTATAGAAGTGGAACCGCTGCGCAAACCAAGTCCTGCTTCACGAGTTTGACTCGGATTCAGCCTTGTTGACAACGCCTACTTCAAACGGTCGTAACGCTTGATCCAGACGGTTTCGGGGCCCGTGAGTACTCGTTGGAAAGCTCTTGAAGTCTACTTTCGGATGAATCTGGCCTCACCTCCAAATTCCATCCGACTCGACCAGAAACTGCAAAACAATTTACGCCGCTTTTCCTGTCCGAGTCAAAGTGGGCCTTGGGCCTTGTAATTCGAGTCCTATTCGGTTTCCTTGTGTTTTGGCCGACCCTCCACCTTCCGTGACCCTTAAATAGGCAGCCGCACCCTCTTCTAGGGTTTGGGTTTTGTTTAGACTAAGTTAGCTTTTGCTGCTTTGCCTTGTACTCGTGCGTGTCGGCTAGACCGCCCGAATACTTGTCTTCGGAACCCCACCGTTTTCTGTTTTTCGATTGAATCTTACATCATTATTTGCAATTGAGTTGTTGTTCATCTTGTTCTTCCTTGTTATTCGATTGCTTGCAGGAATAAGAACCTCGTGGTTAGGTTGATCGCATGCCGACAAGGTCACGAACAATCTCGGAGTTGGTGGATCGATCGCTAAGGCGCAACGCCCTGGATGGTTATAGTCGGTCGCCAACGCCATCTCCTTCCCCAATCGAATCTACCACTCTCATCGAAAGATCGGGACCCCTAGTGCTATCGGCTGGTATCGAGCTCAAGGTTGATCGGTGAGAGATCTTATCTAGTCTTTGCAATTTTTACCTACACCCGTAAACCCAAAAAAATAGCGATCGATCTATTCCCAAAAATCCAAACAATTTGAGCCTTACGCTTCTGCTGCATAGTCTTTGTTTGTTGAGTCTTCGGTTGCATCGTCGTGTCCTTTGCTGGTCTTAGTGTCTAGTTCCTTTAGAGTTTTGAGTTTTATTCACGTTTTGGACTCACCGTTGCAGTTAGATCCGAACTGTCATAGGAGGGTAGAAAAGGAGGAGGACTCGGTTGCTACGGAGGCTTTGCCCTAATTGGTCTTGGAGTAGGGCACGAATTCGGATACAACTGCATCGTGTGGAGTAGGCCACGATCTCAGAGTTGGTTTCGGAGTAGGCCACGATCTCAGAGTTGGTTTCGGAGAAGGTTTCAACCGCGTTGTGTAAAAAAAAGAGAAAAGAAGAAACAGGCAGCCGCATTTAAAAAAGCCGCGGCATAAAAAAAAAGAAAAAGAAAAAACAGAGGAGAGAGAAACAGCTAACTTTTGCATACGACCTCCGATTGAGGCGATTCTTGATCCGTTGGAAAGGAAATCGGAAGATAGAGTAAAAATCGGAGATTTCAGATCCGCGTAAGCCACCGTGCACATACGCGCAGCTTTGACCCCAAAAACGTCGCTTAGTCCTCAAAACGGGCCCGCAAACCGAGGAAAATCAAGTTTCTCGAATTCGCTCAAAATTGACAGAGCCCTTCGCACGTGATTCTAAGGTCCCCGTGAAGACGGCACCTTCTTCGAGCTCCGAACTCCGTGTGCAACGCCATCTAGTTTCTTTCTCGCACGGTGTGTCTTCGCTTGTGTTCTAGGCTCGCGTCTCTAGTACGGTCTAGCCTAGGACCAGACGGTGTCGTCGTTGAGCGATTATTCAACTTGCTTTGACTAATGTGGTTCTAGTTATCCTTTGTTCACTCTCACCCACCTATAGCTCCACAGATTTGGCTACCACATCACAGGGGACTAGCGACCGAGGCAAATGATACACCCAATTTCCGGAGATATTGTCTTGACTTGTCTACTGCCATCACCTCCGCGCTGTGGTAAGAACTTGTAAGAGCTTGACAGAACAGGTTGAGAGTGTGCGACTTGATTTAACCACATCCCAAGAGTTGTGAGAGCATAACTGCAGCTTTATTATTTTTCTCTTTTGGTTTGTTTCTTGTGTTCTTCTAACAATGTCGAGAACCAGAGGATCTACGGCAGCACCACATTCCTCGGACTAGGGGCATCATACAACACTTTGAGCGCCAAATGAAGCTGCACATCGAGGACTTGATGAGGATGTACGGGTCACCAACGAACGCCTTGGCCAATTGGAGGCGCGCAGATCGACACCAACACTACGCTTGCAACATTGGAGGCTTCGTTGGCACCGCCAACGCTTCACTTGCTGAGATTTTGAGACGCCTTGATGAGAGGGCCGTGCATCTCCCGCTGCACCAACTCAGCGTACTCGTGCCAATATTGGTGTCTTGGGCGCAGGTGGACGAAAATGGTGGAGACGACTATGCGGCCGACATCGAGATTGATGATGATGAGGACGCCACCGCCATCGCCAACCACACCGAATGAGGTACGTGACAATGATGAATCGCTTGGTAAGATTAAGTTCACTATGCCACCTTTTGATGGAAAATATAACCCCGATGCTTATATCACTTGGGAATTGGTCATCGATCGAAATTTGCTTGTCATGCATTCCCGAAAACAAAAGGGTTAGGGCTGCTACTAGTGAGTTTACTCGATTTTGCGTCTGCTTGGTGGAGTGAATATTGTAAGAAAAATCCTTTCACCATACCTCCAACTTGGGATGCATTAAAAGATCATGCGAGCTAGATTTGTTCCTCATATTATGCACGTGATTTGTTACATAAGTTGCAACAATTGAGGCAAGGTAGTAAAAGCGTAGAGGAATATTTTCAAGAATTGCAAACAGCATGCTGCGTTGTGACTTAGAGGAAATCGAGGAAGCCGCTATGGCTAGGTTTATGGGTGGTTTGAATCGGAAAATCCAGGACATCTTAGCTTACAAGGAATATAATTTATCACTCATTTATTTCATCTTGCTTGTAAAGCTGAAAGAGAAGTATGTGGACGACGCGCGAGCACTAGGACTAACGCTTCGCAGGTCGTGGAAACATTTGGTCTCAACGCATCCGCCGCACCATCAAGCCAACCCCGCACCTTCTTCCTCCAACAGCAAGCCACGGTTTTCATCATCAAATTCGCATCTCGGCATCCAAGCAACAAAGGGACAGCCCAAGCACATGCAAAGAGCTCTTCGTCCGCTGCATCTACGGACGAACGAGGGATATCCAATGTCATCAATGTAAGGGTATGGCCATGTGAGGAGTGAGTGCCCAACCAAGCGTGTTCTGATTGTGAGAGATGATGGTGAGTATTCTTCGCTAGTGATTTGGATGAGGATACATATGCTATGCTTGCACCACCCATGCAGTAGTGGGAAGGAGCAAGAAGAAGAGCACATTGGTGCTGAAGATGCAGAGCGCTATGAGAGCCTCATTGTGCAGCGTGTGTTGAGTGCACAAATGGAGAGGGCGGAGCAAAATCAGCGGCACATCCTTTTCCAAACAAAGTGCGTCGTGAAGGAACGCTCATGCCGAGTGATAATTGATGGAGGAGCTGCAACAACTTGGTGAGCTCCGATATGGTGGAGAAGCTTGCGTTGAACACCAAACCTCACCCACAACCTTACTACATTCAATGGTTCAATAACAATGCAAGGTGAAGGTAACACGAATGATGAGAGTAAATTTTGCTATTGGTTCTTATCACGATGTTGTAGAATGCGATGTAGTACCTATGCAAGCATGCTCTATGTCGTTAGGTAGACCGTGGCAATATGATAAAGATTCATCGCATCATGGTAAGACAAACCAATATTCTTTTGTGCATCATGACAAGAAAATTGTGTTACATCTTATGTCTCCAAAGCTATTTTCAAAGATGAGATTGCTAGAGCTAGTAGAGAGAAACATCAGAGCATAATAGGAGTGAAAATCAGATTGTTGCAAGGGAACTTGAGCAACATAAAAGAAAAACTCTAAATCTGTTCATGAGATGAAAATGAGATTAAATTGAAAGGTGCATGTTTTCTTGCTACTAAGTCTAATGTGAATGAGCTGGATGCTAGTACTTCTATTTGCTATGCCTTACTTTTCAAACAAGCTTTATTTTCATTCAAGGAGGTACCTTTTCAGGCCTCCCGCTGTCACTAATCTTTGCAGGAGTACATGGATGTCTTTCCAAAGGACGTGCCACTGTGGCTACCACCACATGTAGGGATCGAGCACCGATTGATTTGATTCCGGGCATCTTTGCCCAATCGTGCGCCATACAGACCAATCCGAAGAAACTAAGGAGATTCAGCGTCAAGTTCAAGAATTGCTTGATAAAGGTTATGTGCGTGAGTCTCTTAGCCCTTGTGCTGTTCGGTAATTTTAGTGCCTAAGAAAGATGGATCATGGCGTATGTGTGTGGACCGTAGAGCGATCAATAACATTATCATTAGATATCGCCACCCTATTCCTAGGTTAGATGATATGCTTGATGAATTAAGTGGCTCTATTGTCTTCTAAAGTTGATTTGCGTAGTGGGTACCACCAAATTCGCATGAAATTGGGAGATGAATGGAAAACAGATTTAAAACTAATTTGGTTTGTATGAGTGGTTAGTGATGCCATTTGGTTTAACTAATGCACCTAGCACATTCATGAGATTAATGAACGAGGTTTTGCGTGCTTTCATTGGTAAATTTGTAGTGGTCTATTTTGATGATATATTGATATATAGCAGATCACTAGAGGAACACCTTTGCCATTTACGTGTTGTTTTTGATGCTTTACGTAATGCACGCTTATTTGGTAACGTGGAGAAGTGCACATTTTGCACGGATCGAGTCTCTTTCTTGGCTATGTTGTTACTCCACAGGGCATTGAAGTTGATCAAGCCAAGGTTGAGGCAATACAGAGTTGGCCGACTTAAAACGGTCACGCAAGTGCGAAGTTTTCTAGGACTTGCTGGATTCTATCGTCGCTTTGTGAAGGATTTCAGCACCATCGCTGCACCATTGAATGAACTCACTAAAAGGGGGTGCCGCTACTTGGGGAAATGCACAGAAGATGCCTTCAACACATTGAAAGATAAGTTAACACATGCACCATTACTTCAACTTCCAGATTTTAGTAAGACTTTTGAGCTAGAATGTGATGCTAGTGGAATTGGATTGGGTGGTGTGTTGCAAGAAGGTAAACTCGTGGCATACTTTAGTGAAAAATTGAGTGGGCCTAGTTTGAACTATTCTACTTGTGATAATGAATTATATGCTCTAGTTCGAACTTTAGAGACATGGCAACATTATTTATGGCCCAAAGAATTTGTCATTCATTCTGATCATGAGTCATTAAAGCATATTAGAAGTCAAGCAAAATTGAACCGTAGGCATGCCAAGTGGGTTGAATTCATAGAGTCTTTTCCTTATGTCATAAAACACAAAAAGGGAAAGGAGAATGTTATTGTTGATGCATTGTCTAGGAGATATACCATGCTCTCACAACTTGACTTCAAAATTTTTGGATTGGAAACAATTAAGGAGCATTATGTTCATGATGATGATTTTAAAGACGTGTTGCTGAATTGCAAAGAGGGAAAAACGTGGAATAAATTTGTTCTAAATGATGGATTTGTGTTTAGAGCTAACAAACTATGCATTCCAGCTAGCTCCGCTCGTTTGTTGTTGTTACAGAAGCGCATGGAGGTAGGTCGATGGGGCATTTTGGAGCGAAGAAGACGGAAGACATACTTGCTAGTCATTTCTTTTGGCCAAAGATGAGACGTGATGTGGAACGCTTTGTTGCTCGCTGCACTACGTGTCAAAAGGCTAAGTCACGACTTAATCCTCACAGCTTGTATATGCCTCTACCTGCTCCTAGTGTGCCTTGGGAAGATATTTCTATGGACTTTGTTTTAGGACCGCCTAGGACAAAGAAGGGAGGGATAGCATATTTGTTGTTGTGGATAGATTTTCTAAGATGACACACTTCATACCATGTCATAAAAGTGATGATGCTACCAATATTGCTGATTTGTTCTTTCGTGAAGTTGTTCGCTTGCATGGTGTGCCAAATACAATAGTTTCCGATCGTGACACTAAATTCCTTAGCCATTTTTGGAGAACTTTATGGGCTAAATTGGGGACTAAGTGTTATTTTTGACTACGTGTCATCCCCAAACCGATGGGCAAACTGAAGTTGTGAATAGAACTTTATCTACCATGCTTAGGGCTGTTTTGAAAAAGAACAGTAAAATATGGGAAGAATGCTTACCTCATATTGAATTTGCTTATAATCGTTCCTTGCATTCTACTACAAAGTTGTGCCCTTTTGAGATTGTCTATGGCTTTGTGCCTCGTGCTCCTATTGATTTGCTACCACTTCCATCTTCAGAGAAGTTAAATTTTGATGCTAAACAACAGGTTGACTTGATGTTGAAATTGCATGAGACAACCAAAGGAAATATTGAACGCATGAATGCTAAATATAAACTTGCTGGTAGTAAAGGAAGGAGGCATTTAACTTTTCAACCGGGTGATTTAGTTTGGTTGCATTTGAGAAAAGAAAGATTTCGAATTGAGGAGGTCTAAGTTGATGCCTAGAGCTGATGGTCCTTTCAAAGTGTTGGAAAAGATTAATGACAATGCATATAAACTTGAGTTGCCTGCAGATTTTGGGGTTAGTCCCACCTTTAACATTGCAGATTTGAAGCCATACTTGGGAGATGAAGATGAGCTTGAGTCGCGGACGACTCAAATGCAAGAAAGGGAGGATGATGAGGACATCATTTTCATGCATACAACCATGCCGACTCCATATCAAACTGAGACTATGATACAAGGACCAATGACTAGAGCGCGAGCACGTCAATTTAACCATCAGGTGAATGCGTTCCTAAGTTTGCATACAAATATTTCAAAGAATGAAATACTACTTAATTCTTGTGATGATTTAATTGTCCTTAGGAACCATGGGAAGAACCACATGAGCTCAAGTATAGAAGTGGAACCGCAAGCGCAAACCAAGTCCTGTTCACGAGTTTGACTCGGATTCGGCCTTGTTGACAGTGCCTACTTCAAATGGCCGTAACTTTTGATCCAGAAGGTTTCTCGGGGCCCGTGAGTACTCGTTGGAAAGCTCTTGAAGTCTACTTTCGGATGGATCCAGCCTCACCTCCAAATTCCATCCGAATCGACCAGAAACTGGAAAACAATTTACATCGCTTCCTGTCCGAGTCAAAGTGGGCCTTGGGCCTTGTAATTCGAGTCCTATTCGGCTTCCTTGTGTTTTGGCCGACCCTCCACCTTCCGTGACCCTTAAATAGGCAGCCGCACCCTCTTCTAGGGTTTGGGTTTTGTTTAGACTAAGTTAGCTTTTGCTGCTTTGCCTTGTACTCGCGCGTGTCGGCTAGACCGCCCGAATACTTGTCTTCGGAACCCCACCGTTTTCTGTTTTTCGATTGAATCTTACATCGTTATTTGCAATTGAGTTGCTGTTCATCTTGTTCTTCCTTGTTCTTCGATTGCTTGCAGGAATAAGAACCCTCGTGGTTAGGTTGATCGTGCGCGACAAGGTCACGAACAATCTCGAGTTGGTGTATCGATCGCTAAGGCGCAGCGCCCTTGGATGGTTGTAGTCGGTCGCCAACGCCATCTCCTTCCCCAATCGAATCTACCACTCATCGAAAGATCGGGACCCTAGTGCTATCATATGGTCTATAATACCATTTATGTATATATAGACGGCACTAAAGACAACTCATATAATAAGTTATCTTTACATATTTCTATATACGTTTCTTCATGACATAATGTGTTTTTTTCTCGTGTTATAGTCAACTATTGTATGAGATATAACCTAATTCTCTGTGCTATCTCCCCAAGGTAAAGGTTGACAATCGACGGAAAGCTCCTTTGCCACGACAAAAATCTCCATCGACTTTTGCGATAATGTGTAGCCCATGGAGATGCAGCTCTTCTAGGTTGGTAAATCTCGAGTGGTGGTAAGTGGTTGCACCTTGGCGAAACTCCAACATAATTTTAATTACTAAGGTATTCGTGTGTTGTAATACCGGCTTAACAAAAGTATAACATGTCACCTACAAGTACTATTACCACCAATTTTAACCAGTAATCAAGCATTACCAACAATTAAACTTCAAAAATAAATATTCAACAAAAATATTAAACATAAATTTCAGCAACACTGTAAGACATAAGTTGAGCAAAGATAAACTATATAGTTACCAAGATAAATCATATGTAAGTCTAAACCAAAAAACACATCAAAGAATATCATTAGGAACCATAAAGAACTGAGGGAATCTATAAGTTATCTAATTAATGCTATGGAAATAACTAGATTGTTTATGACCATAAGTAATGAATTACAAGGTGGAGTGAAGAGCTATAAAAGTGCAATAATTCATATCCTACTTCCACCAATGCTTGTCGCCTTCAACGCTCATCTAAAAATAACAATAAGTAAGAGTGAGTCTACGACTCACTAAGTATCTCATACTGATTTCAAATATTTTCTCAACGTAGATACATAGAATACATTGGCACCCTTGCATGGACTCGAAGATCCAAATGATAAACCAACTTCCTAATTTCATGCTACGATTGGAAATGGTCTAATGTACATTGGGCTAAATTTCCTTTGGTATCAAAGTACACAATGCTCTTAGAGCACTGATCCCCACTACAAACTCCAACTCCCGCCTCCTCACATCCCCATAACTCTTTATCGGCTCGAGCAATAAGTAGATTTTGCCTAGTCTCCACCATTCTCACAACAATCTGAACCCAATCATAAACTAGAATTGCCCTCTCACCAATGGCATCCCAAAGATAGCGGTGACCTACACCTTCATCCATACAGACCTCGAATGGTGCAGCTCAAATACTAACATGATAGTTGTTGTTGTAGGCAAACTCACAATGCCAAGTAATCCTCCCAACTTCCTTTCCAAGATAAGACACAAAACACAAAACCTAAGTATATCCTCAAGTGTCCGGATAGTGTGCTCTGACTCACCATCTATTTGAGGGTGAAACACGGTGCCAAGACGGTTGTGTGCCCAAAGCATTCTACAAGCTCTCCCAAATTTTGAGGCAAACTTTGTATCATGATAGGAAATAATAGCCTTAGGTGCACTATGTAATCGCACTATCTCTACACATAAATATGACCAAATCGTTTGTCGATTTGTTATGCAGATGGAAATAAAGTGCGAGACTTACTGAACCTATAAACCACAACCCAAATAGCATCCTTCGCTCGTTACGTGTGAGATAAGCAAACCACAAACAAGGTAAGCCAACCACAAAGTCAATGAAAATACCATCCTATGATCACATTGGAACCTCTAAAGGCTGCAACAATCCTGCTAGACACTTATGCTCTGCCTTGACTTGCTGGCAAACATCACAGGAAGCCACACATTGAGCAATATCAAACATTATCCTTTTCCACCAGAAACTCTTCTTCAAATGATGATACATCTTGGCCTCGCCATGATACATGGTGTACGGAGTACGATGAGTTTCCTTTAGAATATCAACCTTGACTTGATTATTTTGTGGCATACAAAAGCGGGTTTTAAACCGTAGTACACCAAACTCATCTATACTGAAATCTCCTTCTTTGCCCTCATCTAGATGCTTCCTTACTTGCTGGAGCATCCGATCATACTATTGTGTCTCCCGCACCTTCTCTGAAATAGCAGACTCAAGAAGCAAGCGAGTTTCAGTCTGAACGGTGCCTACTATACAATCTACGCCTGACATGGTTCTACAGGGCCGTAAGCTACTGCGTAATTTTGAGAGCAGCTGGTATTATAGTAGGCATCCAGATTTACTGTAGGTCCAGGGTAAGAAGTAATATGTGAGTCCTCGAGATCAGGCCAGGCCATTGGAGAGGATTTTGCTCATACTACTGTTTCATTGCATTAGCTCAACAGATCATCCACAGAAGTACTACTGAGGGCTTGTTTGGAGCACATGAATTTTATATAAATTTCATAAAAAATAGCTTATTTCCTACAGAAATGGAGAAAGGCTTCTGCATTCAAATTTAGCCCCTAATATTTTTCTCATTGTGAAATCAGCCAAGAGATTATTTGAAAGTGTTTCAGAATTAATGTTTTACCAACCCTACCATTCTTTTATTAATCGTTTGTGATGTCGATCACAGAGAAAACAACCGTGTTGTATGTTTCCAACGCATTATATGAATCGATCTGGACCACATGCCTGCAACTGAAGCCATGTGGTTGGTCGAAGGACCTCAATGTGGAAGAAGGGTGGTAGCTCTCTTGCGTGTATTCCAGCATGGGCTTAAGGGAAAAGGAAATGGTCAGGTCTCTTCCCGTCCTAGCAATGCGGCAACTCTGGTAGGAAAGGAAGTTGTGGGATTTCCTTCCCAGAACACGAGCGCCATGATTCAGACGCTGCTGGGCACCACCAAAGACGAGGCGCGCAGGGGCGGAATAACAGGCGTGGGTCGTTACGCAGCTGTGGGCACTTTCATTGAATTTATGTTTTGTTAGCTATTTCTTTTTTATTTCTCCCGAAGTGCAGCTGCTGCGCCGGGCCTGTCGCCGCTCCAAACGAAATGTTGCATGTGCAACCTGCCTTGTGGGGTACATGGAAAGGTAAAACGTCGTCTGGACTTAGTGTTGCCTATTTGGTTGGTTTAGGGCTGGTGTTGAGTTGAGCCTTGGGCTGTCGTTAGCGTGGGGCTGGACCGACTGGTGGCCCATTGTTCGATGTGCACCCGGGCGAGGTGACACTTTGTTCATTTATTAATGTTGTTCTTCGGCTGGTTTGGGATTATTGGTTTGCACACACACGAAGCTTTGCCAAATTATTAGTCTATACTTTAGGGTTTTAGGTTTTTGATTTCTTCAAAAATTTAAATGAATAGGACGGTTTTCTAAAACAGATTCTCAAAAATATAGATAAAAACTATCAGTTATAGCGAAAAATCACAACCTAAAAGAATACGGCCGATGTTATTCTTTGGTTGGTTGGCCATGCATGCATAACCCCTCCCAACCACTGGCGACTACTACAGTTTAGTTCAATCCAACGCGTGGAGCTTGGCCTCCTCTGTCGCCAATCACCGGCTTCTCCGTCCAGGGGTCCATAGGCTCGAACTCACGGCCCCTGGACGGTGGCCTCACGGAGGATATACACGTGCCGTAGTTATATACATATACTACGCGTACTATATTCTATATGAGAACGAAGTATATATACTATTACAACAAGTACGTACGTGCAAATCCGATGCTATAATTTACTTTGTAGAAAATAAAAGGGAGTATACTTCATTCAGATAAGAAGTATATGGTCGTCAGCATGCTCGTCCGTCAACAGAGATGAACTGGGATACTGTCAAGACTCAAGACTTTCATTTCCGTACACTCCCGTGATACTGACGCTAGTCTAGAAAAAGCTAGTGCTCACAACACAACATACAACATAGATACACGTTATTCACATACATAATAAACAAAAGTCTCCGTCATACCTTAAAGAGTATAACAAGAATAGAAGACACGTTAGGCTGAATGGAGACGTCATAACTCCTGATTGAAAGACGGCCTTGCCGGCGGGTATGACAGCCTTGCCGGCAGACATCGGGCCTCGGCAGCGGAGATGTCGTACTCATGAGGCGTGAAGGCATCGCTCAGCGGACGTGGCAGCCTTGACAGCGTAGATGTTACACTCATGAGATGCGAAGGCGTGGCCGGCGGCGAGGCAGCCTCGTCGAAGTGTTCGCGGACGCGGCGACCTCGTCAACTGGACATACGCGCCGGGTTAGATTGGCATCGGAGACTGCAGAGTTTAGTGTCTTATCGGCGTTGCGGGCGAGGCATCCATACGGTGATACGAAGTGTTCACACACGTCAATCGATCCGCGGCGTGGCATCTATGTCCGGAGCGGCCGCGGCGTGCATGCATGCATACTGGAGGCTCCGCATGTCTGCCATCTCCAGGTTGAGGACGAATTGATGACGGACACGGCGTCCTCGGAAGCGTGCACGGCCGGCGGCTCCAACGGCAGGCACGTAGACGTTGAGGGCATGGCTTAGGCGCATATGATGGTGGCTGCGGCGGTGGCAACCTCTGGAATGTCGAGTCGACGGCCTCCTCAGCCCGGAGAGCACCACACCATTCACGCGGCATCTCCATGCTATACATGAGAGAGTGAGCGAGAGAGAGGTTAATCTATGAGTCTGTTCTTTTCGACTTCTAAAAATTACTTTTCGACTACAGTAACTAGCTTTTAAACGGAGTATCGTTTTAAGATATGATCTACTATACTATTCTAATTTCATTTATATCGGCAAAAACCGCATGTAAGTTTCTGTTACTCTGTAATTTTTTATACGAATAACCTAAAAACCACAAGTCGCAGCTAAAAACCATAAGCTCCATCAAAAAGAAAAACAGACCCCTAATAACCTGCACCATCGGAAACAGCGGAAGCCATGGCGTCCTTCCTTGCTCGGCAGCTCTTTTCTTCTCCTGGATGCCTTCAAGAAAATGCCCTTCTATCCACTGATATGCTTGTTGATCTCTTCCTTGTCTCTGTACGAGTCTGTCGATGGGGTGGTCTGTGTGTTCTCCCTCTGCCGTTGGGTGCGAGTGCCAGGAAGCAAGCTGCCGTACGGCTTCATTGATACGGGCCATACGGCCCAGGCCGTAACGTGATCTGGCGGCCCCATATGGAAGCGAGAGGCCTTGCTCGCCCGGCCTATGGAAAGCCATCCGTCGACATCTGCGGCACAGTGAACAAAGGAGGGGAAGGCGGTTCCGATCCGAGGAGGTCATTGAGGAATTCTTCAGGCAACTCTAGGCGGTGCCTACTGCCTTCGTCGCCTATTCTAGCATTAGGGCTCCAAATCGAGCTCTTTTTAGCCTATTTTGGTCCGGATTAGGAGAGATCTAGTAGAAGCGAAATCGTTCATGCCTGAGGATTGCTACGCAGATGGTAGATTAGGTCAGATTTTGCTAGAGCCAAAGAAGATCAGTTTCGCCACAGAGATTTTTGGGGAAAGGTTGAAGACTTGAAGTACATTTACATTTGCTCAAATCGTCAAAGGTTGCAAATGGGACCTTATTGGAATATTGGAATTTCACAGGAATTTTTGAGAGAAGGAAACATTCGCTGTTGTTGAATGTTCTGTGATTGTCCTACTTAACTCCATGTTGCAAATGGGACGTCATTTCTGTACACTGACATTAAGTTTTGACTTCTAGCTATATACATTAGCTAATCACTTAGTTACATGGTACCTGAATGATTTCCTGTCCTAGATCCACCAAAGCTCTTAATCCTAGTTTTTTTGGTCCTCTAGTTCAACCTGTGAGTTTATACTGTAGTGACATGATTATGCATGAAAGTTTACTTATCTTGAGGTGTCAAGACCTGGTTAAAGAAGTAAATAAGTAATCCTCACATACAGGAATGGAAGTTCTGTTTTATGGTCTATACGAGAAGGTAACAAATATTCATTGCAAATCATACGAAGGAACACTTTATTAAACTCATTTATTCACTAAAGTGAGCATAAATTTGCTATTTCCAGTTCATATAAAGAATGATATTGACCTTACAACACAAATATGCTTTCTTGACGAATGAATATCAATGGAATGCACCATGCCAGTGACAATGCCACCACCCCTGCAAAATCAGAAGTTCAAGTCAGAATAATAGCACTACTTGACATTATAATACAAAGTTTAATTGGGCTAACTATGAGTTGTGAATTTTCTATTTCTCCCACATGTTAGCAAATAAGCTTGACAATTTATTTTGAAGAGGAACGATTCCAGCTTTCCAGGAGGGCGGAGCTTTAAGTTGCATATCAATTATAGACTAGATATCAACAATAGAATATATGGCTTAGTCACCAGTTGATTGTAAGCTGCCAGCACCGTATTCCACCTCAATATAATAATTAACATATTGTAGAAGAACCTTAATGTTCAAACTATATGTTTTCTGCAGAGACTAAAGCTAACTCTGCATGATTTATTGTGCGCCTACAAGCAATAAACCTGAAGGCCAACGCAATCTTTAGAAGTTATACAGCCAACAGAATGACAACTAACGACCAATATCCTTTCAGAAATGGTACATAAAGATGATAAAAAAATTACTTACTCTTCATATTTTGAAACAAATGCTTACAAAAAATGGACATCTGATCCAAATGAGAATGTGCATTTTTTTTAAAAAATAACTAGTGGCATCTCGAGATGTGATCATTCCCAAAAAAAAAACATACAGTAATTCTCCAAATTAATTTACAAGCACATCAACCAACCAACAGAAACCTAAAGAAATAGAAGTATCTGTGCACCAGTATGGCATTAAGACTAAAATCTTCATCCATACATAATCACAGAAACATAGCAATAACCGAATTGTCAGATAACTAATAAGCATAATTCATAATCAAACCAATAAGTACATATCAAAATGATATATTTTGTACTAACGTTGACCAAATCCTCTCCAAATTTCTCAATCTCCTACCATCCGCAGCAAGAGCAACAGGAGAACTTACATTGCACATTTGCACTACCATAATCGAGCATTTACAAGCACATCAACCAACCAACAGAAACCTAAAGATCCAGCCTTCCTCACACAGTCACACTCACCTGATGCCCTTGCACTGCGCCACCACGGCGTCCCCCTTCCTCCGGTCCCACCACTGCACGCCGGCGCCGGCGCCCCCCGGTGGAAAACTCTGCCGGCGATGCCCACCTCGCCGCCTCGTACCCCGACATCCCCTTCCCATCCCAGACCCTCCTCGCCGCCACCCGCCACGACGTTCACCCTGCCGTCCTCCCCCGCCGTCACCCACTGTGACTCATCCCCGCCCGCGCCGCCGCCGCAGTCGAGTCCCCTGACAGGCCCCACATGGAAGCCCCCGCCGCTCGGAAGGACTACCGCCGAATCGGCGTCGAAGGAGGAGGGAGCCGGAGGAGGTGGCGGCGGCGAGGAGGGAGGGGGAGCAGCGGAGGGCGGTGACGCGGGAGGGAGGCAAGGGGCGATGCGGGGTCGGGGAGGGGGAGGGGTAGGGGGAGGAGGTGGAGGTGGTAGGAGGAAGGGGTGGAGGGGTCGTGAACGACGGCGGCGACGAGGCGGCCGAAGGAGTTGGAGGAGGGGAGCCAGCGGACGAGGTCGATGGAGAGGGGGTGCGGGTGGCAGCGGAAGTACGTGGTGTCCGCTATTGCTGGGGTTTGGAGGTTCGAGGGTTTGGGGTTTGAGGGGGTTTGGACTTAAATAGGAAGAGGGCTTGCGGAGGGAGGGAGGGAGGGAGGCCAACTTTGAAGCGGATGCCAAATTTCCGTCGCTTTGATGGATTTTTGCCATGCGTTTAGTTTGCGGCATTTTTAGATGTATGCAAATTCAAATCATTACAAGTTAGTTCTAAAACCAGTGCAATGAAAATACCACTTCAAAACATGAAATCAAGAATTATTAAACCATTCTTGGGTCACTGCAAAATTCTGTCTTCGAGAATGCCGTATCTCTAAGCAAAGCAGCTTTTGAGTAGTGTTTTACTGGCAGAAAATTTAGATATATGCTACTTTATTTTTTTTCTAGTTTTAGGATGTGTTACTACAAAGTTCAGTGTGTGAACTCCTCAAGATATACCATTGCAAACTATAAGACCACAATGTTCATGACTTCTTTTAAATGGTGTATTTTTAAGACGGGTCAACAAAAATTGTAATAAAAGTAATCGAGTTCAGTTGTCTCGCCAAAATCGTATACAACTATTTCTCTGACATACTGTCTCTCGCAACAACTAGAATTCAAAATTTTAAATCATAAGCCATAACTCAAAAGAACCCACCCACTAAGGATTGTGAACAAGAATACACAAAACTTTTTGGGTGCAAGTTGGGGTCTTCCTTTAGGTATCTAGGTATACCCATGAATCATAAAAATTATCAAGCAAGGATTGGGCTGCATTGAAGAGAAGTTCCAAAAACTCTCTAGTTGGAAAGGTAAATTACTTTCAGCTTGGAGGAGACTAGTCTTGATTAACTCGGTGCTAACTAGTTTGGCTATGTTTATGTTATCTTTTTGAGGTCCCTAGAGGAGTTCTTCAAAAATTAGATTACTATCGCCGCGCTTTTTCGCAATGCGATGAACATAAAAGAAATATAGACTTGCTAGGTGGAGTATCCTGTGTACACCTAAAGATTTTGGTGGTCTAGGCATACAAAATCTAGAAATCCAAAATAGGTGTCTCATTGAGCAAATGGCTGTTTAAACTTATTAACGAGGATGGGGTTTGGCAAAATCTTGTAAGAAAGAAATATTTGTCTAACAAACCTCTCGACACAAGTGCAACACATGTGCCAGAGATTCTCATTTTGGAGTGGTCTTTTGAAAGTCAAGGATGTTTTTTTGGCCGGTGGAAAGTTCAAAGTGAAGTCTGGGGGACAAACTAGATTTTGGGAGGATGCTTGGTTAGGGACAAGCCTTTCAGAGAGGCATACCCAAACCTTTATAGATTAGTCGAGGAAAGACGATACGGTGGCAAAGTCCCACTGACTGCACTGCTTAATGTGTCTTTTAGGAGAGGTTTGGTAAACGAAAATTTGACTTCTTGGTATGATCTAGTATCTAAAGTGGTCTCGGTTAGCCTTGAAAATGGGAAGGATGTGTTTACATGGAACCTTAGCAAGTATGGCTTGTTCACAGTCCGGTCCATGTATAGGACCATGATACAACAAAGAGTTCTTCTGGCAAAAAACCCTCTTTGGAAATTAAAGGTGCCGCTGAAAATTAAGGTTTTTCTTTGGTACTTACAAAAGGGAGTCACTCACTAAAGATAATTTGGCAAAAAGGAATTGGAAAGGAAGTGTCAAATGTTGTTTCTGTAGTTCCTTAGAGACTATTCAACATTTGTTTTTTGATTGCCATTTTGCGAGATTTGTTTGGAATACTGTGCTTTTCACATTTGGAATTTAACCACCCACTAGTTTCTCTAATATGTTTGGCTCTTGGCTAAATGGCTTGAGTCTTCAGCTTAGAAACCAAATTTTGTTAGGAGCGGCTGCGCTTTGTTGGGCTCTTTGGTTGAATAGAAATGATGTGGTTTTTAACAAGGTTAAGTCTACTACCTATTTACAGATAATTTTCAGGGCGACGTACTGGATCCGACAGTGGTCCCTGCTGCACAAAGAGGAGGAGCGACCGGCGTTCAAACGTGGATGCAGAAACTTGGATACAATGATTATGGCGGTCTTCAAAAAGTTTGGGTGGAGCTTTTGGAATCGAATTGGAGCTTAGTCTTTGTTCTTTTCCTAGATTCTTGTCATTCATCCCGTTGGACTGAACCTTGTTGCTTTTATTTCTTTTCTTTTGGATGTAAGAGGTTGAGCCTAATGGCTTTAGATCGTGTTCGACTCTCACTGTATCATCTTCGGATGGTAGAGGCTGGAACTTAGTTCCGTTATCTAAAAAATAGCTTCGCATAATCTTCGCTTCCAACTCTAGCTACCATCATCTTCTTCCCTATTAGATCCAGCCACCTTTGAAGGTGGAAGTCGTCAAAGCTAAAATGTTGCCTTTTTCCCCACTAGATTCGACAATGGTGACGATTGAAGAAGACCAAGCAACAACATCGGATGAAGCTGACCCTAAGCCTCCACTCATGCTCGCTGGTGTCCGGGTGCCTTTGTTTTTAATGAGCTCATCGACACCCCACTACCTCTTTTCACCGCTAGGTCTGGACGTGATAGGACACCACATACCGCTGCCACGTCTAGCATGTGCCTTTGCCTTGCACTGGGTGAGGTAGGGAAAGAAGATACTCCCTTCAACCATAAAAAATGTTATTTTGGGATGGGTGTAATTAAATTTTCAAACTTCTAGTTATCGATGTCTTTTTAAATATTTCGATTGGATACATGAAAAATCACATATGTATACTTGTCTAAAAAGGTACTTTCATAATATTATATTTTTATTGAGCTTTATAAATATATTACAATAGGAATTAGTGATCAAAGTTGCATCTTGATGACTATGCCAATGTCTAAAACGACTTCTTTTGTAACTCTAGGAGCAGGAGTTAGTGTAGAACATGGGAGAGAGGGGATAAGCAGGACAAAGAAGGTAGGAAGGTGTGTTTGTCCAAGATCCATGAAATAAGTAGTGGAGTGCAACTCCCATGTTTTTATCAGCTCGATCCCCAGGCTTTGGCCCTCTCCTCTTTTTGATATTTCTCCTCCGACAGGAATGTAAGGATCGGTGGCGGGTTCTCTCCCTCCATCCAAGGCAACGCGGTTGGGCGAGGTAACTAGGCGCAGCGGTGGCAGCCATGACACTGGCCAGCGCAGCGACAGCTTTCCACGACTGTAGCAATGGAGGTCAATCCTCCTCTTCCTTACCTGAATTGTCGGAATGGGTTTCTGTTAAGTTTAGGTGGATTCGATCGTTGTTTTGCTTTGTTCCGAATGGGTGAACAGAACAGTAGCAAATCCTATAGTAGTTGGAATCACTTTTGATTTTCCTCCAAAATTCGCTTTATATCCCCAAAGTTGTATGATTGGCTGGCATCAGATTACGTTAGGTTGTTGATAGAGAGAGGACAAACATCAGCACCAACAATAATAGTGTTAGAAATAATCTTGACTTAGAGTCCATGTCGTAGTAGAGTCCGTTTCCAAGTATAACTCAAGTTGAAGTTGAGTCCAACTTGGAGTCCGAATCGGAATAGGAGTAGGAGTGTTTTATCCCTATATATTGGGGGGATTTGTACCCAGTTTTGTATCCAAGGAAGAAAAGCAAGAAAGAGGGGGAGCAAATAAGAGAATAAAGAAATTCAGAAATTTCTTCCGTGTTCTCTCAGATTATTTGCAATGTGCGCGCTTCTCCGGGATCAAAGTTGTAACAAGTGGTATCGAGCCAAGGTGAGAAGCGAGTCGCTGGAAAAATCGCCTCGACGATTCCGCTTCGTGCTCGCCTCGAGCCGCGCCCCGAGGCCTCCGTGCACGCGTACATAACCGAGCAACAAAAGCCGCCACGAGAGAGCAAAGCAACGCGGTCGTTCTAAAGCAACGCAGCAAGGCGAGGAGAGGAGATGTATCACCGTTCGCATCAAGTATGAGTTTAGTAAGTCGTAATTGAGTCCAACTACCTCAATGTTTTAGAATCTTTGCATTTGGATGGACCCGTACCAATTGAATTGAGTTCCTACATGCAGCTTACATGTAGAACGCTTCATGTGGAGGCGTAGCTGGTAGTTCATAATGTATTGAGACTAAAATTAGAGTGTATCAAGTCAAGATTAAGGGGGAGATTGTTAGAAATAATCTTGACTTAGAGTCCATGTCGTAGTAGAGTCCGTTTCCAAGTATAACTCAAGTTGAAGTTGAGTCCAACTTGGAGTCCGAATCGGAATAGGAGTAGGAGTGTTTTATCCCTATATATTGGGGGGATTTGTACCCAGTTTTGTATCCAAGGAAGAAAAGCAAGAAAGAGGGGGAGCAAATAAGAGAATAAAGAAATTCAGAAATTTCTTCCGTGTTCTCTCGATTATTTGCAATGTGCGCGCTTTCTCCGGGATCAAAGTTGTAACAAATAGCATGGTGAAAGGTTAGGATAACCAAAATCGTGGAAGTGGAGAGCTTAACCTCGTATTTTCGTCAATAGCTAGTTAAGCCTAGGTCAAGCCATTTGGATCCATGGATTCTTTTTGAACTTTTAGCAGCGAATCGCTAATAATTCATTAAGGCTCGTTCCAAACAATGATGATTTATGTCTTCCGACTTTCAAAGTCAAAAATCATTTGGAATGTTATGGACGATTTGTTGCAAGGTGTATACACGGTGTCCTTGACGACTAGCGACTCTCAAAGAATGGCGGGACAAGGTGTTGATGCAAGGCGACAACAACTGGACATGGCATAGTGGGTGTCACGGCAACAATAGACTCAAGAACCGAAGGTGCGCTAAGGATGATTCGGATCTAGCAACAGAAGAAGAAAAGCGTATAAGTATCGTGAAAGGGTGTTTATATTTAGAAGCCTTTATTAGTATTTGTATGATATTAGGTAATCTATATTGTGTGCCATCTATTGTAGACTCCCTTGTTAGGAAGGCTCTTAGGCTATAAAGGAGACCGATTGCTATTGAGAGAAGGCAATAAAGATCTAATTCCCAAGAACTCTCGTCTAGATCAAAGCCCTAACCACAAGGGTTGGGGGAGATCTTCGCCTAATCTATCCCCTCCCTATTCAGCCATATCATCTTTGGTATCAGAGCTTTGCCCCCGGGCGACCATGGATCTTGACAAGAAGCAGATGTTGAGGGAGATCTTCCAGATGATGGAGAAGGTCAATACCACAATCGAGTGGGTCACCAACTTGGAGAAGGCAGTCGACAAGCTGCAGCCTTGCCGTGATGGTTCAGGTAGTAGTAAAGACCAGGGAAAAAACTTTCGGTATGAAAAAGTTTTCGCCTGCCAACGAAAGTGACGAAACAACGAAATTTCGTCCGTTTCGGCCAACATTTCGGACGAAAATTTCATAACATCATTTATATTTTGTTCAAATTTTATCCAAAATGGTAAATTCGTATGAACTCTGGCCGAATGTTCCTTCTTTCGCTACCCTCCGAAAGAAGCGAAATTCCCGAAATTTCGTTGTCTTTCGGACGAAATGTTCAACCCTGGTAAAGACAAGGGTTTCTCTCCGATTCTGAGGCAAGATGGTGACGACAACTCGCCACCGTGGAGTCCTCGATTCCACAAGTTGGCTCTCCCAATTTTTATGGCAAGGAGGACCTCTTCCATTGTTGAATCATTGCAAACAACTCTTCACCGGCAAAGGCACGATGGAGGAAGAGAAGGTCCGTTAGTATCCTACCACATGATCGGGTGGCTCAAAGAATGGTACTATTGCTTAGAATGCAACCATGGCTGCCCAACCGGCCTTGATTGTCGACCATGTTAATCTCCGTGTGGGCCTCCCATCTGGAGTAATCCTCTCGGCAAACTCGTCCAGCTCTGACGCACGGGCACAGTGGATGAATATCAAGAACAGTTCCTATATCTTTTATTCCATTATGATGAGCTGACAGAGAAACAACAAGTCCAACTCTTCACTAATGGTCTCTGCAACCCCCTCTGTTAGAAATAATCTTGACTTAGAGTCCATGTCGTAGTAGAGTTCGTTTCCGAGTATAACTCAAGTTGAAGTTGAGTCCAACTTGGAGTCCGAATCGGAATAGGAGTAGGAGAGTTTTATCCCTATATATTGGGGGACTTGTACCCAGTTTTGTATCCAAGGAAGAAAAGCAAGAAAGAGGGGGAGCAAATAAGAGAATAAAGAAATTCAGAAATTTCTTTGATGTTCTCTCAGATTATTTGTGATGTGCGCGTTTTCTCCTGGGATCAAAGTTGTAACAAGTGGTATCAGAGCCTCGCAGCGCTCCTAAGGCATACGCCGCTCGCCTCGTGCAACTCTTCCGAAAATAAAAGAGTCACGCGTGGCGCCTGCTCCAGATGCATCAAGCCGTGGGCGAGGCGCATCATGTCGTTGCTTCATCACGTGGATACTAGTACGCAGAAGGTGAATCAAAGAAGGCTCTGGTGCATACATCCTTCTTTGATGAGGAAAGGTTTAGGAGGAACCAACTTGCTCAGAAAACCAGAGGAGAGAGGAACAAGAAAACAAATGCATGACAAGAAAGAGGCAAGACGGAGAGGGAAGACAAGATTTTTTGTTTCCAGCACAGCTTGTTTATTCGTTTTTCCGGTCTGTTGTCTCCTTTGGTCAAGCGCAAGACAGGATGCATCCGAGCGAGGAGAGATCCAGTCGGTATGGTGTTCTGTGTCTAAGCATGTGTTTAGTAAGTCGTAGTTGAGTCCGACTACTTCAATGTTTTAGAATCTTTGCATCTGGTAGACCCGTACCAGTTGAGTTGAGTTCCTACATGCAGCTTACATGTAGAACGCTTCATGTGGAGGCATGGCTGGTAGTTTATATTGCATTGAGACTAAAACTAGAGTGTGTCAAGTCAAGATTAAGGGGGAGATTGTTAGAAATAATCTTGACTTAGAGTCCATGTCGTAGTAGAGTTCGTTTCCGAGTATAACTCAAGTTGAAGTTGAGTCCAACTTGGAGTCCGAATCGAATAGGAGTATGAGAGTTTTATCCCTATATATTGGGGACTTGTACCAGCTTTGTATCCAAGGAAGAAAAGCAAGAAAGAGGGGAGCAAATAAGATAATAAAGAAATTCAGAAATTTCTTCGGTGTTCTCTCAGATTATTTGTGATGTGCGCGTTTCTCCGGGATCAAATTTGTAACACCCTCCAAATAGATGTCAAGATGTAGAACCCATCTACTCTAGAGATAGCAATGAGCCTTGCAAGGGCATATGAAAGGCGCTGAGATGATCTGTTGAGGAGGACTTCAAACCAGCAGCTCGACTGGCACTGAGTAGGCCATCCTTCCCCACCACAGTGCACCCATCAGCCCGGTTAGTCTAGTCAAAGGCATGTCGTTAGGAGTTCCCTCCAAACTACCGACAGTAGCAGCAGATTCCACCATCAGAGTGCCAAATTCGCGCTTTGGTCATCTAACCAGAGAAGTGATGGCCGGACGACGCATGAAAGGACTATGTTTCAATTGTCTGGAGAAATTTTCCAAGGACCACGCTAGTAAATGCTCCATGAAGGGTATTTATTTGCTGGAATTAGAGGATGAAGGGGAGATTTTAGGGCTGCCAGAGGACGACATTGAGATTTACTTGCATGCTCACAAGCATTAGTGCCAGCAAACCATGCAAAGATACAAGATGCCCCGTGTGCGGAATTTCCGCTTGGTGGACTTGGGCTCCACACACAACTTTGTGGCTGAATACACTACACATCGGTTGGGATTGCAACGAGTTGCTGGTTGTTCCATCAACGTCTCTCTGGCCAACGGTGAGAAAATAGTTAGTTCCGGACTCCTTATGGGCGTTTAGATTTAGATTGCAGGGGAGGAATTCCTGATGGACTTCTATGTCATCCCACTCACCGGATTTGATATGGTCCTCGATGTTTAGTGGCTGCGCATGCTTGGCCCCATCGTTTGGGATTTTGAGCACCTGATGATGCCCTTTTGACACCTCAATCACACGATAACACATGGAGCAGCAGGACACCGGGCACTGGCAGCTCCCAAACACTGATGGCTGGTCCTCAAGACCTTATGAAAGCACTCCTCAATGAATTCTCTGATGTTTTTGAGGAACCACGGGGGCTTCCACCACAGCGGCATTGCGCCCACCATATTCACTAGCACCCAAATTCGGAACTAGTGGTAGTCTAATCCTACTATTACCCCCAATTGCTGAAAGATGAGATTGAGTGCCAATGTGATGAGATGCTAGCACAAGGCATCATTCGGGACAGCACGTTGGCTTTCTCTTTTCCAGTTCTCATGATCCACAAGAAGGATAATTTATGGCACTTTTGCGTGGATTATCGAGCACTCAACGACAAGACGATAAAGGATAAATTTCCAATCCCGGTGGTTGATGAACTACTTGATGAATTCAAGGGGTGCTTGCTTCTTCACCAAGCTCAACCTCCACAATGGGTATCACCAAGTTCGCATGCATGGGCCCAACATTGAGAAGACAAATTTTTGCACTCACCAAGGCCACTATGAGTTCATCGTGATGCCCTTTGGCTTGATTAATGCACCGTGACCTTTAGCTCTCATGAATGATGTCCTTAAACCCTATCTCTGTCACTTTGTGCTTGTCTTCTTCGATGATATTTTGGTTATAGTCCTACATGGGTAGAGCATCTACAACACGTTCGGGTAGTTCTCTAGTTGCTATGCCAACACCAGTTGGTTCGCAAGTGCTCCAAGTATCAATTCAGTGCCAAATCTATAACTTACCTTGGCCACATCATATCTGGCCGAGGGGTAGCCATTTGCAAGGTGGAGGCTATGGAGAGCTGGTTGCCACCTTCGTCACTTCGAGCATTGCAGGCTTTTCTCGATCTCACTGGATATTATTGCAAGTTCATCAAGGGATATGGTGAGTTGACTGGTCCTCTGACTAAATTACTCAAGAAAGAGGCTTTTGCATGGACTCTGGAGGTAGAGAGGGCATTTTTTGCGCTGAAGGAGGCACTCACCACCGTCCAGATGCTTCAACTCCCAGATTTTGCCACACCTTTTCTTGTGGACTGTGATGCTTCTGGTTTGGGGTTTGGCACTATCCTCCACCAGGGTGCTGGACCAATTGTTTTTTTCAGCAGGGCAGTTGCTCCTCATCACGCCAAGTTAGTAGCTTATGAGAGGGAGTTGATTGGCTTGGTTAAAGCAGTTCGACATTGTAGGCCATATCTTTGGAGCCAGGTTTTCACTGTTAGAACAGATGATTATAGCCTCAAATACATCTTGGATCAACGGCTTTCCACAATACCTCAACATACGTGAGTGAGCAAACTATTCGAGCATGATTTTTGGGTGGAATATCGCCAGCTAGTAGAATACAAACACGACACCCTCTCCGCTAGGCCGATCTTGTGGTAGCACGGTGGCTCTTTCCTTGCCCACTTTTGCTATCTTTGATCACATCTCGCTCGCCATTGTTTCTACAAATTAACCGCAAGCATCTGCGGGATAAGGTGGTGGTCGGCACAATGACCAAACCATGGTCCTGGGTGGACGGGCGTCTTTTGTATGAGGGCCACATCTATTTGCCCTCATCATCTTCCTTGTGGCAGCAAATTCTCTCTAAAGCACATGGCAGTGGTCTTGAGGGGTTCAAAAGACTCTTCACCAGCTGCTCCACTTTCTATCATTCCCAAGCCAATAAAGTGGTGCGTGAATTTGTGTGGGGCTATTCAGTTTGCCAACGCAATAAAACTGAGCATATTCATCCTGCGGGCCTTTTACAACCATTGGTAGTTCCCCATATTGTGTGGCAAGATATCTCCATGGATTTTATCGAAGGCTTTCCCAAAGTTGGAGGCAAGTTAGTTATTTTGATGGTGGTTGATCGTTTCTCCAAGTACGCCCACTTTGTTGCTCCCAGTCATCCCTATATTGCAAGTTCCATGGCTTGAAAGTTCTTCAATGACATCGTCTGTTTACATGGTATCCCTAACTCCATTGTGAGTGATCGCGACCCGGTTTTCACTAGCAACTTTTGGGCTGAACTTTTTTGCCTTGCGAGAGTCCAATTGCATCTCAGTTCAGCATTCCACCCCCAGAGTGATGGTTAGTCCGAGGTGGTCGATCATATTATCATCATGTATCTTCGTTATCTTGCTGGAGACTGCCCCAAGCAATGGCTTCAGTGGCTTCCGTGGGTTGAGTATTGCTATAACTCCTCGCTCCAAATGGCATCAAGACAACTCCTTTAGGTGGTCTATGTCTAGAGCCCCCTACTCTACTGTCATATGAACCGGGGACAGCCAGGGTCGCATCTGTGGATAGGCAGCTTCAAGACCGAGATGAATTCATTACAGAAATCTGAGGAGCGCTTGTTACAAGCTCAGGACTACATGAAGCAGCAGCATGATAAGAAACAGAGAGAGATAAATTATGATGTGGGCAACTGGGTTTGGCTCCGTCTCCGTCTTCACCATCGTACTGCAACTTCCATTACACCGAGTTCTTCTTCCAAACTATCTCCTCGCTTTTATGGTCCCTTTCGTGTGGTGGAACACATTGGGTCCGTGGCCTATCACCTTCAACTTCAGGCTCATGCCCATATTCATGATGTCTTTCATGTCACTCTCCTTAAGAAGTTTGAAGGTTCCCCTCGACTAAACCAAGAGCTCGCGATTTTGTTCGTGGTCGTGTCATCCCTTCACTTGACTGCATTGTTCATGCCCACCTCAATCGAGGGTCTTGGGAGCTTCTGGTTCAATGGAAGGGTTGTTTGATAGTGGATGCTACATGGGTTATGTTGACTGACTTTAAGGAGCACTATGTGCAATTTCAGCTCGAGAACGAGCTGCTTTGTAAGGAGGGTGGAAGTGTTGTGGACGTATTTGTTGGCAAGGTGTATACACGGCATCCCCGACGACTAGCAGACTCCTTAGCAATGGTGAGACAAGGTGTTGATACAAGGGCGACAACAACTAGACACGGCACAATGGGTGTCACGACAACAATAGACTCGGCAATCGAAGGTGCAGCTGAGGATGATTCGGAGCCAGTAGTAGCAGAAGAGAGCAAATAAGTATAGGAAAGGGTATTTATATTTAGAAGTCCTTATTAGTATTAGTATGATATTAGGTAATCTATATTGTGTGCTATCTATTATAGACTTCCTTGTTAGGAAGGCGCTATAAAGGAGACCGATTGCTATCAAGAGAAGGCAATAATGATCTAATTCCGAAGAACTCTCGGCTGGATCAGAGCCCTGACCGTAAGGATCAGGAGCGATCTTTGCCCAATCTGTCTCCTCCCTACTTAGCCATATCATGGGAACATGTTGGTTTATTGAAACGGCTTTTTTTTCTCTGTTTTCCTTTTTCTTTACATTATCCGTGGAGATATAGAAGATATAGTGATATTTTTAATTTTTTCTTTAATCGAATACATCATAAAAAAAAGCTAACAACCAATAACCGTTACACTGTTATTTCAATCAAAAATCAAAAACTACAACACATGTTCTACAATTCAGAACAATACCAAAGGAGGAGTAAAATACTGTACATCGAAAAGGGAACACAGGAGGGGGAAATAAAGGAGGAATGAAAACAAAATCAGAAGCAAAGAAAAATAGCCTGTAGATGGTGCTCCACTCATACAGTTCCCCTTTCAAGCTCGACAGTAAGGTTTCTTGTGTGTTTGTGCTAGTTATTGAAGATTCTCTGATTACGCTCGTTCCAAATTGTCCAGGCAACGAGCATGATGGAGGAGTTGGCAACATCCTTTTTGTTTTCCTTGGCATTGCTCGGTTAGTTTCTCCCGGTAGTGCCCTATGTCATCTCCCTACATCGGCACCCTTAGTTGTGTGATCCCTGCCAAGCTGCCATGCTATGCCATATGCTCTGTGAGAAATGGCAGAGGAAAAGTAGGTGGAGCGACAACTCCGGCTGGGTGTTACAGAGTAAGCACCAATAATTATTACGCCGCCCTCGTGCTGAAAGTTTGTTCGATGTCAACAACCTATTCTGGGCAGCCAACCAAGCAAAGATCCAGCACTTCATCGGTGCCCATGGCCGCTAGAAGAGATCTCTGTAGGGTATTGTTTGGCTTCCGACACATTGCATGCCGTATGCCGAGGATGCCGAGTATGTTCCGTTTCAAGTAAAACGCCACTTCATTTGGTCCTACACTTGCTCGGTGAGCCGGATTGGGCAGAGTTGCTAGCAAAGATTGACAAATTCATTGACTAGCGTGGGGGACATAGCTCTCCTAAGGTCATCAATCCACTCTTCATTGGTTAAGGCATCTGCAACCACTGGATTTTCGGATGGCAACGCCGTACAGAGCCGGAGCCCAAAGCTAGGCCCATTGGCGCTTGTCAATTCAACCAGCGATCCTTCCAGAAGCTTGTCTTTCGTCCATTACCAATGGTGATCACGAGCAATCCTGTCAACCAGCGGTTACAGCTCCACCCGTTTCAACTTCCACAACGATGAAGGCGTCCCGAGGTATTTACATGGGAGGGAGGCTCTTCTTGCCGGTAGTTGTTCCAGAACTTGGTCTAAGTCAATTTCTGCACACCGATCTACACATCCATTGATTCTGCTCTAGTCTTTTTAATAAAATCTAGGCTATTGGCATCCTACCTTGAAAACGTTGGCATACCAGGCTAATGTCATGTAAACACAACCCGAGTTTCATTTACATATCATAAGGGCTGTTACAAAAGAACAATAGAGGAAAAACTACACCATCGGGAATACTCCATTTAGGGTGTGTTTGGTTGAGCTGTGGCTTCTGAAAATGCTGTTGTGAGCTGTGGGCTGCGGAAAAGCTGCTATAGGTTGTGGGCTGTGAAAAAACTGTAAGCTGTTTGATTCAAACAAGTATAAAACTACCTCCTATCTCTATTTTCCTTGAAACAACTGTGAAACAGCTCTCTATTTTCACCATTTCAAAAAGCAGAAAGCCAAAAGCCAAAAGCAGAGTCCAAGGTACTTTGAAAACTGTACTACCCAAAAGTAGCTGCTTCTGAAAAAACAGCTTTTGGTTTCCACCCCTTTGGTTGGCTTTTGGCTTTTTGGAAGCAAAAGCAGCTTCCAAAAGCTCAACCAAAGGCACCCTTATAGTTGATACTGTATCACATAGAAATTAGATGCAACAAATCTTTTGCACAACCTTATTTTGCATTTGATCGATGTGGCTCATGCTTGGGGCGCATGGAGATCAAAGGTGGATGATACGTGGAGAAGCTACGGGAGGTGCGGTTCTAGAGGCTTCGACACGTGACGCGTTAGAAAAGTCGTGAGTGTGAAAAACCCGTGTTAGGAAGGATTTTGGGTCCCTTGAAAATTAGTGGGCCAAAAGTCTAGTTGAGGTAAAAAGGCCCAGGCCTAGTTGGAGTTGGATTAGGATTTTAAGTAGAGTTTGAAGAGGTGTTTTAGGGGGCTGCATATATATATATATATGTATGTATGTATGTATGTATGTATGTATGTATGTATGTATGTATGTATGTATGTATGTATGTATGTATGTATGTATGTATGTATGTATGTACGTATGTATGTATGTATATGCAGCCGTCGGTTGGTTGGGATCTGAAAAAAGAAGGGAAGGCGTTGTTTTGGAGATGGGTTTTGGGGCGGACGTGAGAACAAAAGAGTTGGATGCGGCTGCAGACATGAAGAACAGGACCAGATGAACAGTATACGTGGTTTTTGAATAAAGTTTGTGAGTTTTTTAATTCGCATCTATTATCCTTTTTCTTGGTTTTTTGATTCCCATATATTCTTCATGCATTGATTATGTCTAGGTATTTTTGTTGCTTATATACATGAATTAGTTTTAATTAAAAATTGAGTAGAAGTTTGAGCAAAAACGTGCACCTTTCGCTGATCGATCGGAAGTTTTCTCGCTGCTACAGTATGCTACAGTACTACTACAGTTCGCGCTACAGTGTTTGCTACAGTAAAATCAGAAAAAAATATTTTTGGGTTTTTGTTATTTCTGGTTTTTGCACATTAAAAGGTAGAAAATCTAAAAAAAAGTTTTCGCTGTGCACTGCAATCATTCACCCCCCATCTGATTGCTATCACGATTCTACAGTCATACTCTCCATGGAGGCCCCGAAGAACACAAGGGAAGTGCAGAGACATGTTGGTCGCCTGGCGGCCCTCAACAGATTCCTGTCTAGAGCAGACGAGTGGGCATTGCTGTTCTTTAAAACTCTATGTAGCTCAGACAGCTTCCAGTGGACTGAAGAGTGTGCTCAGGCCTTTCAGCAAATAAAAGCATTCCTAGGGGAGCTCGCTTGCCCTTCACCAGAGGCTTCGCCTTATTATACCTCACTATGACACCTCGTGCAATCAAAGTAGTGCTTGTGCTCGAGGAGGGCACCATGCAACGCCTCATGTATTACGTGTCCAAGGCACTCCAAGGGGTGAGGACGCATTACACCGAGTTGGAAAAGCTCACTTACGCCCTACTCATGGCCTCGCACAAGCTATGACATTACTTCATGGTGCACATCATCATCGTGCCTTCATCTTTTCCACTTGGAGAAATGTTACAAAATAAGGAAGCCACGGGCCACATCAGCAAGTAGATGACCGAGCTGGCTCCCTTCTCCATCATGTACGTCGTGCGTACCACAATAAAGTCCCAAATATTAGCAGACTTCATTGTCGAATGGACCCTGGCAGGACAAATAGCCTCTATGTAGCCCCTCGAGCCAGTATAGGTCTTGCACACCGATGGAGCGTATTACATGATGGGCACGGCGTGGGGTTCGTCATAACCACCCCAAAGGCCAGAACATTGCGTACGCTGCATGCCTCAACTTCTCGGCAACTAACAACATGGTGGGGTATGAAGCGCTATTGTATGGGCTTCACAAACTAAAGGCCCTAGGAGCTTGAAGAGTGATCGTCAACATGGACTCACGCCTCCTGGCGGGTCACACCAACAAATCATACCAAGCCAAGGACCTCGAGCTGGCCAAGTAACTGGCCACTGTAAGAGCTAGAGAGCGCTATTTCCTAGGCATCTCTATTAGGCCGATACCGAGGGTAGGCAATGGCGAGGCTGAAAAATTAGCGACGATTGCAAGCTAGGGATGTGAGCTGTCAGTGGGTGTTTTCTTCAAAATATTAGTTGCCACAGCTGTATCGCACGACCAACCAAACAACTTTGGCGTACTATGCATCTCACAAGAGGACTGGAGACAACCCATCATTGCTTCCAAAATGGCAATGGGCCGAATGACCCAGTCAAGGCACGGAGAATGGCGCATTGAGCAAGGGCCTTCGAGTTGGTGGAGGGCATCCTCTACAAGTGCGGAGTTTGCGCCCCACTTCTTTGGTCCTTGTCATAGCACAAAGGCCAGGAGCTACTCATGCAAATATACAGAGGTCTCTATGGCTCCCACTTGGCCCCATGGGCCCTCATTAGAAAGGCCTTCTAACAGCGATTTTATTGAACCTCATCGCAAAGGAGATAGTATAGCGATGCCAGGGTTGCTAGTGGATGGGGAGGTTTTCTCACGCGCCCTCGGCTGCTCCAACCCATCCCACCGGTATGGCCTTTGGCCCGCTGGGGCATTGACATAATTGGCCCACTGCCCTGTGCCCCTGGGGACTGTTGCTTCATCATAGTCGCCTTCGACTACTTCTCCAAATGGATTGAGGCCGTTCCTCTCTCCAAGATTACCTCGGCAGCAGAAAAGTTCCTATGGCAAAGCATTATTTGCCGCTTTGGTGTCCCTAAGGAAATCATGGTAGACAACGGCCTATAATTCGATCTGGAGGCTTTCCACCAGTTCTACGAATGTATGGGGATCATGGTATGTTACACATCCTGGGGCACTGGTAGTCCAATGGGGCCATGGAGCATGCCAACGGTATGATCTCTGATGGCATAAAGAAGCACCTAGTGGGCTTGCCTAAGGGCAAGTGGTCAGAAGAGTTGCTGAAGGTCCTCTGGTTCATGCGTACCTTGACTTCACGATTGACAGGCTTCACCCCATTCAAATTACTCTTTGAAGATGAGGCCATGACCCTGGAGGAGCTAAAAGCCTAATCCCACTAGGTGCTGGCTTCAACTGCACTGGACAAACGCTATGTTTCGGTCCACCTTGATGAAAATCGCATGTAGGCAACACACAACATAACAAAGTATCTCCAGATGACAATGGCCTTATACAACAAGAAAGTAAAATCGCTGCTCGCGATGGCGACCTCGTCCTCAAGAAATCGCTCTAAGCGCCACAGAGGGCAAATTGCAATCTAAATGGGAAGGACCCTATATAATCATAGTGTCAATACGGCCAAGCATGTACCATCTCTCCACCCTCGATAGAGTAGAGCTCAAGCACACATGGAATAGTGACTGGCTTCGACGCTACTACGCATAGTTGCTAGGTGGAGTAGTGTCCTAGATCGTGCATGTACAAGAAATGTAGGAAGTGTACTCATGCAAACAAGAGGCAATAAAGTATCCTCTTTTGCCCACCACAATTTCTACGTATCTCGAAATAATAATAATAAGATGATGTATGGAGCTTGTAGGCTCCATGCCAACTCTGCGGAGTATAAAGCGTTGGGACCCTCGTGCATCTCGGGCCATTCTACGAAGTATAAAATGATGTGCAGAGCTTGTAGGCTCTACGCCAACTCTATGGAATATAAATCACCAGGACCCTTATGTGTCTCGGGTCACCCTACAGAGTATAAATGATGCACGAAGCCTATAGGCTCTGCAGCAACTCTATAGAGTACAAAGGAGTGAGGAGCCGATGGGCTCCACGCCAACTCTCTAGAGTATAAATATCATGTTACAAATAATGCACAGAAAATAAAGCGACACAAATTTTTACGTGGAAAACCCTTGGGGAAAAACCACTGCGCCAAGGCAAATCACTATAATGTGGAGAGTTTACAATGGAGCGCTTGCTTTTTCTATAGGCTACCGGGGTACATATTTATAGCGTGAGGGAAAAGAGTCCCACACGGAGAGGAAACCGAATCAGAGTCGGTTGCTACAGATTGACACCACGTCTGATACCATCTGTGCATGTACCTGCCATGCCACGTCTGACATGAGGCGATGAATACGAATTCGGATCAACTTTAACAATCTCCACCTTGAGCCGAATTCTCCAAAGAGTCGAAGAATATGATAGACTCATCCAATAAAATTATCATCCATACCTTGAGCGCCGAAAGTCCAAAGGACTAATGAGTAATACCAACTAAGTCTGAGCATAGCTCAAACTTTGATGCAGGAACTGGCTTTGTCAACATATCAGTTGGATTATCATGAGTACTTATCTTGCTGACTTTAATATCACCTTGAGCAATGACACCTCGAATGTAGTGATACCTGATATCAATATGCTTTGTTCTCTCATGGAACATTTGATCTTTTGTAAGGCAAATAACACTCTGACTATCACAAAATATTGTAGTGCAAGATGTACTTGCACAAAGCTCAAGAATAAACCTCTTAGCCAAATGGCTTCTTTGCAAGCTTGAAATAGCCATATACTCACCTTCAGAGTAGACAAGGCAACGGTAGCTTGCAAACTTGCTTTCCACTAACGGCACACCCTCCAATAGTGAACACATAACCAGTGAGAGATCTTCTTTATCCAAATCTCCAAAAAATCTGAATCCACATAACCAACGAGTCCATCTCTAGTTTTCCCAAATTGTAACAAGTATTAGATGTGCCCCAGTAAATATCTGAAAATAAAATCCATTGAACTGCTTTCCAATGCTCTTTTCCGGATTAGCCATATATCTACTAACCACACTTAATGATTGAGATAAATCATGCGAGAACATACCATAGCATACATAAGTGAACCAATCGCACTCGTGATATGGAACTTTAGACATGTACTCAATTTCATCATTTGATTGTGGACATGACGCTAAAGAAAGTCTGAAATGTGCAGCTAAGGGAGTACTCACAGGTTTGGCCTTATGCATGTTGAAACGACGAAGAACTTTATCAATATATCCCTTTTGACTTCGATATAATTTGCCAAACTGTCTGTCTCTAATGATTTCCATACCAAGAATCTTCTTTGCTGCACCGAGATCTTTCATATCAAATTCACTATTTAATTGTGCCTTCAACTTTGAAATTTCAGCCTTGTCTTTTGCAGCAATCAACATATCATCAACATATAGGAGCAAATAAATAACTGAACCATTAACAGTCTTCAAGTAAACACAGCTATCATAATTAGATCTTTTAAAATTCTGAGATATCATAAAGGAGCCAAATCTCTTGTACCATTGTCTAGGTGATTGCTTCAAACCATAAAGAGATTTCTTCAATTTGCAAACAAAATTCTCCTTTCCCGGAATAATGAAACCTTCCGGTTGCTCCATATAAATGTCTTCTTCTAATTCCCCATGTAAGAATGCAGTTTTCACATCCAGTTGTTCAAGCTCATAATCATGCATAGCTACAATACCGAGTAAAGTGCGAATAGAACTATGGTTCACAACAGGGGAAAAGACATCTGTAAAATCAATACCTGAAATTTGACAGTATCCTTTTGCAACTAGCCTTGCTTTGTACTTAACCTCTTCGATTGGTGAAACTCCTTCTTTCTTCTTGAAGATCCATTTGCAGCGAATATGCTTCTTCTCAATTGGCAACTTGACCAGCTCCCAAGTGCTGTTTTTGTCAAGAGATTCCATCTCATCATTCATGGCAGCCATCCATCTTTCTGAATCACTAGAAGAGATAGCCTCTGAATAAGATGAAGGTTCTGCAGTACCTTCAATTTCTTCTGCCACATTTAAACAATAAGCCACAAAATTTGCTTCTTCAATATATCTCTTAGGAGGCTGAATGTTCCTCCTCTGTCTATCAACTGCAATGGAACGATGTGTTGATGGCTCAACAATAGGGGCTTCTGAAATATTTTCCTTGTTGACTTCTGGTGTAGATCCTGAATCAATAACATGCTCCACCTGCACGCTTGATTGCTTCTCAACGGGAACATCGGTAGATGGTTTATCATGCAACATAACAGACTCATCAAAAGTAACACTTCTGCTAATAACCACCTTTCTAGTTTCAGGAGTCGACAATTTATATCCTTTCACACCAGTTTTATGACCAAGGAAAATACACTTAACTGCTCTAGGCTCTAATTTATCATTGTTAACATGAGCATAAGCAGGATAGCCAAATATTCTTAGGTTTGAATAATCTGCTGGAGAGCCAGACCATACCTCAATTGGAGTCTTCTTATCAATAGCCAAATTTGGTGATCGATTAATCAAATAACAAGCGATGGAAGCGCTTCACCAAAAACTCTTAGATAATCCAGAATTTGATAACATGCAACGACCTTCTCCATGATGGTTCTGTTCATGCGTCGCTACACCGCTTTGTTGAGGAGAGCCCGAACGGTATAATGTCTCACAATACCTTCTGACTTGCATAAAGCTTCAAATTCTCCAGAACAAAACTCCAAACCATTGTCAGTACGCAGCTTCTTGACATGCTTACCAGTTTGTCTTTCAATCATAATCTTCCACTCCTTGAATGTTCTGAATACATCTGATTTGTGCTTGACAAAATATGCCCAAACTTTTCTTGAGTAATCATCAATGATGGTCAACATGTAGCTTGCACCTCCAAGTGATAGAACGCGGGATTCTCCCCACAAATCAAAGTGAACATAATCCAATATACCTTTTGTAGAGTGAGTCGCAGTACTGAATTGCACTCTCTTTTGCTTGCCGAAGACACAATGTTCACAAAACTTCAACTTGTCGATGTTTTGACCATCAAGAAATCCTCTTTTGCATAATTCCATCATTCCAGCTTCACTCATATGCCCCAGGCGCATATGCCAAAGATTAGTAGCATTAGAATCAGATAATTTATTTGAGGCAACAGTAGCATTACCTGAAATTGTGGTGCCTTGTAGATGATATAAGTTGGCAGCTTTCATATCACCCTTCATCACAATAAGAGAACCTTTGGTGACTTTCAGAACTCCATCTCCACCTGAATACTTGTACCCTTTAGCATCAAGAGTACTCAACGAGATAAGATTTCTCTTCAAATTTGGAATGTGACGAACATCTGACAAAGTTCTGATGGTGCCATCAAACATCTTGATCTAGATAGAACCAATGCCTGCGACCTTGCATGGTGTATTATCACCCATCAACACTGATCCACTTGGCGTATCTTCATAAGTAACGAACCACTCACGGTTCGGGCTCATGTGGAATGTACAGATGAATCAAGAATCCATTCATCGTCGGCTTTGCAATTACCGCGAAGGCAATGAGAACATCTCCATCAGAAACTTCTTTGGTGACAACGGTGGCTCTTGATTTGTTGATCCTTCTTGAAATTGTTATTTTTCTTTTCCTTGTTTGCAACTTCCAGCACTCGGATATGTCATGACCATCTTTCTTGCAATACCTGCATGACTTCCTATTCGTGGATTTAGATCGCCTCTGTATTTGCTTTTTGCTTCATCATTTGAATTGTTGTTTGAACCCTTCTCATATTGCTCGCCATGATAGACAAACCTTCTGCATGCGTATTTGAACTTTCATTGGGAACCATAAGCTTCATCTTTTCCTTAGCATACAGAGCTTCATAAACTTCACTGAGAGTGAGAGTATCTCGACTATATAGAATAGTATATCTAAAAGTAGAGTACGAACTAGGCAGAGAGCATAGCAAAATAAGACCCAAATCTTCATCATCATATTTTACCTCCATAGCTTCGAGGTCTGCAACAACTTCCTTGAAAGCTATCAGGTGGTTCAACAATGAGGCACCCTCCGCCATCTTGTGGGAATAAAGCTTCTGCTTCATATGTATCTTGCTGGTCAGATCGTTGGTCATGCAAATCGCTCCACTCCACCATAATGCGCGCGGATGTCTCCTTCATAACCTCCTGTAAAATATTATTTGATAAATGAAGATGAATCTGAGATAAGGCCTTACGATCTTTACGTTTCTTCTCATCAGCAGACAATGTGGCTGGCATCTTGTCGATCCCCAAAAGTGCATCATCCAAATCAAGCTATGATAAAACAGCTCGCATCTTGATTTGCCATAGTGAAAACCTCGTGTTGCGATCAAATAGCGGAAGATCGTACTTCAGAGTCGCCATGTGGAAGAAAATCAAATTTTGCTGGTACGAATCTATGTGTACCTAGCAAAATTCTTGCAATTGAAAATCTCCTGGTATGATTCTGTGTGCACGTAGTAATTTCCTCCGAGAATCAAAACTAAACCAACTACCATGAATTTTGGACGTTTTGGCATCGTTGCTACTTGAAAATTCCAGAAATAGCCTCTTGAAACGAAATTCCAACTCTAGCCCCCACCGATCGCACCATTTAACCGCGCCGCGACACGCGTGTCCGAGTGCAGCAGCCGAGAGCGCACCACACTGAGTGGTGCGGTCCCGACCGCACCACACCCCGGCGTCACATCGGACCGCACCACTCGGACCACGTGGCAGACGGCGGAGTGTGGTGCGGTCGGGACCGCACCACTCGGTGTGGTGCGCTCCCGCCGCACCATCGACACGCAGTCGCGACGCGGTTAAATGGTGCGGTCAGGTGGGGGCTAGAGTTGGAATTTCGTTTCCGAAGAGGTTATTTCCGGAATTTCGGGTCGCAACAGTGCCAAAAACATCCAAAATTCAACTACCAGCACGTTGTTGCTCCTGATGCAAAGAAAAGATTTTTTATTTGCCTCGGGGTGCGTGCCCCTTTATTGGCTTTGCATGCTGCTTGGTTGATTCGCTGCGATGCCTTTTTCTGTGATGATCTGATCTCTGATCTTTCTCCTGCCACAGCGCGAGACGCTGACTGGCACCGATTCCAATTGCGCTCTCTGATGCCAACTGCTTCTTGAACTCGGATTCGACGAAACGAAGAGACCGACTCGGAAGCAACGTGAACTAGCGAACGCGCGTGACGCGCGGACACCGATTCGGCAAAATTTTTTTTCGATCTCTTTAATCCATAATCTTCTATGCTCTAATCTCCTGTGCTCTGATACCACTTGTTGCAAATAATGCACAGAAAATAAAGAGACAAGAGACACAAATTTTACGTGGAAAACCTTTGCGGAAAAAACCACGAGCGCTCGAAGGCAAATCACTATAATGTGGAGAGTTTACAATAGAGCGCTTGCTTTTCCTATGGGCTACCGGGGAATATATTTATAGCGTGAGGGAAAAGAGTCCCACATGGAGAGGAAACCGAATCAGAGTCGGTTGCTACAGATTGACACCACGTCTGATACCATCTGTGTATCTACCTGCCATGCCACGTCTAACATGAGGCGATGAATACGAATTCGGATCAACTTTAACATATCACACAGAGTCGATGGGCTACACACAAAAAGAAAGAAAGAACATATATAATAATATATGATAAAAATAGAGTAGACAGAAGAAGAAAAATGGGGCCTCGCGAATCCGAGGTTCGCCTACCGCCTAATTCACAACGCAAGTATGAGGTGTAGGGGATGGAGTGCGCAAGTCCAAAGTGCGGCCTGTCACCTACTTCATCGATGCAAATCCAAATTGTAGGAGACAGAGCACGTGAGCCTAACGTTGCCCTATCGCCTACTTCGTCGCCTAAAGACCGAAGTGTAGGGACGGAGTGCACAAATATGAGGTTTCGCGACCGCCTACTTCATTGCCCAAGCCCAAAGTATAGGGACGGAGCACACGAATCGAGGTTCGCCTACCGCCTACTTCGTCAATGCATGTCCAAGTGTAGGGATGGAGCACTCAAGTCTGAAGTGCGACCTGTCGCCTACTTCATCGACACAAGTCTAAAGTGTAGGGATGAAGCACGCGAGCCTAACGTCGGCCTACCACCTACTTCGTCGCCTGATGCCCAAAGTGTAGGGGATATAGTGTGTGAATTCGAGGTTCCGCCTAAGCCTACTTCGTCAAGGCAAGTCAAAAGTGTAGGGGATGGTGTGCGTGAGTCTGAAGTGCGGCCTGTCGCCTACTTTGTCTACGCAAGAGTACTAGCCACTAGTAATTGCGTAGGGGGGCATCAGATAATCTCTGCACCACTTCAGAGAAAAGCATGTGCATTATTCTCTCAGGTATTGTTCAATGCGGAAATAGACGCTTTCATGGCTGTTACTGAATACAGTATATTTTAAATAAAAAATTATAATTTAGGACCATAGGAAGATACTATGATATACGCAAACAAAGAAATGATGACTTAACCAGAAAGGGTGTCGAATACAAACAATTGAAGTCATTGATATGTACAGTAAGTACCACAGCTTAGACCTGAACTTTGCTCAATCCTCTGATGGCTCCAACTCATTGGCAGTACAGGAACCAACCTCTTCGTTTCAGTTGATTAATGCCATGGTTTTGTAGGCTGCTGTGCCATTTGTCCTATGACATGCTTGATTCGGGAAAAAACATTAACCATAGCTCTGCAGAATTAATAAAGTCAGCATCTGGTTAGCCAGCATTCTAGTTTTGTTCAAAGGCAGGGTATTCTATCATAAAGAAATTATGCACAACTGTGTAAAACAGAACAAAGAGCCGAATACTACCTTCATTCTTTTTACTTATCGTTTTAGACATGATCTCTATTACACGTCTTAGAACATTAGTTTTTTAATTATATTATAATAAAAGTTGTTACAAATACAATGATATGAAAGTATTTTTTATGATAAATCCAATGATAACATTTCCACGTGACAAATCCAAATACTTCTGTGCATACTAGCAGTTAAAGTGTTGAACAGTTGGCATATTCTAAAATGATGTCTATTTAAAAATGGAGGGAGTATATGTTATTATGTCTTTGAACCTATCATGTATAGACCCACCTTGAGTTTCCTTTACTGTAACTTAATTCCTGTGCTCCTTTGTCTTTGACAACCACAAAAATCCATTAGTATCAGACTAGTCAGTCTACAGAAACGGAATGAGGAATTGCCAGATGTTGTTTAGGAGTGTTAGTTAATTAATGCATGTGATAGAGATTACCAGGTGATTTTCATATTCAGTTGCCTCGTTCTCTGCTTATTTTTTCCCAAATAAGCATAACAGTGTCCTCTATGAACGAAATGGAAATATGAAAAAAGAGATAATTAATGTGCTAAAAAGAAATAAGAAGTATATCGTGGTATAAAGAAAAATTTGGAGGCCGAATTTCGTTATAAGATAGCGTGGTAGTGCACTTACTATATCTTCGATATGGGCGAGCTTCATCTTGTTGTCCTCTGATTCACACCACTTCTTTAGTTCTGGGCTATTCACGATTTTTAGCTTCTTGAGCTTGGTGAGTTGTTGTGTACACTGCGGCAAAGACTTGATGCTTCGGCATCTACTGATTTCGAGGATTTCAAGAGAGGTGAGGTCGGCCAGCCATTCCGGCAGAGCTGATATGCCATCACAACCTTCCAACCCTAGAGATTGGAGGGAGGCAAGGTGCCGCATATTTTCTGGCAAACTCGTCAGTTTATTACAGGTGTCGATTTCCAAATGTTTGAGGGCAGGGAGGTGGTGGAGCAGCCTCCACTCACCCACGGGCACTTCACTGGAGACGCCCAACCTGGTGCCTGGAGTTTCGGAAGGGGAATGGCTCACGTGGTCTCCCTCACTCCATGACGATATCACCTCGTCACTCTTCCATATTGCCCACCCGCGAAATATAGGTGGACATGGTGTCAACCTCAACTTAGGGCAATCCCATATGTACAATGTATCAAGTTTAGGGAACATGAACTCCTCCATGCCATCCTCTCCGCAGTATGTTGTGTTCCATGCTTCCAGTCGTTCCATATATTCCAAACAGAAGGTTGACAAATGAAGGAATGCTCCTTTCCCACCACAGAAATCTCCGTCAATTTTTGTAATGCAGTGGAGGCTTTTCAGATGCAGCTTTTCTAGGTTTGGTAATTGTCCGAGTGGTGGCAGGTTGTTAGACCACGGCAGATTCTCCAACTTAATTTCAACGAGATTTGGGAGATGACGAGAAATGCCCATGAGCCAGGTAGGAAAGCTTATACTACTATAACCATCTAGCTTCAAGTGCTGCAAACCTCCTGGTGGCACTAGTTCTCCCAAAACATCCTTGTCCTCTAGAGTTCGATCATCATCTGAGGTCCATTCAAGTGTCAACTTTGAAAGACCCTGTCTGTCTAACAATTTAATTTTACGTGCTTCTTCAAGAAACCTTACATCTTCAAGACGAGATATTTGCAACTCATTGAGATTTACGTCCTCAAGCTGATGGAGATTACCGCAAGTGTTGACATCGGAAGACATGAAGAGCTTTAATGAGACTGAATCTTTCTTGGATGAAGAATCTCCCACGGGATCACAATACTTGTAACTCTGCAGAGTTGATAAAGTCAGCAGCTGGTTAGCTAGCATTAATTCTAGTTCTGTTCAGAGACAAGGTAATTTATCATAAACAATTCTGTACCACTCTGAAAAACAGAACAGGGGACGAATATATGTTCCTTTGTGTTTGCACCAATCATAGGATTGATCCACACCTTTGGTTTTCTTTACCTTAACATAATTCATTTATTCTCTTTGTTTTTCACAACTACATTATTCAACTTAGAATAACAATCTCAGACTAGTCCATCTTCAGAAAGCAGCATTATCTGATATTGTTTAGGGGTGTGAATTAATTAATGCGACAGAGACAGCAAGAGATTTGCCTAATCTTCCCCTTAACTTTGTTTTTCAAATTATTAGAATAGATTCCAGTAAGAACGAAATGGAAACAGGGGTACACTAACGGACGTGCACACCGTGTATGCGCCCCAAGCGGAAACAACTCAATGGTAAGATGCCAAAAAATGGTGTGCTGAAAATAAAAAATAATTCTATAGTGGTATAATGGAGAACTTGTAGGCGGAATTCAGATAAGAGATAGCATGGTAGTGCACTTACTACATCTTCGATGTGGGCGATCTTCATCTTGTTCTCATCTGATTCACACCAATTCCTTAGTTCAGGGTTGCGCCAGATTTCTAGCTTCTTGAGCATGGTGAGTTGTTGTACACATTGCGGCAAAAACTTCAAGCTCCCGGATATGCAGTGTATCTTTTCGAGAGAGGTGAGGTCGCCCATCCATTCCGGCAGCACTGAAATGTTGTCGCAACCCACCAATTCTAGCGATCGGAGGGAGGTAAGGTGCCGCATGCTCTCTGGCAAGCTCGCCAGATAATCACATCTGAAGATTTGCAACTCTTGGAGTGTAGGGATGTGGTGAAGCAACCTCCACTTGTCTTTTGGCACTTTGCTGTACCCGACCATCAACTTGGTGGCTGGAGTAGAGGATGGAACGCTGATGTGGCCTCCCTCACCCCAGGAGTATATTACTTTGTCGCTTCTACGTATCCACCATGTAGAAAATATTGGAGGGCATGGTTTTAACCTCAGCGAACGGCAATCCAATGTCCGCAGTGTATCAAGCTTAGGAACATGAACTCCTCCACGCCATCCTCGCCACTGTATGTTGTGCTCCACTCTTCCAGTCGTTCCATATCTTGCAACAGGAAGGTTGACAACCGACGGAATGCTCCTCTGCCACCACAGAAATCTCCATCGACCTTTGTAATGCTGTTAAGACTTTTCAGATGCAGCTCTTCCAGGTTTGGTAACTGTCCGAGTGGTGGTAGGTGGTTGCACCTCGGCAGATTGTCCAACTTAATTTTAACAAGATTTGGGAGATGACGAGAAATGCCCTTGAGCCAAGTAGGAAAGCATACACCGTTATAACCTCGTAGCCCCAGTTCCTTCAGATCTTTCGGTGGCACTAGTTCCCCTAACACATCCTTGTCATCCAAATAAAGTCGATCAGGACCCAAGGTCCAATCGAACGTCAACTTTGAAAGATTGTGTTTCTCTAATAATTGAACACCGCGCGCTTCCTCCATAGACATTGTATTTTCAAGACAACAAATTTCCAACTCATCACAATTTATGTCCCCGAGCTGATGAAGATTGCTGCAAGTGTTGACATCATTAGCGTGAACCGTGAAGAGTGGTAATGAGACTAAATTCTTGAGCCGATAATGCTTCATGTGTTCGGTCAGTGAGTCTGAGCAGTTCGCCACCAGTAGAAACGTATGAGTTGCACGTATACTTTCTGGTATGGTCTTCAGGCCCCGGCAGCCTGAGACGTCTAATGTATGTAGCCTTTTGAGGTTACCAAGACTTTCAGGTAAATAACGAAGGTGTTTGTTACGAGATAGGTCCAAGTGCTCTAGATTGGTAAGGGCACTGATACATTGAACATATCCCTCTATTTCACTGCGTGTAGATTGCTGCAAGATGCATGACAAGTTCAAATGCTGGAGTTCGGTGAGGTTGCCCAAAACATCTGAGAGCCCTCTGAGATATTTCCCAGCCCATCTCAATCTTGATACGTTCAAATGTTGGAGTTTGTTGAGGCCACTCAATGCCCCCGGCACCCCTTCCACACGGGAGTTTGACAAATCGAGATGCACCAAATTGTGGAGCTTCCGAAATGACTCTGGCAATACACCAATTTTACAACCTGATAAGTTCAAATACTGCAGTTCGGTGAGGTTTCCTATAGCTTCCGGTAGCTTTCTAAGACTGAAGCAGTTTGGAAAGTTCAAATATTGGAGTTTGGTGAGGCCGCAAAACGATTTTGGAATCGCCACAACTCTGGAGCAGTCAGATAATTCTAAATGAACCAAGGATTTGAGATTCCCCAATGATTCTGGGAGTTCTGCTAGCATTCTGCAATTTGATAAGTCAAGATGGATCAGACGCTCAATTTTGCCAATTGATTCTGGTAATGCAGAAATTTCCCGAGATCCATGCAGGTTTAGGTACTGTAATCTTGAGAGCCGAGTAACACACTCGGGCAACTTTGGGAGCGGGCATCCGCTTAAATCCAAGACACGCAAGCACTTTGCGAATGAGAATGCATCGTTACGGAGCTCCAGTTCGCTACAATCCAAAAAGTGCAGTGCCCTCACCTGGGCCGGGCAAATAGCTGACAACTTTGTTGGCCCGCTGTAATTTGTGAGCAATGCATAGCGGCAATATTTCTGCTCACAGCTGTTGCTCCCTTTGTTAGAATCGGAAACAAGCAACTCGTTATCCATGACTGATCTTGCAAGGTCATGCACTAGGTCATGCATGGTGAACACCGTTTGCTGTTGGGAAGTCTGAATTTGAAAATACAAGTAATATTAGAAATGTCAAGTCCAGGACTTTTTCTCGTCGCAAAAAAAAGTTCAGGCATCTTATCTATGCAATAAAAGTGGTTTAGAGATCGACATCTTGTTCTTAGGTGGAGTTACAACCCATTGATTTCTTGCTAATATTTCAAGTGCTAATCATGTACCAGCGAATTTTAATTAAGTTGATGTTATTTAAGGAGCAGAGCTGCAGGCCTGCAGCAATTGTGAATAACTGTAAAACTCAGAAATCAGAAAGTAAAATAATTGAAGAGGAGGAAATCTTGCAACTATTTAATGTGCTGTTTTGATTTCATATATTTGTACTATGCCCAAAATTATTATGGGGACTAAGGTGATTAAACCCTTAAGATCAAATTTTATTGTACTAATTTCTCTTCGTACGTGTCAAAAATTTTCCCACCTAGTTTCCATTTCCCCCTCCCCTCACCACCTCCTTTTCCACGCCACTCATCGTTGCCAGTTACCACCTCATCTTCACCACGACCTCTCCCCACCATCGCTAGCTGTCAGCACTGACATGTGTGGAGTGAGAGCAACAGACAAAGGAGGAGAGAGGTTTTCTGCTGCATGTGTTGAATCATCTAATGACTAGGATGCCACATCAGCATTTCAACTAATTTGGAGCCACGTCAGTGGAACCATAGTGGCATTAGGTCAAGAGGTCATTTGCTCCAGTTTCAATAGCCGGCAGGTGCAAGGTAAACGATTTAGGAGTTTAGTGCTGAAACTAGAAAATTTGTAGAGCTCAAGGGAGTAAAACACACCTTTACCCATTGCAAGGTGTTAAAAGGTTATTTTACTTTTTTTAGTCGCTTTTGCTACGTCTTCGACTAACAACATTACCCAAAAAAGGTATTTCAAACAAGGGACATAACAAAATGGTGCAAAAAGGTATTTTCAAACCGGAAGTGACTACAGAACGCTATAGCATTGCAACGGTATAGCAACAAGTTTCATCAATTTCAGGAAGTTCCATCAAAATATTTGAAATAGTTTCAAGTTCTAGTGAGTTTCGCACATTTCTAGAAGTTTATAGAAAATTCCAGAAAAATTTCAAGACCAAGTTCCAATAAATTTCATATTTTGGAACTCAAGCTTCAAGTTTTAGCAAGTTTCAATAGATTTCATCAAGTTTCTTCCAAAGAGTTTCAAGAAATTTCAATAGGTTTCATCAAGTTTCAATCGAAGAGTTTCAATAGGTTTCATCAAGTTTCAACCGAAGAGTTTTAACAGGTTTCATCAAGTTTCAACCGACGAGTTTCAACAGGTTTCAGCAAGTTTCAATAGGTTTCATCAAGTTTCAACTGATGAGTTTTAAGAAGTTTTAGCAAGTTTCAATAGGGTTCATCGAGTTTTAACTGCAAAGTTTCAAAAATTTTTGACTAGTTTCAACCAAAGAGTTTCAGGAAGTATCACAAAGTCTTTACGTGTTTTGATGAGCTCACTTTGTTGCTACGACAACGGCGGTGGTGCTTGTGCCCACCTTGACCAATGCCTCATAGGGATGGGACATGGAGAGGAGGATGATCGAGGTGGTTGAAGGTGTCGAAGACTTGCGGAGACCTATCGTGCTGTGGATGGTGTAAGTGGCTCATGTCGACGCTCCTATTCGCCGAGCCCTCTCGGGCATTGCTCCACCCCGCCCATCTGTGCCCACACTACCACGCTCTCCTCGCCACCTACCCTCTTCGGCTATGCCTCTCTCCGGTCGCCATTCCACCCCGCTTGTCTCTAGTCACAATGCCAGATCTGACGTGGTCTTGCCGTGTCGTCATATTCCCCCTCACAGCCAGCTCCTCGGCGGCCACCGCCGACCCACCCACGGTCATGGAGCACCCCATGATTTCCTCCCATGCGCCAACTCGCTGGTGATGGAGTGCATAAAGAAAGAGAGATGGAGGATATGAGGTTCTAAATGTTTAGATATGGTAGATGATGAGTGGCGACGTCCATGTCGAACGGTGGAGATGTATCCCGACAGGATAACATTTTCTAGCTTTTCCTTCCAAACAAGGGGCATAATAGAATAGTGCAAAAAAAAAGGTTTTACTTCACCTTTGTTCTTTTTATCAACATTACTTCACCTTAAATATTAGATTTCAAATTCTAAAACATTAAATTACACAAGTTAATTTCATATTTTGAAAATTAAATCTAGTATCTAAATATTTGCAAATAAGGCTTTTTAGTTATAATTCTTAAAACTTTTGATTTTAATGTTATGGAATTAGAGTTGGGAGTTTTAAAATATTATGTGGGTAATTTGGTCATTATTGTAAAATTTGTTAGTTCTTTTAGCTGACCTCTAACTGCTGAGGATGGACATATATTTAGATTTCTAGAAACCAGTCAAGCTTATTTAATTTATTTGTTAAGCTTAATAATAACAAATCAGGACATGATTGACACTGCCATGAATATTCGTAGTTCACCATTCTTCATGAAAATCTTCGCTGGCAGCTAGGAACATTTGGAACCAAAGAAATAGAAAAAAATCATTGACTATGAAGCACCTATCATACATGTTTTTTTTGCCAAATAGCTTGGAATTAGATTTTTCTCGATTCCTGCAGGAATTAAGCAATCTTATGTGAAATTCCTGCGTTCCATGACGCATTCCAAACTAACCAACTATACGCTATTAAGCTTTTCAGGCCATATGCTAGATAGGTATATTGTTTCAGGATTTCTCACCCTCTTTCCTAGTGATGTCCTAAGCATCTGCTGCCGCTAGCCATCTTGACGACAAGAAGACTGAGCCACCGTTGACGGAGAAGGTGAGCACCTGGTTATATCTACATCCCTTTTTATCCTATAAAATTCTGTTAGGAAACCTAGATCTGGACCGGAAGTCTTGGCCTATGGTGGGCACCTCATCGATAGACTATAAATAGGGAGCCGTATCGGCAGATTTTGTACACACATGAATCAGAAAAGCAATAAAGAAAGACCATGAGTTCTCTGTACCTCTCTGTGTTTTCAATCTATTATTCTATCTTCTGTGATTGAACTTGTTTCATATTAATTAGAGGAATCGATCGGGCTGGTCGCCAGCGACGGTTCCTCAACACATTATCAGCACGAGTTCGCTCCGGTGAATCGAAGGTAATCATCGAAGCTCTAATAGATTGAATTATCTAGATCGCTATAATTTCGAAGTTTTTGCTTTCTAGATTAATTCTCTATAGTGCAAATCCACTCTAATCTACCACGAGCAGACTTGAAGTCGCTGGCACAATGCCGATCGGTAGATTGCATACGAGTAGATGTTGATTGCCTTTGTAAATTGAAGAGAAAAGAAAAATATGCATGGACAACCCGTCACGCCATCGCGATGAGAAGTCGTCGCCGCTGCCGCGGCTCGACTCGATCGGCCGCTTGGTTGCCGCCCGCAAGGCCACCGCCGCCCGAGGAAGAGCGCCAAAGCCGCCTCGCGCGCGCGCCTCGGCCGAGCGCGCCGCCTCGCTCCTCCACCCGTGGTGCCTCGGCTTCCCGGCCCGCATGTGCACCGCCTCAATCGTCGGCCCGCAGCGCACCACCTCGGGCTCCCGCATGCGCACGCAGCCGCTCGAGCCTCGCGCCTACACGCGCCCCCCAACGGCGCCGGCTTCTCCGCTCGCCGCCACACCGGCACGCCACCCGGTCGCTCGGCTCCGTGTGCGTTGCCCGCGCACTGCGCCTCGCCTCCTTGTTCGTTCACGCGCCCCGCATGGCGCCGCTGCGCTCACCGCCGGCCTAGGCCACGCCGCCTCGTCTCGCCGCCGGAGTAGCCACGTCGGCCGGCCTCGGTCGCATCGCCTCGGTCGCCCAAAGCCGCGCGTCGCCGCCGAAGCTCGAGCACCGCGCGCGAAGCCGCCGCCGCGCCGCCTCGGCCTCGGCCGTGTCCCCGAGCGCCTCCTCGGCCGAAGCCGCGCCCGCCATCGCCGCTGAGCTCGCGCCCGACCATCGTCGCTCGAGCTCCGCGCCCAGCCACCGCCACTCGAGCCTTGCGCCGCCGCCCTAGCCGGTTTGGACCGCCGCCGCTGCCACTGCGTAATGGGGTAGGGGAAACCCTACCTCGCCTCCTTGTGTCGTGCGGGTGGGCCAAATGGGCCGGTTGGGCCAAATGGGCCAAAAATAGGCCAAAATCGGCCTGGCCGGAGGGGGTAGGAGAAAAATTGCAGAAAAGCCCTCCTATTTTACGTAAATTACAGAAGAGCCCTTGTAAAACGATTTTTGCAGAAAGGCCTTTGTAATTTTGAAAATTACGAATAGGTCCTTAGATTTACGAACAGGTCCCGAATTTTGTAGAAAACCCCTCAGAAAATCAGAAAATTGCGCAAAATTTTTCTCTGAACTGAAAATTTGCATATAAGACCCTTGAAAATTGCAGAATTCACTGAAAATTCATATTCTTGCATAAAAGGGCCTCGGGAATCCGAATTTTGAATTATTTTTAGCATTTGAAGTATGTTTATCTCTGCCATTATTATTTTCTATATTTTCTGTATTTATTTACTGTTTTGGTTAATCGTAATTGTTTAAATTGCCTTTAATCACTGAAATTAAACAGTAAAATTTATAGAAAATGCCTAGAAAATTCTGAAATATTACGAGAGCCTTTTTTACCATTTATTTACCCGAAGTAAATTATTCCATGCATGTTTACCAATAGTAAACATATCATGCACATGTGGATGACTGGCATCACGAACCGAGAGTTCGAGGAGTTGGCCCAGTATAGCCAAAACTATCTGACGTGGGCTTCTGATGTCGAGATAGTGCTTGGAGCTAAGAAGCTCCGCGCAGCTATTGGGATTGGCGGACCGCATCACGCCCAACCCACCCCTGAGGAAAATGATCAGACACTTCATTTTCTCAGGCACCACCTCTGTTCACTCTCAAGAATGAGTACTTGGCAGAAAAGAGTGCGCTAGCACTCTGGACTGCACTCAAGAAGTGGTACGAGAGACTAAAGTACACCATTCTTCCTTAGGCAGAGCAAGAATGGATCAAACTGAGGTTTGCCGACTTCAAGACAGTCGGGGAATACGATTCTACCTTGCACAGGATTTGTACCAATCTTCAAACTTTGTGGCAAGCAGATCACAGATGAGCAGAAGATTGAGAAAACCCTATCCACCTTCCACCCCACGCAGTACAATTCGCACGCAATTATCGTCAAGATGGCTACAAGGAGTATGCCAAATTGATTGATATGATGCAGTTGCGATTGATATGATGCGAGTTGCGGAAGCTCGAGGCGAAGTTCTCGCAAGAACTATGTTACTCGACCACATAGGAGCTCCGCTGGCCGTGAAGCCAATGCCGGGGGCTACAAGGTGCGAAAACCCTTGATGAAGAGAAGGGGAAGGAAGGGTAAGGCTGCAGCCCATAAAGGCAAATCAGATGCTCCACGTGAGAATAAGGCTAGCAAGCCAAAGCAGAATGGCAAAGGGCAGCAAGAATCCCACTTGCATCTGCTAAGGGGGAGAGTGCTGAGCAGCTGCCTACGCTGATGGAGGTTGAAACCATCCAGGTAGCAGCACCCCCTTTGACCTAGAAGCAGCCACCGCCATGATTTCTCTTGAAGAGAATGTCACCCCCAAGAAAATAGCAAAAGAAGTCTTGGATTTCTTAGCAGGTTTGGTCTAGTGCACATAATGCATTTAGACTTTAATTGTCATTTATTTTGTGTGAGAGGACAAGTTAGAAATTGCATGGATGGTACTTTAGCATTTTTATTTTCTCGTGATGGTTGGATGATTTTTGGAATAATTCATTCATTTATTCAATTTATAATGGCATGATATGTTCTGATATTGAAGTATTTTATTTATGTGTTGATTGGCTTCTCATACATATTAATAAAATACCTTATATGCTTAGCCGCAGCGGCACAACAAATACTATCTTAAGAGAGACAGTATTTTCAGTCGATTCGTAAGAATGCTGGCAGCCTTACGACAATCGTCGGAAGCGATGCATGTATAATTGGTTCAGGAAGAGCCACAATTATACTCCCAATGGGCACAACTTGGTCATTGAAGAAGCCTTATTGTATCCAGAATCGACTAGAATTCTTCTAAGTTTTAAGAATATTTGCACCAATAGTTTCCACATTGAGACTGAAGAAGAGTACGGTAAGGAATACCTGCTCATTACGAAGCGCGAAGAGAATGAAAAAGGGTATTAGAAAAACTTCCTTCACTAGAAACTGGGCTATACTATACCAACATCAAGGCAGCTACAGCCTACACTGCTCTGAAGACAGTGTTTAGAAGCTCTAAACTTTTCTGTCTCTGGCATGACAGATTAGGCCACCCATGTCTTAAGTTGATGAGAAATATAATCAACAATTCCCAGGGTATAATATTAATGTAAAGAATTTCCCAAATCACAAAGATTTTGTGTGCCCTGCATGTGCCACCGGGAAATTAATTACTAGAACCTCCACTCTGAAAGTGAAGGAGGAAGTCCCTGCATTCCTGGAACGCATCTAGGGAGACATTTGCAGTCCCATTCAGCCTCTTTCAAGGCCATTCAAGTATTTCATGGTGCTCATTGATGCTTCCCCGAAATGGTCGTATGTGGGTTTATTGTCCACAAGAAAACATGCTTTCACAAAGCTGATCTTGCAGATCATTCACATCAGAAATATCTTCCCTGATCATCACATAAAGTCCATCAGAATAGACAACGCCGAGAATTTACTTCAAAGGCATTTGATGATTATTGCATAGTGATGGGGATTACTGATTGAGTATTCGTATCTCATGTCCATAACCGAATGGTTTGGCGAGGCATTAATAAAGAGAATTAAATTTATTGCCTGACCCCTTTTGCAGAATTGTAATTTGCCAGCTACATGTTGGGGACATGCAGTCCTACATGCAGCGAATCTCATCAACTTTAGACCATCGGCCTACAACATCCATTCACCTATGCAACTGCACAAGGGTCAGCACCGAGAATTTCTTATCTCAGGAGGTTTGGATGCAAGGTTTATATACCTATACCCCCTCCACAGCGTACTGAAATGAGCCCTCTCCGTAAGACTGGGATATACGTTGGTTATGAGATTGCATCCATAGTAAGGCATTTAAAACCCATGACGGGAGATTGCATCTTGCCGCCGCTTGATTACATTTTGATGAGAATAATTTCCCAACATTAGGGGGAGGAAATCAACCCCTTGATGAAAAATGTCGGGAAATTATGTGGCAAGCCACGGGAATCCATGCACATAACCCGCACACTATTGAAGCAAATAAAGATGTCTAGAAGATCATTAACTTGCAAGCATTAGCAAATTAGCTGCCTGATCACTTTAGTGATTTGAAGAGCGTGACTAAGTCGCATGTGCCTGTACGCAATGCACCGGAGAGGATTGAAATACCAAAGAAAGCAGAAGGTATCCCTAATCCTGTCCAGAGGCCTCAGAATAAAAGGACGAGAACTCCAGCTCCTCGAATCCCAAGTAACCGGGGACGCCCGGTGAAGAAGGATAAGGACTTATCACAACCGATCACCAAGTCCCCGAGCGAGAAGGGGCCGGTTGAGACTGGCACAAGTATGATACCTTGAGAAAAAGGCATACGGATCTGAATATCCCCATGGAAGAAGAAATCGGCATGGATGTGTGCGCACACATCGGAGCCAAAAAACTAAGAGACTTGCCGCCGCAATTAGAAGGAGTGATGTGCAAGAAGAAGCTCCAGAAGAAGCAACTCATGAAGAAATAGCTATAAATTATGTGCACACGGGAGAGTCCATGAATAGGACAAAAGCCAATATTGATATCTACTTCGCAAAGAAAATTGCCACAATCATCGATCTTGATCCCGAGCCTGCATCGCTCGTTGAATGTAAGAAAAGATCAAATTGGGAAGATTGGAAGAAGGCAATATCAACTGAATTACTATCTCTAAATAAAAGAGAGGTGTTTGAGCCCGTATGCCGTACACCTCCCCATGTGCACCTTGTAGGGAATAGGTGGGTATTTATTCGAAAGAGAAATGAAAGAAATGTAGTGAGATACAAAGTAAGGTTGGTAGCACAAGGTTTCACTCAACATCCAGGAGTTGATTATGAAGAAACCTACTCCCCAGTCATGAGTGCAATTACCTTTAGATATTTGATCTCAATGGCAGTGAACTTGAATTTAGAAATGAAATTGATGGATGTGGTAACTGCATACATCTATGGAAACTTGGATTCAGAGATTTATATAAAGGTCCCTGAAGGAATCCCTCTCCCGAACCAAGACAGAGCAAATAGAAACCTGTACAGTGTGAAGCTCAAAAAATCACTGTACGGACTGAAGCAATCTGGCAGAATGTGGTATAATCGCTTAAATGATTTTCTCTGCAAGAAAGGCTGCACAAACAATGAAGATTATCCCTGTGTGTTTATACGATGATCCCAGAATGAATTTTGTATAATCTCAGTGTATGTGGATGATCTGAATATCATCGGGACAATGGAAGACATAAAAGAAGCAAGCTCCTACTTGGAGTCGGTATTTAAAATGAAAGATTTGGGCAAAACCAAATTCTGCTTAGGCCTGCAGCTTGAGCATATCCCTGAAGGAATATTAGTACATTAGTCGGCCTACACCCAGAAGGTGTTAGAAAGGTTTGGCTTTGAGAAGGCATACCCATCAAAAGTATCGATGATCAGGAGGTCTTTACAGCAAGAAAAAGATCCTTTCCGACCTAGGGAAGAGGGGGAGGAAGTCCTGGGACAGGAATTCCCATACTTAAGTGCAATATGAGCACTTATGTATTTAGCAAACTGTACTACACCGAACATTGCATTTGCCGTGAACACATTAGCAAGGTATAGTGCGAGAACCTACCAAAAGGTATTGGCAAGGAATAAAGGACATCTTCCGATACCTCTAAGGAAGCAAGGACCTTGGATGTTCTCTGAAAGAATTAAGATTTGAACTTGATTGGCTATGCAGATGTTGGGTACCTGTCAGACCTGCATACCGCAAGGTCACAAACAGACAATGTATTCCTGTGTGGTGGAACTGCAATTTCCTGAAAATCGTCTAAGCAAAGTCTTGTAACGACTTGACGAACCACTCAAAAATTATAGCACTGTATGAAGCCGCACGAGAATGCGCTTGGCTCCGACGAATGATTCACCACATCCAGTAGTCATGTGGGATGAATATTGTGCAAACCCCACAATTATCTATAAAGATAATACAGCTTGCGTTGCATAAGTGCAGACGGGCTATGTGAAGAGTCATCTCACAAAGCACATCAATCCCAAGTTCTTCTATGCTCATGAATTGCAAAAGATGGACGCGATTAAAGTACTGTATACTAAGTCATGTGAAAATCTGGCAGATTTGTTCACTAAGTCACTTCTGCATCTAGCTTTGAAAGGTGCGTCGAGGAATTGGAATGATGAGACTTAGAAGTGCAGAATTCAGGGAGAATTCTCTCAAGCCCATTATTAAACCTTGATCATTAAGATCAAGTACCCAAAAGAATAAGTCCTGAAGATTGAATAAAGTTGGGTGAATTGTACTCTTTTTCCCTTGACGAGTTTTCCTGAAGTTTCTCGACCAAGGTTTTTAATGAGGCAATTCGTGCATCGTAGCATAACATGTATCATGTACTCTTTCTCCAAATTTTTTCCACTGGGTTTTTATGGAGTTTTGACGAGGCATGAACGTGTCGGATGAGTGCCCAAGGGGAGTGTTAGGAAACCTAGGCACAGGCGGAAGCCTTGGCCCATAGTGAGCACCTCATCGGTAGACTATAAATAGGAGTCGTCTCGCAGATTTTGTACACACATGAATCGAAAAGCAATAAAGAAAGACCAGGAGTTCTCTCTACCTCTATATGTTTTCAATCTATTATTCATGTTCCGTGATTGATCTCGTTTCATATTAAGCGAGGAATCGATCGATGGTCACCATCGACGGTTCCTCAACAAATTCCACGAACATCCATCACGCTTGAGGCTGGAGTTCTCCCAATCAGTTCTCTTCGTTAGAAAAGAGCCCTAGGTATGTTAATCTACAATTATAAATTTTCCAGGCATTGTTTGTAAAATGTGGGTTGCCTGACAAAATTTTGTACTGTTTCGGATGAATCCATAGATAGGGTCCAATAGGCCCAAATGCTTTAATTAAAGAAATCCTCCTAATTTTCATTAGCAGGTTAAATTAGGGGATCGAATTGCAAAAAATGTTGAAAGACAGAATTATGTGTCACTGTCAGTAGAAAAAAAAATCAAGGAAAGAACATGGACCATTGCTGAGTTCGCCAATGTCTGTCTTATTTTAATGCTTGGTTTGTCTAAATCAGCTAATATTATTTTAGCTTGCCTTGTTATTCCCTTGTATCATTGAATAGCGTCCAACTCTATAAACGTTACCTCGCAAAAAAAAAAAACTATATAAAAGTTAATTTGCAAGCGTGGTCTACAACTATGCATACGCTGCAATGTCACATAATCGATTTGATGAGACACAGGAAGAACAATGATATATAAAATTCAACACGAACAAACTTCCGGATCTACATTGCCTAAATACCACCTTTACATCGAGGTTTGAAGAAAATTAAAATATACAAGCACCACAGAAGATGTGATGACACTATACGCTATTTCCAGCCCGCAGTTCACTTGGTTTGCTCAATTGCGTGCGGAACTGCTCACAGATGAGGCGATGATATATAGCATTGCGGGATCGCATCCACGCCAGGCAAGAAGGACCGCATTGGAGTGTTAGCGATGGACTCGTGTTGTTTCGGAACAGGGTCTTTATCCCTGCAGGATCCGCTCTACAGACACAGTTGCTGACAGAAATACATGGTGCGGGTCATGAAGGGGTTTAGAAGACGTTGCATCAGTGTGTGCTCACTTTCATACTACTGGATTGCCAAAATTAGTTCAGGAATTTGTGAAAGGCTGTTCGGTATGCCAGTGCAATAAGTCAGAACATCTCCACCCGGCCAGCTTGCTTCTACCATTGGATGCTTCATGCACTATATGAACAGATATCTCCATGGACTTTGTTGAGGGCTGCCTAAGGTACATGTTAAATCTGTTATCCTAATAGTAGTTGATCAGTTTTCCAAATATGCTCATTTCATTCCGTTGTCGCATCCGTATACGGCGGAGTCGGTTGCTCAAGCTTTCTTTAATGAGATTGTTAGGCTCCAATGGATTCCTTCCTCTATTGTCAGCAACCGGGACCCAATCTTCACTCGTAACTTTTGGCGGGAGCTATTTCGTTTGGCAGGAGTTCAGTTGCATTTGAGTTTAGCTTTTCATCCGCAGTCAGACGGTCTATCGGAGTGGTTAACCATATCATTGTCATGTATCTATGGTGTTTGTATGGTGATCTCCGAAACAATGGGTGCAATGGCTCCCTTGGGCTGAGTATTGTTATAAATCTTCTTATCAAACGGCTCTACATGCGACGCCTTTCCATATAGTTTACGGGCGTGACCCACCGAGCTTACTGTGCTGTGAGTCGGGAGACACTACAGTAGCGCTGTCGAGCAGTAGATGACGGACTGAGACGAGTTCCTACAAGAAATCCATGAGAGGCTTTTACAGGTGCAGTCCTGCATGAAACAATAGTATGATGAGCACCATCGTGATGTTCAGTATGAGGTCAACAATGGATCTGGTTGCGCTTGCATCACCAACCAGCCTCCTCCCTCATGGATCGAGCCGCTACCATGTTGTCGCCTAAATACTATGGTCCTTTTCAGATTACTCAACGCATCGGCCTAGTGGCGTATGGATTGCAGCTGCCGCCCCGTGCCAAGATTCATGACGTTTTTCATGTCGCCTTGCTTAAAAATTTCCATGGTCAGCCTCTAGTTGAAGTTCCTGCTCTTCCCAATTGATTGCATGGACGTGTTGTTGAGAGACCATATGGAAGTGACCCTATGTTTGTGATGAGTAATTGACACTTGGTTTAGAGAGATTGAGTTTGGTTTTTGAGGCTTGTGCGCTTTCTGGAAGGTTTTAAGCCTTTATGACTTGTTCACTAGCAGCTCTTATGACCATGTGGTCGGTAGTAGCCTTTATGGCCACGTTGTCGGCAGCGCAGTGGTTGACAGTGGCATTTACGACCACATTGTCATAGAGGTCACAGTCGATTTTTACGACCACATTATTGTAGTTGATTCTCGACCACGTTGTCGCGATCGATCTTACGACTTTGTAGTCGTGGCGGTGTTACGACTTGGTGGTCGTAGCTGGTGTTACGATTTGGTGGTCGTAGGTGTTGTTGCAACTTGGTAGTCGTAGGTGTTGTTACGACTTGGTAGTCGGCAGCGAGTTTTACGACTATGCGGTCGATAGTCGTAGCTTCAACTGGTCGTGATTGATAATCGTAGCTTCGGCTGGCCGTGGTCAATAGTCGTAGCGTCGACTGGTCGTGGTCGATAGTCGTAGCTTCGACTAGTCGTGGTCGATAGTCATAGCTTCGACTGATAGTGGTCGATGATCGTAGACTCCACCGGCTGTGAGCGATGGTCGTAGGGTTCTGTCTGAGTGGTCGTAAGTCATAGCGACCAGGTGTGAGAAAATCGTAACCGCTGTGAGCGATAGTCGTAGCGTCTACTACGTGGTCGTAACGTCTAGTTTCAAGGTCGTAGTTGCTAGCAATGACCGTAGCATTTGTCTTCGTGTTCATAGCGAGCTGTGTAGTAGTCGTAACAACCTGCTATGTGGTCGTAGGCATCTGGGAAGTCTTCTAGGGTTACGTGATGTGTTGCTATAGTCAGATTGATGAATCTTGTTTATAGTGTGGTGCTATGTGATGTGTTGTTTGTTTGTGATGGCTGCAGGACTTTAGAGCTAAGTCATGGAGAGGCATGGAAGAACCGGTACTAGACACAAGGAGGTGTTGAGGTCCAGAATGGTTGCGAAGATGCCAAGGATGACTAGGCTTGCGAGGTGGCTGCAAGGTTTGGACAGCAAGGAAACGGGAAGCTTCTAGGAAGGTGCAGAGGGGCATTTTGGAGAAATGTTCAAGACATGCAAAAGAAGGCTTTCTGTTAAAGCTCTCTGTCAAAGCACTGCTGTCTGCTTGTGTTAGTGGGTAAAGCGTGCGTGAAAACCTGGTGTTAGATGGGGATTAACGGGTTTCCCCCGGTACCTAGAGGCTATAAATAGGGATGGAGAGCACCAGTCTGAGGCGAGTCTCTTAGTTTTTCTGTTCTTGCGTGAGTTCGTGTGTTCGGTGTTGGAGCATGTGTGCTCCTGGTCCTCCTGATGGAGTGGCTGTAAACTCTTCTCCAGAAGCTATATATCATCATGTTGATCTATCTGTGTTTGCTCACGTGTATGGAGTTGAGTTGGTGCTGTTCGTTTGTATTTTTGCCTTCTGGTCTCTGGTATGTTCTTTCCCTGTCTTGATCTGAGACTTTGTTTTCGATCACTCTATTGATAATCTGACTTGCCCGATGTTGGGAAATCATACTCGAAGCCTTCGTGGCCCTTCTATTCCCACTTGCATGGTCAGATTATCCTCTCCTCTTCTCAGTCTCGGTTTTGCGCTCATTTGTTGAAATCTGGTGAAGATCCCTATTGTCTTGATAAGTGAGAGACCATGTGGAGGTAACCCCATATTTGTGATGAGTAATTGACGCTTGCTTTAGAGAGCTTGAGTTTGTTTTGGGTATTCCATGCTTGAGTACCTTCTTCTTATGCTAATGTATGATTATCTTGTTTGAGCGGTGCTATGTGATGTTTTCTTGTGCGTGATGGCTGCGGGACTTTGAAGGTGAGTCGTGGCAAGGTATGGGATGGCGGACTAGACACGAGCGATCTGAGGTCAAAGGGTCGGGAGATGCTGAAGACAGCGAGGATTCGAAGTGGTTGCAGAGTGTGGACAGCAAGAAAAGAGGAAGCTTCCAGGAAGGTGCAGGAGTGGCATTTCGGTAAAATGCGCAAGGCTGCAAAGTGGAAGCGGATTTGGTTGAAGATAACGGGTAAAACACTGAGTTTGCTAGTGCTAATGGGCAAAGCAAATTGAACCCGGTAGTGGAAGGCTATAAATAGAGAGGGTTAGGGTTTGGAGAAGTAGTCTTGGTTCCCTCCTCTCTTTTGATGTAAGGGTTTTGGCTCTTTGCCTCATTTTGTATGTGAGTCTGGCAGTGAGTGGGAGTTGGGTTCTTGATTTTCCTCTTCGGGTGTGTTGCTCACGATGTGAGAATGGGATGAAAGGCTGTAGCAAAACTCTATGTAATCATTCATGGTACTGAATCTTTTGAGAAGTCTTGTGATGGAAATGTTCTGATTGATTTGTCTTTCTTTGTTTTGCTTCTTTTGTTTGCTCAAGGTCTTCTTTTGCTGCTTTCTGTTTATCTCGACTCTGAGTTGAATCCTTGGGTAGCCCCTGTTCTTGTTCGGCTCTGTATGGGGAATCGGTCTCAAGCCATTTGGTCAATCCATTCCCAAGAGTAAAAAGCTGAATCAAGAGTCTTCTTCCTCTCAGTCGAATGCCCCGATTTCCTCTGTTCTCAACCATTCTAGGGTTTGGAGGCAGAGCATGTTGATGTTCTTGATTCTCTTTAAAAAGGATGTTTTCAGATTTGTTTTTCGTGTCCTGAGGCCATTTCCTGTTGTGATTGAAGATCTCTTGATCAAAAGATTCAAAATCCACAAGCTCTTGATTTTTGGTCTCATCTTCTCCTTTTCAGAGATGCAGTCTTCTCTTCTTTGTCTTTTCAGCTTTGGAATGCTTTTGTTCAAAAGCTAGTGTTTCTATTTTGCCTGCTGGTGGATTTCAGTTAAGAAGCCCTAGTCAGTTCTGCTTCTATGCTCTTTGGTTCCTTCAGAAAAGTATTTACTATTTTATCCTTTTCAGTTACCTGGCAGATGGCTCCTGTCCAATCTCTTTGGTCAATCTCAAGTTGGAAGTGGAGCTCTTAGTCTTAATCAGATCTTTCTCTCATTTTCCTGGTCTTTGAAGAAAATTTTTGGTTGAGTCTATTGATCTTTGTTTTGTTTTTGGAAATAAGTCTATTTTCTGTTCGGGCTCTTTTCGGTCAGCTATGATCTGTGGCATTTACTGAACGCTCCTCTGTTCCCGGTTAGACCGATGCCTCAATAGAGGTCAGAACGCTCATTCCACGGCAGTCTGACCGGAGTTCCATTGGCGGTCAGACCGGCCTCAAGATTGTGTTGGTTGCTGTTCTCTGATCTGTTCTGATTTTATTGCTCCGTTTTCATGTATGATCTGTGTAGATTTCCAGTGAGGATGAATCTTCTTTCTAGCTATAGGAGAAGAAAATTGTGTGAATACTTGGGGAGGTTTTGAAGGCACCATTCACCCCATTCATTGCCATTTCCGATTCTACAATAAGTTTTCAATTAAAGTCTGGAGCAACCTTCTGAGATTTTATTCTTGTTGTGTGCAATGTCTCTTGGCCAATTGATCTTTAAGTTGAAAGTTGTCTGAAAACTTGGCCGTGTGGTCATGCGTTGTTCTGCCCTCCTCTTTTTTCCAGAGATTGATATGTCCATGTTATGTTGTTCTCAAGTTTCTGTTGCTTTCGACCACGTTAGTCGTTCGACCACTTGTTGGCTTATGACTATGTTGATTCGGTCTTCGTGGTTGTTGACCAGAAAAGCTTTACGACCACGTTAGTCGTTCGACTACGTTGGTCCTGGTCTCCATGGTTATTGACTAGATCGACTTTCGACCAAGTAGTCGGTTATTGATCACATATTCGGGTTATGACCACGAGCTCGGTTTTTGACCACATTGTTTTTCCTGCTCGGTTTTCGAGTGAACTTTCAGCCCTAGTCTTCATAGCTCAGTAGCTATTGGAGAAAAAGGGTTAAGTGAATACTTGGGGAGATTTTGCAAGCACCATTCACCCCTCTCTGTTGCCTGTTCGGTCCTATAGTTGTGCCCAGACCGGAGCAGGTGCAGCACGCACGTCTGGGAGGTGTTAGTACATTGGTAGGATCGGCTAGTTTTTGAAGCATCTTTGGTTTCTCTTCAAGAATTTCAAAAGTGTTATCCTGACTTCTAGCTTAAGGACAAACTGTTTTAGTAGGAGGAGGGTAATGTTATAGACTCATATGGGGTAAGTATTATACTAGAAGGGCTCGGTAGGGTTGGGCCTCAGGAGATGGAGCAGCAGAGGCCGGCCGTGGCGTCCAAGGATGGCGCAGGAGCTGCCGACAACGGCTGACAGTCTACAACGGTAGAGTCTCGTGAGAAGAGTTGGTTTCGGAAAAGTAGCGGGTATTAGGAAAGAGTTGGTTTTGGTCATGAGTCCGGGTTGGTTTAACCTAACCGGTTAGCTAAGGAATAAGAATGTGAATATGAAATATCCTAAATAAAAGTCTTACGGTGATACAAGAATTGCCCATGCTAATGCGACTCAGCTCTATTTACAATGTGATGTATTTTGTGTAATGTTTGCATAATCATGTGAATATGCATTATGTACAGATTTACTAAGGAGAGTTCCTTGATGAATTAAGAGAAGAAAAGTGGTTCTGTCATGGATTTATATATTTCCTTCGTTCTTTTTACTTGATATTTTTACTTTTATGTCCTTCAAAATACGATTTTGTCTAAAACTTTTATAACTTTACACTAAAATACTAATAAAATTATAATACTATGAAAATAGTTTTAATAATAAATCTAATAATATAATTTTCGTATAACCAATCTAGTTAGTTTTAAATCTACTGACGGTCAAGTTTTAAAATTTTGATAGCATTGATTCTACGAAGTCAAGTAAAAAAGAATGAAAGGAGTGGTTACGTAGTAACTCACCGAAGGTGACTTTGAATGCTGCAGGAAGGACATCCCCAAGAGCTGGGTGATATACTGCTCCCCGAACTGACTGGCTGAAAATGTGTTTGACGGTTTGATGAAATCAAGAGCAATCCATTGATGAATCAGATCATATTTAGCTATATTTTGACCTTGTGGAAATATGGCACAATAGGCAAAGCATAATCTCAACTGTAATGGCATACTTTTGTAACTTAACATCAATGATGGAAGCACTTTATTTTGAGGTGAATTTTCATCGTCATGATAAGGGTCATTCCAGATGTGACTGTCTCTCACTGCTAACCATTCCTTAAGATTCATTCCAGATAACATATATCCAAGGGCTTGAGCTGCTAACGCCACACCGCCGCACTTCTTTGCAATGTCCAGTCCTATCTGCTTCAGTTGTTCTTTTTCAGGATTAGATTCGAGGTGACACCTTTTCTTGATTATATCCCAGCACTCGGTATCAACCAAGGGCTTTAGATCGTATGATTTACCGGCCCAAAATTTTCTTGCAATTTCTACCTTGCGTGTAGTTACTATGACATCAATCTTGCTGCCATTCTTGCCAACATTTAGCATATCCTTCAGTTTTTCCAACTCATCGTTGTCTTCCTCCCATAGGTCATCTAAAATAATCAGAATCTTCTTACCATGAATTAACTCATCAAGCCGCTTGTTTATCAACTCTCTATCCTTTAAACTCTCACTTTCTGTATTTGATATTTGAGAAATTATAGAACATCCTATTTTCTTTAGGTCAAACACCTGGGACACATAGACCCACACGCGATGAGCATACTGATCTTTAAATTGATAATCATTGTAAACCAATCTCGCCAATGTTGTCTTGCCTATGCCTCCAAGACCATTAATAGGAAGAATTACGGCCTCTTCTTTGGTGCTGCTTTCCGATAACAAAGCTATGATTTCCTTCTTTTCTTTCTCCCTCCCTACAATGTCCTCTTGGTTAAACTTTGATGTAGTTGTTCTTTTTTCCTGTGAAGCAGTAAACTGCTGCTCATTATTAGCACTAGAATCTGGTGAGAACCCAAACTTTTTTTGGTCCTCGTCAATCTTCCTCAATTGCTGTCTCATCTTTCTCATCTTATTAGCCAAGGTAATCTTGGGTACAATCGTGAAACATGAAAGCATCCCTGTCTTCTGCAAGAGATTGAAATTTACATGTCAGGTCTGGAAAAAGGAAAAACATCAATCTGCAGGCCAAATATACTTTTTATAAGACAAAACTTGAAATACTTTTACGGAACATAGCACTGAAAGTTATCTCTCAAGAGGATTATGCTACATGCTACTTCCGTGAGGCAGCTCTAACAAATATACCACTTAAACACCGTTATCATACTGCTTAATCACTTTGAACGCAATTAAATATTAGTAATAATCAAGGAACTCCAACGTAAATGAAAGAAAGATTTTTCATGGAGGTGATGGATCGCTAATATTCATTAGTGACAAACGACAAGCACTCGACAAATGGTACACAAGAACAACTGGTAGTACTACTAGCTACATACCGTTCCATCTTGGAACTCGTCGAGCATGTCGCAGATGTCGTAAGCCGCGTTCTTGAGCCGCTTCAGCCACAGCCGCACTTGCTCCTCCTGACCGAGCGCCTCTCCGCATCCCTGAGCGAAGCCACCATGGATTCCAGCGTCTCCTTCATGCCCTCCAGGTCGTCCTTGAAGCTGCACAGCATCGTGACCTGATCTCCAATGGAAGAGCCCAGCTTAGCAACGGCCAGTTTGAGGACAGCCGAGGCAAGCATTACCGCCATGGCTGCACAGCCCGCTTTAGCTCTCACACTTGTTGGTATGCTCGAAGCTGAGGAAGAAGCTAGTGGAGCTGCGGAGGTGTGGAACTGTGAACTTTAAAGTGGACGAGAGAAAATGGGAATTGATACGCACCGTGCGTCCGATGCGGGGTAGAAATTACGCTACGCCAACCGTTCCGTATTATTCCACTTCACCCCACTCGTTCCTGGTCAAAGCAAGCTTTAGGGCCTATTTGCTATAGCTGTAACTTATAATTTTTAGTTAAAATTTTTAAATTTTAGCTGTTTCTGACAGAGATCATGAAGAGAGATACTCGTTTGTTATTTTAGTTGGGACAGATATTGGGCTTTTAACATGTACTACAATTAACTTGAGACTCATCTTGAGAAAATACTCTATTTGAAAGTTAGTTACTATATCAAAAGTCAAAAATCACTTTTAGAAACCGTAAAAAACATGACCTTATCCTATTAACCCACGCTTGCTCTCTCACACACGCAACCAGAGCTACATGGCGGAGGTCTCTCCTTCGTAGAGGTGTTGTCCTTCGTGCTAGTGAGGCTGTTCATCGAATGGAGAGCTGAGGTATCCTCTCCCAGAGGAGAAATTTTAGTGTACCCCGGTAGCACAAACCCGTCTGTGTCACGAGCCAATCGGGCATTGACACGTGGCAGCAAGTAATTAAAAATTATTTTTACTGTTTTGTACTGTAGCAAATCAATAACAATTATTTTTACTGTTTTCTACTGTAGCAAAATAGTAAAATATTTTTTATTGATTTGCTCTGATTAAAACAATAAAAATATTTTTATTTTGTTTGCCACGTGTCAATGGCGGTTGGCTCGTGACACTAACGTTTATGTGCCACCAGTACAATAGAATTTCTCCTCCCGAGGTGACCATCCGTTGCACTCGAGTGAGGCTACGATTAAAGTTCTGATAAATATAAAATTCTAAAACTTAGTATTTTTAGCTAAACCATATTTTTAAAGATTGTAAAAGTATATAATAATAGTAGTGCACGTTTTATCCACCTATTACATGGCTCCCTCTAGCATATGCTAGTTTTTGTTCCTAGGGTTACATTCACCCATTATCATTACTGGGTTACATTCACCTAGGGCAATTCAAATTCAGGGTTACACCCAACCAACAGGTTTTCATTTCACTCATAAGGTTTTAGAAATAGATACTAACTCGAGTAAGTTTCTATGCCCGCCCATAGCCATGGGCATGGCTGTTCGAACAGTTTAACCTCTGTAAAGCTTGTACACTTTACCTACAAGAGATAATCAACTTGTTATTTTTCACATGTTTCCTTAGACACACTACTACAGATAAGGTCATACTGGACACTTCATCACAGACGGTTTTATAGAATCCGTCAATGTTAAGCTGCAACATAGTTATCTCAAATGGTTTTATTAGCTTGACCGTCTATATTACAATTGATGGTAAGAACCGTCAATGATGACCTACTTATATAACAGATGGTTTTTTTTACATGTATCATAGATGGTTCCTAGTAAAAATCATCTGTAATGTATGACTTATCACAAACGGTTTTTGTGAAAAACCGTCGGTGATACATCACAGATGGTTTTTGTAAAAAAAACCATCTGTGATGACCTCCTTATTACAGACGGGTTGTGAATGGAAGCGTCTGTGATATTCACTGTATTATTAAATACCCTCATCCTGACAGATATTCTGTCTGTTAGGCGGTGACTTTGAGGTGATTTAGTGAAAGGAGACCAGAGATTTAGAAGGGTGCTTGTATATCCATTTGTTCTTGGTGATCTAAGATTAGTAATTGGTACTATATATATAATGAAATACATTATATTCTAGCTATATTTACACTCTTTTAGTTGCAAGGAAAGAGAGATCTAGTTTGCTAGTTTTTGCTTCAATTTAAGAGTGGATCTCACTCCTATCTACTTTAATTCTTGTTGGATTAGTTCAAGAATCATAGTTAGTTATTTTAGATGAAAAAATTATGATGAATGAAAATTATGTATAAGAGTGTACGTACATGTAATGGCTACCTAGAAGAGCATTAATCTAATTTAATATTAATTTGTTATATGCGTAGCATAGATGGATCGAAACTGAATGTACATTGAGAACCATGCATGTGAGTGAAGAATACATCGATGGCGTGCCTGCTTTTAGAAGAGTTGCTAGTAAGATATTTTGAAGAGGGTACTTGAATTGATGTACTATCCATACATTGATTATAATAATCTTAAGATGTTTTCCAATTTAGTGTAGATAGAAGCACACTTGATTCGAAGGGGTTTGAAAAAGGGTTGCAAGCCAAAAATACACAAGATTGTCATCCGTGATTGAACTCCTGAAGTTACAGGCAAATAATGGTTGCTCTGACAAGAGTTTGACAATGTTGTTTTAGATCTTTTAACGGACGTGCTTCTGGAGGGAAATATTGCCCATAACCACGTACTAAGCTAAGAATGTTCTCTGTCTCTTGAAAATGAAAATATAAAGAATACATGTATGTTCAAAAGCCTGTATACTGTACCATAAAGAGTATGCAAATGTGCATGTATGTTCGGTGTTTAAACCATCCCGATATAAGCGTAAGAATCACTATGTTAATGGTGAGGGTATCGAGGTAAAGTAAGGACCTCCTGCTAAGGTGCTATGATATTGTTGTAGGGGTGGCCCCCACCTAAACCCAGCAGGCCTGGTAGAAGGTTATAAGGCCTAGAACAGGCCATGTGTAATGACATAAGTGCCCCCTGAAGGGGATACTCAGATGTAAGGGTACAATTGTAAAAGCACTCCTCATGTATATATATATGAGATACAGACCATGGGGAGACCCAAGGACATTACACTCTACACTCTCCACTACCATCTCTCTCTCTGTTTGGTCTGTAACCACAATAGTTGGCACCGTCCGTGGGGAGGACAGGAGTAAGCCTGAAGTTCGAAGGAGGATGGCACCAAAAAGGCCTCGTCGCGGCGAAGGAGAAAGAAAGGCGGTGGGGCGGGCGTCGCGTGAGTACGGGCGTCGGCATCGGTATCGCGAGCATGGGTGACGGCAGCGCGCGGTCGAGGGCGTCGGCGCTTGCGGCGCAGCGACTAACCCGCCACGGTACTGCGACGACCAACCCGCCACCGCGCTGCGGCGACCAACCCGCCACGACGCTGCGGCGACCAACCCCGCGCGCTGCGGCGACCAACCCCTCCACCGCGCTGCGGCGACCAACCCGCCATTGGCGCAGCGATGACCAACCACCCGCCGGCGCTGCGGCGACCAACCCGCCACGGCGCTACAAGCGGTTCGGGAGCCGCGAGTGATCGTACCTGCGCCCGACCCGTCCGCTGGGCGCATCGGCCCGCCACGCGAGAGGTCGAGCGCCTTCTTGGCGGCCCTCAAGCGTTCGGCGGGAGCTAGGGGACTGCGTGGGGCTGTCGAGACATACAAGAGGCTCGGGCGGCCGAGCCGCACCGGCGATCGCGCGAGCCACGCCGGAAAGAGGCGGACAGCGTGACACCCCACATCCAGCCGCGTCCGTGCGGCGCGTCGATCGAGTCCCGCTTTGGCGGGGCTGCGGCGGCGGCGTGGCGAAGACTTCAAGTTCCCGGTGTCGCCGAGCCTTACGAGGTGACCACGGACCCGTGAGTTAAATGCGGGTATGCGAAACCGCAATAGAGGCGCGGCGAGATGACACCACGAAGCGAAAGGACTCCCCTCGCGTTGCAAGGAGTGGCGCTCTCGGGTTTTTACCATAGAGCCAAACTCCATCTGGCGTGGGAGCGCTCTGCGACGCCTTCACAACAACTTTCAAGGAAACTATGTTGGCGAGTCGGCGGACCAGCTCTTCGCCGTGAAGCGAAGCCTTTAGAAAGCTCGAGACTACTTCGCGCTTGCGAATCGATGCCAAGTTAAAGGCGTTAACGAGACCACCGTTGTCAATGCAGCCATCTGAGGCCTTCGCCCGGCCGATGGCGAGTACAACGCCGCGAAGCCAATCAAGGCGGTGACAAAGCTCTTGACAAGATGGAGAATCGCCGAGCGGAAGGGCGCCGCAGCGAAGGCTAGGGGGCGACCGACTCAACGGTGGTACCTTGGCGAAAACCGAAGATCCGCGAAACACGGTTCTTCAAAGAAAAGCATAAGCCGGTCGTCGAAGGATGTATGCGGCGTAGGGCGCCCGCCACGAGGCCGTCCGGTAGGCCCAGCGCGCAGCGAAGTCGCGGCGGTGGCGGTCTTCGACATCGGCGGTTAAGAAAACATCCCGCTGGTGAAGGCGGCCGGCGCCGAGTCGAGGACATGGCGTGGCGAGGCCATGACGATAGAGCCGTGGAAATTCGATGACCAGCACGGTGGGCGTGGTGCGAGTCCGCGGTCGCGGCACTCCGACACGCGCCGCGTGCACCTCTATCGCGGCGCTCGCTGGGCGTCACTAGGGGCGAGAACCGGAAGTGCGCCGCGCTGTGGTGGCCCACGTGCACACCCATCTGAAGCCCCATGCATATCAAACACGGGATGCAGCCCCACGAGGCCCCCTGCGGATTGAGCTCACGTCGTGCGGACTCGCGAGGCCCTGCGGTGCGAGCTCGGAGAACGACCCACCACAGGGTCATCAATGTCATCTCGGAGGCTCCTCGTTGGAGTTCACCTCGGCCGCAGCGATGAAGGCCTACGTACAGAGACTACACCACGTAGCGGCGTACCCGGCGCAGGCACCGTCGGAGTGGGCACAGCACGAGATCACGTTCACGCCCGCCGATGCCCGCGGCGTGGATCTTCCTCACGGACCCCACGGTGCGTGCAGGTGGGCATAGCGGGTGCGGCGTGGGCGTGCCCTAGTGGGCGGCGGCTCGCGAACATCACGACCGCGCGACCTTCGACGGATGGGGATCCCCGGCGCCTCGGCCCACCGGGAACCCCGCTGCAAGGCTTCGGAGGACAACCCGTGCGGGCGCTCGGCCAAATATGCCTTTAGGTCTCCTTCGGCTGCGACAACAATATAAGGGCCGAAGATGCCACATTCGATGTGGTCGATCTCCTATACCCCTACAACGCCATATTGGGGCGCCCAATCATCAACTCCTTCGGAGCGGTGCCACACCACGGCTACCTATGCATGAAGATCCCGGGGCCGCGGGCCATCATCACCGTCCGGGGCGACCAGGATATGGCCCGGTGCATTGAGCACGGTAACAGATACCCTCAACATGACGCTCAACGGCACGCGTAGCGTCAGCACCGCAGCACGGAAGCCCACGGCGTCATCCGGTGGCGGCTCGACAAGCCTTACGGATGGCACGGCTACTAGAGGCTTGCGCGCCAAAGACAACGGTCGATACCTCAGACCTATGTAATCACTCACGCGCCAAGCGGGAATGTAATAAAGTTCCGTTTATCGCCAACATCTCGTTATTGTGCAAAAATACGCGGCGGCGGCGCGCGGTTTTGCCTGCGCGCGCTCGGAGTATAAACCAAAGCGCGCGTTCGCGTGTGCACTCTCCATAGCGATGGTATGGGTATGAGTATAAGCGAAGATGCGCGTTCGCGTGTGCACTCTCGTGGCGAGTGCGCGGTATGAATATAAGCGAAGCGCGCGTTCGGCGTGTGCACTCTCCATAGCGAGTGCGGGTATGAGTATAGCGAAGCGCTGCGTTCGGCGTGTGCACTCTCGTAGCGAGAGTGCGGGTATGAGTATAAGCGAGCGCTGCGTTCGTGTGTGCACTCTCGTAGCGAGTGCGGCGTATGAGTATAGCGAAGGCGCGTTCGCGTGTGCACTCTCGTGGCGAGTGCGGGTATGAGTATAAGCGAGCGCGCGTTCTTGTGTGCACTCTCGTAGCGAGTGCGGGTATGAGTATAAGCGAGCGCGCTGCGTTCGTGTGTGCTCTCGTGGCGCGCGTGCGTTCGTGTGGACTCTCGTAGCGAGTGCGGTATGAGTATAAGCGAAGCGCACATTCGGCGTGTGCACTCTCCGTGGCGAGTGCGGCTATGAGTATAAACGAAGGCGCGTCGGCGTGTGCACTCTCCGTCAAAGACACGGGCATGAGTATAAACAAAGCGCGCGCGTTCGCGTGTGCACTCTCGTCAAAGACACGAGCATGAGTATAAATAAGGCGCAGCGGGGCGCCTCCGTGCACACTCTGAGTATAAATTAAGTCGTAGCGTCGAGTCGCCTCCGCGCGCGCCGATCCACGGACTCTAAATAAGGCGTGGCGTCGAGTCGCCTCGCCGCGCGAGTCTACGGACTATAAATTAAGTCGTGGCGTCGAGTCCGCCTCGCGCGCGCGATCCACGGACTCTAAATAAGGCGTGGCGTCGAGTCGCCTCCGCCGCGCGAGTCTCGGACTATAAATTAAGTCGTAGCGTCGAGTCGCCTCGCGCGCGCTAGTCCACGGACTCTAAATAAGGCGTGGCGTCGAGTCGCCTCCGCGCGCGAGTCTCTGGACTATAAATTAAGTCGTGGCGTCGAGGTCGCCTGCGCGCGCGCGATCCACGGACTCTAAATAAGGCGTGGGCGCCGACCCCACGCACTCTGCGAATATAAGACACGAGGCTACCCCACCTCGGGCGGGGCGGGCGGAGTCGCCGCCGCGCTAGTCCACGAGACTTTAAACAAGTCGCAATGGGAGAGAGTCGGCGCTTGCGCGCTAGTCCACGAGACTTTAAACAAGTCGCAATGGGAGAGTCGGCCTTCGCATGCGCTAGTCCGAGACTTTAAACAAGTGCGCAATGCGGAGTCCGCCGCGCGCGCTAGTCCACGAGACTTTAAACAAGTCGTAATCTGAGAGGTCCGCCGCGCGCGCTTGTCCGAGACTTTAAACAAGTCGCAATGCGGAGGTCGCCTTAAATGCGCTAGTCACGAGACTTTAAACAAGTCGCAATGCGGAGTCCGCCTTCTTACGCTAGTCACGATACTTTAAACAAGTCGCAATGCGGAGGTCGCCTTGCGCGCTAGTCCATGAGACTTTAAACAAATCGCAATGCGGGGGCCCGCCTTCGTACACGTCAGTCTACGGACTCTAAATAACTCATAGCGTCGAAGTTCGCCTCCGCACGGGAACAAGGCCTACGCGCAACTACCGTCAATAGTACACTTCGAAGGTGGAGGCTCTGCCCCAACCGCGGCATGACCACGGCGCCTGATGCGCGGCGCATATTCTAATGGCCAGCAGATGTATACGTCGGGAAAAGCTTACAAGTACAAGGCCCACCGGCAGGCCTGACGCTCTAAGTCACTATTCGGCAGGCTCGTCTTTAACGCGTGCTAAGGTCGGGACCTCGCCCGAAGAGGACCGGCCTGCCCAAAAGTTCAGCGACTCCTCGGCCCTTTTACGCGTCGAAGGCGCCGCCGGGGTGCAGGTCGGGCATAGCGATGCGTCCCGGCAAAGGAAGCTGCGAGCCACGAGTCAAATAGTCGATCCATAGAACAAATGCGCTTTATTCACAAAGGGCGGGCGGTACAACGCTGCGCCTACACCTAGCCACCTCGGCGCTTTTTGCGAGTCTTGGCGCCGGAGGCCCAGCGTCACCTCCGCGCGGCGGGGACCTCGTCGAGAAGTGGCCAAGGCTCCCCTCCCGTAAAGGACTTCGGAGCTCGACCCGTGCGGCGCCCAACCCGACATATTCCCAAACCGCTCGTAGAAGTTCTTGATGGCGCGGCGAAGCGGTGCGGGCGGCCGGACATTACTCGGCCCGCCGTCATCTCGGTGAGGTCCTCGGCTCGGCGATGTCGCGTGCAGCCGCGATGCCGTGAGTCGCACACCATGCAAGGCGCCACATAGGCGTAGTGGTTGCCGAATGTTGTCGCGGCGCCATGCGCGGCGTCGCGGCGTCCTTGATCGGCGAAGGTCGCGATAGCTCCTGCAGGCCAAAGCGTGGTCGGCACTTTGGCCACAAGCCCTTCGAGATGGCCTTCGGCACTTGCATGGCATCCCGCAGTGCGAAGCCTGCCAGCGCCCGTCGCTCGCTAGAAGTCAAGGTGAGTTCGCCTTTTTCCTTCTCCGGCAAGGCGACTGTTGCGAAGGCCATCCCGCTCGCCGCAAACTCTGGCGTGCAACCTCGCGGCCGACTCAGGCCGACCACGGCAAGCCCCTCGGCATGCGCCCGCCGGCACACTCTGCCTCGGTGGCGGATCACGAGCATCCTAGGCGACGGGCTCCGAGGCTTCACGCAGCTCCTCCTCGGCCCGCGACCTATCCTCAAGCGCCCTTTGGGCGCAGTATAGGCGTTTGCGAACTGCCCGGCCTGGCGTCGCATAAGAAGGCTCGGCAAGCTCAACGGTGGGCATTGTCGTATGATGCCACCCTCACTCGACACCTCAAAGGCGTCCCGAGGCGTCCAATCCGTGGGTTTGCGGCACTTTGCGGCCGGCCCGGCGGCGCGTCATCCACAATCGCGCCACGCCCTCGGCATCTCGGGAGGCCACGAAGTCGGCTGGGTGCGCGCCCGCAGCGATCCGTGCTCGCGAGGCTCCTCCTCCGGAATGGCGGCGCTACGAGACAAGGATGAAGGTGAGCATCGCAAGGCACGACAAAAAACATACGAGGGTAAGCTAAGGCACCTTACCTTGATGGCGGAAGGAGGGCTTGAGGCCCGCCCCTAGTCTAGGCGGGAGCGGCGGCGTGAGTCCCGTGGAAGGCAAGGTCCCGCAGAGCGAGAGGACTCGAGATTGGAGCAGCGGCCGTTCTGTCGCGGCGGACGGCGCGGCACAGAAAAGCGAGAGGCGGGCGCTGCGGGGGCCGGCATGCGCATCAGAGTCCCACAAGCTCCGATGCCGTCGCCCGGCGAATCCCCTCATCGTCCGATGAAGCTCGGGCGCGAGCATGGCGCTTAGTTGGAGCAAGCGGCGGCGCCACCACCCGGGCGGCGGAGAGAACCTCGCGTTCCACGGCACCGGGCGAAGGTCGGCGGGGTGGCCTGCGAGGGCACCTCGGGTTACTGCGCTCATGCCGGCGAAACGCGATTCCGTGCGCCCTTGCGGAGGTGCCTCGGCACCATAGCGGCCGCGGTCAAGGTTCCACCTCCGCGCGCGTCCGCATAGTTTCTATCTTGGCGACGCGGCGAGGACGAACTTCTCCCCTCGGCTGCTCGTGGCAAGCCGGCGTCAAGCGCTGTTGAGGATCGCCGCCCCGGCGTCTGCGCCATCCAAGCCCGAATCGGCATACTTCACGAATCGACTCGCGTTTGCGCTTCCTCGGAGCACTAGCGGCGATAGTCGCGGTGCGCGCAAACCGCGGCGGATGCTCCACCTCGGCTCCTCTTGCGAGATGGCGCCTTCCTCTTCGTTGCGCCGTCGTGCGGGCGGCAACAACCCGGCGGTAGCGACGGCGCGTGATCGTGCTCCTGCGGTATCGGCCCCAAGAATCTGTAGCGACTGCTCCGCATCCTCTAGCGAATCCACGAAGCAAAGGAGAACACGGCTAGGTAGCGCATTTCGCGCTGAGAAAGGCGGTGTGGTCAAGACTACGATGGCCGGAGGTGCCGTGTGGCGGTCGGCGGCAAAACATTGTCGTCTGGCGCTTCGTGGCAAGCGCCCGATCCGCAGCGGCGGCGCCACGCCGTACATCACGTATTCCTCGGCGAGTCACGCATGTTGGCGGCGGCTACTCCACGAGCGCGGGCCGCCGCTGTCCTCGTCATCGGCGTCCGTGGCGGTCTTGAGCGTGATCGGCCAGCCCGTGCACTCAAGGCGCTCCGCTCTCCACGCGGTGGTAGAACCACGCTTCATCGATTGGACTCCACTTCCCGCGAGTGGAGTTCGCGGGAAAAGTTTGCTACAACGACCGAAGAATGAAGGTAGCGCTGCGGCTTCGGCGGCGTCCGTCTGCCGCTCCTTGGGCTGGTACGGTGCCTCGTGCGGTGGCGAACAATGAAGCGGCCCGGCAGCACGCCCCAAGCGCAAGGCCCAACTATACACCATGAGTCGAGCCACAGCGTTCGGAGTCAGTTGCGCTAGCTCCAGCCCGAAAGTCCGCAGCACGGCGCCCACGATCGCCGCCGCTGAGATGCGAAGCCCCGCGTCAAAAAAGGCGATGAAAACGATCGCCTCCGACTTCTCGGGGTGCGGTTCTGTCTCATCGGCGGCGGGCAATCGTACCGCCCGGCGCTCGGACAATTTCCCCGCGCGCAGCAGCGTTTGGATTGCCTTCTCGGTCACGAGCGAGGGGCCCAACTCACCGGAGAACATGCCTTCCTTCTCCGCCGCCAGCCACAGCTTGTTCGCCGCCGCCGGGTCACGTTCGCTGAGCGAGTATTTCACCTCGAGCGGTGAAGACCGCTGGCGGATGCCGCAGCCACCAGCCGCCGGACCGCGCTCGCCACCAGATGCCATCGCTTTTCGCGAGGAGGATGGCGATGAGAATCTGAAAGAATATCGGGCGATGCAAGCAAGGCGGGTGTAGAAGCTGCGAAGCGCGGCTACGAGCTATTTCAATCCACCTCGCCCCAATGCGAGCGTCGTGGCGGTCCGTGCCGGCGCGGCTGCGATCGTCTGAAGGACCGTCCGCACAATCCCAATAGCGAAGCGAAGGCGTGACCACAGCGGTAGAACCGTCGAGCACGGCGCTCTAATGGCCTCCGGCAGTACCCGCCCCCGCGAGGCGGCGAGCGCGCGAGGCGAGCATCAACGCAACTCCGGCCACCACTAAAGTGCATTAATGGGCGGCGGTTGCGGCGGCTTTGGCGCTGCACCACTCCTCGCTTGCCCGTGTCCACCTTCCTTGGAAAAGGCGGTAGCTGCTAGCGGCGTGGCCGTTCACATCCGCTGCGCACCGATGGCCGAGCGTGCCCTACGCATCATGGTGAGCCACGCGGTACAAGACCCTAGCTACGGCAAGCCGGGGCGGTAGCGATTCGGGAACATTAACAACGCATAACGCGCCGGCGGAACGCGTCGCTGCGCGTGGCGGTGTTCATGGTCGCGGTGCAATTCGGACCACTGCGCGCCACCGTTCGAAGGTAGGGGCGGGCGTCGCGCGCATCTGCCGGTGGCGCGGCTCTGCGCCACCGTTCGAAGGTAGGGGCGGAGCGCGCGCGTCGCCCGGCTGGCGCCCGGCTCGCGCCACCCGTTCGAAGGGGCGGGCGGCGGCGTCTACCGGTGGCGCGGCTCGCGCCACCGTTGAAGGGTAGGCGCCGCGCGTCGGCTGGCGCGCCACCACCGTTCGAAGGTAGGGGCGGGCGCGCGCGTCTACTGCCGGTGGCGCCCGGCTCGCGCCACCGTTCGAAGGTAGGGGCGGGCGCGCGCGTCTACCGCCGGTGGCGCCCGGCTCGCTGCCACCGTTCGAAGGTAGGGGCGGGCGCCGCGTGTCTCGCCGGTGGCGCCCGGCTCGCGCCACCGTTTGAAGGGTAGGGGCGGGCGCGCGCCTCCTCGCCGGTTTGGCGCCAATTCTCTGCGTCGGCCGGCGGCAACGCGGGCGAGCCTCGCTTTCAGCGAGATACTTTCCCCCGCCTCGACCCTGCGTCGGGGTATGACGGCAAATCTCCGTGGGTCAGGCAACCTCGGCAGCAGCCTCGACATGACCTCTGCCTCCGTGGGAAAAGGGCACGCAGCTGCTCCGGCGCCAAAACTCGCGCGACAACCTCATGATCCAAACCGTCAAGGACGCAGGCGTCTGGACTACTAGTATTTTGGGGCGCAGCGGTGATGCGGCGGTCAAACCTCGCCACCTTCATGCGGGCGCATGGCGAGCGCGTCTGAGCCACCTTCTCGATTGCCGCACCAACGGCGCGGCCGGCACAGACCGTAACTTCAAGAAAGCGAACCAGCGCGCGACCTCGCGTGGCGCGAGGACATGTCGCAAAGTTTGCCTCAGTCTTCCTTAACGGACCACCTCTGATTGCATCGGCATTTCTTCAAAGCGATGCGGACGAGCTCCATCGGGAACACGCGCTTTGTGGTAGGTGCATTAAAAAAAAGCAAGCCTTGCCGTCGTATGAAGAAGCGCGCGCGCGGACAGCAAGCGCGATTGGTCACCTATAGCGAGCGCTAACCAAGCTCGGTAAAATGGACCACCATCGTACATCAACATTCCGCTCGGCGTCGCTGGGAATGTTGATGCCTGAAAGGGCCCATTTTAGGAGCGATTGCTACTCAGGGCGCGATGCGGGAACAAAGTTGCGGCGGCACCGCGCATATATACCCCATCGGTGGGAGCCAGCGGCGGAAGTCAACGGCGAAACTCCAACGCGGAAGTCGTCGCCACATTAAATGGCCACGGCGCCTCAAGGCTGCACGCGCCAAGCGCCGCCACGTGGGCGCCTAGAAGGAGGCGTCGCGGCGCGGCGCTACCATGTCGTATCACGGTGACTTGAGCCGCCCGCCTACCTATCTGCCGGCGCGGCGCCTCGCTCCGCCGGTGGCGCGGCTGCGCCACCGTTCGGTGGGGGCGGGCGCGCGTCGCGTCTGCTCGACTTCGGCACTGGCCGAGGCGGGCGCTCGCGCGTCTACGGCGGCAACCGAGGCATCGGCCCGCCGCGGCCTCGGACCGGGACCGCGGCACATTAAAGCCGCAAGTTCGCGGAAGTTCCACGAGCGCGAGGGCGGAGGGCCAAGGGCTAGGTAACATGGCCCGGCCTTGTGAAGCCTGCACCATGAGAGGCTCTGTTGTAGGGTGGCCCCACCTAAACCAGCGGAGCTTGGTAGAAGGTTATAAGGCCTAGAACAGGCCATGTGTAATGACATAAGTGCCCTTGAAGGGGATACTCATATGTAAGGGTACAATTATAAAAGCACTCCTCATGTATATATATGAGATCTGGACCATGGGAGACCAAGGAGATTACACTCTACACTCTCCACTACCATCTCTCTCTCTGTTTGATGCAACCACAGAGATATCTACTGTAATTCTCTATTTGAAGAGTTTATTTGTGAACCAAAAGAGCCAATATTGATACGTTAGCACTCGAAGAATGTAAGAAAGGTGAAAGCTAAAACACCCTCTGATTCTACCTAGTGGAGAAACTTTGATATGATGTTTGTAGACTTAAGTGTGCAATTGAGGAAATAAGGTTTGTGTTGAGTGCAGATGGAATAAATCCTTTTAGTAACATGAGCAGGAGACATAGCACTTGCCCCGTGAATCTATGTATCTACAACCTTCCTCCATGGCTGTGTATAAACGGAAGTACATTTTGATGTCATTACTTATCCAAGGGCCAAAACAATATGAGAACGATGTTGACGTATACCTAGTACCATTGCACCAATACATGCGGATCGAGAAGATTGCCACGAGACCTTTACAATACTTCACCCCTTCATTATCTTGACCCATGCACCAACTCCACCTCTCCACCATATGAGATGACTCGAAAGTCTGGTAAATTCTTTAGTCAAGTTATACCCATTATAAACTTGTGGTTGCACTAGTTTACATTGGGAGGTCATCACAGAATTTAGTCCTTAAAGTTATCTAGGTGGTTCTACCACAAATTTCACATTCTCGTGCTCCATCCGCACCAACCCTATTACCATTTGCCTAGATATATAAAGCAATTAGTTTTAGGGTTTCAAGAAGTATAAAATTAAGTTATCTCAACATATTGACCATTTCCCTCCAATGATTGCCTAACACTAGTATCATGTTTTGAATTTGATGTCAGGGCAATTTAATACCCCTATGTGTCTAAGCAGGGCTAAGCATGGCGCTTAGATACAGTTTGTAACTATTATGGTTACCAATAAATTTTTAAGGTGTCAACGATTAAGTATTCAACTGTTCTAAGGGGTGGGGTATGATAGTAGCACGACGATTAATAGGCATGTATATATAATTTTAAGATGAACATAATTTACATAACAAATAAATATTAGTAATAATTAAGGAACTCCAACGTGAATGAACGAAAGACTTTTTCATGGAGGTGAATAGGTGATGGATCACTGATATTCAGTACCGACAAACGACAAGCACTCGACAAATGGTACACAACTAGTTCATACTGTTCCATCTTGGAACTCGTTGAGCAAGTTGCAGATGTCGTAAGCCGCGTTCTTGAGCCGCTTCAACCATAGCTGCACTGAAGACTCCTAATCAGCACTTCTCCGCATCCGTGATCGTGGCCACCATGGATTCAGTGTCTCCTTCATGCCCTCCAGGTCGACCTTGAAGCTGCACAGCATCGTGACCTGATCTCCAATGGCAGAGCCCAGCTTAGCAACGACCAGTTTGAGGACAGCCGAGGCAAGCATCACCGCCATGGCTGCACATCCGCTTTAGCCCTCACACTTGTTGATATGCTCGAAGCTGAGGAATAAGCTAGTTAGGGATGGGAAATGATAACTATCCGATATTTGTATCGAGAAAATATGAATATGGTAAGTAAAATTCATATTAAAAAAATGTTTGTATTCATATTCGAGAATATTCATTCCTGTATTTGAGAATATTCGTATTCAAGACTATTTGATTCGTATTCAATGTTTCCAATGCGATTCATAATTTTATGATTCAAACTTTGAATTTGGGTGGTTTGAAACCAGTAACCGTTCTGGTAATCGGTCAAAAACTAGCAAAACCATTAGGAATTTGTTCTACCAATATTTATTACAGAAGTTGTAGGAAGATATTCGTATTCGACCGAATTAAGTACATATTCGAATTGAATTCGTACTCATTACGACATTCGATTCGTATTCATGTTCGAGAATATTTGAATTCGTATTCATTTTAAAAATATGGATTCGTATTCGTATCTAAAACTATTCGATCGTATCCACTGTTTCCATCCTAAAGCTAGTGGGTGTAGATGTGTGAAGTTGTGAACTTTAAAGTGGGACATGCATACGGGTAATCATAAAGATGATTATATCACTTTTATATTTATGATCTTTTAAAAAATATATTATTTTATCATTTGAATAAATGTTATCCGTATTTATATAAATAAAAACAACCGGTGATATTTAAGACACCTCGTTCGTTTTGATGCAAGAAAATCCCATAATAATACAATAAAAGAAAAAAAATTCTACAAATTCTCACAATAATCAAAAGAAAAAAAGAGAAGGATCTCTACCACTTATTTTGGTAGGATCAAATTATAACGATACAGAATAATCATATGTAAATATTAAAGTTATATAACAAATACAATTGTATTTCAATTATAAAAAGTAGAGTTGTGTATCAAAGATAACAGTATCATAATATCTAACTGCGTAGTTGCGTGGGTAAATATGCTAGTTGATCAACAAATATATGACTTGTTCATGGAACTATTTATTCATGTTTTGATGTTATTCTAAATTATCGCTGATTTTATATCATTATGTGAGGTAATTATGATTTATAGATTAGCACATGTATTGATTAATGATCATATTTTACAAATCATAAATATGGAGATATCAAATCTATAATATAGACGCGTGTTAGAAAACATAATGTTGGTTTGACCTACCATAAGATACCAAAGGAATTGTTATATTCTTAAGAATCATTAGTTGATCTCATATATAAAGTATGTAAAATTTTTAGACCTAAGATCATCACGGTTTTCAACCTATATAAGGGTCTTTATCTCTATAAGCAGCCACGTCGAGTAGCCACAGGACGATGTCGAATGCGAACACGATGCGCATGTGAATGGAGTGGGATGTAGTGTTCAGTCTCACGGGTGTTCAGTTTCCGTTCGAGTATGTGATAAGAGCCTATTCCACACAGTTTTATCTTTTGCCTATTGAAGTCGACTTTTCAATGGGTGACTTCCTAAAATAGTTTCTATAAGCTATTTATAGGAGTCATTGTAAATATCGTTTTAAATAGAGTGATTTCTTATACGAATATCACTTGTTTCCTTAATCTCTCATCATTAGCTAAAGCCAAAAGCCATACCGCTTTTAACACAATCTAGGTTTAACGACTTGCTTAGTTGCCACGGCATCCAATGAATTGGATACACCACCGGCAGTAGTGTTCTTCGAGCAGTCCCTGTCCATCACACTATCAGTACTACATTACCAGCTCCGTCCCATGGCTTACTGTATGTTGTACTGTCATCTAGTCCCCATCTAACATGTCTGTCTGATCCGAGACTTTCACTGTCAAATTTTTACATATGCTTCCCATTTGTAATCGTCAACCGCTAAATATCAGGATTCACTGAACCTAAAACCTCGGTATGCATAACCACACGTTCTCCGCCCAATATTCCAACGATATCTAAGGTCCGCCACATATCAGGATTCACTGAACCTAAAACCCCAGTATGCAGAACCACACGTTCTCTGCAGTCCAAATATTCCAACGTTATCTTTCGAACGTTATCAAGGGTCCACCACTGAACATCAGGATTCACTGAACACTAGAACCTCGGTATGCGTACCACACGCTCACTGCAAGTCAATATTCCAGCGTTATATAAGGGCCACCACAAAATATCTGGATTCATTTTTAAGATTGAAACGTTCAAATTTTATATATTCCAAATTAAAATTTTGAATATTTGAGTTTTGGAATTTATATTACGAGATTTGAAATTCTGACATACAAAACCTAATATTTAAAATTTTAATTTCTATTTAAAAATTTTCAAATTTAAAAATTCAATTTCTAATATTTATATTCTCGAAATTTGAAATTATTATATTTATTATTTGTAATAAGAGAAGTTTGTAAAAGCAAAAAGAAACTAAACATTTCCCAACTAATCAAGCCTTGGGTTTTTTTTAGGCTACGATTTTAGCTTTTGGTTTATGGTTTTTGAATTCTAGATGTTTACGAGAGACAGTATGAAGAGAAAAAAAATCGCATGTGATTTTGGTTGGTACAGCTGAACTCAATACAGTGTATACTACAATCTACCTGTAGACCCCGTCTTGGAAAGATGCACCGTTTAAAAGTTAGTTACTGTAGCAATAGAAGCCGAAACCAAACCTAAAGCTAAAGTGGAAAAAAAACCACCAAAGCTAGTCTAATAGAGATGAAATTTTCTGTATGCACCTGAAGTTCTATATTTGCAGCTAGATCAGAAACTATGAAGGAACCTAATATGCAAGAATGCAAACCAAATTTATAAAAAAATGGTGTGCCCACGCATCCATGGCACCAATTTAAGGGCTCGCTCTAAATGGCTTGAGCTTTTGGGCTTCTTAATTTTAACTTTTTGGTCTTTTTGTTTTTCTTTTGTTTTTCTTATTTCTTTGCATTGTCTTAAAAGATATAACAGTATTTTTCTCTTTTTTCTTATTTTTTTGACTCAGGAAAAACTAATAGCTGTTACAATGTATTTGTAGCCAAAAGTCTATAGAAAAAGACCAAAAAAACCATGGCTTACAGCCGTTTGGAGCAGTAGGGGTGCAAATGGATTGGGTTAATCCCGAGCCGATCGATGCGAATCGATCGATGCGGATTCGGGAAGAGAATTTGGTATCGGTCGGTCGGATAATTCATATCGGATTGATTCGGATTCGGAGAGTTGTTATCCGATTGAATAGTATCGGTATTCGGATCTGGATAATTATCGATCGGATATCCGATAAACTAAGAATTCACCTTTTATTTTGCTAGTATTTATTTTTGTCATGTTGGTTGGTTGAGGTGTGCAATGTATAGAAAGTTTTCCTAGATCGTGCAAGCTTAAATTCTCTAAAAGGAATATGATATACTGATTGTGGCAACTATAAATATACAAATACTAAAATAGTGTTTTATTTCAAATTTTGTTGCTTGTGCAATGGAATCCTAAATTTGCTCATTAAGATCACTCTTCCTAGGTAATGAAATGAAAAGCATGTAACCAGAGTATTATTAAACGATGAACTTTGGCATGCTTCAGTAAATGAACAGGTAAATTTGCCAAAAGTGTATTATCCACAATTGTCTCTGTCTCTACCTTAATTTAGTAAAATTTCTTTAGCCTAGAAAAGAAAATGTTGTCAGTCAAAAATAAAGATTCATCTTGAAATGCCACACCTCAATGGGCAATTTTGGGGAAAAGCCACACCATCTTGGTGATGAATTATAATCACTATTATGTACTTATGTCTAACGGTTTGAGGCTTAAGTGATGGTGATATGGTCTAGCATATATTCCTTTCCGTATGCACGTACTATCCATCTATATTATCATTTTTCGATCAGAAACCGTCAAGTATCCATTCGTGATCACGTATCAAAATTCCAAATACTCGAATTCGTATTAGTATCCGGTTTTACCGTGTCAGGCCCGAATCAGAAAAAATGGGTTAAGATATGGTATGAGCAATATCTGTCCAAATCAGGCCGATTGCACCCCTATGGAGCAGGCACTAGTGCGGACCGTTTGGAGGGATGATACCAAAGCTAGTCTAATAGAGATGATTTTTTCAGTATGTTCCTGAAGATCTATATTTTTAGCTAGATCAGAAGCTATGAAGTAACCAAATATGCAAGGATACAAACCAAATTTTCTTTCAAAAATTGGTGTGCCCGCGCATCCATGGCACCAAATTTTATCGGCAGGTGAAATTACGGATTCAAAGTGAATGCTATACACATGGGGTATGTAGGATTTTTAGACCTAAGATCGTCACGGTTTTCTAACTATATAAGGTCTTTATCTCTATAAGCGACCACGTCGGCGAGGCGCGGGGCGATGTCAAATCACGAACACGATGCACATGTGAATGGGTGGGATGTTGTCGGACCCAGTTTTACAATCTGGAATCCTCTATGATTTACTATACTATTCCCTGGATTAGTAGTGGACTTACATCATGGGCAGGTCAGGCCGAAATCAATAAAAGGCAGTAGCGGAAACGAAGCACACAGGTGGGACCCTCAGGACATGCCCACAGGCAGCCAACTGGGGGTTTACGACTTAGTCCTTGACATCTTCATCTTCTTTACCATCTTGACCAGGTGTGTAGCGATCTGACTCCTGATTCTAGATTGATTGAGTGAGTGAGGGTGAGCACAAATCACCGTGCTCCGTGAGCCAATACACAGGATGCAAATAGATAATATGCATGGCTTATCAAAGGAAGACTCGGGTTATTTTATTTGCCATAAATTGCTTTCGAAATATGATACATAGAAATTCCATGTGACCTAGTAGTTTTAACTAAAACAAAATTTTATCAAGGTATCAAAGAATGAAATAATAATAGCGATCCAAATTCCATCCACCATTACATGGTTTCTGCACCATATGCTAACCTTTCAGCATTATAACCGCTTACCTTAACACTGGGGCGACACCCAGGGCAACACAAATCAGGATCTTTCTCTGCTCTCCACTTTTTCAATTCGACCCATAAAGTTTTTGAAATATAACTATATCTGGTTAAGTTCCCATGTCCGCCCTTGATCGTGGGCACGACTATTCGAATAGTTTTTGATTACGTAGAATTTGCACACTTTACCCACAAGAGATATATCTGCTCGTTTCCCGCATGATTCCTGCGGTTGAGTAGAATATCACAGGTCTGTTACATTGCATAGTCCTACTTGTGGTTACGTCCACTAAGGTCTATCTTCTGTAGGATGCGTAAGGGTCCCTTGTGAGACATCATGAGCAAAGGCGGGGATGAGACCATCCATCCCTTTGCTCGTGTCCACACCTTCACGTAACCACACTAGGGCAGCATAAATTAGTTAGCCCTGCCTACATTTTGCTAGCTTATGGTTGTCTTCTTTGTACCTTGAGAGGTCATCACAAGATTCGGTCCTTTGGGTTATCAGGCGGTTCTACCACTATTCCCCTTGTGTTTTCACGGCACCACCCCCGAACCGTCCGCTTGAGATAATTAAGCAACTTGGGGTTTTGGGAGCATAAAATATCCATATCAAAATATATCGATCATTTTCACCATGACTTCCAAATCGATTTCTCATGATAAAAGTGATGTTTGGGGCATTTTGGTGCCCCAGTATCTAAGCGATACTAAGCATAGCACATAATTGTAGACTTATTTTTGAAAAGTTACCATTATAATTTTTCCTAAGGTGACAAGGCTCAAATGTTCAAATATTCCAAAGGAGGTGTAATATTAACAAGTCAACTAATGGGTATATAACTAGAATCTTAAAACAAACATATATTTGCATATGAAATAACAACATGCAATTTGATAATTTAAACAAAAGTAAATTTGTAGAAAATGTAGGTTCAACATGATCAAAGTATTGACTCGCCTTCGTGGTTTACCATGGTCTTGAGCTCACTCAATGCTTTCTCATTCCATGGGCTTGAGCTTAGATCCTTATCTTCACCTCGAACTTAGCCTCGCTTGATCTATTGATTCTTGGGACATCCATTTCTAATTACGTGCTAAACAACTAAATCCAAATAAATGTAAATAACTCAAAAGATCCACATAAATCCAAATAAACTCAATTTAGCTTTATTATGAGTTAATGGGTGATTTGAGTTAGGGTGATTGGGCGTGGAGTTTTGACGGGGTTAGGGGTTAAAGGGGTTGGAGCGAGAGGAAGAATGAAGGAGGAATTATGTCGAGACAGATGTCAAGGAGGGTTTAGGATATAGGAATATTCATAGGAATATTCGCTTCAGATTTGAGGATGGTTAGGCATAGCCGGTGGTAGAATCTGATAACTCGATCTTCTTATTAATAACTTCTTTTATTATTTTTATATTTATTAAAGAAGTTCTATGAGTCGAGTTAGACCTCACGAATTGAGTGTACGAGGTTAGCGGGACATTATTTTGTCGAGCATTCATATTCGAGCATATGTTTTAGCTATAATTACGAGTACTCTTTAATTTAAAGCCTTACTTTTATAGTTAAACATAATATCAAATTTTATTTCCACTTTAACTTCGACTTGAATGTTGTTTTAATTAGGATCTTTGTTAAATTTGAATACTTAACCAAAGTCATCTTTTACTAATGCCTTTAATTAATAATTATATTCTAATTAAATGTTCCAAACTACATTAACTACTCGAATATGACAGCTAATCCAAATTTAAATCTTAAATAATCTCATTTACATCCTAGTAATTTATTAGCTTCCTAGTTTATTTCCTAGTTTTCCTTAATTTTCTTAATTAAAATGGATTACAAAAAATAGAATAGAAATGTGAGGAAAAATCGGCCATGAGTTCAAACTTGTGATCTACGGCACAGAGTGTTTAACTGCGCTCGGCTAGCCAAGCTGGTGGAAGCCACAGGCTATGACGCAGAGCAACAATCCAAAGACTGAGGCATGGTAGGGCCAAAAGCAGAGAGAGAAGCGGCGCTGGTCTTGAGCTCACCGGCGGCGGTGGCCAGGAGGGGTGACAATCACTAAAATGGGTTGTGGGGAAGGTGAGAGGGCTCTGGGAGGCGGTGCCTGAGTCGGAGCGGCGGCGGGGCGGGCAGTGACAGCTCAGCGGCCAGGCGAGGTCGGCTTAGGCGGCGGCGCCGGCGGGAGAAAGAGAAATTAAAGCGCGTGAGCATTAGGGGTCTGGGAGGCTTACCATGGAGTCTACGGGCGGGAGAGGCCGTGGTGGGTAGCGGCGGTGGCGGCGAGAGAGAGCGCACGGTGTCGGTGAAGGTGAGCTAGAAAGCTTCGGGCGGGCGGTGGCTTCATGAGGTCCTAAGGTGCTGCTCGCTCGCGGAATCCGTCCGTGGCGCTCGAGTTGGCTTGCCCGATGGTCGAGTTCGGGAAGATTGGGTTCGCTAGCGAGTTGTGGCGCACAAGGCAGTTACTCGGGGTGGGAGGCGAGAGCGGTGTGGCGGTGTGATTGGAGGTCGCCGCGGGGTTTTATAGCGTGGGAGAGGCGCGCGAGTATGCGGCCGGTTGGTCGCGTCGGTGTCGGCGGCGACATTGCGATGGGCTGCGATGGGATTACGGGCGGATCGAGCGTGGCAGCCTTTGTCGCGAGAGCGGCGAGCTTTGCGCCACATGGTGCGAGGCGAGATGTGGCGGTGAGAAACGGTGGCGAGTGAGCTCGGCGAGGGAAAAAGAAAAGAGAAGAGGAAGGAAGGAGACAGCGGTGTAGAGGAAAGAAGCGGGGAGAGAAGGAGAAAGAAAGAAAGAAAGAGAGAGGAGGAAGAGAGAGAAAGGTGGGGCCCACATGTAATAGAGAAGAAAGTAAATGAAGGAAAGAAAGAGAGAAAAAGAGAAAGACTTAAGAGTAATTTTTGGAATTTGGATTTTTAGCTTAAATTTTAATTTACATATGATGTACAAATTTTCAATTTTGCATGATGTTCAAAATTTTGAATTCTCAGTTTAATTATTTAAATGCAAGCTTTCAATATTCTTTTGGCCATTGCTTTTCCTTTGTAAATTAAATTCAAATTTCATTTCCATTATTTTATTGCTATTATTTTTGTTAGCCTCATTACTTGCATTTTGAAATTATTCCCAGTTATTTACTTGGATACTATTTCTCAATATATTTGTTTGCACAAAACTCAAAAGATTTTGAATAAACCTTCAGAAGAAATTTGGATGCCAACAAAATGCAAGTAAAGGTTTTAAAAATTCCATATTTTTGAACTCTTGAAATTTAGGATGTTACAAACCTACCCCCCTTAAATAAATCTAAACCAGAGATTCGGTGAAGTGGAAGAAGTAAGTGGGGTTAAACTAGCTAGCAATAGATTCTAGAGTCACCTTGACGTGGCGTCCTTTTGCTCACAAAGATAGGAGCGAGTCCACAAAAGAAGGGTTAATGCTTGAAGAAGTTAAAAAGAGAAAAAGGATTTGTTCTTCGGATAGATCGTAGACTCTCAAACGCTTGCTCTTTGACATTGTTGTCTTCACGTCTTCGTAAAAAGGAATGATCATATCTTCTATTGGACATATGATGGTGGTAAAATTCGTATTGATGGGTGGATATTGATAGCCTATGTCCTAGGGAGTAGACGGCCTTAGGGGCGTAGGTATGGTGATGGGTACACCTATATGGTGGTCTTTTGTTCTTCTTGGGAATTGCTATTTTTATTTCTCAGCTTTGCTAAACACGATGATTTAACTATAGGTGTGGCTTGTAGTCCTCATTACTATAAGATTTCTGGCCTTGCGAATCTTCTTGTACTTGGTTTGATTAGCTCTAAGTTCAGGTTGTTGCACCTCCAAAAATATACAACGCAGTAGTTCTTGACATTTTGTCTCTTGGTGCTACCCCCTTAAATAAATGGCGATTGTCATTATTCGTCCATTGTACTCCAGGTATCTTGGTCAACAACAGGCGCAAGGAGCAATCCGCATCTATGATCGTGGCCACAGCTGCACTGATGACTCCTAATCGAGCGCTTCTCCGCATCTGTGATCGTGGCCACCATGGATTCCAGCGTCTCCTTCATGCCCTCCAGGTCGTCCTTGAAGCTGCACAGCATCGTGACCTGAGCTCCAATGGCAGAGCCAGCTTAGCAACAGCCAGTGTGAGGACAGCCGAGGCAAGCATCACGGCCATGGCTGCACAGCCCGTTTTAGCTCTCACACTTGTTGATATGCTCAAAGCTGAGGAATAAGCTAGTTAGGGATGGGAAAGCGGTAACCGATAATCTATTTTATCCGATATTTGTATCAGAGAAAACATGAATATGGTAAGTAAAATTCATATTAAAAATGTTTGTATTCATATTCGAGAATATTCATTTCCGTATTTGAGAATATTAAGTATTCAAGATTATTTGATTCGTATTCAATATGTTTCCTATGCGATTCAGCATTTTATGATTCGAAATTTAAATTTGGGTAGTTTGAAACTAGTAACCGTTCGATGTCGATCAAAAGCGGCAAAACTATTAGAATTTGTTCTACCAAGGTTTATTACTGAGGTTGTAGTAGGATATTCGTATTCGACGAATTAAGTACATATTCGAATTGAATTCGTACCCGTTACGACATTCGATTCGTATTCATGTTCAAGAATATTCGAATTCATATTTGTTTTCATTTTAAAAATATGGATTCGTATTCGTATCTGAGACTATTCGCTCGTATCCAATCTGTTTCCATCCCTAAAGCTAGTGGAGCTGTAGATGTGTGAAACTGTGAACTTTAAAGTGGAATATGCTGCAGAGGTAATCATAAAGATGATTATATCACTTTTATATTTATAATCTTTAAAAAATATTTTATTTTATCATTTGAATAAATGTTATCCATATTTATATAAATAAAAACAACTGGTGATATTTAAGACACCTCATTCGTTTTGAGGAAAGAAAATCCCATAATAATACTATAAAAGAAAAAAATTCTAGAAATTCTCGCATTAATCAACAGAAAAAAGAAGGATCTCTACCACTTATTTTGGTAGGATCAAATTATAACGATACAGAATAATCATATGTAAATATTAAAGTTATATAACAAATACAATTGTATTTCAATTATAAAAGTAGAGTTGTACATCAAAGATAACCGTATCATAATATCTAAATCACGTAGTTGCGTGGGTAAATATGCTAGTTGATCAACAAATATATGACTTGTTCATGGAACTATTTATTCATGTTTTGATGTTATTTTAAATTATACGATTTTATATCATTATGTGAGGTAATTATGATTTATAGATTAGCACATGTATTGATTAATGATCATATTTTACAAATCATAAATATGGAGATATCAAATCTATAATATAGACACGTGTTAGAAAACATGATGTTGGTTTGACCTACCATAAGATACCAAAGGAATTGTTATATTCTTAAATATCATTAGTTGATCTCATATATAGGGTATGTAAAATTTTAGACCTAAGATCATCACGGTTTTCAACCTATATAAGGTCTTTATCTCTATAAGCAGCCACGTCAGTAGCCACGGGGCGATGTCGAATGCGAACACGATGCGCATGTGAATGGAGTGGGATGTAGTGTTCGAGTCTCACGGGTGTTCAGTTTCCGTTCAGAGTATGTGATAAGAGTCTATTCCAAACAGTTTTATCTTTTGCCTATTGAAGTCGACTTTTCAATGGGTGACTTCTTAAAATAGTTTCTATATGCTGTTTATAGGAGTCATTGTGGCGATCGCTTTAAATAGAGTGATTTCTTAATCTGAGTGTCACTTGTTTCCTTAATCTCTCATCATTAGCTAAAGCCAAAAGCCATACCGCTTTTAACACAATCTAGGTTTGACGACTTGCTTAGTTGCCACGGCATCCAATGAATTGGATACACCACCGGCAGTAGTGTTCTTCGAGCAGTCCCTGTCCATCACACTATAGTACTACATTACCAGCTCCGTCCCATGGCTTACTGTATATTGTACTGTCATCTAGTCCCCATCTAACATGTTTGTCTGATCCGAGACTTTCACTGTCAAATTTTTACATATGCTTCCCATTTGTAATGGTCAACCGCTAAATATCAGGATTCACTGAACCCTAAAACCTCGGTATGCATAACCACACGTTCTCCGCCCAATATTCCAACGATATCTAAGGTCCGCCACATATCAGGATTCACTGAACCCTAAACCCCAGTATGCAGAACCACACGTTCTCTGCAGTCCAAATATTCCAACGTTATCTTTCGAACGTTATGCAAGGGTCCACCACTGAATAGGAAATGAAAGCGGTCGGGTTTTCCCGACCGATCCGATGCAGAATCCGGTGGTAGCAAATTCGGTAAACTAGTTTAGTATCCGGTCGGATTCGGATTGGATCGGGATATTTGTAAGCCAGTTGATAGCGGATTCGGTATAGCGATATCCGACCGATAGAGTCGGTATTATTCGATTGTCGGATAATATCGAATGGAAACGAATAGGTATCCGAAATCGACTAGCGTTCGGTGGCTCGGCGCTCCCGCTTCGGCCCATCAGCGAATCAGCCACCACGGCCCACGCCGCGTCGCTCTCGCCTCGCCATCTCCTCCTCCCAATCCCGGTCCCCACGAACCCTAGCTCGCTCCCACGGCCGCCCCCAAATCCCTCGCCTCTCGATCTACGCCGCCGGCTTTAAACTCTCGCCTCGCCATCTCCTCCCTCGGTCCCGATCCCTACGAACCCTAGCTCGCTCCCGCAGCCGCCCCAAATCCCTCCCGCCTCTCGATCTACTTGCGTGCGCAGCGTAAAACCTCCATCCCCCTCACACGCGTGCGTGCCGTGAACCCTCGTTCGTCTCCTGTTCCCTTCCTGCTTGCGTCGTGGCGCGGTAAGTCCCCCTCCCTTATCCCTCCTGTTCCCTTCCTCGCCCGTCGCAGGCGTGGATTCCTCCTCCATATCCTCTGCATGTCGATCGGGCACGGAGGAATCGACGGCTTCGGAGAAGCGTGGTGAGCAGCCGCGCATGAATTCGAGGTGGGCGTGGGCGGTGTGGGCATGTGGGCGCGAGGGCTTTCTGCAGGTTGCCTTTGTCAAATTTAATCACATTTATGAACTTCTTATGCTGCATATCAACTTCTCTTGAACATTATAGCTTATGTGTAGTTGTTATTTGAATTGTGGTATGCTTGGCTTTGATGATGGAAATATTGGGCTGTTCACAGAAGCAAATTAAGTTATTTGCTTTTGGTGGATTTAGCAAATCATTAATCATAAGTCTGTAACAATTTGTAGATATCAAATATGCCACTGTTTTCTTATCCAAGAAACATAACCTTGAGTTTAGCAGTGAATACCACAACATTGACCAAAGGATGCCTGAATATTTCTCTTTGTGCAAAGCAGTGCTAATTTTCCTTCTCAGGTTCTAACTCTACCAATGCATAGCATGCTGCATGTATTTCACTTGGTCTGACAAAACTTATTTGCATCAATTAAACAGTCCTGAGTGTACTTATCTGAAAAGCTAACTACAATGAGTACGGCGAGATGCAGCATTGTTCTTGATCCATCACTTCTCCTGATAACTGACATGGTATATTTACTGAATTAAGCAGACTACTTTATTGGTGTTGGCTTTACTATAAACTCTAATTATTTTCCCATGCAGTTGATGAGGCTCTGCATCACCCATGCACTTGGCCTCTCTTCATGACATCAATGAAGAACCCATTTGCCCTTCACATTTCAGCTTTGATTTTGAACAACCATCCTTTACAGAAGAACAAATAAAAGAACTCATCTGGAGGGAATCATTAGGATTCAACCCAGATCCTGCCTACTAAGAGCTAAGGTTTGTATGCTTTTTGTTGAGAATGGTTTGTTCTAAAGAACCAATTATCTAAGAACGTAATGTGTTGTGAGAGGACTGATCTAGATCCTGGTATCCCACGAACATTTTTACAAACTTTTTATTGAGAGTTTTCAGTTTTCTGCAATGTTTCCAGCTTGACTAATTCAAATCCTGGGAGATTGTTTTCTTTTTGAATGTCTGGATAGATTGTATGCTCATGTAACATACCATGGTGTAAAATTCTGTTCATAACTCGTCTGTGTGACAGAAGGCTATTTTGTGTTTTGTTTGCCATGAATTTCTTGTTTGTTAATTCTTCATTGTCTCACTTCATTTTGAATGTTAGTTTATTTGGTTTAAGACCTCTAAGTGCACGTACCAGTGATCCGTCTGCTTGGATCAAACACCAGCATTCTCTCTAAAAGATCGGCTGCACCAGGAGACATGTTGCGGAAGCGCAAGGTCGGAAGTCCTGCGCTTGGGTGCTGCGGAGTTGTTTATATGA